>OU342743.1:354469452-355069452 GCA_910589775.1 Avena eriantha
TCTGTTCCACACCCCGATAGTCAGTTTCTTTCATGGTAAACACACAATAACTTTTATGGTGCTCCCTGTACTTATTTCTCCCATCATTGCCGGGGTTTCCTCGGTTCCCCTGATTCTGGTTCTCCACCTGACGCAGTGCATCCCTTTTGTCTTGATTTTCATACCTCGGCGGGGGTGGTGGCAGCATCATTTGTTGATCATTTGCTCCCGTGAGCTGCAACTGCCAAGGTTGTTGAGGAGGTCCCATGTTACCTTGCCCCAAATTACCATGTCCAGCATGCTCCAACCATTTGCACTGCCGGGTTATATGATTCACCGGTTTACTCGGATTGGGCGTGTGGAACTTCCATGGTTGATCCAACATTGCCTCATATGTATACTTCAGCCTATCTTTCGTTTCTTGCCATTGCTTTTTTTGTTCATTGGTCCAAGGCTTCTTGCCATCATTTTTCTGTGCCCACTATTAGCCAACACTTTTTTATCGCTGGCTCCTCTCAGCTGTAGGCCGATCTTGGTCCACAGCAGCGACATGGTGCGAGCCATATCTGTAATCCGGTTTTCATATCTTCTCTTACCCCGGACATAATTTCGTTGGGATGACCCGGCTCCATCACAGGGGGTAATATTCCTCACTGACTCGTTCGACACAAGCCGAGCTTGATTTGGATCACCTAGTGCATAAGAGTCGGCGATTCTAATTTTCTTAGCCAACATAGTCGGCATATCTCTTTGCAACCTTTGCCATAACACACTTCCATATACACACCCTTGTGCAAACTAGGCAATTGCCTGTGACTCGATTACTCCTTGGAAAGAGTTGCACATGTTACAGTAGTGAATTAGAAACTCGCAATCTGTCTCATTCGGCTTCTTCCTGCACATTGCTAGTTGATGTGGCCTATTCGGCCTCTTGTATGTACTAGTGAAATTGTTGATAAACATCTCCTCCAAATCTAACTAGTAGTTGAAACTTTCTGCTGGCAGATTATTGGGCCAGACTCTCGCCGGTCCCTCCAGCATCTGGGCACATATCTCACCGCCCATATCAGATTACCCATCTCAATATTCACTTTTGTGGCATAATCAATTAACCAATCTTCTGGCTTGGTACTACCGTGAAACATCTTTGTCCCTCTGGCCAAGTGGAAGTTTGGCATTGGTGGTTCCCTCATAATCCGAGGTCCAAAGCACACTGGACCTAGAGGACCTTGTCCCTCCATCATTTCCAACCTATAAATCCGGTCCAACTTCAGTCTTGCATCATCTGGCTGTAAGTTCGTGTTTCCCAGCCTCAATCCTATCACATGGTGATCCGGCTTAGGAAACCCGGCATTAGCCATAGCCGAATAACCATCATCATATATATTTTGACCCGGATGAACATATTGTTGTTGCATAGTTGGGCGCGCACTTTGCTCTTGTCGAGTTACGCTGTCCGACATTGTTGTACCCAGTGTTTCCCTGACCTGCATGGACTTGACCATGGTTTCCTTATCTGCCTTCACCTTGGCTGGCACTGTGGCGATCCTCATTGCTTTTCCTTTCCCTGCCCTTGCTGGGTCATAAGGGACCATCTTCTTGCTTTTTCTCCTAGAGGTTACCACCTCTTCTCTTCATGGGCCATCCGCAGGGGATGATGCTACCATGGCGGATTTTGCTGGAGCACCCTCGGCCGAATGAACGACTCGGGAACCTCCTGCCCTTGTTGGGTTTGACTTGAGCAATTCTTCATTCTTCTTGTTTGCAATTTTCACTAACTCAATAACTCTTTCTTGTTTCCTTTGTCAGGCTTCCCCGATCAGACCTTCTAATTCGGATGCTGCTGCATCTGTTGCCCTGGGGTTCTTTGTCGGGGTGCTATACCTCGGCAGTCCTGCTGACATGGGGTTACCTGATTCCCCTGGCCTAGGCACATATTCCTTATCTATCTCACTGATGAGGTTTCTACCCCTAATCTTCACTCCATCCATGCAGGTGGGAGTAGTGCTAATTTGTTCGCTCTGGCGTACTCATGCATCATGATGTTCAACGACTGCTGAACCGTAGCTATCTTTTTTTGCACCCTCTAATATTTTCTGTCGAGTCTCCTCCAGCTCGGCCTATGCTTGAGTCGGATATACTATGGGAGCTATAGAGGTAGTGAAACTCTCTATTGCCTGCTGCAGTATGTTTTGTGGCCTTTCTAGTGGAGGACCTCTAGCCCTAGGTACCTTTGGAGTTGTTTCCGGGTCTTCCTTTAGGTCTTTGCTTGTTCCCATGTCTGGCGCAGTCATCATCACCTCAGTGCAGCTAGCAAGGTGAGTGATATGAGGACTACGAGCCATGCTGAGAGGAAGTTCTCCTCCGTCGACGATGTGTTGCGGGTGTACGCAGGACTCGTCAATGCCAATGTAGATCTTGTGGGCGCCAAAGCTAGCGAAGCGCCTGTTGCACGGAGGCGGACGGTTGCCGATTCTGCTGGCGTTGTCACTGACGAAGTCCAGCATGCCGAACCGCTGCACCACCTGGAGACGATGCACTCTCCAATGGAAATGAAGTTTCCCGTCCGGATCTTGACACCAGCTAGCACTACTACTGCCCCCATGGTGGGCGCCAACTGTCGTGGTGGTGTCACTACAAATGCCATGGGTAGGCTAAAGATGGGGCCAATGTGTACTAGTGGTATCCGGGGAGGGATAGTGTAGGGAGTCTACACACGAAAGATAGAACAACACAACATAACACAAGATGACCTTCAATGGATCTCTTATTATGATCAATGGACTAATATAGATGCTCCTTGAGCTGTATCATAGAGAGGAAGGAGATGAAGTGCTCCTGCTCTCTACTCACTCTTGGGTTCTTCCCTTAGCCAAAATGCCCCACCCTATCCTTGGAGGCCCTGGATCACCTTATAAAGAGGTGGCCAGGTTACAGCTATGGCTTATGTGGCCCGGTATATTCTCTAAATATGCTCTACCCGAAATAGCAAAATAGTGCTCCTCTTTCATATGTCGCCAGCCTCTATGAGGCAAAGCCCTAGAGTCCATGTTGTCTGCCCGTTGGTGGTCAGACATCGTCACACTCATGAGCTTGTGCTCTATCTCTGTCTCTCTGTCATTTGTCTCTAGCGCTTGTCTCTATAGGGAGATCTAGTAGAGAGAGAAAAGCGTTGACTTTGGAGATGATTCCTTCCTTATTCTATAAGACATCTCCTGACCCGGCCTTGGTAAAGTTAACCCGACCAAGTTGGTACCTGCAAAAGGAAAATGGTTCATTCCTCGTGCTGACATATCATGTATGTCGGTCGAGTCTTGCCAGTGCTTTCTAGCTCAGGGTAACCCGGTTGTAACCCGACTGACCCTTCTATTATTCGGCCAGCTCATGCTTTGATCTGTCTTTGCCTCGGCGATCCTTATCCTTTTACCTTGGCTTTATCCTACCTGTGGTCATCCCCCCAACAGGTTGTGCTGGTACAAAACAATATAGGTGAGCAGTACCCATGAGCGCTAAGGAACATGGGTATGATCCATAAGGGGTGTCCCTCCAATAGGGCGCAAAAGTCGATCACTCGCCAAATCAATTTTGCAGTCAACTCTCCACCCTCGACCACTGAGTACTCAGCGGGTGAGAGTCATGCATCACCTTCGACAAGCATGACCACCCACGCCAAGTGCCTCGCCTGGGTCACTCTCCCCTAGTGCTCGAGGCATAGATTGATGGCTACGAGATGAGTCACGCCTTCATGGACGGCGGCAGCGACATCAACCTCATGTTCGCCAGCACCCTACGCGCCATGCGGATCCCCCTCTCCTGCTTGGATGCATCCGAAACAACATTACATGGCATCATCCAAGGGAAAGGCATATACCCCTTGGGCAAAATCAATCTAGACATTATCTTCGGCCCGCCCACAAACTTTCGACGGGAACGCCTCGAATTCGAGGTGGTTGACTGGCCCTAGCAATACCACACAATCCTCGGATGTGTCGTGTTCACGAGGTTCATGGCGTTCCCGCACTACGCCTACTTGCAAATGAAGATGCCAGACCCCAACGACATTATCACGTCAGCGGGAGCTTCACCAAATCAGATAGTTGTGACATGGAATTCAATAGAATCTCCCAATCCTTTGCCATGCAGGAGGAGCTGGCAAGACTCCACGAGTCGATAGACAACAGTCTTCCTCCTGTGAGCAAGACGAACGCACCCGACCAGTCCTTTGACTCATCGGTGAACACCAAGGCGGTCCAGGTCCACCCAACGGACCCAACCAAGACGGCCCTCATCACTAACAACTTGAGTCCCACATAGGAACTCACCCTCGTCGAATTCCTTCGTGAGCGCTGGGAGATCTTCGCCTGGTGTCCAGCAGATATTCCAGGTGTTCTCAGGCAATTCACCGAGCATCCACTCAACGTGAATCCAAATGCAAGACCAGGCCAGCAATCGATGCGTCGACAGCCAGAACCAAGGGCAAAGGCGGTTGACATGGAAGTCAACAGACTCCTCGATGCTGATTTTATACGCGAAATAAAGGAAAGAACCTAGGTAGCTAACCCCATGCCCATTCCTAAAAAGGACACGGATATCCTGTGGATGTGCGTGGACTTCACTTCTCTCCACAAGCATGGCCCGAAGGACCACTTCCCATTACTGCGGATCGACCAAATAATCGACTCCACCGCAGGATGGGAACATCTCTGCTTCCTCGACACCTACTCAGGCTACCATCAGATTTGAATGAAGGAGGACCAGGAGAAGATGACCTGCAGCATGCCCTTTGTCATTCACTTCTACACAACAATGCCCATCTGGCCGAAGAACGCAGGAGCCACCTACCAATGGTGTATGCATGCCTGCCTCAATAACCAGCTTGGACGGAACATCCAAGTTTATGTCGACGACATCATCGTCAAAACCAAGGAGGAAGCTACACTCATCTACGATCTCCACAAGACCTTCGATAATCTCGACCGCTACCGGATCAAGCTGAATCCGGAGAAGTGTGCCTTCAGCATAACATCCGGGCAATTACTCGAGTACCTCATATCCGCCAGGGGAATCGAGGCTAACCCAAAGAAGATACGAGCCATATTGGACATGGAGAAGCCGAAGAAAATCAAAGGCATCCAGTAGTTGGTTGGGTGAATTGCGACACTTAGTCGATTCATCAGTCAAATGGGAAAGAAGGCACTACCATTCTAACAGCTCGTCCGCAACACTTAAAAATTTGAGTGGACGGGTGAGGCGCAAGAAGCATTCGAAGATCTTAAGCGCCAGCTCTCCACCTCGCCCGTGCTGGTGACCCCCAGGAAAAAGGTGCCAATGTTGCTATATATCTCCACCACTAATAAGGTGGTTAGTACTATACTAGTGGTGGAATGAGCCAAAGAAAACAAGATCCACGGGGTACAGCGCCCCGTATACTACCTCAGCAAGGTCCTGACGCCAACAAAACAGTGGTACCTGCATTACCAGAAGATGGCCTATGGCATCTTCATGACAGCACGGCGACTGTGCCACTACTTCTAGGAGCACACCATAGTTGTGGTGAATGATGCCCCGTTGTATCACATCCTCAACAACCCCGACGCCATGGGGAGGGTCGTCCTGTGGGGCATCGAGTTGTCCTCGTGGGACATCAACTACGAGTGGCGAGTGGCGATCAAGTCGCAGGTCTTACCAGATTTCCTCGTCCACTAGATGGAGAACCAGCTCCCTGGCACACCAAATATTTCCAACCTCTAGACCATGCACTTCGATGGATCCAAGCGCAAGGAAGGAGCTGGCGTAGGCGTCATTCTGATGTCCCCTCAAGTTGACAAGATGTGATACATCCTTCGGACGAAGTTCCGTGCATCAAACAATGAAGCAGAATATGAGGCGTTGATCCATGGGATGTGGATGGCCAAAGCATGTGGCGCCACGTGACTCGTCATCTACGGCGACTCCAACCTCGTGGTCCAGCAAACTATGAACATGTGCGATGCTTTGAGCGACAACATTGTCGCATACCGCAACCTCTACAATGCACTCAAAGGACAGTTCGATGGCTGCAAGCTATGGCACGTGAGCCACAAAAGCAATGAGGAGGCTGACACACTTGCCAACATCGGCTCCACCTGCGCCCCGGTGCCACTAGGCGTATTCCTCGAGTAAACCTGCGAGCACTACATCCAGCACATCACCAGACTCCGGGGATCCGCCACTTGAAGAAGTCGAAGGTCCTAGCAATGCATAACATGGATCCGCATCCGAAGGTCCCATGGACGTCATGCTCATCTAGCCATCCTAGATGCATCCGTACATCACATACCTGCTCACCAAATATCTGCCAGATGACCCAACAGATGCGCGACACGGAGCGCACCGCTCCAAGGCTTTCAGCATCATCAATGGTGAGCTGTACAAGTGAAGCACCACGAGCTTCTTCCAACGATGCGTCACCAACAGCGATGGAAGGGGCATCCTCCTCGAGATACACGAGGACACCTGCAGGCATCTTGTCGATAGTCGCACCCTTGTCGCTAAAGCTCTACGAGTTGGCTTCTATTGGACAACCGCGATATGTGATGCCAAGGCCATCTTCCAGAAGTGCAATGCTTGCCAAAGATTCATGGATAAGCCGCACGCACCAGGCACGGAACTCAGGACAATACCTGTGGTGTGGACCTTCGTGCAATGGGGACTTGACATGGTCGGCAAGCTACACAAATCATCACCTAAAGGATACTTCTACCTCCTCCTCGTAGTCGGCAAGTTCACCAAGTGGATCGAGGTCATGCCGGTGACTAACTAGATAGGCGCCACCGCTGTCAAGTTCTTCTAGTCCATCGTCTTCAGGTTCGGGGTGCCACACAACATCATCACCGACAATGGGACGAACTTCACCTCGAACGAGTTCTAGGATTTCTATGAAAACCTGGGAATCCACATCAGCTACGCCTCCGTAGCACATCCTCGGACCAACGGTCAAGTTGAGAAGGCCAACAACCTTGTCTGCAATGGCATCATGAAGAGACGCCTTCAACCACTCGAGTGATTGGCTGGTTGCTAGGCTGAGGAGCTGCCCTCCATACTTTGGAGCCTGCGCAGGACTCCGAGCAGGGCAACGGGCTACACCCCATTCTTCATGGTGCATGGCGCTGTGGTGGTGCTGCCCGCAGACGTGCACTAAAAGTCCCCATGGGCCGTTTCTTATAGCGAGGCCTAATCTACAGCCCCACTTGAGGATTCTGTTGATCTCCTCGGCAAAGCATGCAAAATCGTGGAGGAGCAATGAACGATCTACCAGCAGAGTCTCTGCAACAACCATAGCCGACGGCTGCATCCAAGGTCCTTCGTCGAAGGAGACCTCGTCCTGCGTCTAAAGCAGAAAGGGCACCTCAAGTTCGAGTCCCCCGGGAAAGACCCTATTGCCTGAAGGACGTAGATAGTGGAGTCGAGTACTCCAACCCATGGAATGTCGTGTAGCTGCAATGTTTCTACCCCTAGATGTTTTTACTTAATAATAAGGCTACTCATCTAGGCTACTTAGCCACACATTGTACCTCTTGATATTATACGAAAAAATAAAGCTAAGTGCTTCAACTGTGTGCACTCGGGGGCTACGCCTCTTTGACGACCTCGTCACATATACAATATCAGAATGCAATGACCCGAGTAGCTGACCACGTTGTCAATTGAACCGTTGATAACCCCAACCCAGTTGCAACGCAACTGACAGGCTAGCAGGGCGCTGAGATCCGCAAGAGTTAGGGTAACGAAAAGGCGTTGCATAATAAACTTACTCGCAAACACACATGCTAACATGCTTTTACACACAACACGGGTACTAAAACACCTAGTCAAAATATTATACAAGCTTTACAACACTTATACACCTTGTGCAGGACAAAACTATTCTACTGACACTGAAGGAGTACATTGGTCCGCGCGTCGAACAAATTTACAACCCCCTCCGCTAGCCCGACGTCAGATCGATATCGCGGCTCCATGTTCCATGCCATTCCCTCTGGAGGTGCTGGTGGACCTTCTATGATTGCCTCTAAATCCATGTCTAGACCCTGCATACGCACAACTGCTAGCGCAACCTTGGCACCCGCGACAAGTTGCTGATGCACGCACTTGCGTATATCACTAGCATTCTAAAACCTACGAAGCAATGCTAGAAGGCTCACCGGGACATAGTCCAATGGGTACATCACCACAAATATATGCCTCAAGCACGACATGCGATCCTATAACGTTGCAAGAAGAACTACGTGATTTCTATCGGTCCAGAAGAATCCACCAGCTTCTAGCTGTTCTTGAGTCAAGCAGTTCAGTCAGATGCTAATGCGATCCCACTCTTCCTGCAGAATGAGATTGACAACTGCACCAATAGAAACAGGAAAAATACCAGTCAGCACATTTAAGACATAGAAGAAGAAGAACAAAGGGAGTCGAAAAACATCCACATTGCAACTACTCGTTGATTTGAGCCACCTCGCCAAGAAGATAAGTTTCTCGCTCTGCAACCTTTTCTGCCTTCGACTTCTAGACATTGGCATTGCCACGAATCACCAGCGCATCTCGCTCCAAGTGCTTCATGCAACCACGCAAGCGAGACAAAAGTGGCAGCTCCTATACTTTTGAACGTGGTTGCGCCACAGGGACATTAGAAGAAGGCACATCATGCATGTCACTCAAAGACCCCTAACCAAGCAAAAGATTTGAAGAATAAGAGACATTGCACATGGAATTCGAGTGACAAAAGCACGAAGAGGATTTATACATCAAGAGTAGCAACAAGTTTCAACAGGGGACCCCCCACAAAAGTAAGTCTAGGGTCCTAACATCGCTACAAACAAAACAAGAATGGAATCTACGGCTATGCACCGGCACTCGGGGGCTTCGCAGACACCGTGGTAGCATACGACGTCACAACCTTAGCAGCAGCAGCTCCGGACGTTGTGACCTTCGCTGTGCTCTGACGCTTTTGCTCCGCCGAGTCCTTTGCGAGCACCTCTCTCAGACGAGGCCCGTACTTATGGCAGTGAGTAGCAAATGGGCCAAAAGCTACCTCTTCGCCCTCCGTGATTGTCGGCATCCTCAATGTGATCTTGCTCACGTTCAAGTCAGCACCGTAGGCCTGCGCCATCGCCAGGCCTAAAGAAGCACTAGCTCCCTTCTGCGCATTGTTGTAATCCGCAGGGACGCATCCAACGAAGGTCTCGACCAGGCCGCCAATATCTTCAATGAGCTTGGCCTTGGGGAACTTGTCCTCTCGAAGACGTCAAAGCATAGGATTGGCATTCTTGAGTGTGTCCTGGGTTGAGACGCTACGGTCTTCGACTACTGCAACGACATCGGCAGTGCGTCCTCACGAGCTAGAGCCTGACAGGCAAACTCCACTCCGGTGGCATCTACGATTGACACAAGTCAGCAATATAACAACCAAAGATAAAGAAAATTCGAATTGAGCAAAACTACAACAACACATACCAAAAAGTGCTTGGGCGACAGAGATAAGTTGTTCTACGAACCCTTTCTCTATGTCGGCTGTAGTGTCCAGTAGGTCCTCTTCGCATTTCTTCGAGTCTCGCTTGAGGCCCTCGAGGGTTTCGAGTGCCTCGTCCCTCTTAGGCTCCCACCGCGCTGAGTCCTTTTTCGAGGGAGCTCGGACGATGAAGAAGGTCATTTTTTTCCTCTGCCAAAATGAACGCAAGCATGTCAGGCACAATCAAAAAGCATGCTCATCAAAGAAAGGCAAGAATACAACACCTACTCTTCAACTGGCGATGCTCGTTATCCAGACGAGCATGCTAATGGCCGAGGTTCACAACTTGCTTGCCGAGACGAACTGTGTCTGGGAGGATAGGCTATATAACAAAATATTTTACAATCTAGGGTGACACCAGGGAATTTTCGAGAAATACACTTACATGGTCACCCGAAGACTCCAAAGTCTCTTTCTGAGCAGACGTCCAGGCAAGAACCCTATGCTTCCCTGAATTTGGAGAACTTGAGGAACTTCTGCCAGGGGAGGCTGTTGTCTTTGGGGAGGGATCGAATTCTTCAATATCTTTACCCTTCGAGTCTACGACTCCCATCTCCTCTAGAATGTGGCAAGTGTCGGATGATGACAAGGCAGTCACGCTTACAAAGGGCAAAATTAAGTTTTCAGCACACAGACACTGCAGCCATGGCAGACACTCAAATACAATCGAGCATCAAAGACCGACCCATCAAAGTTGTTGAGGTCGAAGTCCTCGTCCACCTTCTCCTTCAGCTTCCTCGGTTTCTTCAACGGAGGAGGCGTCATGCTGCGAACAGGTACCGCCGGAACGGGATCCTTGGTACCATCATCAGGCGAAGGATGTTTTGGCGCCTCCAGCATAGACGCATCCGAATCATCACATCAGCAGCGCCTGCGGGTGTCGTCTTTGCTAGACTTGGGGGCTCCCGGAACCTCCATAATGGGTACAGTTGACCCTAATTCGTCCTCCTCCTTAGCTTCGGAAGGAAGTATCCCGTCTGGCTGAGGTGGCAGCACACTTTCTACTTTCCAGTCCTGGCACAAAGCATCAAACTACAATCACAAACACTCCCGCAGAAAAGAATAAATAAGAAGATTCAAAAGAAAGTTTACCTTAGGAGGATAGTTACTCGTGCGAGATGGAAGAGTGGGTGAATCCCAAGGCAGAACATCCTTGGCGGTGAATTTTGTCAGCGCCCATACTTTTCTATCCACCTCCCCTAAAGACAGATCCTTAGAACGAGTCGGGTCACTCACACTGGTCCAACATGACACTGGGTGTGCCCTGTCCTACAGTGGCTGGACCCGACGCCGCAACCATGTGTGAATAAGTTCCACGCCGGTCACTTCTTGGCCTCAGAAAAGCTGAAGGTCACATACGCCCTTGTACAAGACCTCGACTTCCTTCTTGTCATCCGGCATCACCACATTCTTCTAGGATATCCTCCTCTTCAGCTCGGCCTTCGAGTCGAAAGGAGCAAGCCCAAACTTTTCTTCATCCACCTTCTGGTCCCGGATATAAAACCACTTGTTCCTCCATCCTTGGGCGGACTCGACAAGATTAAGGCTGAAATACTAGACATTGGGGTCCACATATATCCCAGATCCGCCAAGATCATACGTCACCGAGCCAGACCCTGACTGCCTCTTTAGCTTGAAGAGCTTCTTGAGGAGCCCAAAGTGTGGCTCGATTCTGAGCCAGCACTCGTAGAGGGTGATATAGCATGCAATGTGCAAGATAGAATTAGGGATCAAATGATGAAGTTGAAGCCCATAAAAGCAAAGCAGCCCTCGCACGAACTTGTGGAAGGGGAGAGAGATACCCCAGAGGATAAATGCCAAAAACATCACCCAAAACCCAGCAGGAGGATTGGGGATTACCTTGGGTCAAAGGATTTTGCAATCAGCCGCATTAGCCGGCAGTAGACCATCTTGGCAGTGTGTCTGGAGTTCATGCTCCTTCAAGGTGGAACACCGCCATGACCCGTTGGTCGGGCGAGTCCCAGCACCTTTATTCTTCGAGGCTACAATGGTGGTGCCAGACCCGGTGGCGACGCGGGTGCTCTTATTCTTTGATGCAGCAGCGGCGGTGGTAGATCTCATAACATCGGCCCCCTTTTTCTTTCCCATGCTTCGGCGGCGACGTGACCGAAGGAAGTAGCTTGGAAAAGCCTTGAGAATGTCGAGTGCAGCACGGACGATGGGTGCGGTGAGGCAGAGGAAGAACGGCAATGGTAGTAGTGCGAAAGGGGGAGAAGCACAGTGCAGGAATTACCACACCAGGTCTCCACTTAAACAGCAAGGATTGCAATCCTGTGGCAAAGAAACTTCAATCTTAATGTATGGAGCAAATCGGCAAGCACACGTGGCAGCGTGCGTACTGAAGCGTCACCGCACGATCCCCACGCTGCGTGAAAATCGAGGAGGCGCGGTTAAAACCGTAATTTATGCGCGGTTAAAACCGTGACTGGTGATGGCTCTGTGTATGGCGCCAGAAAAGTTCTGGTGCGTGGTTGATGTAGAGCTTGTTGGGAACCCCAAGAGGAAGGTATGATGAGCATAGCAGAAAGTTTCCCTCAGTTATGAAACCAAGGTTTAATCGAACCAGTAGGAGCAAGGAAACACCTCAAAGGTGTTACTAGCTCAGCTTTGGCAGGGCGCACTACCGGTGCTAGTAGCAACGTGGAAACCTGCACAACACAACCACAGAACTTTGTCCCCAACTTGCGATGAGGTTGTCAATCTCACCGTGTTTTACGGAAAACAAAGGATTAAATGTATCGAATGGAAAGAAGTAAAAGTTTACAGAAAGTAAACACAAAGAAGTAAACAGTTTGTAGATTGCATGTCAAAGACAAGGACCGGGATCCATAATTCACTAGAGGTGGCTCTCCTTAGATAGATAACATGCTGGGTGAACAAATTACAGCGGGTCAATTGACAAACATTGAGAAAGCAATACATGCATATACTAATCATCTTGACTCCTTTGAGACTTGATTGGGCATTAAAACATTATACATAGACCGCCATCCAACTTCATCTATGACTAATAATCCACCTTCAGGTTATCATCCGAACCCCCTCCAGTATTAAGTTGCAAGTAACAGATTATTACTTTACGAATTGCGTGTATAGTAAACAATACGATTGTTCTATGAACAAAGGACTATTGTTTTCTCCCTAGTAGCAACAACACATCTAGTACCTTAGAGATTTCTGTCACTTCCCCAGATTACCAGAGGCATGAACCCACTATCGAGCATAAATACTAACTCTTGGGGTTGCTAGCATCTACTTGGCCAAGATAGCTACTAACAACGGAAAGCATGCAAGATCAAAAATAACAAAGACATGGTAGAATCAATAATCAATCTGAAATAGCATCTCAATATCCATCGGATCCCCGCAAACACAACATGCAGAATTACAAATAGATGATCTTGATCATGAACGGAGGTCACAAGATCTAGACATGAAAGCCCAAAGGAGGAGAACCAGCAATCTAGCTACTAGATGGATCTGTAGTCCAAGGATGAACTACTCACGCATCACACCGGAGGCTTGCATGATGATGAAGAAGGCCTCCAGGGTGAATTCCCCTCTCCGACAGGGTGGCGGAAAGAGCTTCAGATCCCTCCCGATCTAGGGGTGGAGATGATGGCGGCTACAGAATCTTTCGTGGATTTTGGATCCGGCCCTTAGGGTTTTCATCCCGAGGGCATCTTATAGGCGGAAGGGGAGACCGAGGGGGTGCCAGGGGCCACCACACCACCCCCTGGCACGGGCCATGCCTGGCCGCGTGGCTAGGTGGTCTGGCCGGCCTCTGGCCCCTCTCCATCTCGTATTCTGGCATCTGATGACTTCTGGAAAAATAGGAACTTTGGCTTTTGTCTGGTCCAATTCCGAGAATATTCATTTTCTGACTTTCCTGGAACCAAAAACAGCAGAAAACAGGCAGCTGGCACTATGGCTCTTGTTAATAGGTTAGTCCAAGAAATCATATGAAAAGTACTCCAAAGTTGGAACAAAACACAAGAAAGTGGATAAGACCAAGCATGGAACATCAAAAACTATAGATACATTTGCAATGTATCAACTGGTCAAATCCTAGTTAGATTTTGGGGCCCACCTCTATCACGTCCAATCAGCACCACTTATGTGGGCAACTGATCTCGGTGGATCGTCAGCAGTGATGTCATCAAGATATGCACTCTAGCAGGAGTTTCCTTCGACTGATCTATTCCTTGGTCGACTCTACGACTCGACCAAACACTCGGGGGCTACTCCTAACAAGAGCACTGGTTGCGCACCTAATTTTTTTAAAAGGGGCATAGAATTGCCTTGGTAAAAATACAAAGATATTTGCACCTCAACCCCCTCTTTTGAATCAATGATTCGATTGTGGACTCAGGAGCTCCTCCCATAGGGAGCGCTAGAAGCACAATTGAAAAGTTATAAGGACAACAATCGGGGGCTACTCGCATAGGGTAGCCACTTGAGTCGAGGGCTACTCTCATAGGGTAGCCACAAAAGTCCCCACTTGAGTCTGCGACTCAAGTAGGCACTCCGGGGCTACTCCCATAGGGAGCACTAGTCACACACCTTATGAAAAGAAAATATATATGTACATGGCAAAAATATTTGACCACGTCCGCACCATGGGCGACGAAGCATTCGGTGACTTCGCCTCATAATCACTGAACATACACTACAAAGAGACAACGTCTCCTGGGTCACCCAAATCACCTACACGGTGAATAAACTTTCAGATGCCGCGTTTACAACGTGAAGATAATACCTGCGAAAGGCCTGGCAACGCACCCGATGCGCTCTACTAGAAATAATTCGTGCCAAAAAGCACGATGAAATAGCCTTGATGGATGTGTCGAGTCCTCACACCAACACACTGGACTTTGACTCTATAAGACCTCCATGGCAGGAGTCGAATTACGCCATTAATATTCTGAATTTGAGTCCGGGGACTCGTGTTTGAGTAGATAGCGATGTTTTGCCCTGAGGCAGTTGACTGGTCCCGATGTTTCGGATGAATCAGGCATGCATATCAACCATCCCTATGACACAAACCAAGGCACCTGAAAGAACTTCGGATGGGCCAACATTCCATGGACCTGAAGACTTATAGTTCTCCACCCGAATCTACGATTCGGCTCGACACTCGGGGGCTACTGACATGGGTATACCTTACATGTACTCAAGGTTAGCCTATACGGTCCAGCCCAAGAGGATTCCATGGTGAAAATGAAGCCCGATAAGGATTTGGGTGGCCCACAGGAACACGACTCCTTGGAGAACACGACAAATAATAGATAGAAATTTGAAGGAAAAACCCTAAACTCTAACCGACTCGGCCTGCTATCCCGAGACCTAGCCTCCCTATATAAAGCCTAGGAGGAGGCGGCGA
Organism: Avena eriantha; assembly: GCA_910589775.1. NCBI lineage: Eukaryota > Viridiplantae > Streptophyta > Magnoliopsida > Poales > Poaceae > Avena > Avena eriantha. Next base: position 354,484,380 of record OU342743.1, read on the forward strand.
GGAGGAAAATCCAAAACCTTCGCATACACCTCGCCAGATTGCATCTACGCACCCCTTGTAACTTTTGACTCGCCGATAATTAAGAGCAGACAACCAGGAGTAGGGTCCTCTTCGAGGCCTAAACCTGGGTAAAACCTCGTGTGCCAATATGTGCTTGTTTTGAAGGAAATATGCCCTGAGAGGCAATAATAAAGTTGCTATTATGTATTCCTTGTATATGATAGATGTTTATTTTGCATGCTATAATTGTATTGATAGGAAACGTCAATACATGTGTGTTTAATAAACAAAAAAGGTTCCTAGTTATACCTCTCTTATAGACTAGCTCGTTGATGAACAAGATGATCAAAGTTTCCTGATCATGGACATTGGATGTTATTAATAACAAGGTCACAACATTTGTGAAATGATGTGATGAACATTAATTCGAAATATAGCATTACGATCATAGTTATTATGTTTATATTGCTATAACATCATCCGAAGTAATCTTAATCCTTAGACCATGAGACAATGTTAATTGCTAATACCGGAAGAGTATCTTGATAACATCAAACATCACACCGTAACAGAGTGACTATAAAGGTGGATTCAGTGCTACGAAGGTGTTATGTTGAGGCGCATGAATCAAGAGTGGAATTTTTCAATCCCAATGACGGATAGATAAACTCTAGGCCCTCTTGATGATATCACATTAAGATAACTTGCAACAAAGTGATGTGATCACTAGAATGTTATATGATGGGAACGAGAAAAGAGTGCATGTCGCTAACAAGATCAAACTAGGTATTTGGATACCGATGATCAAATCTTGGACATGTATTATATCATGAGACAAAGAAATTAAGTTACTAGCATTAAAGGTTCTCACGATCACAAAACTCATCGTTGAATGTGCAGGAGACAGTATGGATCTCCAGGTCCCGCTTCTGATTATTGATCTGAGAGGAGTCTCAATCATGTCTGCATTATTCGCGAACCGTAGGGTGACACACTTAAGGGTTACCGAACACCATTTTGGAGCACATATGTTTCAGACGAAAGAACTGCAATCGCTGGAATTATTTCGATGGAAACCGAAATTGTTTCGGGTGAAATTGCAGAAAGTGGCTCTGCATGTGATATTGAAATGTTGCAAGGGGTTTTATGTGATTTTTTGTTAATTAAAGTAATTAACAAAATTCTGAATAAAATAAATAAAAGAGTTTTATTAATTGAGAGTTGCATTAAATTTGGTGGAAATTTAATGCATGTGAGTGGGACTTTGGGTGGAGCTTGAATTGATGTGAGTGGAGCTTCCACCACATGAATGAGGAAGAGGTGGCCGCCGACCATGGGAGGGGAGGAGCCCCCCTCTCTTATAAAAGGTCCCCCTATCCTCCCTCACAAAGCACACCTCCTCGTGAAGGATCTCTCTCCTCCCCTAGATATATTCCCCCATGGTCTGAGATTAGCGAGAGACATGTTCCTGGTGGCCTTGCATCTGGAAGGAGTTGCTGCTTCCACTGATTTGCTGGAGCGAGGAGGTAGAGGTTGTCCGATGGCTTGAACGTGTGTGCGAGGACGGATGCGCTGCTGATTTGCGGCGCTAGGACTTCCACACGATCTTGAGATCGACAAGCGTACGACTACATCATCCACGAGTTCCAACTCATTAACAAAACTATGTTGTCTTCGAGGGTAAGTTCTCTATGGATGTATATCCACCTGTTGAAGTGTATCTAGTAGATAGATCTTGGCGTATATTTCTCATCGTAGGAATTTTTTGTTTTCTATGCTGCGAACCAAACAATTTTATCAGAGCCTGATCTATGCGTAGGTGCTTTGGACGGGTAGTACACATATGTTTATATGTGGGCGATGATGATCATGTTATTGCTTCTTTCATGTATTTTGTATATTGGTGGCATAGTGGGATGAAGCGGCCCGGACCAACCTTACATGTCATCGTACATGAGACCGGTTCCATGACAGGCATGCAACTAGTTTTGCATAAGTGGCTGGCGGGTGTCTGTCTCTCCTACTATAGTCAATATCTGATTTACAACGAGTTGCTAATAACTTGGTTATCCTCGTTGTGGTTTGATGTCTACGCACTTATATTCTTGTAGACAGTTGTTGGGCCTCCAAGTGCAGAGGTTTGTAGAACAGCAGCAAGTTTTCCCTTAAGTGGATTACCCAAGGTTTATCGAACTCAGGGAGGAAGTGGTCAAAGGTATTCCCTCTCAAGCAACCCTGCAATCAAGATATAAGAAGTCTCTTGTGTCCCCAACACACCCAATACACTTGTCAGGTGCATAGGTGCACTAGTTCGGCGAAGAGATAGTGAAATACAAGTGGTAGAGATAATTATAAGTGGTAACGGTGATAGAAAATAGCTTGATGGCATGAAAGAGACTAAAGGAAAACTAAAATAAAGATAGAAGCAAGCAAAGATGTAACATATCTAGTTGCAAACGGTGTATCAATGCTTAGAAACAAGGCCTAGGGATCATACTTTCACTAGTGGACACTCTCATATAAATATATTATCTTCATGATACTACTCTAAACTACTCTGCGGTTGAACACTCTAATCGATGGTTGGGGTATAACATCACACCTCAAAGTTCGCTTTCTGCATCTACATAACCCCACACTGTCACCTTGAGCAGTAGATGGTTCCAACACACACCACAATTTCATAAAGACATCCAACTCCAAATAGAACTCATAACAAGTATTTGTAATCTCTAGCCTAAGTGCCACCATGGTGTGCACACTGTCACTTTCACGCACATGGGGAGAGCAGAGATCTATTAAAGCACTTGAGTAGCAAGGTAGATCTATAGAGTACAAGCTCATGATCTCGATAAGATCATGCATAGAGAGAGAGATGAACACATAGCTACCGGTAGAACCCTTAGCCTCGAGGAAGAACTACTCCCTCGTCATCATGGAAATCAGCAATAGCGATGGAGATGGTAGTGAAGATCGATGGAGATGGCTCCGGGGGCACTTCCCCGTCCCAGCAGGGTGCCGAAACAGAGACCTTATGTCCCCCAAATCTCCCCTTCGGTGGCGGTGGCGCTGCGCAACTTTTCGTGGATTTCTGATTGACTCCTTAGGGTTTATGCATCGGGAGGCTCTTATAGGCGAGAGGGGAGACCGAGGGGGTGCCAGAGGGGCCCACACCACCCCCTGGCGCGGCCTGGCCTGGCCCGCGCCACCAGGTGCTATGGCCACCCTCTGGCCCTTCTCCGTCTCGTATTCTGGCTCCAAGTGTCCCCCGGTAAATTAATAACTTTGACTTTTGTTCCGTCCAATTCCGAGAATATTCATTTTCTGACTTCCTGGAACCAAAAACAGCAGAAAACAGGCAGCTGGCACTGTGGCTCTTGTTAATAGGTTAGTCCAAGAAATCATATGAAAAGTACTCCAAAGTGTGGACAAAACACAAGAAGGTAGATAAAACCAAGCATGGAACATCAAAAATTATAGATACATTTGCAATGTATCATGGTTCCATGTTCGTAGGTAAGACCGGTTCTATCTTCGAAAGCCCTAAGCCACGTAAAACTTGCAATGGATAAATTAGAGGCGTCTAGTTTAGATTTTTGATGGGCTAGTGTATTGTTATCGTAATGTTGTAAGTACATGTATGGTAGATACTCTTACAACACAGTTAATGTGTAAGTTCCATAGACCTTGGCCTTACACACAAAGGAATGATAGAGATCATACCACGATGCAAATGATAGAGATCAAATGCATGGACCATATCATCTCACTTTACACATTAGATGTTTGCATCTTATACTGCTAGTTTGGCGCTTTTAGTAGCATTGTAAGATGATCCCTCATTTAGATATCAAGATAAAATGTGTTCTTTCTTGATTATGCACCGTTCTATGGATCGTGTTTCGAGACATCACCTGATGATCGGGTGTACTCGACTCCGCGCTTTCATACAGCGGGTGTAAGACAGTTTTACACACGCGAATACTAAGGCTCTTACTTGGCGAGCCTAGCATGTACAGACATGGCCTCGGAACACGGACCGAAAGGTTAAGCATGAGTCATATAGTTGATATGATGCCCATATAGATGATCGCCATTGAAGCTACACCGACTCATGTGATGATCGGACTTGGTGTAGTGGATTTGGTTCATGTAATCACCAATAAGACAAGAGGGATGTCGTTTTTGTGTGGGAGTTCATTAGTAATATGGATCAGTTGAACTCAATCTATCATAAAATTAGTCTAAATAAACTTTACAAATTCTATTGTAGATGGCACCACCTGCTTTTAATTTCAATGTGTTCATGGAGAAACAGAAACTTGCTGCGAATGGTAGCAACTTCACCAACTGGGCTATGAATTTGAGGATTCTCCGCACTGCTGCACAAAAGCAATATGTGCTAGAGGCGCCACTAGTCCCCCCACTAGCTCCTGATGCCCCTGACAAGGAAAAGAATGTCTATATAACTCGTCAGGAGGACCACAACTTAGTTCATTGCGGCATACTGTATGGGCTAGAGCCAGAACTTCGAAAGTGTTTCGAAAATGGCAATGCCTTTGATACCATGGGAGAATCGAAAATGATTTTTGAGACCCATGCTGCCGTAGAGAGTTATAATGCTTCTGAAAAGTTCTTTAGCTGCATGATGGAGGAGACATCTCCGTTAGTGAGCACGTACTCAAAATGTCTGGGTACGCCGATAAGCTTGTGTCCTTGGGAATAATGATTCCCATTGACTTAGGCATACATCGTGTTCTCCAATCTCTGCCACCTAGCTACAAGAGCTTCGTGATGAACTATAACATGCAGGGCATGAATAAGTCTCTTCCCAAGCTTCTGTCTACGCTTAAGACTGTAGAAGTGGAGATTAGAAAAGAACATCAAGTGTTGATGATCAATAAGACCACCGGTTTCAAGAATGACAAGACAGTCAAGAAGAAGGGAAAGAAGGGCGGCAAATCTGTTGCCGTACCTGAAAAGAAACCCCGAGCTGGCCCTAAGTCTAATACCAAGTGCTACTATTACAAGGGAGCTGACCATTGGAAGCGCAACTGCCCCAAGTATTTGGCTTACAAGAAGGCCGGCAAGGCAAACAAAGGTATATGTGATATACATGTTATTGATGTGTACTTGGCTAGTACTCACAGTAGCACCTGGGTATTTGATACGGGAGCGGTTGCTAATATATGTAACTCGATTCAGGGGCTGCGGAACAAGCGACAGCTAGCAAGGGATGAGGTCACGATGCGGGTCGGCAATGGATCAAGAGTTTATGTGATCGCCGTCACGCTGCCTCTCCATATGCCGTCGGGACTAGTGATAAATCTAAATAATTGTTATTTGGTGCCTGCACTGAGCATGAACATTGTATCCGGGTCGTGTTTGATGCAAAGTGGTTATTCCTTTAAATCTGAAAACAATGGTTGTTCGATTTACACGAATGATATCTTTTATGGTCATGCACCTATGTTGAATGGTTTATTTCTATTCGATCTTGATAGTAGTATTACGCATATTCATTATGTCGATGCTAAAAGGATTAAACTTGATAATGATATATCTGCATATATCTGGACTGCCATCTAGGTCATATTGGCGTTAAACGCATGAAGAAACTCCATTTCGATGGACTTTTAGAATCACTTAATTTTGAATCATTTGATACATGTGAGCCATGCCTTATGGGCAAGATGACTAGAACGTTGTTTTCCGGTTCAGTGGAACAGGCGACAGATTTATTGGAAATCATACATACTGATGTGTGTGGACCAATGAGTGTGTCGGCACGAGGTGGATATCTTTATTTTGTTACTTTCACGGATGATTTGAGTAGATATGGATATATCTATTTGATGAAACATAAGTCTGAAACCTTTGAAAAGTTCAAGGAATTTTAGAATGAAGTGGAAAATCATCGTAACAGAGAGATCAAATTTCTGCGGTCCGACCGTGGAGGAGAGTATCTTAGTTACGAATTTAGCACACATATGAAAGACTGTTGAATAGTTTCACAACTCACGTCTGCCGGAACACCACAACGTAATGGTGTGTCGGAACGTCGTAATCGTACTTTATTAGATATGGTTCGAACTATGATGTCTCTAACTGACTTGCCACTGTCATTTTGGGGTTATGCACTGGAAACCGTTGCATTCACTTTAAATCGGGCACCATCTAAATCCGTTGAAACGACACCGTATGAATTATGGTTTGGAGACAAACCTAAGCTGTCAGTTCTTAAAGTTTGGGGATGTGATGTTTATGTGAAGAAACTTCAGCCGGATAAACCCGAAGCCGAAGCGGAAAAATGCGTCTTCATAGGATACCCTAAAGAAACAATTGGGTATACCTTCTATCACAGATCCGAGGGCAAGGTTTTTGTTGCCAAGAATGGATCCTTTCTTGAGAAAGAGTTTCTCGCGAAAGGTATGAGTAGTCGGAAGGTAGAACTCGAAGAGGTTATTGAACCTTCTCTTCATGAAATGGCGAGTAGCGTAGCACCGGAAGTTGTTTCAGAGTTGACTTCACCTAATGCAGAGAGAGCTAATGATAATGATCATGAAACTCCGAAAGAGGACACTACCAAACCTCGCAGGTCAAGCAGGACATGTGCAGCTCCTGAACTATACGGTAATCCTGTTATGAATTTCATGATTGATGAAATAGATGACCCTTCGACGTATGAAGAAGCGATGATGAGCCTGGATTCCAACAAATGGCTAGAAGCCATGAAATCCGAGATGGAATCCATGTACGAAAACTAGGTTTGGACCTTGGTGGACTTACCTCACGATCGAAAGGCCGTTGAGAATAAATGGATTTTCAAAAGAAAAACGGATGCTGATGGTAATGTGACCATCTATAAAGCTCAACTTGTCGCAAAAGGGCTTCAACAAATTCAAGGAGTTGACTATGATGAGACATTCTCTCCCGTAGCGATGCTAAAGTCGGTTAGGATTATGTTAGCAATTGCTATATATTTCAATTATGAAATATGGCGTTCCTCAATGGTAATATTGAAGAAGAGTTGTATATGATACAACCTAAGGGTTTTGTCGATCCTAAGGATGCTGATAAGGTATGCAAGCTTCAACGATCCATCTATGGACTGAAGCAAGCATCCCGGAGTTGGAATCTCCGCTTTGATGAGGTGATCAAAGAGTTTGGATTTGTCCAAACTTATGGAGAGGCTTGTATTTACAAGAAAGTGAGTGGGAGCAATGTGGCATCTCTGATATTATATGTGGATGACATATTATTGATTGTAATGATATAGATCTTTTAAACAGTGTTAAAAGTTATCTAAACAGCAAATTTTCGATGAAAGACCTTGGTGAAGCTTCATATATATTAGGCATTAAAATCTATAGAGATAGATCAAGGCGCCTAATTGGGTTATCACAAAGTACATACCTTGATAAGATATTAAAGAAGTTTAATATGGATGGAAGTAAGAAGGGGTTCTTACCTATGTTTTCAAGGCAAGACATTGAGTAAGACTCAAAGTCCGGCTACGGCGGAAGAAATAGAGATGTGGCACATGCTATTAGTTTGACTAGTAGGTACCAATCTGATCCAGGTTCGGAACACTAGATAGCGGTCAAGAATATCCTTAAGTACTTAAGAAGAACTAAGGATATTTTTCTTGTATACAGAGGTGAAGAAGAGCTGATCGCTAAGTCTTATGTCGATGCTAGCTTTGACACCGATCCGGTTGATTCCAAGTCTCAATCTGGATATGTATTTCTCTTGAACGGAGCAGCAGTTAGTTGGAGGAGTTCCAAACAACATGTGGTGGCTGGATCAACGATGGAGGCGGAATATATTGTTGCTTCAGAAGCGACACAAGAAGCGGTTTGGATGAAGGAGTTCATAACGGAACTAGGTGTGGTTCCTAGTGCATTGGACCCAATGGTGATCTATTGCGACAATAATGGAGCCATAGCCAACGCCAAGGAACCAAGGTCTCACAAGAATTCCAAGCATATTAAGTGCCGGTTTCACTCCATCCACGAGCATGTCAAGGATGGAGATATAAAGATTTGTAAAGTACACATGGACCTAAATGTAGGAGATCCATTGACTAAAGTTCTCCCTAGGGAAAATCATGATCAACATCAGAACTCCATGGGTGTTAGATTTATCACAATGTGAACCAGATTATTGTCTCTAGTGCAAGTGGGAGACTGAAGGAAATATGCCATGAGAGGCAATAATAAAGTTGTTATTATGTATTCCATTGTATAAGATAGATGTTTATTTTGCATGCTATAATTGTATTGATAGGAAATGTTAATACATGTGTGTTTAATAAACAAAAAAGGTTCCTAGTTATGCCTCTCTTATAGACTAGCTCGTTGATTAACAAGATGATCAAAGTTTCCTGATCATGGACATTGGATGTTGTTAATAACAAGGTCACAACATTTGTGAAATGGTATGATGTGTAACTACCTCGGTGAACTACGCTCTAAGTTGCAGGCATGGATGAGCGAAAGTGGTTAAAATAGTACGGTGGGGCCTAGGGGCCACTCACAGGTAGACATGTCGGCCGTCCTAACCACTTTCAGAACATCGGGACAAGAACGAGCGGCGTAGTCGGCAGGCGAAGGGATCAACTACATACACAAGTGAGTATGTATGCAAGCCACCATACAACAGTTTTCAGAGCAATTCCATCTAAAAGAAATAGAAATATTGCAACGCCATACGGCAAGATCCAAATATCCTAGATAGAGATAATAGTTTAGGATAGCTCCTCATACATCAAACATCAGAGTATCAGGCGGAAGCGGAAACAAGATCCGAGTACGGATAAGAATCAAATCGGCATAAGATGCCACATAAATAAGCACATCCCGCCCACAGACCTCACGGATCCCCATCCCCGGAATCTCTACACCGAGTGATCGTTGCCAACATCATCTGTCTCCTCCACCTAGTATCCATCTTGCGAATACACCTGTTCATCTGAATCAAACAATTTATCGTGTTAGACCCTAGGGGTACTCAGCAAAACTTTATGCCTCTAAAGGGGACATATACCTGGGGGTGACGCAATTGCATCAAAAGATAATATCTAACAAGTCTATAGATACTCGCTAACCATCCACCTAACCAAAGATAGAGGGATGTCTGTAAATTAGTAACAACAGTTATAACAGTATAAATAACAGATCCATCCTCCTTCTTGCTTACCAATGAGAAAGCGGACGAACAACCCATCCGTTGGCAGTTTTATTAACCATTCCATGAATATTGCACTATTTACTAGTCAGGTATTTAGTCAGATTAAAAGCGGTACTTTAGTTATACTTCTCTATAATCGAGAAACTGTGCTTCAAGTCGTCCATAACCGTGGACACGGCTTTCAGAAAGATTTACCCTTCAGGGGTGCAAAAATAGCAACACACACTCGATCGACCTCGGAAAAACCAACTCAAAACCCAACAAGGCATTCACGACAAAGCGATCACACGATTCAGAAATATTTCAGGGGGCCACCCCACTAAGCTACCCGCAACAAAGTTGGCCGGCCCCGGAACGGACCAAGGGTTTGCGACGATGGCTGTAAACGATTGGGAACCCGAAAATATGATTGGGCTTGTCGATACCGCGAAAACGTGGCGCGATCCAAAACAGTACAAGTGCTCCACGCATGATCTTAAATAAAACAGTAAGCATGGTATAAGTATAGGATAATAACAAAGCCCCGAACTACTTTGTGGCCCCAAGAAATAGAAATGAATCAAGCTCTGGCTCAGGGGGGTCCATAAGGCCTCCCGGATGTGGATAGTGCGAATAGTCAAGGAACAGGAATCAAGTACTCGGAGTCCTACGGGACACAAGTGAGCATGAGGAACCAAATAGCAGATATTGCTCACTGGTGCCACTTTCATTAGTTATCCCGTTATTACTCAGGTTAAGTTGTTTAGGTACCTCATTATCCATCAGACACTCACATACCCTACACATGCTGTTCTACGACTCGCATGGCTCAAACAACTCCTGTTGTAATGGCTCATGGGATGGAGGAAGAAGCTTCGGTGGGGTTTAAAGATAAAGGCTATGCAGTACTTGGGATTCAATGTAATGCAATCGCGACTCCATGATGCAAGAATAAGATAAAGACAATAGGTACTATATGTATGCAAGCATGTGGTAGTGCTTGCCTGGTAGCTCAGTTGAAGCAAGAGATGGATCTGGGTAGTGCTCCTGGGATTCTTGATATATCCCCTGCTCGGCGTCTATTCGAAGAAGAACCAAACAAGCAAGGGCCAACATAAATATAGTGCACAAGCATATGAATAAAATGCGACAAGCAAACAAGCATGCCATGATGAATGATGCACAATTTGCATGGCAATATTGTAGCATGGCATGGTGAGGTGTGGGGTACGTTCTGATTTTTAATAATGACATGATGCATGCTTCAGTTCAGAACATGGAATGCATAGTTAGAACAGGCTCGTCGCGCTGATCGATTTAGACATATTATTTGTCGAATTTGGAGTTGTAGATTTAAAGTTACTACTTAATTAAGAAAAGGCCTTTTTTATTGGATTTAAACAATTTCGAAAATTTAAAGTGGTCAAACATTATTTGGAATAGCATATTTGAAATCCTCTCATTTTTCTGATTCCAAAACATATATCATTTGTATTATTTGGATTTACAAATTAAAAGTTATTAAAAACAGATTTAAATTCATATTTAAACATTTCTGAAAAAACTTTTTATTTAAACAGAAAACACCCAGACTTTTTATACTCAGAGGCAGCTAGCCATAGACGCTAACAAGCGGGGCCGCGCTGAGCTGGCGAAAAATCATGCGCAGAGCCTTTTTGCACCGCAAGCTAAGCTAGCCAAGGGGACTGGCAGGTGGGGACAGTGGCCTCGCGGGTCCACTGCGCACGCGACCAGCCGGTGGGCGACACGTGGCGGATCCAGGGGACTGCGGGTTGAGATTTTAGGAAACCCAGGTCCCTTTCTGTGAAAATGACACTGCGGCTGACAGGTGGGGCTCGATGGATTGCGGGTTGAGGAAAAAAGGTTTGGGGGGTATTTGCATACTACGCACGACTACTGTTTTTCTTCTCTGTCGAACTGACGGAAACGACAGCGAACGCGTGGCGGGGCGGGGGTTCGAACTCGCGCTGATCTCTTGCGCGCAGGCGACAACGACCAAGGCGGCTCGGAGGGGTTGCTAGTAGGGGAGGCCCGCGCGGCTAGATAGGCTGCTGCGAGGCGCGGCGACGAGCAGACGCTCATGCACGCCTGTGCACGGAGCGTGCTCGACGTGTGGTCTGGCGAGAACAGGCATCGTCGGCGAGAGAGGGGTGTCTAGGAGGGAGAGTGGCTCACCGCGAGGTGGTCGGCGGTGGTGGATCGGGCCGGGGGGCGACGGTGCGCCGGAGATGCAGACGCCGGCCAGAGTTAGGGTTTTGTTGGGCCATCGGTGTGCAGCTGGTTCGGGGCGCTCTCCTCCTCGCTGCTGTGCACAGGGACGTCACCAGGGGCCTCACGGTCTTCCTCGGCAACCTCGACGCCACACCCATTTCCTCGATCTGCTGGTGGACGTAGAAGCCGACGGAGGTGGCCGGAGTTGGAAGGGGAGGGTAGTTGGGGTAGGGTTGCGGCGCAGAGGCCCGGGGGAGGGTTTTGGTACGGCAGGGGCGTCAGGGGGAGGATAAGAAGGAGGGCGAGGGAGAGGTGCCGTGGGGGCCCAGGTTGAGGAAAAAGGTGGCCTCGACCACCTTTTGCCTCTCCCTCACGTGCATGTCGTGGGGACGCTAGGGCAGGCAGCTGCAGGTGGGGCTCGGCCGGGACAGAGGGAGAGAGCGAGAGAGGAAGGAACGGGTTGGAGCTAGGGTAGGAGGGAGCTCGTCTAGGGTTGGATAGGAGGTGGGTAGCTTCGGCATGGGGAGAGAGAGAGAGCTGGGGTGGGCCCTGCCGGCAGAGAGAGGGAGTGAGAGATGCCTCGGCATGGTGAGAGTAGGGTGGTGAGGGTGGCATGGCAAGAGGTTGGTTAGGGTTAGGGTTTAGAGAGAGGATTAGAGAGGGGGGGTTTAGGGTAGGGGTTTAACTATGATCATAGTTGATCATGCATGGATGGAGGGTGAAAATGAGAGGAAGGTGAGGGTTTATGGTAAAAGCGAAAGAATAGAGCCAACATGAATGGACTCTCAAAGAACCATGCTCCACTTCCAAAAATACAAGAAAAACCAAAAGGAGGGGATGATGGTGAGATTTGCATGGCCCATGCATGAACAGTAGATGCCATATTTAATTTTGTGAGAACAAAATTAAATCCCATGGAATTTATTTCCATCCATTCCCAAATATGGAATTAAAGCCAAGCTAAAGGAATTAAAAGGATGTTCCAAGTGGAGTAGATGGAGATGGTCATATTTCAATATAATTAGGCCATGCTAGTGTGTGTATTCCACTAGGTGCATAATATCCTTAAAAATATTCCAACATGAGCATTCTCTCAAAATCAACCCATATGTAAGCTTGAAAAAGGGGTACCACTCATAATGCATGCAAAGGTGGCTCCACATATCAATAATGTCAAAACAACATGATGCCAATGTGAGGGCATGTGGAAAATAGAAGTGGATCCATCCCAACCCACATGAGCTAGATTTAAATGCCAAAGGAAAAGTGTAAAAGCTCATGGATAATTAGGATGGTGGAATTATAAGGTGGTGACAAGGAAAAGGTGGTGGAGTTGAATAAAAGATATGGCCCCAACTCAACTTGGGCATCAAGCATTTATCAAGAACCAAATACAATATATCAAGAGCCAAATACAATTAGTAATGCATATGAGATAAGAACCAAATGAAAAGGGTTTTATATGATGCTCAAATGCAAGGTGGCATGATGACATGAGCATGATATAATTATGATGCAAAAATTATATGTAGGAAGTAGCAATTATATTACTAGACCATGTAGCATTACATATGTTAGATAGATAGGATGCTACAACTCTCCCCCAATAAACAGGAATCTTGCCCCGAGATTCTAGGAAGAAGAAGACACAAAGAGGGTAGGATACTTGGCATGGATCTCGTCCTCGCGTTCCCAAGTGGCTTCATCAACGGAATGGTACGACCACTACACCTTGCAGAACTTGATGGACTTGTTGCGATTCCTTCTTTCTGCCACTTCTAGAATTTTTATGGGGTGTTCTTGATAAGACAGATCTTCTTGGAGATTGATGAGTTCATGGTCCACGGTCCAGTCGGGATCCTTGAAGCACTTCGTGAGTTGAGAGATATGGAAAACATCATGGACCTTTAGTTTTTCAGGGAGCTCAAGAGCATAAGCAACTTCTCCTCTTCTTCCACGAACTTTGAAAGGACCGATGTATCTAGGAGCCAACTTTCCTTTGATACCAAAGCGGTGCGTGCCCCTCATGGGGGTGACACGAAGGTAAACGAGATCACCAGGGACATACTCCATGTCCGTGTGCTTTCAGTCATAGTTGCTCTTCTGGCGACTTTGAGCAACCTTCAGATTTTCAAGAATGATGTGAACCTTCTCCTCCGCTTGAGTTACAATGTCGGGGCCAAACAATGTTCTTTCACCTGCGCCCGACCAACCAATCGGAGTTCTGCATTTGCGCCCATAGAGGACCTCAAATGGTGCCATCTTTAGACTTTTCTGGAAGCTGTTGTTGTAAGAGAATTCAGCATATGGAAGGCATTCTTCCCACCTCATGCCGAAGGAGATAAGACAAGCACGGAGCATATCTTCCAGAATCTGATTGATCCTTTCGACTTGTCCTTGCGACTGAGGATGGTAAGCTATGCTGAAGTTCAATTTTGTTCCCAAAGCATTTTGGAAACTGCCCCAGAACTTGGAAGTGAAGATGCTTCCACGGTCTGAGCTGATCTCAAGAGGAACCCCATACAAAGAGACAATTATGTTGATATAGAGCTCAGCCAACTGAATTGCAGAAATTGTTTCCTTGACGGGAAAGAAGTGAGCCACTTTAGAAAGCCTGTCGATGACAACAAAGATTGCATTGTTGCCCTTCTGCGACCTTGGAAAACCAGTTATGAAATCCATCTCTACTTTTTCCCATTTCCATTCCGGAGGCTTCAATGGCTGTAGAAGACCGGAAGGTTTCTGATGGACAGCTTTAACTCTGAGGCATACGTCGCACTCGGAGACATACTTGGCACAACATTGTTTCAACCCAGGCCACCAATATTGTGTTTTCAAGTCCATGTACATCTTAGTGCTACCAAGGTGGATAGAAAGAAAAGAATCATGCGCCTCCTTAAGAACTTTCTCTCTTAAACCCGGGTAATTCGGAACAAACATCCGGTGTTCAAAGAAAAGAGCGCCTTGGTCGTCGACATGGAAGGACTCATACTTTGGAAGCTGAATGTTGGAGATGATATTTTTAGTGTACGGATCCCCAAGTTGAATGGAGCGAACTTTTTCTTCCAAGAGAGGTGTTGCCAGAAGGTTCAGAAGATACCCTTGATCCACAATTTCAAGGTTGAGCTTGCGGAATTCCTCACACAAGAGAGGTTGTTGTTCTTCCACCATGATGTTGTTGACATAAGCTTTTCGGCTGAGTGCGTCGGCCATGACATTAGCTTTGCCAGGAGTGTAGTTGATGGTCAAATAGAAATCATTAATTGCTTCAATCCACCTTCTCTGACGAAGGTTGAGATCAGGTTGTGTGAAGATATACTTAAGACTCTTGTGATCAGAAAAGATCTCACAACAGTTGCCAAGCAAGTAGTGCCTCCATACTTTCAAAGCAAAGACAACTGCTGCGAGTTCGAGGTCATGTGTAGGATAGTTGATCTCATGCATCTTCAACTGTCGAGAGGCATAAGAAACAACTTGTTTTTCTTGCATAAGGACCGCACCCAATCCTTGCAAGGAGGCGTCACAGAATATTTGGAAAGGCTTTGATGTATCTGGAGGAATCAAGACTGGTGTGGAAGTGAGCTTCTGTTTGAGTGTTTCAAAGCTTGCTTGACATCCAGGAGACCAAAGGTATTTCTTGCCTTTCTTGAGGAGATCGGTAAGAGGCTTCACAATCTTTGAGAAGTTCTGAATGAAGCGACGGCAGTAACTAGCCAAGCCAAGGAAACTACGGACTTCTTTGACATTTTTGGGTGGAAGCCAGTCAACAATTGTTTTTACAGTGTCTGGGTTGACGGCAATGCCCTTGGTAGAGATGACGTGACCAAGATAGGTGACTTGAGGCAGCCAGAACTTACACTTAGAGAACTTTGCATACAGGCGGTTCTCACGAAGCTTGTTTAGGACACACCGAAGGTGTTCTTCATGTTCTTCCTTTGACTTAGAATATACTAGAATGTCATCTAGGTAGACCACGACGAACTTATCAAGATACTCCATGAAAACCGAGTTCATAAGCCTCGGGAAGGTGGCAGGTGCATTGGTGAGACCGAAAGACATGACCGTGTACTCATACATGCCATAGCGGGTGGTGAAAGCTGTTTTAGGAACATCTTCCTTGCGAATCTTGATTTGATGATAGCCACTTCTCAAATCAAGCTTAGAGAATACCACAGCTCCAGCAAGCTGATCGAAGAGATCACTAATCTGCGGAAGGGTATATTTTATTCTTGATGGTTTTAGCATTGAGAGCCCAATAGTCTACACAAAGTCTATCAGTCTTGTCTCGCTTCTTCACAAAGATGGTTGGGCTACCCCAAGAAGAAGTACTGTGCTGAATGAAACCCAACTTCTCTTGTTCATCAAGCTGACGTTTGAGTTTAGCCAACTCAGCAGGGCCCATTTTATACAGGAGATAGGAGCGGTTCCAGGTTCAAGCTTAATCACAAAATCGACCTCACGATCAGGAGGCATACCTGGCAACTCTTCAGGAATAACATCTTGGAACTCACAGACCACCGGAACACTCTGAATAGCTTCCATAGCATCATCATCCAGAGCCGCCAAAGAGAAAAGCTGAATTGTAGGAGTCAGACTTGGAGAATAGACTATATGGCCTTCAGGAATTTTCAGAGAGACCGAATGTTCAGCACAATCAATTACAGCTTTATTTGCTGTTAACCAATCCATGCCCAAGATAACATCAATGTCAGAATTGCCCAGAATAATTAAGGAAGCCGGGAACGAAGAACCACCAATCTCAATTTGATTTCCATGGCTGATTTTAGAAGCCCTCATGTTTGATCCAGGGGATTGCACCATGAGGCGAGTTGGTCAAGCATCAGAAGGTAACCCATTACTCTTCGCAAACTTGTATGACACGAATGAATGTGATGCACCAGAATCAAATAAAACTCGTGCAGGAACTGAGTTAACAGGAAGCATACCCATCACAACTCCAGGTGCATGCTCAGCTTGAGCGACGTTGACACAGTTGGCACGAGCAACCATAGAACCGGGCTTGGTGTTGATGTTGAGAGCCCGAGGTGGAGGTGCACGAACCATAGAAGAACTTGTCGCAGGTCTTGGAGGTGGTGGAGGAAGAGCTTTGTTGTTCATTGGACAATTCCAGTGCTGATGCCCAGTGTTTCCACAAGTGTAGCAAGCACCAGGTGGACGTGGAGCAGCGTAGCCAGGGACTCCGCCAGGCGCTCCAGGGTAGTTGTGGTTGTAGCCCCTAGGAGCCTCGGTGAAGGAGTTTGGTGGCCTTGCCGCGTAGCTTGACGGTCTTGGTGGAGCCGGGAGCGACGGTGGGGTGTTAGGAACCCACACGCGGCGCTTAGAAGGAGATGTCATAGCTGAAGAGCTTGCTGCATCGCGGCTATGTTTCTTTGACTCCTCAAACACTTGCCTACTTGCTTCTTCCTGCAGAGCTGTATGTTGGAGTTCCAGAAAATACCCCGGCCTTGCATGAGTCATTGCATATTTGATTGATGCATTGAGCCCTTGCCTGAACCTCTTTTGCTTCTTCTTGTCATCAGAGATCTCATCGCCACCATATCGAGAAAGGTTCATGAAGTTTCTGATATAGGTATTGACATTGTCATTGCCCTGCTTGAGGTTGAGAAACACTTCTTTCATCCTTTCCATGACAATTTCTAGCAGATATTGCTCTTTGAAAGCCCAAGTGAATTGCTCCCAAGTAGGCTGAAAACCAGAGTGGTCTGCCTTGAGGTAATTTTCCCACCACAGAGCTGCATCTCCCTTCAGAAGGTGAGTGGCACATTTTACCCATTCTTGCTCAGGAACATCCGCAGTCATCAGCAACCTTGACATTTCACGCAGCCAATCATCAGCATCAAGTGGCTGATCAGACACCTCAAATTGGCGTGCGTTGAACTTCAGAAAACTCTTGATGTCTCCTCGCTTGGGAGGTGGAGGTAGCGGAACAAACTCATTCCTCCTGACACTTTCTTTGAATCACTGCTGGTTCTGCTGCATTGCTCCCAAGGCATTAGCAATACTTGCCAACGCAGCCCCCAGTTCAGGTGGTATGTCCTCCTCAAAACGGCGTGGTGGTGCCATCCTGTGATTGATATAAAACATAAGTCAGTACTATAATGGAGAATAATAATAATCCAAAATAGTACCAAAATGGAATTAACCAAGATTAAAGGATACAATTCACTAAGATGATATTAAAATATCAACAAAGTTCAAAGCACCTAGAAGGTATTTAAGCATATCGCACACGACTGAACATTGAGTGTGGTACACAAGCTAACAAAGAATTTTTTTTCGCAAATTTCGGCATTAAAATACCAATTCACAAACCCACTTAACGAATCAAGTTTAGTAACTCTACCAATTCAATATACAAGAGCGAATGATAAAAGTAGTGGTATGGTCGCGACTCCATCCTGCACTCAAATCATTACTCCGCACATGAATAAGTAAAACACATATCCCAACACCTTCTTCTTAGGATGAACCTAAAGATTAGTAACTACAGAAACGAACACCCCAAACAAGATAACGTCGGATAACAAAGAGTAAGACAGATCGCACCGGTATACAACAAATCGGATAGATCGCGTCGATTTACAAAGGCCTATCGGTATGGAATGTACCAACAGTTGATAATCAAAAGGCAGATAGAGATAACATTTGGATGCAACAGATAGACAAGGAATTCACACACACACACACAACCTATGGTACTACGGAACCCAGAACACGTGAATCCTAGTTTGAATTTTAGAAGAGGGTTGAAAACGTTACACTTCCTTACCAGAAAAGGGTGGGTTGGTGGGTAAGAAGAAAAATTGAAGCAGTCCTACTCTCACGTTTTGTTTTTCCCTAGTACACATTGCTACCAAAAGTATTTGCTAGACTGACAACGACCATTTGGCTGAGACCCTGAAGGGCGGGATGGCTCTAATACCAATTGTAACTACCCTGGTGAACTACGCTCTAAGTTGCATGCCTGGATGAGCGGAAGTGGTTAAAATAGTACGGTGGGGCCCAGGGGCCACTCACAGGTATACCTGTCGGCCGTCCTAACCACTTTCAGAACATCGGGACAAGAACGAGCGGCGTAGTCTGCAGGCGAAGGGATCAACTACATACACAAGTGAGTATGTATGCAAGCCACCATACAACAGTTTTCAAAGCCATTCCATCTAAAAGAAATAGAAATATTGCAACGCCATACGGCAAGATCCAAATATCCTAGATAGAGATAATAGTTTAGGATAGCTCCTCATACATCAAACATCAGAGTATCAGGCAGAAGCGGAAACAAGATCCGAGTACGGATAAGAAGCAAATCGGCATAAGATGCCACATAAATAAACACATCCCACCCACAGATCTCGCGGATCCCCATCCCCAGAATCTCTACACCGAGTGATCGTTGCCAACATCATCTGTCTCCTCCAACGAGTATCCATCTTGCGAATACACCTGTTCATCTGAATGAAACAATTTATCGTGTGAGACCCTAGGGGTACTTAGCAAGTCTTTATGCCTCTAAAGGGGACATATACCTAGGGTGACGCAATTGCAGCAAAAGATAATATCTAACAAGTCTATAGATACTCGCTAACCATCTGCCTAACCAAATATAGACGGATGTCCATTAATTAGTAACAACAGTTATAACAGTATAATTAACAGATCCATCCTCCTTCTCGCTTACCAACGAGAAAGCGGACGAACAACCCATCCGTTGGCAGTTTTATTAACCAGTCCATGTATATTGCACTATTTACTAGTCAGGTATTTAGTCAGATTGAAAGCGGTACTTTAGTTATACTTGTCTATGATCGAGAAACTGTGCTCCAAGTCATCCATAACCGCGGACACGGCTTTCAGAACGATTTACCCTGCAGGGGTGCACAAATAGCAACACACACTCGATCGACCTCGGAAAAACCAACTCAAAACCCAATGAGGCATTCACGACAAAGCGATCACAGGATTCAGAAATATTTTAGGGGGCCACCCCACTAAGCTACCCGCAACGAAGTTGGCCAGCTCCGGAACGGACCCAGGGTTTGCGACGACGACTGTAAACGACTGGGAACCCAAAAATATGACTGGGCTTGTCGATACCGCGAAAACATGGCGCGATCCAAAACAGTACAGGTGCTCCACACACGATCTTAAGTAAAACAGTAAGCATGGCATAAGTAAAGGATAGTAACAAAGCCCCAAACTACTTTGTGGCCCCAAGAAATAGAAATGAATCAAGCTCTAGCTCAGAGGGGTCCATAAGGCCTCCCGGATGTTGATAGTGCGAATAGTCAAGGAACAGGAATCAAGTACTCGGAGTCCTAGGGACACAAGTGAGCATGAAGAACCAAATAGCAGATATTGCTCACCGGTGCCACTTTCATTAGTTATCCCATTACTACTCAGGTTAAGTTGTTTAGGTACCTCATTATCCATCAGACACTCACATACCCTACACATGCTGTTCTACGACTCGCATGGCTCAAATAACTCCTGTAGTAATGGCTCATGGGATGGAGGAACAAGCTTCGGTGGCGTTTAAAGATAAAGGCTATGCAGTACTTGGGATTCAATGTAATGCAATCGCGACTCCAAGATAGAGGCAATAGGTACTATATGTATGCAAGCATGTGGTAGTGCTTGTCTGGTAGCTCAGTTGAAGCGAGAGATGGATCTAGGTAGTGCTCCTAGGATTCCTGATATATCCCCTGCTCGGCGTCTATTCGAAGAAGAACCAAACAAGCAAGGGCCAACATAAATAAAGTGCACAAGCATATGAATAAAATGCGACAAGAAAACAAGCATGCCATGATGAATGATGCACAAATTGCATGGCAATAATGTAGCATGGCATGGTGAGGTGTGGGGTACAAGAATACAGCATTTTATTATTTATATGGTCAAGTTTTATTGCCATAAACAGTTCTGGTTTTTAATAATGACATGATGCATGCTTCAATTCAGAACATGGAATGCATAGTTAGAACGGGCTCGTCGCGCTGATCGATTTAGACATATTATTTGTCGAATTTGGAGTTGTAGATTTAAAGCTATTAATTAATTAAGAAAAGGCCTTTTTATTGGATTTAAACAATTTCGAAATTTAAAGTGGTCAAACATTATTTTGAATAGCATATTTGAAATCCTCTCATTTTTCTGATTCCAAAACATATATCATTTGTATTATTTGGATTTACAAATTAAAAGTTATTAAAAACAGATTTAAATTCATATTTAAACATTTCTAAAAAACATTTTATTTAAACAGAAAACACCCAGACTTTTTATACTCAGAGGCAGCTAGCCACAGCCGCTGACAAGCGGGGCCGTGTTGAGCTGGCGAAAAATCACGCGCAGAGCCTTTTTGCACCGCGAGCTAAGCTAGCCAAGGGGACTGGCAGGTGGGGACAGTGGCCTCGCGACTGCGCGCGCGGCCAGCCGGTGGGCGACACGTGGCGGATCCAGGGGACTGCGGGTTGATATTTTTGGAAACCCAGGTCCCTTTCTATGAAAATGACAATACTGCTGACAGGTGGGGCTCGATGGATTGCAGGTTGAGGAAAAAAGGTTTGGGGGGTATTTGCATACTGCGCACGGCTACTGTTTTTCTTCTCTATCGAACTGACGGAAACGACAGCGAACGCGCGGCGAGGCGGGGATTCGAACTCGCGCTGATCTGTTGCGCGCAGGCGACAGTGACCAACACGGCTCGGAGAGGTTGCTGGTAGGGGAGGGCGGCGCGGCTAGATAGGCTGCTGCGAGGCGCGGCGACGAGCAGACGCTCGTGCACGCCTGCACATGGAACGTGCTCGACGTGTGGTCCGGCGAGAACAGGCATCGTCTGCGAGAGAGGGGGTGTCTAGGAGGGAGAGTGGCTCACCGCGAGGTGCTCGGCGGTGGTGGATCAGGCCGGGGGGCGACGGTGCGCCGGAGATGTAGATGTCGGCCGGAGTTAGGGTTTTGTCGGGCCGTCAGTGTGCATCCGGTTCGGGGCACTCTCCTCCTCGCTGATGTGCACAGGGACATCGCCAGGGGCCTCGTGGTCTTCCTCGACAACCTCGATGCCACGCCCGCCTCCTCGATCTGCTAGTGGACGCCAAAGCCGACGGAGGTGGCCGGAGTTGGAAGGGGAGGGTAGTTGGGGTAGGGCTACGACGTAGAGGCCCGGGGGAGGGTTTTGGTACGTCAGGGGAGTCAGGGGGAGGATAAGAAGGAGGGGCGAGGGAGAGGTGCCGTGGGGGCTCGGGTTGAGGAAAAAGGTGGCCTCGGCCACCTTTTGCCTCTCCCTCACGTGCACGTCATGGGGAGGCTAGGGCAGGCAGCTGCAGTTGGGGCTCAGCCGGGAGAGAGGGGGGAGAGAGAGAGAGAGAGGGAGGAACGGGTTGGAGCTAGGGTAGGAGGGAGCTCGGCTAGGGTTGGATAGGAGGGGGTAGCTTCGGCATGGGGAGAGAGAGAGCTGGGGTAGGCCCTGCCGGCAGAGAGAGGGATTGAGAGATGCCTCGACATGGTGAGAGTAGGGTGGTGAGGGTGGCATGGCAAGAGGTTGGTTAGAGTTAGGGTTTAGAGAGAGGATTAGAGAGAGGGGGTTTAGGGTAGGGGTTTAAATATGATCACACTTGATCATGCATGGATGGAGGGTGAAAAGGAGAGGAAGGTGAGGGTTTATGGTAAAAGCAAAAGAATAGAGTCAACATGAATGGACTCTCAAAGAACCATGCTCCACTTCCAAAACTACAAGAAAAACCAAAAGGAGGGGATGATGGTGAGATTTGCATGGCCCATGCATGAATAGTAGATGCCATATTTAATTTTGTGAGAACAAAATTAAATCCCATGGCATTTATTTCCATGCATTCCCAAATATGGAATTAAAGCCAAGCTAAAGGAATTAAAAAGGATGTTCCAAGTGGAGTAGATGGAGATGGTCATATTTGAATATAATTAGTACATGCTAGTGTGTGTATTCCACTAGGTGCATAATATCCTCAAAAATATTCCAACATGAGCATTCACTCAAAATCAACCCATATGGAAGCTTGAAAAAGGGGTACCACTCATAATGCATGCAAAGGTGGCTCCACATATCAATAATGTCAAAACAACATGATGCCAATGTGAGGGCATGTGGAAAATAGAAGTGGATCCATCCCAACCCACATGACCTAGATTTAAATGCCAAAGGAAAAGTGTAAAAGCTCATGGATAATTAGGATGGTGGAATTATAAGGTGGTGACAAGGAAAAGGTGGTGGATTTCAATAAAAGATATGGCCCCAACTCAACTTGGGCATCAAGCATTTATCAAGAACCAAATACAATATATCTAGAGCCAAATACAATTAATAATGCATATGAGATAAGAACCAAATGAAAAGGGTTTTATATGATGCTCAAATGCAAGGTGGCATGATGACATGAGCATGATATAATTATGATGCAACAATTATATGTAGGAACTAGCAATTATATTACTAGACCATGTAGCATTACATATGTTAGACAGATGGGATGCTACATGATGAACATTCATCCGAAGTATAGCATTACAATGAAAGTGATTATGTTTATATTGCTATAACATCATACGAAGTAATCTTAGTCCTTAGACCATGTCATCATGTTAATTGCTAACACCGGAAGAGTATCTTCATAACATCAAACGTCACACCGTAACAGGGTGACTATAAAGGTGGGTTCAGTGCTACGAAGGTGTTATGTTGAGGCTCATGGATCAAGGGTGGAATTTTCCAATCCCAATGACATATAGATATACTCTGGGCCCTCTCGGTGATATGACATTAAGATCGCTTGCAAGCAAGTGATGTGATCACTAGAATGTTATATCAGGGGAACGAGAAATGAGTGCATGTCGGTAACGAGATCAAACTAGGTATTTGGATACCGATGACTGAATATCGGACATGTATTATATCATGAGACAAAGGGATTAAGTTACTAGCGTTAAACGTTCTCACAATCATAGAATTCATCGTTGAATGTGAAGGAGTCAGTGTGGATCTCTAGGTCCCCCTTCTGATTATTGATCTGAGAGGAGTCTCAATCATGTCTGCATTACTCACGAACTGTAGGGTGACACACTTAAGGGTTACCGAACACCATTTTGGAGCACATATGTTTCATACGAAAGAACTAGAAAGCGCTGGAATTATTTCGATGGAAACCGAAATTGTTTCGGGTGAAATTGCAGTAAGTGGTTCTGCATGTGATATTGAAATGTTGCAAGGGGTTTTATGTGAATGTTTGTTAATTAAAGTAATTAACAAAATTCTGAATAAAATATATAAAAGAGTTTTATTAATTGAGAGTTGCATTAAATTTGGTGGAAATTTAATGCATGTGAGTGGAACTTTGGGTGGAGCTTGAATTGATGTGAGTGGAGCTTCCACCACATGAAGGAGGAAGAGGTGGGGGCACCCTCCTTGGCCGCCGGCCATGGGAGGGGAGGAGCCCCCCTCTCCTCCCTCACAAATCACACCTCCTCATGAAGGATCTCTCTCCCCCTCTAGATATATTCCCCCATGGTCTCGGATTAGCGAGATACATGTTCCTGGTGGCCTTGCGTCTGGAAGGAGTTGCTGCTTCCGCTGATTCGCTGGAGCGAGGAGGTGGAGGTTGTCCGGTGGCTTGAACGTGTGTGCAAGGACGGATGCGCTGCTGATTTGTGGCGCTAGGACTTCCACACGATCTTGAGATCAGCAAGTGTATGACTACATCATCCACGAGTTCCAACTCGTTATCA
Organism: Avena eriantha; assembly: GCA_910589775.1. Taxonomy (NCBI): domain Eukaryota; kingdom Viridiplantae; phylum Streptophyta; class Magnoliopsida; order Poales; family Poaceae; genus Avena; species Avena eriantha. The sequence continues at coordinate 354,508,557 of OU342743.1, forward strand.
AAACTATGTTGTCTTCGAGGGTAAGTTCTCTATGGATGTATATCCACCCGTTGCTCTGTATCTAGTAGATAGATCTTGGCGTATAGTTCTCATTGTAGGAAAATTTTGGTTTTCTATGCTACGAACCCAACATGTTTGCTAGCCAATTCCTCGAATCTAAGTCCATCAATGATGGGAATTGATGAGTTAACCCCTCATCATTAACAAAACAAGAATATAGAAGTGTCCCAATCCTCTTCAATGCAAGAGGACAAGACAAGGTTTTTTTATAGAAACAATGGACATGGGTTCATGGGTTCACTTAGTCCTCTCTTCTCCATTTATGGTGATTATCATGTTATAGATAGTAAAGGTACACACAATTGTCATGTTTTAATGGTACTTCTATGGTGGCTACATGTCATAAAACACATAGGTGAAAGAACTACTCCTTTGTGTTACTAGGTCACCCTTGATATAAGGCTAGCATTTGGTTTGTGTCACACCACACATCATACTGATAAAAGATGTTGGGATGCATTGCTATCACTCAATACATATGTCACTGTCACTTGGCCACCCATTACCTACATACATCATACTTCTTAATGGATAACATTCTAAACACTAGTGCAATGATTCATATGTTGTGAGTATTATCACATCTCTCTCATCTACCCCCACTTGGTGTTGTTGATCAGCTCATGATATGTATAAACAAGGAATTATGTATAGATCTAAACCATTACATGCATCATAGAATATCCCCAAAGTATGACAAACCATACAAGATCCAACACAACGGTAAATGAATAACATGTACTATCTCATAACACAATATGCACCATAGGAATTACATATATTGATCTATACTCATGCAAGGCACATCATATGAACTTCAACAATGATCATACATGGAGAGATTAGATCAAGTTACCACCATAAAACCGAAGTCCAGGAGGTGGACTACTCCCCTCTCCTCATGGAGAGTGATGAGGAGGCATTGTTGAAGGAGGAGATGCGGCTGGAGGCGATTCCGACAGTGGTTCCCCTGCAATCTTTCTCTGGTGGCGGCCATCAGACTCTCTGTTCTTGTTGTTTTCTATATCCGCCTCCCCTTTGTCGAGGAATCCCCTTAGGTCAAGAGACTCCATGGGCGAAAGAATCAAGGCGATCGGACGACCGAAGAGGAAAAGAGGGTAGGTGGGGCGCCCACCTAGACTGGGCATGCCACCTAGGATCTTTTGGGCCTCCTGCCCCTCTAGGTGAGATTCTTGTGCTCCAGATGCTTCTCATGGATAAATACTGGCATTCCCCAAAGTTCAGGTCCATTTGACTTCATATAGGTCCTGAAACATCAAAAACATTGAAAACAGGGTTTTTCCGCCCTTCTGGGTTATAGCCAAAATAAAGGGGATCATGGTAAATCTTGAAAAATCAATATAAAACATGGATATAAAATTATAGATGATGCAAATATATGGGAAAACGTGTTAATGAACTACAAAGTTCATGTATGCATTTTACATGCATCAACTGCCTTCGGGTGTAGTCGGACGATAGTATGAGCCTCTTATTGAAAGTGCCCACCTTGTGCAAGTGTAAAATGTGCTCTAGATGGTCCATGGTACCCGACGTCCCGGTCTTCAAAGGAGAAACTCATCGTGTAGGTGTCTATACTAGAGTGGAATCTTGAGGGTCTCGATCGGTTACTCGGCCCACGATCTATGCGAGATCAGGGTAGGGTACCCGGATGGTGTGGGTAAAGTGTACAACCTCTGTAGAGTGTAAATCTATTTTAATAGCCGTGTCCATAATCATGGACGGTTGGGAATATTGGTACATAGCGGTGTTGGTTTTGTTTTAGAAAGGATTTTGGAAAAGCAAAAGGTATTTGGAAATGATTTGGTCACGGGATGACCAGAAGGGACAAATGGGTGTGATCATGGGATGATCAGAGAGTAAGGTGTTATTATGGTCATGGGACAACCGAGAATGAAAAGTGGTTGACCCCAATCCTAGTGGTTTCCAAATTCAAATATTTTGAGAATGTTTTTCAAAAAAGATACGAAGATGCTATATTTAGAAAAGAAACTTGTTTTAGAAAATAACCTCCTAGGTTTAAGGCATGACTCGGGATCTGTGGTCGATCAAGTTCCGCTGATGACGATTGGTATAGCCGTGGCATCAATTTAAGTTTATTTTTTTATGAAATGGATGTTTCCATGATACTTGTTGGTTATGTTCCATGACTCCCTAAGCATGGGAACATGGATATATGCATAACATGGATTTCTAGGATGGATAATTTGCGTGTCCTATAGACATGGTATCAGATCCATCCAGACTGTAGAAGACCTTGGTTAGCATGGTCATTAAATAGGAAAAACAACTTTCTTGAAACTAAGGGTTTCCGAAACCTATTCTCTCGAAGATTTTCGAAAGATTCTACATCTCATTCTCTCCTATTTTAAGATGTTTCGAAAAATGCTTTATTCTATTGCTTGTCCAAATTTCAAACATACGGATTTAAAAGAAGTAGGACTCGGAACCTTGTGAAGACGTTGATAACAAGATGAAGAGAAGCAAGTACAAGTAAACCAAAGGAGACTGCAAGATCGCCCTACCAATGGAATCCTGATGACTAGAAGAATCGAGTGTTGCAATAGAGAGAAGCGTCCAAATGATATGGCAAAGGCTTCATATGCAAGGTAGTGACATATATCACAATAATGTTGATACCTAGGATCAATAGTCCTAAGATAGGATTTCCCTATACCGTGAGTAGTTTACACCTTGGTCCCTAAAGTTAGTCGTGTTTGCTTGCCTAAGTACACAATGTGTTGTTTGATGCATCACTAGTACAAACTCGTTACTTAGAGAAGGTGCCTAGAGGCGGTTAACCCTAAAATATAAATAACCGGCTGCATTCAGCAACCTCAGGCGGTTGTTATTTCTGGTTCATCTCTAACTATAACATCAGTCAATTATAAATTAGCACCGTGTCTAGTAGTACGTCCTCCACAGACGCTCGTTAAAACAAACACCTCTAAATGGAACCTGAGATGCACCGAATTATTGGCCATCTCTTTAGAAATTTTAAGCGCAGCCGTCCATAAAAAGTAACCACCTCTAGGAATCTCCCGAGGCTAACCATTGTAACGAGTGCCACTAAAACTTGTAGTTAGTGTGGTTAGTAATTCTGACCGCCTCAAACATATATCTGACTAGAGGCGGATTCAATTATAAACCGTTTAAGGTATCCTTTGCTATTTTTTGTGGGTGGTTTCCTTTGTTGTTGATATATATATGGATCAAGACTTTGCTGGTGAGATGCTTTGGAGATTCACTAACCAGTTTAATCTTGTGTTGGTGAGTTTATATGGATCAAGGCTTCGTGCTGGGGTGACTTTGCTAACAAGTTTATATGGATCAACGCTTCATGCTGGATAGTTTATATGGATCAAGGTTATTTTGAAGGTGCGTTTTAATCTTGTCCACTTTTATTTTTGTACAATCTATATTTTTGTAAACAACATATATCATGCAATCAATTATCACATACAGATTAATAACACATATAATCATGCTCAGAATAACAACTACTTCGCACATTTAAAAAACCTGGACATGGCTATTATAACCGTGACTAGGATAACAATGTCACCAAAGGTTTATTGTAGACACCTTTCCTTCCAAATAGCATACTTTTTTATCTGTTTTCATCTTCAACCTAGTTGTTTGCCTACTTTATTTCTTCGTGATGTTGTGTGCATCGATGATATCGGCCAACACCAACTCTATTTACCCCTTCTCTTCCACAACCCTTTCCATGTTTTCGTTGACAGTTTTCATCACTTGCACCATCAACGGATTGTCGCATGAGATAGACTTAGCTTCTCTTCCGTCTTTCTCAATTCTTAATTGGCCTTACTTAATTCTTCATCGGTCTACCTCTTCTCCTCCCTTGTAAAGTCTAATTCTTCTATGATAATGTTTTTTTGCGTCTAGACAATGTTGGAACTGGACACATCCATCACGAATACCGCAGTCACAGGAAGATTCCTACAAAAAAATTAAAAACAAATTGAATTCGGAAAAGCTAAGTAAATGCATCCAAAATTTCAAAACAAATAGAATTAAAGAGACGAAAGCTAGAAGGTTAGTACCTCATCTGACAGGGAGGAGTAGTTCCCAATGCCGGCGAGGATCTCGCTGTCATACATTGTCCTAACCATGGTGACACGTACGTAGGCGGTGGAGATCTGAGGCACGATGATGATTCGACGTCTGTGGCACCTCGTGGCAGTGAGATCCCAATGTTGGGGCGCTCGATCCAAACCACGGCCAGCGGACGTTGACAGGTGGGCGTAGACAGCAGCAGTGATTCGGGAGGGAGAATTGTAGCACCCCGCTAGAACCACTACCAGAAAATTGCTTGGTGTTTCAGCTTTGTGCATCATCATGATAGCATGCTCATATCATCATGCCACATTGCATTTGAGCATCATCATCATGCATTATTTGCCTAAAACTATTTTCTAAAGGCCTATCTTTGTTTTGTAGATATCCCCTATCCTTAATCCAAATCAAAACCCCGGTCTATTTCAGATCTTTGATTCGTCTAAAACTATTTGCAAACGTCATTTAAAAATAAAATAAATAAAAATGTTTTATCCGGGGAGGCAGCCCAGCCCGTTAGGCTAGGCCACCTACAACCTAGCCCAGCTAAACTGAACCCAGACCAGAACCACCCCAAACCCTAGCACCCCACCTGACCACCCTTCCTACCTACCGCCACATACTCCCTCCACCCTGCCGCCGCCACCCACCAGGTCCACCCCACCACCACACAGCGTGTGCGTGACGTGCACGCTCCCGCACACGCACCGCACGGTGCACCGCAACGCACACGCAGCAACCGGCCCAGCCCACACGCACCGACGCAACGTGATCCACGACCCCACCTGTCCGTGACCCTACTCCCTCTCCATCATCGCGCGACCCCCGCATGCGTCTTCCCCGTGATCCCCTCCCTCATCTCACCTACCGCAGTGCGCATCTACCCTCGATACCAGCAGGCCCCACCGACGCCCTCCTCTGCTTACCCTAGCGTCGCCCCTCTCCTCGCTGCGCTGCTTCCGCACTGACCCGGCCAGCGTCTGCTGCGCCTCACCTCTGTAGGAGCCGCCGCCGCCACGAATCCCCGCGGCTCGGACCGCGAGAGACCGCGCCCTGGCCGCTCCACCACGGCGTCAACCCGGCCGCCGCCGCTCGGACCACCGCCGCCTCGGTCCTCCCCTTCCTTGGCCCCGTGGCCTCCTACTGGCCTCCTCCCGCATCTCCGCCACCATGGGCGCCCTCCGCTCGCTGTCGAACATCGTCTCGCCTCCTCTTCTCGCAACAAGCTCGTCACCCTCCCCGGCCCGCATCACCCTGGTGCCTCCGTGGCCCTCTCCTCGACCCGAGCCGCGCCACCCTGACCCCAATCTCGCCGTCGAGCCGCCGTCGTCCCCACCTCGACCCGTCCTTGATGCCTCACCGTGCAGCCACCCAGCATCGACCGCCGTCACCCACGGGACCCTCTGCAGCACCGTGGCTGTCATCTTCAAACACATGTGTTGTGCCCTCGCGTGTGTCTATGTGGTTGTTGGTTGATGAACATGGTGTGTGCTTCTCTAGTGCAATAGAAGACCGTGTATTCCCCAAGTTCCTCTCAAGACCATCGTGGCACTGCTCGGAGACCACCCTCGTGTTAAATCAAGTTCACAACCAACCAAACCCAAGAAATCGTGGTGCGGATACAAGTTCTCCATCGATGACGAAATCGGCACCCAGGCGCTAAGATATACCTCCCGGACTCCAAGGACTTCCTCACGGATCACCGAGCACTCCTACACGGAACCACGGAACCCGAAGATGGTGATGCCCATGACCAAGTTCTCCTTCACGGACGACAAGTTCTCCATCATGGATTCCGGAGCCTCGATACCAGACCCGAAGACCGAACCCGACACCTTCTCCCTCCTGGGTTCGGAGACTGATCCCGCCGAGACCGGACCCCTCCAAACCCCAAGATCGTCGAACCCCTATGTGTGATCCCTATCCGAGACCCCTATTTTTATAATATGACATTATTACTTGTTGCATATAAATTGATCATATCACATACATCTTCATTTGTTTGGGGGGTATATTATCGATTCACCTAATAATTAAATATGGAGACTATATGCGGGCTTTTCTAGTCTTATATTGGCTCCATTTAAATTTGTGTAGCGAACCGATACCATGTTTTGCCTTGTTAAGACAACATTTAAATTGCGGGGTACCTAAACAACATGAACCATCTAATTAATTATCGGGACCCCAGTTCCGCTTAATATTGCCTAATTGCAACGCGTCTTTTCCATGTCATGCATCATACATACATCATGCCGGATCTTTTGGCGTAGTATTAAATAGTGCATCCGGTGTTTCTTTTAGTGATTTTCTTCTTCGCGGATTAGGCCGTTGAGTGGATGCGAGTATCGACAAGTCCTTCGGATAATGAATCTTCGGCCATGTTTCCCAGGCGAGCATTCTCCCCCTTTCTACCTATTTTGCTTTTATAGTCTTTATTTCCTCCTGTTGATCTATTGCTATCCGTGTCGTGATGCTCTAGTGTTCTGTACCAGATATATTCCCTGCAGCCTTTATATTGCCTTGGACACCTCCTATAACCTGTTGTTTGGTAGATAGATGGTTTTGCGAGTCGTAGTTGGTTGCTCAGGTGCGATCCGTGTCATGAACTACCACACAGTTGTTGGAATGTTGTCATATGCTTTACGGTGGAGAGGATCATGACTTTAAATACAACTATTAAATTGCTGGGATAACTAATGAAAGAGGCACCGGTAGACAATATATGCTATTTGGTTTTTATGTCCACTTGTGTCCCATAGGCCACGAGTACTTGATACCTGTTCCTTGACTCTTCGCACTATCCACATTCGGGAGAGTCTATGAATCCCCCTTAGCCAGAGCTTGATTCATTTCTTATTTCTTGGGGACACAACCTATTTTTGGGCTTTATTACTATCATGTACTTATGCCATGCTTTACTGCTTTATTTACGATTGTGCGTGGGGCACCTGTACTGTTTAAGAATGTGGATTTTTTTCGCGGTATCGACAAGCCCAGTCACACTTTCGGGTTCCCAGTCATTTACATCCATTGGCACAAACCTTGGGTCCGTCTCGGAGCCGGCCAACTTCGTTGCGGGTAGCTTAATTGGGTGGCCCCCTAAAATATTTTATGAATCCTGTGATTGCTTTGTCGTGAAAACCTCGTTGGGTGTTGAGTTGGTTTTTCCGAGGTTGATCGTGTGTGTGTTGCTATTTGTGCACCCCTGCAGGGTAAATCTTTTTGAAAGCCGTGTCCGCGGTTATGGATGACTTGGAGCACAGTATCTCGATCATAGACAAGCATAACTAAAGTAGTGCTATATATTTTGACTTAATATGTGACTAGTAATCAGCTTCACTACAATGGAATGGATAATAAAAGTACCAACAACTGATGGAACTGGTGTGTATCATGTCATGTTATACCTGCCTAGTAAGTATCGCAACTCCAATGGAATGAAATAAAAGTGCCAACAACTTCTGGGTTTGGGATGTCACATGCTAATCGTATCTGACTAGTAAGTACTACAACTACCACTGAATGGTTAACTAAAACTGCCCACTACTTATGCTATCAGGATGACTCATGATATCTATATCGGACTAGTAAGTGCTGCAACTATAATGGAATGAATAAAACTGCCAACTGTGTGAGTTCCTTGGTTTGACTTCCTCATTTGGTCTCGAGGGGGGAATACCAGGATGGGTATGATTGGTGTTAGTATCAGGTTGGATCCGAATAGGTCTCTCTTATCCCTCTCTAATAGCCGACAGATGAATCGAGTGTCTATAGGTTGTTTAGTGCATGCTTCGCTGCCGCTTCAGTCCACCATACCTATGTAGGCGAGAGCCGCCGAATTCTAGCCTCGCCGTGTACTGGCCTCAGTACTAACGCTCCTCTTTTTCCCTTCGCCCTTTGTCGGCACCCCTTTTGTTTTAGCAGGTTTGCGATCGACGTCGTTAGCAGGGTTACCCTTCCGGCTTGGCCTAGGCAGGGTTATGGACGCCATTGGTTATTCTTCAGGGCTCTTAGCCCCATTTGCATCTTGTCCGTACTCGGACGCTGTAGCGATTTCAAGGTGATTTGGAGCTTTGTACTGTATATCGGTATTCTTGACTCATGGAGTCGTGTTGTATTTATATTTGTTCTATGGGTCCCATTGAGGACTGTTGTGTAATGGTATTACTTCGTTTTCCACCCACACAAAAGTGCTTGGTGGGCATCCTTGAATCGTTTCTATGCGGGTTTGGTGGAAAAGGGCTAAAACTTGCATAGGGCTGATTCAAGGGTGTTACAAGAATATAGAGTGTGTGGGGCAGAAAGGGGGCTTCATAAGAGTCAGAAGGAAAGCGAGGAAGAAGGATTTGGCTGGGTCATAAGGAGGAGAATTCAGACACTCTGGATAATAACTAGCCGTCTATAAAAATTCTTTTTTGGATTACTTAAATTTTCATCTATTTTTTGGATAAATGATGTATTAAAGGCATGTGAATTCATAATTTTCATATGGACCGTGAGCGGATGTACTTGGGGAATTGTGTGACCGATGTGTACCTTGGTAGTGTCAAAGAGTTTTTGAACATAGATGGAATGAATCCAGTTGATATAGAGGACCCATGGTTAATTTGCCCATGCTATGACTATAAAATCATCCAGAGTTTTACAAGCATTTCACAAATTCAGACACATTTGATCAAAAGGGGATTTGTGGCGGGGTATGATTTTTGGATCCACCACGGAGAAGTATGACAAAGTACATATGATGATGGTGATGCTTATGAGGAGGGTGATGCTAATGAGGAGAGTGATTCTTGTGAGGATGCCAACATGGATGATGTTGAGATTACCACCATATTTCCATCAACTGATGATGAGGTTGGTCGAACAAACGACATGGAAAATACATCATTGCAAAAGATCATGGAAGATGTTGAAGAACAAAATGTGAGTTAGATGTTGCGGGAGTTGAAAGAAAACTATGAGGATCATCCAATGTACATAAATATGCTTGCATGATCGAAGACTCGGAGAAACCAATGTACCATGAGTGTAAGATGCACTACACAAAGTTAGCTATTGTGCTAGAACTGATGCAGATGGAGAAAATATATGGATGGTCAGATAAGAGTGTAACCAAGTTGTTAACATTCTTATAAGACTTTCTTCCTAAAGGAAACCACATACTAGATAGTTTTTACAAAGCTACGGATTGTGTGTCTATTGGGAATGGAGGTTCAGAGAATACATGCATATAAAATGATTGTATATTGTACCACGGTGATGCCTACATCAATTTTCATGCATGCACAGTGTGCAAATTTCCAAGGTTCAAAGTTCCAAAGGTTGAGGCAACTAATATGGCAGATGACAGCAGTAGTGGGTGTAGTGGTATTGCCGACGAGTATGCCATGGAGGGGTCCTCATAAAGCATGTTTAGAGAGGTGGGGGAAGGCGGTGAGTTGACAGGTAAGAGGTAACATAGCTTACCCAGGTTCAAGTCCCACGATAGTGGCAAACCTCTACTCCTGCTATAAATCACTATAATGGCAATACGCTGAGTTACAGGGATTGGTTCCCGTGCGAGGTGTTGTGTATCGTGCCCTAAAGGCGACCACATGTCTGGCTTATAAAGATGCTAGAACCTAGGGTTACAGGGAAAGGAGCTTGCCGGATAGGTTACAGAGTCCTACACTAATACTAACTAGTCTTTGTGTCTTGTACTCCAAGGCTCCGAGTAGGTAGGTTACTTCATCGTAGCCTTCCTTTATCCGGCATGGGCCTCCCTTCTGGATCAATCTAACTAGGCCGCCTAGAAGGACATGGGTCGTGCTACCAATTGTGGGCCACCCGGGTTATCCGGATTAGAGACATGCAATGGTGATACCCATTTAGCATATCCCCAATAGTAGCCCCCGGAGGACTTTGAAATCATGCGCCGTCTTGCCCATTAGTCTTGAATGCTCCGTATAGGTGATGCCGGTAATCCGTCGAGCATTCTCTCAAAGGTTTACCCAAGAACCCTGTATTCCTCTCCGTCTTCATGATGTAAGTCCAAGATTCTTCGAGTATTTTCTTCCAAAGTCGGATAGTTCCCGCCTTCCATGGAATCTTCACACGTGACTCCTCCACTGCAACAATTAGTAGGATCACATAGGCTACAACCTAGGCAACCTCGAAACTCACATATGGCAGTTAATTAATCATTAGCTATTTTTGTGCATGCAAAATCTGAAACGTTTAAGCGGCAAATCGGGGGACATTGTGAAATTACCACGCACGTTCACACACATGTTGTCAGTGCTACAACCGTTAGATCTTCCATGCATGAATCTTTATGCCTAGGTCTATAAATGTTTACTGTGGCTAGAATATTTATTTTTACCCGCATTATTGATTGCATCTTTTTCTTCTTCCTCCTGTCGCGCGACCGTTTGAGCTCCTCAGCGAAAACCCTATCCAAACACTTCTTCCCCTCTCATACTTCATCCATCCATGCAATGGCCAGCAGTAGTGCTCCATCGAAGGCGGCGGCTCCCGAGGCTACTGTCGAACCGTCACAGGCAGTATCCATCCCGTCAGAGCGTGTCGTGATTCCCGTCTTTGTCATGGTGGAATCCACTGGCGATGACCAGTAAAGGGCAGCGCTTGATGCCGTGGAGGAGGATTCTAACTCCCAAAAGGGAGTGTGGAGGGGTTCTGACCTCTCCACCAAGCAACTACAAGAACTCATCACCGAAGGATACCTCCCAAAGATGGAAGGGTTGATCTGGCGGCTAGCACCGGCTAGCAATGTGGTCCCTTCTCCCCAAGATAGAGAGAAGGTCTACCTCAAATCCCAACTGGTACGTGGCGTTAGCCTTTGATCCGTGCCTCAAATCCCCAAATCCCCAAGATAGAGAGAAGGTCTATCTATAATTTTTGATGTTCCATGCTTGTTTAGTATGTACTTTCTTATGTTTCGTATACATTTGGAGAGACTTTTATGCATTTTCTGGAACTAACCTATTAACAAGATGCCACAGTGCCAGTTGCCTCTTTTCTGCTGTTTTGGGTTCTAGAAAGTTAGAAAATGAATATTCTCAGAATTGGACCGGACAAAAGCCAGAAGACGAGACGGAGAGGGGTCACAGGGCGGCCACACCATGTGGTGGCGCGGGCTAGCCCTGGCCGTGCCAGCACGTGGTGTGGGCCCCCTGGCCGTCCACCGACCTTGCCTCTTCGCCTATAAGTTGCCTCCCAATGCAAAAACCCTAAATCGTCAAGCCTCTAGCCACGAAAAGTTCCGCAATGCTGCCGCCACCGAAGGGGAGATTCGAGGGACAGAAAGTCTCTGTTTCGGCACCCTGCCGGGACGGGGAAGTGCCCCCGGAGCCATCTCCATCGATCTCCACCACCATCTCCATCGATGTTGCTGATTCCCTTGACGAGGAGGGAGTAGATCTTCCTCGAGGCTAAGGGTTCTACCGATAGCTATGTGTTCATCTCTCTCTCTATGCATGATCATGAGCTTTGTAATCAAGTAGATCTACCTTGCTACTCAAGTGCTTTAATAGATCTCTGCTCTCCCCATGTGTGTGAAAGTGACAGCGTGCACACCATGGTGGCACTTAGGCTAGAGATTACAAATACTTGTTATGAGTTATATTTGGAGTTGGATGTCTCTATGAAATTGTGGTGTTTGTTGGAACCATCTAGTGCTCAAGGTGACAGTGTGGGGTTTTCTAGATGGGAAAGGATTACTTTGAGGTGTGCTGTTATAGCCCTACCATGGATTAGTGTGTCCAACCGGAGAGTAGTTAACAGTAGTATCATAAAGAGAAGATATTTATATGGGAGTGTTCACTAGTGAAAGTATGATCTCTAGGCCTTGTTTCTAAGCAGTGAAACACCGTTTGCTATTAGATCTATTACATGTTTGCTTGCTTCCATCTTATTTCAGTTTGTCTTTAGTCGCTTCCACACCATCAAGCTATTTTCTGGCACTGTTACCACTTATAATTATCCATACCACTTGTATTTCACTATCTCTTCGTCGAACTAGTGCACCTATGCACCTGAGAAGCGTATTGGGTGTGTTAGGGACACAAGAGACTTCTTGTATCTTGATTGCATGGTTGCTTGAGAGGGATACCTTTGACCACTTCCTCCCTGAGTTCAATAAACCTTGGGTGATCCACTTAAGGGAAAACTTCCTCCTGTTCTACAAACCTCTGCACTTGGAGGCCCAACAAATGTCTACAAGAATAGAAGTGCGTAGACATCAAGCTATTTTCTAGCGCCGTTGCCGGGGAGGTAAGGTAAAAGGTACTCACATCCTCTGGTATGAGTGCTCGAAGTTATTTCCTTTATATTCTGCAATTTTGTCTTTTTGTTTCTTGTTTTCACTAGTTACGCTTAATGGAAAAGAACAACAAAATTAGAGAGCTTTATAGTATTTATCTTGAGTTAGGACATGAAGTGTTTGAAGAGAAAATTAAAAAACCTATGGAACTTTATTTGCATGATAATAGCAATGTTGTTAGTATGAATTCTTTGGACACCATTATTGCTAATGCTATGGAAAATTCTAAGCTTGGGGAAGCTAGTTTTTATGAAAATAATCTTTTTAGTTCCCCAGCATTATTCTATTACTTCTGATGATACCAAACCTCCAATATATGATGATTACAATGATGAATATGATATTTTCAGTCCACCTACTATTGAGGAGAAAATTAATGATTACAATATGCCTCCTATATTTGATGATTATCGTGATGAGAATAATAATGATAGCTATTTTGTTGAATTTTCTCCCACCACAATTAATAAGAATGACTATGCTTATGTGGAGAGTAATACTCATTTTATGCAAGTGGCTCATGATAAAAATTTTTTATGTGATAGTTATATTGTTAATTTTATTCATATTTCTACTGAAAGTTATTACGAGAGAGGGAACCATGGTCTTATGTATCTCAACATTATTAAGTTTCCCCTCTTGATGTTGAAAGTCCTGATGTTGCACTTGTGTTGCTTTACTATGCTTGTTTATTTGTGCTTTCATGACTTGTTTATTTACAAGATTCCTATGCATAGGAAGTGGGTTAGACTTAAATGTGTTTTGAATTTGCTTCTTGATGCTCTCTTTTACTTCAATTCATATTTCCTATGTGAGCATCTTCTCAAACTATCATGCCTAACTTAAAGGTGCTAAAGAAAAATACTTATTGGGAGATAACCCAAAAGTTTTAGATGAGTCTTGAAAGTTATTACTTCTATAATAACCTCTCCTTATCCTTTTTATTTTATTTTTGTGCCAAGGGTAATCTCTAATGAGAGAGAAGTAATGATTGGGAAAGTTGTTGTCTCGAAACAGATTTCTGTGCTTCATCGTAAAACTTCGTGTAAAATCTCTGAATGTCCTTTTGAGGCGTGAATTTTTGTGCTTCTGCCCCAGGTTGTTATATAACTTTCCTTAGTTCAACACTTTTTGATTTGAGCAACAGAAGGTCTTCGAAAAAATTCGTCTTTAACTGCTGGTCTCTTTTGACAGATTTCTGCCATTTTCTGCATTTGCTTCTTGTTGGTGCCTTTTTGAGTTCTTTTGGGGAATTGAGCTTTTTGAGGGAAGTTCTACAGTAGCTTGTGTTTTAATGGAAGTTTTATTGGTGTTAGAACTGAACCTAAAGACTTATTATCTTGAGTGCACTAATGTTGCTAATTAAGATTGTGTGAAGTTTTGTATGAAGGAAAAATTTCACGTGTATGGAAGGAACAAGTAATGAGATGAAGGATGGACTAAAGCTCAAGCTTGGGGATGCCACGCATGTTATCCCAAGAAATATCCAAGTAGTACAAGCGTCAAAGCTTGGGGATGCCCAAGGTATCCCTTTCTTTATCAATAAAAATCCCAGGTTTTTCCAAACACTTCATTTTTATTGTTTCATGCACAGTTGTGTTGTTCTTGGAGCGTCTTCTTTTTTTCGTTTTGGTTTTTCGTTTGCCTAGTTTTATTAGTTTGCTGAATAAATTGGTTGGACCCCCTCTTTCATACTTTTGTTTTCAAATAGTTTGGTTTGGATTGGAAAAGAGTAGGAAAGCTCATGCTTAAGTGGTAAAGAGAGCTTGTTTTTAACTGTGGCCTATGCTTTGTCATGCCATGCTTGATATTGTTTTGGCTTTATGCTTAGTATTATTAGCTGTAGCATGCCTTGTTATAAACAATTGAGATTTCTTAATGTGCCTTGGATGAATCATGCGTTGTTTTAGCATATTAAAGCATAGTATTGTGGTATTTTCCTTTGATGTTTTATTTGGGTTGACTTGGCCCATGCTCACACCATGTTAGGACTATCCAAAGTCACCATAGTCTTTATGATCCTTTAGTTTTCAACTTGTAGTATCAATTTATGCTTTGATCAATGATGTTTTGTCGCTCTACATGATTATGGCCATTAGTACTCTCTTAGTTTGTCGCTCCCAGTCTTTTGCTAGCCTCCACAACCAAGTATGAGTTCCACTCATGCATCCAACTCCCTAAACCAAGTTATTCCAAAGAGTCCACCATACCTACCTATTAGAATATGCTATTCCAAGTATATTCATGTTTTTGTTTACCTTCCAAATTAAACTTGTTATGTGAAAATTAGTGATTAAAGATCTCATGAACTTGATGGCACACTTTACTTTTCCTGCATTTAATAAACTTGAACCACTGTGTCCATCTTTGTTGTGTATATGCTTGCACTTTATAAGTTCAAATTAGCAGAACCATGTATCATGGGGAACGCTTTCAACATTGCACTTGTACATTGTACCCCGTTGATATCATGTTCTTTTGCTTATGGATCCCGGTGGTGTGAAATAAAAGTGGAACTTGTAAGATCATGGAGTTTGTATGTGTGTTAGAGAAACGCCTGGGCCGCTAGCCTAAGCCAGGCCTAATCATGGTGGAAACTTGCAGCATCACCATAACGAGCACTCTATGAAGCATCCTCAATAAAAACTTATGCAAATAGCAAATTAAAAGATCGCTGAGATGCTCATTGTCTGCTTGCCTTGTCATTTTGATTATGGGATAGCTCATGTATCATGTGCAAGGGGTACCCCGTTGGCGGTTCTTTATGATACATATATACTTACAATGACAAGAGCTTACTTGTGACTAAATTTTAGTAGCATGAGGTTCGGTCTTTGTAAGTAAGGGGCATGAGATTTCGTCTTATAACTTGTCAAGCATATCCTCTTAGTTTGTTCACTTTAACCTTAATCACTTCAAGATGCTTATGATAGGGGAAATGAGAGCTGAAAGCTATTAAGTACCATAATTTTTGGGAGCTCTTTATGAAACTTGAATCTCTGCTTCCTTCTATGAAGGCCTCTCTTCCACTTTTATATTGAGTCTCCACCTTCTACCTTTAGGCACCTATTTTGAGAGCATAGTGGCCATTCTTAGTTCTATGTGCATTGTCCGAAGACTTGTTGATTGATGCATAACTTGATATTTCTTGTTTGAAACTATTTGAATCTAGTCACTCTTATGAACTTTGAAGGTGTCCTATGCATTAATATTTGCTACTCTATGAGGGACAAGCTGAATGCCACTATGCTATGTTTTCTTTATGTGAAATAAACAAACGTCTTGCAAAGCATTGTTATTCATGAATCTTTTGTTTATGCCTTTTCATGTTGCAACATAGTTTCTTTGTCTTATTGCTAGAACTTTGTATTTCATGTTATGATTGAAGTACTATGATCCCAGCTTTGAATGTTTTACAAATACTTTGATCAAGTTTATGATGGTTCATGTCACCTCAAAAATTATTCTTTCTTTTTATCACTTACCTACTCGAGGACGAGCATGAGTTAAGCTTGGGCATGTTGATACATTGCAAACATATCTATAATTTTTGATGTTCATGCTTGTTTAGTATCTACTTTCTTATGTTTTGTCTACATTTGGAGATAGTTTTATGCATTTTCTGGAAATAACCTATTAACAAGATGCCACAGTGCCAGTTGCCTATTTTATGCTGTTTTTGGTTCCAGAAAGTCAGAAAATGAATATTCTCGGAATTGGACCGAACAAAAGCCAAAGTCGATATTTTACCGGAAGACTCACGGAGCCAGAAGACGAGATGGAGAAGGGCCACAGGGCGGCCACACCATGTGGTGGCGCGGGCTAGCCCTGGCCGCACCACCAGGTGGTGTGGGCCCCCTGGCCGCCCACTGACCTTGCCTCTTCACCTATAAGATGCCTCCCGATGCAAAAACCCTAAATCTTCAAGCCTCTAGCCACGAAAAGTTCCGCAGCGCCGCCGCCACCGAAGGGGAGATTCGGGGGACAGAAAGTCTCTGTTCTGGCACCCTACCGGGACGTGGAAGTGCCCCCGGAGCCATCCATTGTCGTTGCTGATTCCCACGATGAGGAGGGAGTACATCTTCCTCGAGGCTAAGGGTTCTACCAGTAGCTATGTGTTCATCTCTCTCTCTACGCATGATCATATTGTGATCATGAGCTTTGTAATCAAGTAGATCTACCTTGCTACTCAAGTGCTTTAATAGATCTCTGCTCTCCCCATGTGTGTGAAAGTGACAGCGTGCACACCATGGTGGCAGTTAGGCTAGAGATTACAAATACTTGTTATGAGTTATATTTGGAGTTGGATGTCTTTATGAAATTGTGGTGTTTGTTGGAACCATCTAGTGCTCAAGGTGATAGTGTGGTGTTTTCTAGATGGGAAAGGCTTACTTTGAGGTGTGTTGTTATAGCCCTACCATAGATTAGAGTGTCCAACCGGAGAGTAGTTAAGAGTAGTATCATAAAGAGAAGATATTTATATGAGAGTGTTCACTAGTGCAAGTATGATCTCTAGGCCTTGTTTCTAAGCACTAAAAAACCGTTTCCTATTAGATCTATTACATGATTGCTTGATTCCATCATTATTTCAGTTTGTCTTTAGTCTCTTCCACACCATCAAGCTATTTTATGGCACTGTTACCACTTATAATTATCCATACCACTTGTATTTCACTATCTCTTCGCCGAACTCGTGCACCTATACACCTGACAAGTGTATTGGGTGTGTTGGGGACACAAGAGACTTTTGTATCTTGATTGCAGAGTTGCTTGAGAGTGATACCTTTGACCACTTCCTCCCTGAGTTCGATAAACCTTGGGTGATCTACTTAAGGGAAAACTTCCTGCTGTTCTATAAACCTCTGCACTTGGAGGCCCAACAACTGTCTACAAGACTAGAAGTGTTGGTTCACAAGGCAGATCCAACATGTACAGCACCACGCCGAGCTGATGCACAGGTACTCCAAGGAGCGGAAAGATCGCATGCAGATTTCTGAGGACAACTTCTCCAAGGACTCCATCAAGCTGTGGATAAAGGACATCATTAAGGTGAAGGACAGGAAGTGTGGCTTCAATATCACCTTTAACATGTTCGAATGTGGCAAATGCCCAGAGGTAACCATGTTTCCTTTGTTGCTTTTATATATACTCTAAGACTTTCCATCTTGAATCTACCAACCATCTGACAAACTTTTTGATCCATCAGCTGGCGAACTTGGCGGTGGATCAGATGGCCTCCCAAGTTTATGATCCAACGCTGAAGGATATCCAGGTTGGGTGTGACGATGATACCTCCAAGGATCATCCAGCTCCGGTAGTGCGGAAGCGGAAGAGCTCCACCTCTAACACTGCTGCCGGGGATATTTTCATTTCGTGGCTCCAAAGTTGAGATGCCAAGGCATAGCGGTGCCCAAGTTGCTTGTAATCAGATTGCGGTACCTATAGTTGGTGTTCCAAATGCTCAGAGGATCTTTTTCGGCATGAATTCAACATAACGTTTGAATACAAATATCAGACTAACACTCGTCAAGTTGCCCCCCTGAGTTTTGGTCGTTATGTCGCTGCCATCGTGTCTACCATGTAGACTTGCAGCGCTGGCGCCTGTATCCATTCCTCATTACGCCATCTTATTCTTCCCCGTAGCAGCGATCTGTGGTCGTGGCCATGGCGCGGAGCTGGGACGCCATTTCATTCGGTGGTGAGATCCAGGACATGGAGAAATGACTCATCCCCGCTCTCCTCCCTATCCCGAATCCCGTCGTCTTCTCCTCTTCTTTCTCCTCGTCTCCCTTGTCTTCTCGCACTCATAGTGGAAGTTCCTGGTCTACCTATTCTTCTTTCTTCCTCGATCAATAGGAACCATTCCCACACATAAGCCATGGCCAGCAGTCAGATGAAGGTGAGCTGGTCCGATCACCCAGCCGACCCACTTAACAAGATCACCGACTACTTGCTAGATAAAGAGGAGTACGTTGAAACCTATGCTTCCTGTTAGAAAGTCTGCGCCGATTGGGGCCGTATTTTAAAAGAGCCTGAATTCCATCTTAATAACTAGATCTAGAAGGCTAGAGGATTTCTCTAAAAAAGGCTAGAGGATATGCAGCAAATGGGTATGCGCAATCAAATTGCATTGTAGGATTTTACACGTGAAAACTAATGTCGCATAGCACATGAGCTAAGGTGGCACAGTGGACAGGAAAACACGACCGATAGCGTGAATTGATGTGACAACACAGGGCACATATATCCTCGTTATTACTATTTCTAATCTTTGTTTACTCAGAAGCTAAAACAGCTACCGCCACGCGTCTTCCCATTGGACTTCCATCCCCATTTTCTACAAGCATGTCAGAAGCGCATTGACGGTTCCACCATTCCCCTATCTCATAGAAACAGTAATATCCCAATTTCTACAACCCTGATTAGTTGTCCAGAATGCAAAAATCAAGGGGAAAAAAACTTTTTCTTGCTTAATAGTGAAGTGTTTGCTTGTTGTTTGGATATGCTTATGCATATGAATGTGTATTAGATGATATACTCCTTACCTTAACACAAGTTGACAAAAGCTACTTCCCAAAACAGTCTTTGCTTAATTTCCATATTCTCAAATGTTCTGGCATTTCAAAACATGAGCCAAGATGCTTATGTAACCAAAACTATTTTTGTATCTACTATTGACAAAACTATGGAGAGTTATATAATATAATCTTCTTATGTTTTCAAGACATAACCTTCAACTATTCTTATCTCTAGGTTTCCCCAAAACACTTTTTAAAAAAAGATTTGAATTCTACTCTTGGTAGAGATACCAAGGACCTTACCTTGTTCCAACTCCAACCTATTTCAAAAATATCCACCCTTACCTCAAGCTAAGCTTGATGGTAACTCTTATGGTAGTTTATTGGTTTGCAAGTTGAGTTGCCTTGATCTACTGTTTGACTTGTTTGCTTAGGAAGTAGTATGAGCCACTCTAGGATCTCATCACTGGGAACAAGATGTTTCCAAATCATCACACCCTAAGGGAGAATATAATCTCGATCTGATCCCTAGCTACTAAGTGATCATCTAAAACCCCTAACTAGAATCAATTCTGAAGTGATTCCTTCTAGAAGCTTCCAAGACAATGAAGACCAATATCAAGAAAGGATACTCTCTACTCAATCTACACTTGAACATCAACCACTTGATGAGGCTTTGGTATCTTGGCATCCATCAAAATTATCACCACCCACATTCTAGTCTGGAATCTGTTTCAACATCACCTTTTTGGATGTCTCCCTTTCTCAACCCTTGTGCATTATAGGTAATGCACATGAACCATATTGTTACCCATCCTGAGGACTACCAAGGCCCACTATTTCCCTTGGTTAGATCATCCTCCAACCCACTTATTCTTGATGGTTTTGCAGGCAAGAAAATAACTTTTCCTGCAAATCTAGTCAACCTGCCTACTTTGGTATAAGCTCACATCCTCATCCAACCTCCTATGGACCAAATCTTTGCATGGTTGTGTTCTACTCCTATGGGTCTATCAACACCTACTTCACTTGTTCCAATTGGATCATTGAGCTGTTTAAACCCACAAGGTTTTGAAGGCTAGGATATAATCTGCTTTGGCAGACTTATTTTATTCAAACTTTGAAAGCTTGCCATGGTGAGCTCAATCAGGATCCAGCTCAAACCCCTACACCATTGCAATCTACATCACTTGGTCTATACATCCATATATCCCATTCCCCAAGGGGAGATGTGAGCTCCAAGATCTAACATGGTTTTGATAGTATGAAATTAACCTGACCCTAGATCCTTAATCTTGGGTATTTCACCAAAATCAACTTGGAATCTCCAATCCCAAGGTTGCAACTGCTTGATAAACCTTTTCTACATCATCTACCTTGATCATCAAGATTTATAAAATATTATACATAATTATTTTGGCTCCAAATCTATTCAATCTCTTTAATAGTCAAAATCTCCAAAACTCCTCTCACAGAGGAAAATTTAGTTTTTGCCAAAACACTTCCCAAATTTTGCTCAATTGAGATCCATATATCATATCCTATCTTCCCACTTCTAAAAGAAGAGCTTTATTATTTCTTTTTGCCGATTTTGTTAAATGGCAGAAACAAGAAATAATTCTTTAAAAATACTTTCCCACCTCAATAAATCTTGAGAAAATTCCCCTAAGTGTGTATTCCTATTTGGGACCATCTCACATCAAGAACTCCACATGTCCAATGTAAAATTATCAAATTATCATCTAGAAACTACTTCTGTACTTCTTGAATAAATGGATATAAGTGCACTTAAAGTCCTCTGAAAAATCCCAAATAATCCCTAGGGTTATGCCTTGACCTCATCTACCCACCAGTGCAATTTCCCCATCTCGCCCAATGAAAATTTTGAGACTTTCTTCATAGTCATCTATTTGATCAAAATCGCCAAGGAGACAAATCGTCAAATCAAAAACCCATCAAACCTATATCCTTTGGTCAAACAAACTTGCGCAGCACACCTCTTCACCCTCTGGTCGAAATGCATTGTAGCACCACTATAGAAAACCTCTCCCCCTTGTCTTTAGTGCTTCGAGCTAAATAGAGGGTGAGAGAGTGTAGTAATTGCAATTGGTGGACAATGTTGCTGCAGCAGGCCAGTCACCCCTCCCAGCATGACCAGATTCCCCTCTTACCCCTCCCCACCAAGCCCTGGACCAATCACTGGCCAGCATCCCCTCTCCCCCATGCCCAAATGAGTAAATTGCCTCATCTACTCCTCCCTCTTGGTATATATGGCCAGAGGCCTCCCCCAACTCTCCCCTGCGCTCATTTGCGTCCTCCCACTCCACTCACCACCCCAGAGCACCCCTCTGTCTCTCCCATGCTCTGCCCTTCTCAAGAGAGAGCAAGGGAGAAGCTTCGGCCCTCCCCCGTCTACCGAGCAAGGGACTCCCCCTACTGCCCCTCCCCCTTTGCATGTCCGCTCCCAGGACCCCCAGGTACCCCTGCATCTAACCCTACTCCCCTTTTGGCCAGGGACCGCCTCTTTCGTTGCCGGCGTCAAGCTCCGACGAGATCTCCCTCGGGCGTCATCGCGCGAGCCATGCACCGTCGTCGACCCCGCCCCTGCCGCCCACCGTTGAGGCCGCCGTCGTCCACCACGTCACCTCGGCACCTCCCCAGCATCCCTCCGTGCCCCAGGTGAGCTCCCCGCTGTTGCCCGAGCCTCCCTAGGGTTCGCTCCCTCTGTCGTCGGCGCGAGGTAGAAGACGCCGCGGGAACCGTCGATCCCGACTTGATCGAACGGCCCACGTTCTCCCGTACCGTTTCGGCCACCGCGGTCGCTGACCAGCGGGCCCCGTGGCCGGGGTTCAAATGCATCCCGCGTGCACGCCCCTTTCTAGCGAATGGGCTGGCCCACTACCCCCTCGCACATCATCTCTCCAAATCCGGCCCAGCTGCCCTACTTTTATTTATTTTTTCTCCAGATCTGCCTATATAGTTGCAGGTTTAAATCAAGATAAAAATGGAAAATGAAGTATTTTGCCTAAATGGATTTTTTACCATGACCAGGTGTGTTTTGTGCAACATGCAGAACAGGTCTTGTGCCAAGAATAATTTTCATTATTTACTGGCAATCAATCTACAAAAAGGTAGCTTTACCACTGAATAAATTTCTCAGGATGTTGTACATATCCAATGGGGATGAATCAAGGTTCCCCTATAAGGAATTTTCCATACCACTCAATCAGCATAGGTCTCATGCCAAGGTGGACTCTAGTCTATCTGTAGCAAAAATAACAAGATCCATGCAGTTAGGCCTTTGGAAAATTCCCTACACCAAACCGTGAGTCCAATTGAACTAATTCCAAGTCTTTGTGATGTGGTACACTAACGCCTATCCAAATTCAGGAGTTCATGATTGATTGAACCTTGGATGTTTTTCTGCGAATTAAACTATTCTGTGCATGGTTTATTCACCTCTTAATTCACTAAAGTAGTTCTGCTAACCCAAATATGTTGATTCCAATTTCTGCAGAAGGGTATTGGAAGTACCTACCATGTGTCCTTCGAATCAAATCAAAAACTGTTGTAGATTTAATCTGGTGAAAATGGCAAAAACCTTGCAGAACTGCCTTTGCGAATTTCCTGAGGGCATTCTGGTAATCATTTTGACTTGATTCCAACTCTCGGTGAAGAAGTACATAAAACCCTACTGAACCATCCAAGGAAATAATTTTTGGAGCTCCAGAACTTTTCTGGTGAATTAATTCCTAAAACTAAAAGTTATTTCACTAGGAAAATCATAGCTATTTAAAGAAAAGTGATAAAATAGTAAAACCAATCTTGTTGGTTTCATTTTATCAACATCCACCTTTTACAATGGTACCATACAGAATATGGCCTTGTTCAAAAATCCTTCTCTTAGGTAGTTTCTAGACTATAAATCCTAAGGGATTTCCTTCCATATCTTCCAAAACAAGGCCACTCCTATTAAACCAATTCTCCCTAAGACCTACTGATTTGTAAACTTGTATTGATCATTTCTTGTTGTATGTAGTGGTGATTGTATGCCTTGTATTGATTGTACCCTTTTGTTTGTTTGCATGTGTTCCCTATCGACGATAGTTGAGATTATATCGGAGAGCAGAAGAAGATGGTTTTTATTGGTTATTATGGTTTCCTAAGAAGAAGTCCAGGGACAATTATGCCATATTGTTGATTGTCAGGCAAGCCACCTTCTTGCTCATATGCCTCGTCCTACTGTTTTACTTATGCATGTTTTACTTATTGTTTTGTGAAAACTGCATTGTTTTACTTTATGTTGACGTATATGTATATATGCTAGTGGTTTGGCTCCTCCGAACCATTATACCTTTGTACTATTAAGTACAGCCCCCTTGGTGACACCTACTTGTCCCTTGTATAATAGATGGTGCATATCCACCATACCCCTTTGGAGACCTTGATTTAGCCGAAGCAAAAGCTAGAGGATGGGAAGACCCCGGAAAAAGTTTTACCAAATGTTTTATGATAAAACCTTGGTGAGGTGGGACCTCCCTAGAGATGTTGAGAAAGAAAAAGGTTTTGTTTTACAAAGTGCTAGAGGAAAACCGGAGGAAAAAGGTTTACGAAAACGCACCTGGTTCTCTGCAGTTTTGCTAGAACAATTAACCATGTGCAACCACATTACTCGGAATGGGACAGGGCTGGATTTGATGTTTGTCTTTCTGGTATAAGCTGCCTCGCAACTACTACAGGGGATCGGGGATCCCTGGACGGTGGGCCTTCTCACGTAAAGGGTCCATGTGGGACATTAACCCAGAGAATGGAATGAAGGGTCGGCAGGCCTCCAAGCGTTACTATGAGCCCCTCATTGAAAGCGCACACTCAGGAAGTGGAAAAAGCGCTCAGGTTGGTCCTCGCCCGACGTCCCGGTTTTGAGGGGATTAACACTCATAGGGTAGGCACTTATATTGGAGTGGGCATCCGGAGAGTCTTGATCGGTTACTCGACCCACAATCGGTGAAGATCAGGGTAGGGTACCCGGATGGTGTGGGTAAAGTGTACAACCTCTGCAGAGTGTAAATCTATTCGAATAGCCGCGTCCCTGGTCATGGACGGTTGGGAAGGTTGCTGTAGAGCGTGCTGGTTTTGTTTTCAAAAAGGGTTTTGGAAAAGAAATGCTTTGACCATGGGATGGTCGGGAAGGATACCTTCTTTGACCATCGGATGGTCAGAGAGGTATGGAAGGAGCTTGGTCGTGGGACAACCTGAAAACGGGAACAAATGGGTGACCCAGTCCTAATGTTTTCAAAACTTTTCAAATAGGTTTCCAAAACGTTTTACAAAAGTTTTCAACAAAGATATGTAGATTCTATATCTATAAGAGAAACTATTTGAGAAAAGAACCCCTCTTGGAGCCCTCCTACTACCACGGCCATAATTCATATCCTCTTGTTATTATTATCATTAATTTAAGGTGGTTTGCGAGTACATTCAAAGTACTCACTGGCATTGTCCCTGGCTATTAATTTGGCCAGATCTCAAGCAGAAGACGATGATGGCGACTATGCGAGCTAGGACGTTCTCCCAGTCAGTTGCCTGTAGGTTAAGGCATGGCTTGGGCTCTACGCTTGATGAAGTCCACTGCTGATTGATTGATGTAGCCATAACGGCATTTATGTAAGTCTTGTATTTCGGTATATTCTCATATGTTGTAATGATACCTGTCGGTTATGTGCCACGACTAACTGATCATGGGATCGTGGTGTTGGAGATATGCCCAAGAGGCAATATAAAGAGGTTATTATTATATCTTTATGTTTATGATAAATGTTTACATCCCATGCTATAATTGTATTAACCGGAAACATTAATACTTGTGTGTTTTGTAAACATAAAAGAGTCCCTAGTAAGCCTCTTGTTAAACTAGATTGTTGATTAATGGATGATCATGGTTTCCTAATCATGGACATTGGATGTCGTTAATAACAAGATCATATCATTAGGAGAATGATGTGATGGACACACACCCGTAGTAAGCATAGCATAAGATCAAGTCATTAAGTTCGTTTGCTATAAGCTTTAAAATACATAGTAACCTAATCCTTCGACCATGAGGTTATGTTAATCACCATCACCGGATGGGTACTTTGATGACATCAAACACCGCTTCGTAACTAGGTGGTCATAAAGGTGTCATTGGGTATTCTGAAAGTATGTGTTGAAGCGCATGGACCAAGATTGGGATTTGTCCATCCATATGACGGATAGATATGCTCTGGGCCCTCTCGGTGGAATGTCATCTAATTATCTTGCAAGCATGTGACTGGGTCACAAGGGATGACATAACATGGAACGAGTAAAGAGTACTTATCAGTAACGAAGTAGAACTGGGTATGAAGATACCGACGATCAAACCTCGGATAAGTATAGTATCGCGTGACAAAGGGAATTGGTTTCGTATGTTAATGGTTCTATCGATCACGAAGTCATCTTTGAGTATGTGGGAGCCATTATGGATCTCTAGATCCCGCTGATGGTTATTGATCGGAGAGGTTTCTTCATCATGTCTGCATATTCACGAACCGTAGGGTGACACACTTAAGGTTCGAAGTTTTTTTAAGTAGATATGGAATGTGCGTTGGAGACCGAATGTTGTTCGGAGTCTCGGATTGGATTCGGGACGTCACGAGGAGATCCAGAATTGTCCGGAGAATAAGATTCATATGTTGGGGATCATTTTCTGTGTTAGGAAATGTTCCGGAGTATTTGTATGAGGATTCTAGAAGGTTTCGGAATGTTCCGGAAGGTTCTGGAAGATTTCTTGGAGTTTGCTTGAAAAACCAAGAAAGGATCAAGGAGTCCTTGTGTGGCAAGACAAGGAGTCGTGGGGGAGGAGGACTCCTCCCCCTTCCCAATCCGCCGTCCAAGGAAGGAGGGGAGTCCTACTAGGACTCCCCCTCCCATGGCGCCTCCCTCCTTTAAATAGAGGGGTGGAGGCGCCACCCCCTGGCCCCCTCCACTACTCCAGCTCCTAGATGCCTCTCTCCTCCTCCTTTCTTCTGCTCAGGCTTAGATGAAGCCCTGCAGAATTCGCTACTCCACCACCACCACCACGCCGTCGTGCTGCTAGGATTCCGTGGAGAAGATCTACTACCTCCGCTACTCGCTGGAACAAGGAGAGGAAGGTCTGCTTCGACTCCGCACGTGTGACCAACTGCGGAAGCGCTGCCAGAACGCGGCGCCGAAAGGATTGTCCACACGATCTTGAGATCGGCAAGTGATCGACTACATCAACCACGAGATACAATCTCGTAACGCTTTCGGGTCTACAAGGGTTAGTACAGATCTATCTCGTTGCACATGTCTAATAGATTAGATCTTGGTTTTTATCTAGATTAGATCTGGGTTTTGTTCGTTCTTGCGGTATAAATTTTTTGTTTTCCATGCTATGAACCCATCAGAGGTATCAAAGCCGTGTCTATGCGTAGATCTGTTGCACGAGTAGAACACAATGGTTTTGTGGGCATTGGTGCTCGTGCCGTCTTTTGCTTTGTGTACTTTGCATCTTGCGGTATGGTGGGATGAAGCGGCTCGGGCTAACCTTACATGTCATCGCACATGAGACTTGCTCCACGCTTGACGTGTAACTTTCTTTGCACAAGTGGCTTTGCGGGTGTCTGTCTCTCTCACCATAGTATAGATCCAATTTACACTTTGCAACTTGATAGCACTTGTATCAACGTTGTGATTCATGTTCGTAGGTAAGATCCATTCTTATTCGAAAGCCCCAAGCCACGTAAAACATGCAAAGAAAATTGGAGGCGTCTAACTTGTTTTTGTAGGGGTTTTGTGATGTGATATGGCCATTATGTGATTGTGATTATATTTGATGTATGCAATGATCCTTATTGTAATATGGCAACCGGCAGGAGCCTAATGGTTGTCTTTAAATTTTGTTTAAGACATGCGTGTCTATTCATCATGTAATAGCTTTATTCCAAGTAGTTGTAATAGTTGCTGTTGGTGATGGACAACCATGAAGCGGCGCCACGGACCTTGACGCCACGCTAGTGATGATGGAGATCATGTCCATGCTTTGGAGATGGAGATCAAAGGCACAAGAAGAAAAGGCCATATCATATCACATATTATGAATTGCCTGTGATGTTAATCCTTTATGCATCTTGTATTGCTTAGATCGCGACGGTAGCATTATAAGATGATCCCTCTCACTAAATATCAAGTAATAAAGTGTTCGTCCTTAGTTGGCACCGTTACTAAGACTCGTCGTTTCGAAGCATCTCGTGATGATCGGGTGTGATAGACTCTACGTGTGCATACAACGGGTGCAAGCCAGATTTGCACATGCGGAAACTAAGGTTAACCTTGACGAGCCTAGCATGTACAGACATGGTCTCGGAATACGGAATTCCGAAAGGTAAAGCATGAGTCATATGGATGATATGATGAACATGTTGATTGTTCGCCTTTAAAGCTACATCATCTCACGTGATGATCAGACTTGGTGTAGTAGATTTGGTTCGTGTAATCACTAAAACAACTCGAGGGATGTTGTTTTGAGTGGGAGTTCATTTGTAATTTGGATTAGTCGAACTCAATTTATCATAAACACAATCAAAGTGAATTTGCATAGTTTGTTGTAGTCATTGGCATCCGTTCACCACCTTACGCTTAGTTATAGTTGAGATAGTGGAACTATAGAAATTCTGGATATTTACTTTACGAACTAGTATCGTATTGTTTTGAATGTCAATTTAAAGTTTATAAGTCCTATTGCAAACTTTCAGCAAACTCTATTTACTCCATGAAGTTTAATAAATAGTATTAAATCAAGAGTAACAATTCCAGTGTTAGTATCTAATGTATCATGTTTGCCTCCATGATTCTTGATACTCAAAAGATTGTTTTTAATATCAAGTTTATCTAAGAGCTGAAAGCAATGTTTCAGAAACCATCATATGTGAAAGGTATTGCGATATCTAAAACAATGTGTTGGTTACAACATGATAGAGTATACGTCCTCATATTTGATGAGAATTTGTGAAGGTTGGAGACGCTAGTCTTCCTAATCCTCCAAAAGGTTTTGAAAAGGAAACATTATACTCGCAATTCACCTTTATAAGCTATAGCAGCTTGATCATGAAAGTTGTCATGATAAGGATGAATAGAATATGTAAGTAAAATGTTTACTACACTAAAAGATTACTAAAGAATGGATTTTTGAAAGAACACCAAACATTTGATGATGGTGATCCACTTCAAAGTGCAAGTCCAAAGGTATTGGTATTTGACTATACACACTTTGTACCATGTGTCATGTTGATGACACCACTATTGATGTTGATAGATTCTTTTAAAAGAAAAGGAATTGTTGAAAGAGAATCTATAAAATATTTGGCATAAAATAAAAGGTTGGAGATGTCCAACTTAGGCATATAGAAGATATACATGTTATGGTTGTATTCCTTGCTTGTTAAACAATGTCGTTCCTAGGTATTGGATACCGGTATTGGATACCAGATTGGTTGGTATGAAGTGACATATAGGACAACACAATTCATGAACTGCAATGGCCTAAGTAACTAGCAAGAGAATATGTTATGATGTTCATCGAAAACAAATAAAGGGTTGTTGTGTTGCTCGTTAACATCAAAGCTTGCCTTCAAGATTTGTTTCAATAATTGTTATTTTGATCAGGTATTATGACGACAAAAGGTTGTTCAAATAATTACCGTATTCCATAATAGATGGATAATATACTAGTCTGGTAGGAGAAATAACAACCATAAAACTAATGCTAAAATGTCGCAAGACAAATGATTGAAAGATCACTTGCGAAGTGACATCGCCGTTTAAATTATATTGAAAGGATATATGAAGAAACTCCATGTTGATGGATTTTTGGAGTCTTTGATTTAGATCAAATGACGCTTGTGATACTTTCCTGGAGATAATTAAAACTCCATTTGTAGGCCAAAAGAGGAACGGACGACTAACTGATTGGAATTTGTACATATTGATGTATATAGTCCATTATGTGTAGTCGTGGGCGATGGATTTCAACTTCATATGCTTTCTCCAAAGATTTGAGTGAGTATATGTATATACTTACTCAATAAGGAAGAAGTATGAAACATTTGAAAAATGTTGAAAGACTTTCAAGATGAAGTGGAAAATCATTGTAACAAGAAAATAAAAGAGTTTATGATTGGATCATAAAAAAGGATGTTTGAGTTACAAGTTTAGCAAAACACCTAAGATTTGAGGAAGCGTTCCATGGATTTGCATTTCCCAAAACACCATAGGAGTATGGAGTGTTCAAGATATGTAATGAAACCTTGTTTGACACGGTAAGATCAAAGGTGTCATTTATAAAACTGCCATTATATATTAAAGATTAAAGCTTTAGTGACTACCGCTTTTACACTGAAAAGAGCTCCATCGTGATCCGTTGAAATGACACCATATGAGTTATGGTTTGGGATAAAACCCGAATTGTCTTTTCTTAAATTTTGGTATGCTATGCATAAGTAAAATGTTTACAACCAAAGTCGGATAAGCACGTCTTTGTAGGTTATTCCAAAGAATTTGTTGGGAATTTCTCCATAACGCCGAGGACAAAAGAGTTTGTCACTTGGAACGTCAAGTTTCTTGAGAAAGAATTTTTCGTGAAAAGTTAAGTGGGAGGACAATAGAACTTTGATAAGGTTGTTGAACCTTAGCTATATGTGCTAAGTAGCGCAGCGCCGAAAAGTGTCCCGGTGGCGGCCACAATGCTCATGGCTCTCGTGATTACAAAAGGTGTGATCTCGGAGATTAGAGTTCCTATAGAACCGTGTGGGTCGGTAAGAATCAAATAGTAAGATTTGATAAGCAAGTCGTTATTGTTTTGACAATGATGAACTGACTACATTCAAAGAAGCGATGATGGGCCCTGACTCCATAAAATGACTAGAAGTCATGGAATCCGTGATAGTATCCATACACGAGAAATCAAGTTTCTGAACTTAGAACACCCTCCGGAAAGGCGTGAAGCCTATCGGTCGTGTTTGGATCTATAAAGAAATAGACATGGATGTTTCAAATCTATGAAATAGTTCACATGTCGGAAAGAGTTTACGACAATGTTCAAGGAATTGACTATGATAAGATTTGACCTTTCATAGCGATATTTAGTCTGGACGGATTAATGTAGCAACCACTACATATATTTTGGTATATGGTAGTTGAACAAACAATACAAGTTCTTCTAATAGAATGGTTACCTAGGACGTGTACATGACACGATCCAAAGGGTTTTGTTAATTCAAAGGATGCTAAAAGAGTATGCAAAACTTCAATGGTTGAAGTGAGCATCGCGGAGTTGGAATCTTCACCGTGATGAAACCATTAAAATGTTTAATTTCATCAGAGACGATGAAGATGTTTGCATTTTGCAAGAAATTAAGTGGGAGCGCTAAGACATATTTCTAATACATTATGTGAAAGACATATTTTTGATTAGAAATAATGTATCTTTTATTGACACAGGTTAAGAATTTCATTTCGATGAAAGACTTAGGCATAACTCAAGAATTAGGCATCAATGTCTATACGAATAGATTGAGGCGCTAATATGGTTTTGCCAAATGTACATAGATAAGATGTTGAATGAGTTCAATATGGAAACAACAAGAAAGGTTCTTGACGCACGGAAAGGACTAAATCAAGATTCAAGTGTGTTGACACGAGATTCAAGTGTTTTGACACTTGGTGAAATCACAAGAATATTTTGATCAATCATTCTTTGAGATGTACACATCCAGATATGTCCTATGCTCTAAATGTAATGAGCATATACCAGAATGATTCATAAGATGATCATTGGACAATAGTAAAGATATTCTTATGAGCTTTGGAAGAACAAAGAATATATCATGTATAAGTGATAAATAGTTAAAGGTAGTTCATTGTAAAGTGTTACATTGATACTAGTTTTGTCACAAGATACAAATTAAATTTATCTCAATTTAGACTATGGGTGGCACAATATAATGGAAAGGATGTTTCATGATGGATTTGGATGAGTTCCAAAGTTGAGATATTGTGACGGATACTACAACAAAAGGCTAAGTATATAACTGCTATAGTAGCAACAAAGGAAGGCATTTGTGTTAAGTACTTTGTTATCAAACTAGGTGTGGTTCACAGCGGGATAATACTATGAAGATACATTGTATAACAATTGTATCAACATGATTTACTCCCAAGGAACTAAAGGTATCTCCAAAGGACCAAATTTATACAATGCCATCTCATTGGAGAATGAGTAATGCGTAGAGATGCAAGGACATGCAAATACACACGGACCTGGAAGTGTCAGATCCGAAGATTATGTTTACCACTAGCAATAGTGTCTATACAACACCAGAAAGCCATAGGTGTTGAATGCACAAGTTTTTTAACTAGATTATTGACTCTAGTGCAAGTGGGAGACTGTTGGAGATATGCCCAAGAGGCAATAATAAAGTGGTTATTATTATATCTTTATGTTTATGATAAATGCTTACATCCCATGCTATAATTGTATTAACCGGAAACATTAATACTTGTGTGTTTTGTAAACATAAAAGAGTCCCTAGTAAGCCTCTTGTTAAACTAGCTTGTTGATTAATGGATGATCATGGTTTCCTGATCATGGACATTGGATGTCGTTAATAACAAGATCATATCATTAGGAGAATGATGTGATGGACACACACCCGTAGTAAGCATAGCATAAGATCAAGTCATTAAGTTCGTTTGCTATAAGCTTTAAAATACATAGTAACCTAATCCTTCGACCATGAGGTTATCTTAATCAATATCACCGGATGGGTACTTTGATGACATCAAACACCGCTTCATAACTGGGTGGTCATAAAGGTGTCATTGGGTATTCTGAAAGTATGTGTTGAAGCGCATGGACCAAGATTGGGATTTGTCCATCCATATGACGGATAGATATGCTCTGGGCCCTCTGGGTGGAATGTTATCTAATTAGCTTGCAAGCATGTGACTCGGTCACAAGGGTAACATAACATGGAACGAGTAAGGAGTACTTATCAGTAAGGAGGTAGAACTAGGTATGAAGATACCGACGATCAAACCTCAGGTAAGTATAGTATCCCGTGACAAAGGGAATTGGTTTCGTATGTTAATGGTTCTATCGATCACGAAGTCATCGTTGAGTATGTGGGAGCCGTTATGGATCTCCAGATCCCGCTGATGGTTATTGATCGGAGAGGTGTCTTCATCATGTCTGCATATTCACGAACCATAGGGTGACACACTTAAGGTTCGAAGTTGTTTTAAGTAGATATGGAAAGTGCGTTGGAGACCGAATGTTGTTCGGAGTCTCGAATTGGATTCAGGACGTCACGAGGAGATCCGGAATTGTCCGGAGAATAAGATTCATATGTTGGGGATCATTTTCTGAGTTAGGAAATGTTCCGGAGTATTTGTATGAGGATTCTAGAAGGTTTCAGAATGTTCCGAAAGGTTCTGGAAGATTTCTTGGAGTTTGCTTGAAAAACCAAGAAATGATCAAGGAGTCCTTGTGGGGCAAGACAAGGAGTCGTGGGGGAGGAGGACTCCTCCCCCCTTCCCAATCCGCCGGCCAAGGAAGGGAGGGGAGTCCTACTAGCACTCCCCCTCCCATGGCGCCTCCCTCCTTTAAATAGAGGGGTGGAGGCGCCACCCCCTGGCCCCCTCCACTACTCCAGCTCCTAGCTGCCTCTCTCCTCCTCCTTTCTTCTGCTCAGGCTTAGGCGAAGCCCTGTAGAATTCTCTACTCCACCACCACCACCACGCCGTCGTGCTGCTGGGATTCCGTGGAGAAGATCTACTACCTTCGCTGCTCGCTGGAACGAGGAGACGAAGGTCTGCTTCAACTCCGCACGTGTGACCGACTGCGGAAGCGCTGCCAGAACGCGGCGCCGGAAGGATCGTCCACACGATCTTGAGATCGGCAAGTGATCGACTACATCAACCACGAGATCCAATCTCGTAACGCTTTCGGGTCTACAAGGGTTAGTACAGATCTATCTCGTTGCACATGTCTAATAGATTAGATCTTGGTTTTTATCTAGATTAGATATGGGTTTTGGTCGTTCTTGCGGTAGAAATTTTTTGTTTTCTATGCTACGAACCCATCACCCTGTTGTATGCATAACAGGGATTCTCAGAGGATTAATCCGGGGGGCCTGCAGACTTGGTATCAGAGCCATCCTGACCGTATGCGAACCTTAGTTAGCATGGTCGCTAGGCAGGAAACTTATTTTTGAAAACCCCGGCTTTCAAAAACTAGTTTCTCAATGAGTTTCAAAAAGTTCTACTACTTCTCTTACTCTAAGTAAATGTTTTCGAAAATGGTTCATTCTAAATCTCGTCCAAACTCCAAATCTACGGATTTTAAACATCAAGGATCTAGAACCAGGTGAAGACAATGAGAACAAGACGAAGACAAGCAACTACCAACAAACACAAGGAGACTACAATATCGCTCTACCAGCGGAATCCCCATAATCAGAAGACCTCAGGTGTTGCAAGAAGCGTCCAAGATACGATGAATGATTTATCGGCAAGATAGTGATTCTGACCTGAACAAAGATGATATATAGGGTCAATAGCCCTAAGAATAGGATTCCCCTACATCGCGAGTAGTTAACTCCTTGGTCCCTAGAGTTGATCATGTTTGCTTGCCTAAGTGCATCCTATGTTGCTTGATGTGTGTTGTTTGCCGAGGACATTGCGATTCCCTCGCTCTGTTCGTCTTGTTTGTATGTTCTGGTTTGCCTTGACCTCCCTAAAAATGTGACTCGAGGAGTGATAAACCACCTAATAGCTCAGGAAACCCCTGTGTTAGATGTCGGTAGTGAGACCCAGACTAACCTCGAGAGTATATGACAGGAAGAGCCTCGCCAGAACCAGGAGTTCGAGATCGTCAAGTCAGAATCAACTTGAATATTTCACCTCAGCAGGACGGCATACCTCGTCAAACTCACCTCGCAAGACTCGTCAATAGTGCCACACTCCTTTGTTCCTCAGTCCACTACATCGCGAATCCTGTTAAAGCCGGAAGTCAACCACCGAAGGATCCTCAATATCCACAGGAAACCACCGGATAAGCCAACCAAGGCAAGAAGTGAAGACCAAACCACACTAACCTTAGTGTATTAGAGCTTCTGACTGCCTTAGGAGACTAACTAATCTACTCGACCCTACCCAAAATATCGGAATGATCCTTCCTAGAAGGTCATAACCACCCCTAAAGCCAGATGATAAGGAAGCGTGAAGACAACGAGTTTACTCCATCCCCGAGCAGGAGCAACCCAAGTGTTCAAGAGACGGCAACCTCTCTAAAACTAGATGACTCTACCTAGGCGAAGCACTATCAAGAAGAGTCGTAAACAGCTAATTTACCTCAAGCTAACCACCCTAAAGGATTTGTGAGGAAACCAGCCCTACCAAGGTTGATAAAATAAGGCGTCACCGAAGATCCCAGCTCAAGACTCCGGGAAGATACAGCCTCCCACCAATAGCAAGACAACCTTCCAAGGTAGAAGCTCCAAACCATCCCCGAAGCACCTTAGTGAAGCTCTAAGGTGGAAAGACCACTCAATCTTCAGAAGACTGTCTAACAAAAGATACTGCAGAAAAATATCTTCGGCTCCGAAGTTTTCCTGCCAAGCAACAACCAGTGAGTTATCCGATGAGAAACTAACCGAAGATTCTACAAAAGTCCCTCCGCTGCTTCAGCTGAAGACCCACCGGAAGGGCCACCGGATCGCTAATCAATCGCTTAGAGGACGTGAGACTCCCATGACTCCACCAGGCTAAGTACGAATAATAGTAGTATATAAGCCCAGTAAGTCATAATCCCCGGAAGACTGAAGCTCAAATTCATCGATAGACTAGTCACCCTCAAGGACGGAGTCCGTAAGATAGTATGCGTAAGACACTGAGCATCAACCCGACTCAAAATCCCCTAACCCTACTCTCCTGAATCTCGGGACGAGATTCTTTTAAGGGGCAAAGGTCTATAACAAAAACTTTTTCTTGCAAACCTGATTAGTTGTCCAAAATGCAAAAATCAGGGGGAACAAAAACTTTTTCTTGCTTAATAGTGAAGTGCTTGCTTGTTGTTTGGATATGCTTATGCATATGAATGTGTATTAGATGATATACTCCTTACCTTAACACAAGTTGACAAAAGCTACTTCCCAAAACAGTCTTGGCTTAATTTCCATATTCTCAAATGTTCTGGCATTTCAAAACATGAGCCAAGATGCTTATGTAACCAAAACTATTTTTGTATCTACTATTGACAAAACTATGGAGAGTTATATAATATAATCTTCTTATGTTTTCAAGACATAACCTTCAACTATTCTTATCTCTAGGTTTCCCCAAAACTCCTTTTAAAAAAAGATTTGAATTCTACTCTTGGTAGAGATACCAAGGACCTTACCTTGTTCGAAATCCAACCTATTTCAAAAATACCCACCCTTACCTCAAGCTAAGCTTGCTGGTAACCCTTATGGTAGTTGATTGGTTTGCAAGTTGAGTTGCCTTGATCTGCAGTTTGACTTGTTTGCTTAGGAAGTAGTATGATCCACTCTAAGAGATCATCAATAGGATCAAGATGTTTCCAAATCATCACACCCTAAGGAAGAATACAATCTGGATCTGATCCCTAGCTACTAAGTGATCATCTAAAACCCCTAACTAGAATCAATTCTGAAGTGATTCCTTCTAGAAGCTTCCAAGACAATGAAGACCAATATCAAGCAAGGATACTCTCTACTCAATCTACACTTCAACATCAACCACTTGATGATGCTTTGGTATCATTCCATCCATCAAAATTATCACCACCCACATTCTAGTCAAAAATCCTAACTCTGCCAAATTTGGCTAAGTCTGGAATCTTTTTCAACATCACCTTTTTGGATGTCTCCCTTTCTCAACCCTTGTGTATTATAGGTAATGCACCTGAATCATATTGTTAAACATCCTGAGGACTACCAAGGCCCACTCTTTCCCTTGGTTAGATCATCCTCCAACCCACTTGTTCTTGATGGTTTTGCAGGCAAGAAAATAACTTTTCCTGCAAATCTAGTCAACCTGCCTACTTTGGTATAAGCTCACATCCTCATCCAACCTCCTATGGACCAAATATTTGCATGCTTGTGTTCTACTCCTATAGTTATATCATTACCTACTTCACTTGTTCCAATTGGATCATTGAGCTGTCTAAACCCACAAGGTTTTGAAGGCTAGTTGATAATCTGCTTTGGCAGGCTTATTTTATTCAAACTTTGAAAGCTTGCCATGGTGAGCTCAAGCAGGATACAGCTCAAACCCCTACACCATTGCAATCTACATCACTTGGTCTATACATCCATATATCCCATGTCCCAAGGGGAGCTCTGAGCTCCAAGATCTAACACGGTTTTGATAGTATGAAATTAACCTCACCCTAGATCCTTAATCTAGGGTATTCCACCAAAATCAACTTGGAATCTCCAATCCCAAGGTTGAAACTGCTTTCTACACCTTTTCTACATCATCTACCTTGATCATCAAGATTTATAAAATATTATACATAATTATTTTGGCTCGAAATCTATTCAATCTCTTTAATAGTCAAAATCTCCAAAACTCCTCTCACAAAGGAAATTTTAGTTTTTGCCAAAACACTTCCCCTACTTTTTCTCAATTGAGATCCATATATCATATCCTATCTTCCGACTTCAAAAATAAATATTTTTGAAGAGCTTTATTATTTCTTTTTGCCCATTTTCTTAAATGGCAGAAACAAGAAATAATTCTTTAAAAATACTTTCCCACCTCAATAAATCTTGGGAAAATTCACCTAAGTGTGTATTCCTGTTTGGGACCATCTCACATCAAGAAATCCACCTGTCCAATGTAAAATTATCAAATTATCTTCTAGAAACTACTTCTGTACTTTTTGAATAAATGGATATAAGTGGACTTAAAGTCCTCTGAAAAATCCCAAATAATCCCTAGGGTTATGCCTTGACCTCATCTACCCACCAGTGCAATTTTCCCATCTTGCCCAATGCAAATTTTGAGACTTTCTTCATAGTCATCTATTTGATCAAAATAGCCAAGGAGACAAATCCTCAAATCAAAACCCATCAAACCTATATCCTTTGGTGAAACAAACTTGCACAACACACCTCTTCACCCTCTGGTCAAAATGCACTATAGCACCACTATAGCAAACCTCTCCCCCTTGTCTTTAGTGCTTGGAGCTAAATAGAGGGTGAGAGACCTCTGGTAATTGCAATTGGTGGACAATGTTGCTGCAGCAGGCCAGCCACCCCTCCCAGCATGACCAGATTCCCCTCTTACCCCTCCCCACCGAGCCCTGGACCAATCACTGGCCAGTATCCCCTCTCCCCCATGCCCAAATGAATAAATTGCCTCATCTACTCCTTCCTCTTGGTATATATGGCCAGAGGCCTCCTCCAAATATCCCATGCCCTCATTTGCGTCCTCCCACTCCACTCACCACCCTAGAGAACCCCTCTCTCTCCCCTACTCTGCCCTGCCCGAGAGAGAGCAAGGGAGATGCTTCGGCCCTCCCCCGTCTACTGAGCAAGGGACTCCCTCTACTGCCCCTCCCCCTTTGCATGTCCGCTCCCAGGACCCCTAGGTCCCCCTGCATCTAACCCTACTCCCCTTTTGACCAGGGACCGCCTATTTCATCGCCGGCGTCAAGCTCCGATGAGATCTCCCTCGGGCGTCCTCGCGCGAGCCATGCACCGCCCTCGAACCCGCCCCTGTCGCCCACCGTTGAGGTCGCCGTCGTCCGTTGTGTCGCCTCGGCAACTCCCTGGCGTCCCTCCGCACCCCAGGTGAGCTCCCCGCCATCGCCCGAGCCTCCCTAGGGTTCCCACCCTCTGTCG
Source organism: Avena eriantha (assembly GCA_910589775.1). NCBI lineage: Eukaryota > Viridiplantae > Streptophyta > Magnoliopsida > Poales > Poaceae > Avena > Avena eriantha. The sequence continues at coordinate 354,546,530 of OU342743.1, forward strand.
CCGGCGCGAGGTAGAAGACGCCGCAGGAACCGTCGATCTCGACTTGATCGAACGGCCCACGGTCTCCCGTACCGTTTCGGCCGCCGCGGTCGCTGACCAGCGGGCCCCGCAGCCGGGGTTCAAATGTATCCCGCACGCACGCCCCTGTCTACCGAATGGGCCGGCCCACTACCCCCTCGCCCATCCCCTCTCCAAATCCGGCCCAGCTGCCCTACTTTTATTTATTTTTTCTCCAGATCTGCTTATATAGCTTCAGGCTTAAATCAAGGTAAAAATGGAAAATGAAGTATTTTGCCTAAATGGAATTTTTACCATGACCATGTGTGTTCTGTGCAACATGCAGAACTGGTCTTGTGCCAAGAATAATTCTCATTATTTACTGGCAATCAATCTACAAAAAGGTAGCTTTACCACTGAATAAATTCCTCAGGATATTGTACATAACCAATTGGGATGAATCAAGGTTCCCCTAGAAGTTATTTTCCATACCACTCGATCAGCATAGGTCTGATGCCAAGGTGAACTCTAGTCTGTCTGTAGCAAAAATAACAAAATCCATGCAGTTAGGCCTTTGGAAAATTCCCTACACCAAACCATGAGTCCAATTGAACTAATTCCAACTCTCTATGATGTGGTACACTAAGGCCTATCCAAATTCAGGAGTTCATGATTTATTGAACCTTGGATGTTTTTCTGCGAATTAAACTATTATGTGCACGGTTTATTCACCTCTTAATTCACTAAAGTAGTTCTGCTAATCCAAAAATGTTGATTCCAATTTCTGCAGAAGGGTATTGGAAGTACCTACCATGTGTCCTTGGAATCAAATCAAAAGCTCCTGTAGATTTAATCTGGTGAAAAAGGCAAAAACCTTGCAGAACTGCCTTTGCAAATTTCCTGAGGGAATTCTGGTAATCATTTTGACTTGATTCCAAATCTTTGTGAACAAGTACATAAAAACCTACTGAACCATCCAAGGAAATAATTTTTGGAGCTCCAAAACTTTTCTGGTGAATAATTCCTAGAACTAGAAGTTATTTCACTAGGAAAATCATAGCTATTTAAAGAAAAGTGATAAAATAGTAAAACCAATCTTGTTGGTTTCATTTTATCAACATCCACCTATTGGTATCATGTTTTTACAATGGTACCATACAGAATATGGCCTTGTTCAAAAATCCATCTCTTAGGTAGTTTCTAGACTATAAATCCTAAGGGATTTCCTTCCATATCTTCCAAAACAAGGCCACTCCTATTAAACCCATTCTCCCTAAGACCTACTGATTTGTAAACTTGTATTGATCATTGCTTGCTGTATGTAGTGGTGATTGTATGCCTTGTATTGATTGTGCCCTTTTGTTTGTTTGCATGTGTTCCCTATCGACGATAGTTGCGATTATATCGGAGAGCAGAAGAAGATGGTTTTTATTTGTTATTATGGTTTCCCAAGAAGAAGTCCAGGGACAATTATGCCATATTGTTGATTGTCAGGCAAGCCACCTTTTTGCTCATAAGCCTCGTCCTACTGTTTTCCTTATGCGTGTTTTACTTATTGTTTTATGAAAACTGCATTGTTTTACTTTATGTTGACGTATATGTATATATGCTAGTGGTTTGGCTCCTCCGAACCATTATACCTTTGTACTATTAAGTACAGCCCCCTTGGTGACACCTACCTGTCCCTAGTAGAATAGATGGTGCATATCCACCATACCCCTTTGGAGACCCCGATTTAGCCGAAGCAAAAGCTAGAGGATGGGAAGAGCCCGGAAAAAGTTTTACCAAATGTTTTATGATAAAACCTTGGTGAGGTGGGACCTCCCAAGAGATGTTGAGAAAGAAAAAGGTTTTGTTTTATAAAGTGCTGGAGGAAATCTGGAGGAAAAAGTTTTACGAAAACGCACCTGGTTCTCTGCAGTTTTGCTAGAACAATTAACCCTCTGCAACCACATTACTCGGAATGGGACATGGCTGGATTTGATGTTTGTCTGTTCCGGTATAAGCTGCCTCGCAACTACTACAGAGGATCAGGGATCCCTAGAGGGTGGGCCTTCTCACGTAAAGGGTCCATGTGGGACATCGACTTCGAGAATGGAATGAAGGGTCGGCAGGCCTCCACGTGTTACTATGAGCCCCTCATTGAAAGCGCACACTCGGGAAGTGGAAAAAGCGCTCAGGTTGGTCCTCGCCCGACGTCCCGGTTTTGAGGGGATTAATACTCATAGGGTAGGCACGTATATTGGAGTGGGCATCCGGAGTGTCTTGATCGGTTACTCGACCCATGATCGGTGAAGATCAGGGTAGGGTACCCGGATGGTGTGGGTAAAGTGTACAACCTCTGCAGAGTGTAAATCTATTCGAATATCCGCGTCCGCGGTCATGGACGGTTGGGAAGGTTGCTGTAGAGCGGTGCTGGTTTTGTTTTCAAAAAGGATTTTGGAAAGGAAATGCTTTGACCAAGGGATGGCCGGGAAGGATACCTTCTTTGACCATGGGATGGTCAGAGAGGTATGGAAGGAGCTTGGTCGTGGGACGACCTGAAAACGGGAACAAATGCGTGACCCAGTCCTAATGTTTTCAAAACTTTTCAAAAAGGTTTCCAAAACGTTTTACAAAAGTTTTCAACAAAGATATGTAGATGCTATATCTATAAGAGAAACTATTTGAGAAAAGAACCCCTCTTGGAGCCGTCCTACTACCACAGCCATAATGCATATCCTCTTGTTATTATTATCATTAATTTAAGGTGGTTTGCGAGTACATTCAAAGTACTCACTAGCATTGTCCCTGGCTATTGGCCAGATCTCAAGAAGAAGACGATGATGGCGACTATGCGAGCTAGGACGTTCTCCCAGTCAGTTGCATGTAAGTTAAGGCATGGCTCGGGCTCTGCGCTTGATGAAGTCCGCTGCTGAAACGGTACAACCCGCAAGGATTGCACCTCTATGTATCACGACAATCCTCGGATCGGTTCATTGGTATACATAGTATCGATAGACATCAAAGAATTCATAGTGCATCATTATTAAATCGGTATGATCCAGAATATTGCATTTATTACAAAGTTTGCAAAGCATAACGCTCGCACAAATAAGCAAGTAGCAAATTGACAGCATAAATAAAGTAGCTCCAGTCTCCATTAGACGCCACAGGCGAACAAAATGTTGAGTGGAGGGTCGCAACCAACACTACTACTCAGAGTAACCGGAAGAGTAACCTGCAAGATGAAACGTAACAGCCTCGAAGGGTCAGCACTTGGAATGCACTGGCAAGTGGAACAATGAGAGAAACAACAAGGCTAATAACTATACGCATATCTGGCTTGTGGGGTTCAGGCTTAGTTGCGGCAGCAAAAATACTTTATCCTAACATTTGTAAATCATTTGTTAACAAGTTGGAATGAATGAGAACAAGTTGGAATGAATGAGAACAAGTCATAGCAACCACAATGAATGAGAACAAGTCATAGCAACCACAATTAAATTTGTAAATTAAGTTTTAACCACAAGTTTTAGCAATTACAAGTTGGAATGAATGAGAACAAGTCATAGCAACCACAATTCAGCAACTCAAACGTCCATTACCGGGGACAAGGCTAAGCACTTAGTTTTACACCCTACAGGGGTTGCACACTTTACCCATATGACTTGGTCGACCCGCTCGTACCACGACACGCATAATGAGTCATGATAGGGAGAAGCCCAAGAAGAGACAATTCGGGAGGTAGCTCCCCAAGCCCATCCACGCACCGTACCAACCTATCACATTCACTACATCTCTCGATACGAAGAGCTCGGGTCGCCACGACCTACTAAGTCCATCCAGCCACCCATAACTCACTGGCATATGGTTGTACATGTAAGCTACCAAATCAAGACACTAATCATTTCTCTGAAACCTAGGTGGCCATCCACAAGTGAGCTACTCGGGTAAACCATAGACATGGGCCCGGCATTCACGAACCAAGCAATTACCAATCCACCCAGATAGTTCATTAATTAAGTTGTTTTCACTTTCCAAGCACGTTCTTTCAAGACCATCTTTGCCATGGTGTATCCCACCCTCATCTACGTAAGCACAACTAAGCACAACTACTAGCGACGGCTCGCCTAATGAGATAGACTACAACATAATAGGATATAGCATAGCAATAAATAATACTTGTAAAACAAAACAAGCTACAATGCATATAAAAAGTAAGTAGGACATTTATGAAGCTCCACTTGCCTTGGTAGTTGCTGGAGTCAAAAGCACAGTCCAGACAGTCACACGGGTTACAATCCTCGCAATCTACACAAGCAAATCATCCAATAAACAAACCACACATAGGAATCAAATAAATGCAACAAAATGCATGCATGGCACTTTAACGAAGCTTCAGTAGCTCGGTCAAGTTCTCTGATCAGTTCTACTTCTGGATGATGCATGAGAAAACCTTTAATGCAAAGAAACCAATTTATGCATAAAAGAGGTCTAGTTAAAGGTATTTAGTCAAAACATTGCACCAAAGCCGTAAACAGTGCAGTACAAGTTTGACAAAAAAAACTACTGGGTATATAGCTCCAAATAGAGCCTAGAACAAAAGGAATTACACCAAAAAGATTTACAGATCTTTTTCTGCGAATTAAATACTACTTTAAGCCTTTTTATAATCTCAGGATATTATTGCAGTAAACCTGGGATATTATTGCAGAATACAATTCTACAAAACTTTGTGAATCCAACGATACCTTATTTGCGAAATTTGGCCTAGTACATCTTTTTCTATGAATTTTTGAAGATATACAAATTTCTGCCCCTTTTTATAAAATCTGAAAAATCCGGGGGAATATTCCGAGAATATTCCGGGGAATATTCCGACAATATTCCGGGGAATATTCCCCGCTGACGTGTGGGCCTGGCTGGCACGGCGCTGACTGGGCTTTGACCAGTCAGCGGCTGGCCGGTCCAATCAACGGTCGATCTGGACCGTTGGTGCTCGATCGAATGGTCGGGGGGGAGGGGGCGTGCGTCGGCATGCTCACCTGGAACGACGGCGGTGGTGGTCGGCGGTGACGGGGGCGGCGGCAGGCATTCGGACAGTGATCGGCGGCGTGCGGTGGTCACCGGGGCGAGGTCGGCGCGGGATGGGGAACTCCGGGGCGGCGGCTGGAGTGGTGGCCGGCGTCGGTCTGCGGCGGCGCTCCTCGGCGGTTCTTCGGCGACCTGCGCGGAGAGGAGAGGGGTCAGGGAGGCGTGGCACGAGGCGCGAGGCGGCGATTGCTCGGCGGGGCGAAAGAGGGAGCTCGGGGGTGGCGGCGCGGTTCACCAGCGTTAATGGCGGCCGGCGGCGGCGGAAACTCCGGCGAGGAATCGGCGTGAGGTGGCGGCGCGATAGGGGCGGTTTTAGGGGGGTTTTGAAGGGGAGGCCGAGGGCTTTAAGAGGGTGGTGGAGAGGAGTCGCGGGCGGAACGAATCCCACGAGAATCGGGAGTCTGGCGGCGGTTGGCGTCTGTGTCGGACCCGGCCGGTGGCTGGCGGCGCGCTGACAGGTGGGGCCCACCTGTCGGCAGCACTACGCGAGGCAGCGGCGGGCTGTTACGCGCCGCACGTGCGGTGGCATACGGGGGTGGTATTGGGCCCCGGGCCGTCGCGGCTGGGTCGGCTCGGCTGCCGCGGATGAAAAAAAAATTTTTTACTCTGTCTGTCAGCTAACTGAACTGACTGTTTTAATTGAAACTGAAAATTCAGCAAAGACTAAAATCGACCTAACTTTTGATCCGCAGCTCCGAATTGAGTGAAACAAATTTCTACGGGTTGGTAGAGACGAGTTCTACTCAATCGTGCATCTGGAATGCCCAAAAGAGATCACTTTTAAATATTCAAGGCAAAAGCCCTAGTAGGCTTGCAAAAGGGATGAACTAGCAAAGAGGAGATGTTTTGGCAAAACCTTTAAAACTGAAACTTTTTTCAATGATGCTCATGATGCAATGACATGTATGTATGCAGTGCCAAATCTAAAATTTGGGATGTGACAAGACTAACCCCCTTAAGATGAATCTCATCCTCAAGATTCGACGTGGCTAACAAATAGGTGTGGGTGGTCCTCTCGGAGGTCATCCTCTCGCTCCCAGGTGGCTTCCTCTTCGGTGTGATGGCTCCATTGCACCTTGCAAAACCTGATCGTCTTGCTGTGTGTAAATCTCTCCGCTGTTTCCAAGATCTTGACCGGTTTCTCCTCATAGGTCAGGTCGCTCTCTAGCTGAACCTCATCTAGTGGCACGGTATCCCTCAACGGTGTATCTACCATCTCCGGGTGGCATTTATTCAGCTGAGACACATGGAACACGTCGTGAACAGCGGATAGTACCTCTGGCATCTCCTGCTGGTACGCGACCTCTCCTTTGCGTGCCAGGATCTTGTAGGGCCCTATAAACCGAGGTGCCAGCTTCCCCTTAATTCCAAACCTCTTAATTCCATGTAGTGGCGGAACTCTGAGATATGCTTGATGTCCAATCTCATACGCCACTTCCTTGCGCTTAGAATCACCATAACTCTTCTGTCTTGATTGTGCTACCTTCAACCTGTCCCGAACCAAACTAACCTTCTCTTCAGCATCCTTGATCAAATCCGGTCCAAATAGTTGACGTTCACCTACACCATCACATAACAATGGTGTTTTGCACCTCTTACCATATAGTACATCAAATGGTGACGTCTTGATGCTGGATTGGTAGCTGTTGTTGTAGGAGAACTCATCATAAGGTAAATTTTCATCCCAACTAGCGCCATGAGCCAAAGCATAGGCTCTCAACATATCCTCCGAAAGCTTATTCACCCTCTCGGTCGGACCATCCATCTGGGGGTGGAAAGCTATGCTAATCTCCAACCTCGTTCCCAATGACTCATGTAGCTAGCGCCAAAGTGAGAAGTAAATTGGGTGCCTCTATCTGACACAATTCTCTTAGGAACTCCATGCAGGCACACAACTCTATTCATGTAGATCTTGGCTAACTTAGCACTGGTATAAGTGGTCTTCACGGGTATAAAGTGAGCTACCTTCGTCAAATGATCTACCACTACCCAAATAGAATCATATCCTGACTTGGTCCTAGGTAATCCTGTGATGAAGTCCATTCCAACTCTATCCCACTTCCATTCAGGTACCGGTAATGGCTGTAGTAACCCTGCTGGCTTTTGGTGCTCGGCCTTCACTCTACTACAGACATCACACGGGGCAATATATTCAACAATCTCTCCCTTCATGTTAACCAACCAAAACCTTTCCTTCAAATCCATGTACATCTTCGTGTTACCTGGATGTATAGAGTATTGCGAGTTATGAGCTTCCTGAAATATCAACTTCCTCATCTCCGGATCATTGGGCACACATAAGCGATCCTTGTACCATAGTGTCCCTTGATCATCCTCGCGAAAACCTTCAGCCTTGCCTTTGGGTATGTTTCCTCTTATCTCCTCCAGGTCACTATCCTTCTTTTGAGCTTCTCCAATCTCATCCAGAGGCGTTGGCTTAACTTCCATTGTTGCTAAGTATCCCTCGGATACTACTTCCAACCTGAGGTCCTTGAGTTGTTCACACAAATCCTTGGGTAACTCTCCCACTGTCAGGCCATTAGCATAAACCTTGCGACTCAGCGCATCCGCTACAACATTGGCCTTCCCTAGGTGATATTGCAAACTCATGTCGTAATCCTTTATGAGCTCCAGCCATCTCCTCTGCCTCATATTCATCTCCTTCTGAGTGAATATGTATTTCGGACTCTTGTGATCTGTAAACACATCACAATGCTTACCCATCAGGTAGTGTCTCCATACCTTGAGCGGGTGCACAACTGACGCTAATTCCAAGTCATGCGTGGGGTAATTCCTCTCGTGATGTTTGAGTTGGCGCGAGGCATAGGATACCACTCTCCCATCCTGCATCAGTACACTACCCAGTCCTTGATGAGAGGCATCACAATACACTTGGAAATCCTTCTGAATATCTGGCAAACACATGATAGGTGCGGTCACTAGGCGTTGCTTCAGTTCCTGGAAACTAGCTTCGCACTCCTTGGTCCATTCAAACTTCTTCTCCTTCTTCAGTAGTTTAGTCATTGGCTTTGTAATCTTGGAGAAGTTCTCTATAAACCTCCTGTAATATCCAGCAAGTCCCAAGAAGCTCCTAATATCTCCCACATTCTTGGGTGACTCCCATTCAGTAACTGACACCACCTTGCTTGGATCAACTACGACTCCTTCACCTGACACCACGTGTCCAAGAAAACCAACATTGTTCAACCAGAATTCACACTTGCTAAACTTGGCATATAATTTATGCTCCCTCAGCTTTTCCATAATTAGTTGCAGGTGTTTCTCATGTTCAGCATCATTCTTGGAGTATATCAATATGTCATCAATGAATACCACCACGAATTTATCCAAGTACTCCATGAATACCTTGTTCATCATGGTCATAAAATATGCCAGGGCATTTGTTAGTCCAAAAGACATAATTGTATACTCATATAACCCATACCTAGTGGTGAAGGCGGTCTTGGGTACGTCTTCCTCTCGGATCTTCAACTGGAAATACCCTAACCTTAAATCAATCTTGGAAAACACCTTTGCTCCTTCCAACTGATCAAAAAAATCATTTATATTGGGCAATGGGTATTTATTCTTGATAGTCACTTCATAAAGTGAGCGGTAGTCAACCACCAATCTCTTACTACTATCCTTCTTCTCCACGAATAGAACAGGCGCGCCCCAAGATGATGAACTGGGTTGAATAAATCCTTTGTCCAATTGCTCCCTAAGCTGCTTCTTTAACTCCTTCAGTTCCTCCACATCCATCTTATATGGCCTCTTGGCTATCGGTCCTGTTCCCGGCATCAAGTCAATAAGAAACTCCACATCCCTATCAGGTGGCATCCCTGGCAGCTCATCCGGAAACACATCGGGATACTCCTTTACTACGGCCACATCCTCTAGGCTAACCCCCTTAAGAGAATTCAACTCGGCCACTCCAATACTGACAGGCGACTTATATCTGATCCTTACTCCCTTTGGTGTGGTGAGTGATATTGCTCGTTGAGCACAATCTATCTGACCCTGATGTTCCGACATCCAATCCATGCCTAGTATGACATCTAGACCCTGGGATTCTAGTATAATCAGGTGTGCAGGAAATGCATAACCACCAATTTCTAGTGTCAATCCTCGACATGCTGCACTAGCTATCATCTCTCCCCCAGGGCAACTTACTCTAATTGATCCTCTAAGAGCCTCGGTAGGTAGCTTATACTTGTCCACAAATGCCCTTGATATGAATGTATGCGATGCACCAGTATCGAAAAGAACAAATGCGATGTGGGTATTGATTGGAAACTTACCAACCACTAGCTCTGGTTCATTCTGAATATCCTCGACATTCACATGGTTAACCGTCGCCTTCTGGTTTGCATTAGGCTTGCTTCCTGCTTCAATCCTCTTCTGCAGGCAGTTATCAGCATAGTGCCCCATCTTCTCGCACTTGAAGCATTCCACTTCACTGAGATCCCTCCTGCCAGAGCGGTTGTGTCCATTGTTCCTTCTAGAGTTGCTGTTGTAGCTCTTGTGGCCATTGTGGTGGTGGCCATTATGGTGGTGACCATTTCCTCCACGGTGGCGATTGTCACTCCTGTGACCATCGTGGCGATGTCCACTACTTCCACGGTGGTTACGGTCATCTCCGCCATGCTTAGAGTATCCAGAGTGCCCATCATACGAGGTGTGAGCACGATGGTGTGATCCGGAGGAGTGATGGCTGCTCTTCCTCTTACGCCTTTCCACCTGCTGTTGTTTCCCTTCCAGAATTCTAGCCTTGTCCATCAGTTCCTAAAAAGTCAGACAATAAACCACAAATAGCTGAAGTGAGAGCTCATCACTGAGACCATCCAGGAACCTCTCCCTCCTCTTGGCATCAGTGTCCACATCCTCAGTGGCGTAGCGAGAGAGATTGTTGAATTCCTCTATGTAATCCGCCACAATGCGGTTGGTCTGGCGCAGGTTGCGGAACTCCTTCCTCTTCAGGCTCATGGTCCCGACAGATACGTGGTTTGTCCTGAATCCTTCCTCAAACATAGCCCAGGTAACTGTGTCCAGCGGGCGGGTAATCTAGAAAGCATCCCACCATGAGGCAGCTGATCCCTCCAGCAAGTGAGCAGCAAACCTCACCTTCTCAGCATCAGTGCAACCAACGGTCACCAGGTCCTTGTTCACAGATCGAAGCCAGTCGAGAGCAATCATGGGCTCAGGTGCAGAGGAGAACTTAGCTGGCCTCAGCCTTAAGAACCTAGTGAGAGCATCCCCCTGCGGCCGATTGTTCCCGTTGTTGTTGTTGTTATTGTTGTTGTTGTTGTTTTGAGTTGCCATGAACTGCGTCATCACTTGGGTCAGCTGTGCTTGAGCGGCCATGAGCTGAGCCATCTCATCTAGTCGGCGGCGTGACATCTGTGGTTCAGCACAGGTAAGATTAAAAAGAAGCAACTACAGATAAGCGATAGCCCTCTACCCATGCAACAAGCTCAAGCCTCAACAATCATAAGCAATCACCACATGGTTAAACACACACACAAACATTGTTCCAGGTTTTCACTAACAGTATATAGCTACAAAAAAAGTTTAGAAATGCTGGCAACAGCGTTTGGCAAAGCAAAACAGCAAAAGAAGCAAAACTAGAAAATCTAGCAGAACAGTTTTGTCATGTTCATGAATTTTTCTGGGCACCTTAAACTCATCATGAATATTAGCCAATGTTTGTGCAAATGCTATAGGTAATTACGCTCCAGATCCTAAAATATGAGCGCAATCCGAGTTAACAGTAACGAATTAAAAATCGCATGGTAAAACAGGTCAGGCAGAAAACTGCAGCAGTAAAAACACGAAAATTACCCAAACTTGTTCAAAAATCATTTAATAAATCTCACGAAAATTCCTGGAACTTCAAGTTACTTAACTGAGAAATCTAACCACAATAATCTAACAGTGCAGAAGTTTACATTGATCGATGCCTAAGACTAACGAATATCCCTAACGAAGACTAGTTTTGAAAAACCATCTCTAGCTATTTGATGAATAGGTTGCAGTAGGTTCTGGAGTCCATGCGCTGACGCTTCGCTCCTCGTGCATGCCATGGTGGTGGTGTGTACACCTCTCCCAAGTTCTCTTCACTTGAGTCCTCGAATTCCACCTCTTCGAGGTCCTCCTCATCACTTCCTTCAACAAAAGCACCCGCTGCATCTCCTCCATCATCGTCATCGCTTCCTCCATCATCACTGCCTCCACCATCATCATTGTTACCTCCTCCACCATTATCCGCATCATCATCATCACTATCATCATCATCATCGTTCCCATCGTCACCGTTACCATTGTTTGGTGGAGGATTCTGCTGTGCTTGAAGGGCAGCAATCTGGGCAGCCATGTCCATAATGGTTTGATCACGTTCAGCCACAACTTGATTCCTTTGCACAATGGTTTGGTTCAGCGCTGCAATCGTGGCATCTCTTCCAATGAGGGCTTGATCAATTGTATTCACAGCAGTGTGCAAGGTTTCTATCTCATACCCCTGCAGATGAACAGTGCCCTGAAAATAATCCAGCTCCTCTCTTTGCTACATCAACTTCTCTTCCCTCTCCCAAGCTTTGATCTCCATGTCTTCTAACTGCTTCACTTGGAGTGGCATGTTGTTCTGATCACCTGTGGTAACCATCACAAGCCCTTGCTCATTCCGACCTCCAAATGCAAGGAAGGGTGAACCTGCTGGTAGTCGGTGTCGGTGGAGATAGCACAGGCGTGACAGGGTCTCATGCATGGCCGACTCCACTCCTTGCTCCCAGGTAAGGTACTTCTTGGTGAGGTTCAGGTTCTCGATACCAGGCACGGTGGGGTCTGCAAGAACAACCGCGGTGATCTCCCACACGCGATCTCCAAGCACATAGGTGTTCATCCTTCTCCCTTTGAACATCGGCATTAGCATGCCCAGCGTCTGGCAAAGCTCCGCCAACTGTCTTGCGAAGGGTCTTGGTGATTGGAGCCCAACATACTCAACTCTGGTGGCATCTCCCATCTATCAAATGCAAAGAGGAAAGAGTGAGCACAACAAAGGAAAAGGATTTACTAGAGTGAATGGCATAAGAATAAAGATAGAATTTAAAATAGGCTTAAGTAAACATAAGGCTTCCTATTCCAATCCTAGGTCACGATCCTACAGTCAACATACTACTCTAATACCATCTGAAATGGTACAACCCGCAAGGATTGCACCTCTATGTATCACGCCAATCCCTGGATTGGTTCATTGACATACATAGTATCGATAGACATCAAAGAATTAACAGTGCATCATTATTACATCGGTATGATCCAGAATATTGCATTTATTACAAAGTTTGCAAAGCATAACGCTCTCACAAATAAGCAAGAAGCAAATAGATAGCATAAATAAAGTAGCTCTAGTCTCCATTAGACGCCACAGGCGAACAAAATGTTGAGTGGAGGGTCACAACCAACACTACTACTTAGAGTAACCTGAAGAGTAAGCTGCAACATGAAACATAACAACCCCGAAGGGTCAGCACTTGGAATGCACTGGCAAGTGGAACAATGAGAGAAACAACAAGGCTAATAACTATATGCATATCTGGCTTGTGGGGTTCAGGCTTAGTTGCAGTAGCAAAAATACTTTATCCTAACATTTGTAAATCATTTGTAAAGCATTTAATCTTCAACAAACAACCCAATTAAGTTTCAACCACAAGTTTTAGCAATTACAAGTTGGAATGAATGAGAACATGTCATAGCACCCACAATTCAACAACTCAAACGTCCATTACCGGGGACACGGCTAAGCACTTAGTTTTACACCCTGCAGGGGTTGCGCACTTTACCCATATAACTTGGTCGACCCGCTCGTACCACGACACACATAATGAGTCATGATAGGGAGAATCCCAAGAAAAGACAATTCGGGAGGTAGCTCCCCAAGCCCATCCACGCACCGTACCAACCTATCACATTCACTACATCTCTGGATACGAAGATCTCGGGTCGCCATGACCTACTAAGTCCATCCAGCCACCCATAACTCACTGACATATGGCTGTACACGTAAGCTACCAAATCAAGACACTAATCATTTCTCTGAAACCTGGGTGGCCATCCACAAGTGAGCTACTCGGGTAAACCATAGACATGGGCCCAGCCTTCATGAACCAAGCAATTACCAATCCACCCAGATAGTTCATTAATTAAGTTGTTTTCACTTTCCAAACACGTTCTTTCAAAACCATCTTTGCCATGGTGTATCCCACCCTCGTCTACATAAGCACAACTAAGCACAGCTACTAGCGACGGCTCGCCTAACGAGATAGACTACGGCATAATAGGATATAGCATAGCAATAAATAATACTTGTAAAACAAAACAAGCTACAATGCATATAGAAAGTAAGTATGACATTTATGAAGCTTCACTTGCCTTTGTAGTTACCGGAGTCAAAAGCACAGTCCGGACAGTCACACGGGTTACAATCCTCACAATCTACACAAGCAAATCATCCAATAAACAAACCACACATAGGAATCAAATAAATGCAAACCAATGCATGCATGGCACTTTAACAAAGCTTCGGTAGCTTGGTCAAGTTCTCTGATTAATTCTACTTCTGGATGATGCATGAGAAAATCTTTAATGCAAAGAAACCAATTTATGCATAAAAGAGGTCTAGTTAAAGGTCTTTAGTCAAAACATTGCACCAAAGCCGTAAACAGTGCAGTACAAGTTTGACAAAAAAAACTACTGGGTAGATAGTTCCAAATAGAGCCTAGACCAAAAGGAATTACGCCAAAAAGATTTACAGATCTTTTTCTACAAATTAAATACTACTTTAAGACTTTTTATAATCTCAGGAAAATACATACAGTAAACCTGGGATATTATTGCAGAATACAATTCTACACAATTTTCTGAATCCTACCTTATTTGTGAAATTTTGCCCAGTAGATCTTTTTCTATGAATTTTTTAAGATATACAAATTTTTGCCCCTTTTTATAAAATCTGAAAAATCCAGGGGAATATTCCGCTGACGTGTGGGCCTGGCTGACGCGGCGCTGACTGGGCTTTGACAAGTCAGCGGCTGGCCGGTCCAGTCAACGGTTGATCTGGACCGTTGGTGCTCGATCGGACGGTCGGGGGGAGGGGGGTGGGCGTGCGTCGACGTGCTCACCTAGAACGATGGCGGTGGTGGTCGGTGGCGACGGGGGCCGTGCTCCGACGAGGCTTGGCGGCGGCGGGCAGTCGGACGGTGATCGGCGGCGTGCGGCGATCACCGGGGCGAGGTCGGTGCAGGATGGGGAACTCCGGGGCGGCGGTGTGCGGCGGCTGGAGCGGTGGCTGGCGTCGGTCTCCGGTGGCGCTCCCCGGCGGTTCTCCGGTGACCTGCGCGGAGAGGAGAGGTGTCAGGGAGGCGTGGCGCGAGGCGGCGGTTTTAGGGGGGTTTCGAAGGGGAGGCCGAGGGCTTTAAGAGGGTGGTGGAGAGGAGTCGCGGGCGGAACGAATCCCGCGAGAATCGGGAGTCCGGCGGAGACGGCGTGCTGACAGGTAGGGCCCACATGTCGGCGGCACTGCGTGAGGCGGCGGCGGGCTGTTACGCGCCGCACATGCGGTGGAATACGGGGGCAGTATTGGGCCCCGGGCCGTCGCGGCTGGGCCGGCTTGGCTGCCGTGGCCGAAAACATTTCTTTTACTCTGTCTATCAGCTAACTAAACTGAACTGACTGTTTTAATTGAAACTGAAAATTCAGCAATGACTAAAATCGGTCTAACTTTTGATCCGCAGCTCCGAATTGAGTGAAACAAATTTCTACGGGTTCGTAGAGACTAGCTCTACACAATCATGCATCTGGAATGCCCAAAAGGGATCATTCTTAAAGATCCAAGGAAAAATCCCTAGTAGGCTTGCAAAAGGGATGAACTAGCAAAGAGGAGATGTTTTGGCAAAACCTTTAAAACTGAAACTTTTTGCAATGATGCTCATGATGCAATGACATGTATGTATGCAGTGACAAATCTAAAATTTGGGATGTGATAGCTGCTGATTGGTTGATGTAGCCATAACGGTATTTATGTAAGTCTTGTATTTCGGTATATTCTCGGATGTTGGAATGATACCTGTCGGTTATGTGCCACGACTAAATGATCATGGGATCGTGGTTGTATGCATAACAGGAATTCTCGGAGGATTAATCCGGAGGCCCCGCAGAAACCACACTTCTTATTCTTGTCCTCTGTCTTCTGATTTCCCCGCCGTCTTCTTTCCATCTTCTTATTGCTGCCATGGAAGGTTACACTCGATAGACGAGCTTCATTGCCCATGGCAATAAAAACATAGACATCGTCTACACCAACTAGGATGTAATACCCTGGACTCTATGCTCTAAGATCAAGCCTAGATGAACCCAGAAGTGGACAAGATGTACTACCGTGGGGCCGCGCAGCCACACACAGTAGGCCTACCTCGTGGAGCAGGTCACGGTACCGGCCAACCATCCCACCCACTTTCAAGAACATCGAGACAAGAGCAAGCGGCGTAGTCGACAGGTAAAGCAATCAATTACATACACAAATGAGTATGTATGTCAACGACATACAATAGACATCAGAGCCACACCATCTAAAAATAATAGAGACAGAAATATTCAATGACATACGGCAAGATCCAAAGATCCTAGATAGAGATAATAGTTTAGGATACATCGTCATACATCACACGTTAGAGTATCAAGCGGAAGCGGAAAACAAGATCCGAGTACGGACAATAAGCAAATTGACATAAGATGCCCTTAAAATAAGCACAACCCGCCCACAAATCTCACGGATCTCCATCCCGAAATATCTAGACCTGACACTCGTTGCCACCAACATCAGTCTCTACGACCTAGTAACCTTCTTGAGAGTATACCTATCCATCTAAACCAAATATTTATCGTGTGAGACCCTAGGGGTACTCAGCAAGTCTTAATGCATCTAAAGGGAACAACATGGGGTGACGCAATTGCAGCAAAAGATAATAGCTAAACAGTTCTATAGAGACACACTACACGTCCGTCCAAATAGAGATGGACAAACGCTCATTAATTAGTAACAACAGTTATGTGAGTAACATAAATAAACATCACTCTCCCTCCTTCTCTCTTATCGACAAGAAGGCGGAAGAACATCCCATCTGTTGGCAATTTTATTAACCATTCCATGAGTGTTACACTATTTACTAGTCATGTCTTAGTCATGTTAAACATGGTACTTTAGTTATGCTTGTCTATGATCGAGAAACCGTGCTCCAAGTCATCCATAATCACGGACACGACTTTCAGAAAGATTTACCCTGCAGGGGTGCACAAATAGCAACACACACACGATCAACCTCGGGAAGAACCAAATAAAAAGCAACGAGGCCTCACGACAATGTATTCACAGGATTCATAAATTATTTCAGGGGGGCACCCCAGAAATCCACCTGCAACGAAGTTGACTGGCTCCGAGACAGACCTAGGGTTTGCGAGAATGGATGTAAACGACTGAGAACCCGAAAGTGTGACTAGGCTTATCGATACCGCGAAATTGTGCTACAATCCTAAACAGTATAGGCGTTCCACGTGCAATAGTAAATAAAGCAGTAAAGCATGGGGTAAGTACATGACAGTAATAAAGCCCCAAACTAGTTTGTGGCCTCAAGAAACAAAGTGCGAATCAAGCTCAGGCGAAGGGAGATCCATAGAGTCTCCTAAATGTGGATAGTGTGAATAGTCAAGGAACTGGAATCAAGTACTCGGGGTCCTACAGGACACAAGTGAGCATGGAAGAACCAAATAACAGCTATTGCTCACCGGAGCCTCTTTTTTTAGTTATCCCATTACTACACAATTTAAGTTGTTTAGGTACCTCATTGTCCAAAGACTCACACAAACCCTACACATGCAACTACGACTCGCATGGCTCAAACAACTCCTGTAGTAATGTTCATAGGGTTGAGGATACTTGCTTCGATGGGGTTTAAAAGTAAAGGCTATGCAATACTTGGGATTCAATTTAATGCAATCGTGACTCAATGATGCAAGAATAAGATAGAGGCATAGGTACTATATGTATACATGCATGTGGAATTGCCTGCCTAACAGTTCAGTTGCAGAATAGGAAGGATCCAGGTAATACTCCTAAGACTCCTGATATTCTCCTTGCTCAACGTCTATCCGGATAACTACCAAAAACACAAGGGCCAAAATAAATACTTTGCACAAGCATATAAATCATATGCAACAAGAAAACAAGGTATGCCATGATGGAATGATGGGCAATTACATGGTATAACATAACATGACATTGGTGAGGTGTGGGGTACAAGAATAAAGCATTTTATTAGTTGTTTATTCAAATTTTGCCCTCATAAACAGTTCTAATTTTTTAATATTTATATGATGCACTCTTCAATTCATATCATGGAATATATAATCATAACGGGCTTGTCACACTAATCGATTTAGACATATTATTTGCCAAATTCGGAATTATAGAATTAAAGTTATGAATTTATTAAAGAAAAGGAATTTATTGGCATTTAAATGGTTTCGAAATTTTAAATTCCTCAAAAATGATTTTGGATGGAATATTTCAATTCCTCACATTTTTTGATTCAAAAACATATATTATATGTATTATTTGAAAATAGTGAAGAAATGATATTAGTTTTCCATTTATTCAAGCATTTATAAATATTCCCAAAGCATTTATTACTTTCCATGTTTGTCAAAAATAAACAGAGGTCAGATTCGTGTAGAGAATGTGAAAACAAACAAGTTTTATGATTTCAGATTTTCCAAAATGTTTATAGAATTAGTTTAATCTCTAGTCAAAGTTTGCATAAAGGTTTGACTCAGCTTTGAATTTTAGTTTGAAAAGTGTTGAAACTCTCGGACATTTTGCACATAGACAAGTCTAGCCATAGTCGCTGACCGGTGGGGCCACTACTGCTGACTGGCTGTTGTGCTCGATGTCGCTTACAGGTGGGGTTGCTCAGCTCGCGGGGAATAAAAATAAAGGAGCGACCGAGGGGATTTAATCCAGGAGTGGCACGGTGAACCACTGGTCTAGGAAGGGGATTTTTGGACATAAGAATGGCTGATGGCGATCATTTATTGACGAAAACGACACGCAAATTAAACTCACCAGCGTTTAACTGTGAGATCTGGCCGAGTTGTGGGGATGATTCTAGCCGCGATACATGACCGTTTTGGGTGTATGGGTACTCGAATTGAAGATAAAACAAGTACTCCCTCTGGCCCATATTATTGTTCTCAACTTTATCTAGATTCGGATGTACCTAGTTAATGGTCTAGACTAGATTCATCCGAATCTAGACAAAGTTGACAACATTAACATGGACCGGAGGGATACAACAACCTGATGTTCTTGGATCTGGAAGAGACTAAATGTGCAGCTGACTAGGACATGATGAACACAAGAACAGAACGTGAAGGATCTGTGAGGTGTAGCTATCTTGTGAGCAATATTCCCAGGGTTATGGTAGATAGTTTAGATCATGCGATGGCTTGTTAGAAAGAGGGTTGCGAGACCTACAAATTTGCTTTAGGTTGTACTCGAAGGTGAGCAACACAATGACATCTAGCAGTCGATGAACATGAGGCCTGAGCTAGATGTAATGTTTGTGGCTCCATCGGCAGCGTGCGTAGGGCGCTCGACCGGTGCCGGCAGCATAGGGCACTAGGGCACGGGAGACCATGTCCAGGGTGAAGAGAGGCTCACCAGGAGGGGGATGGTGTATGCGTTCGGCTCGATGTGGACGTGATCCTTGGTGGGGCTCGCGGTCAGCTTCCTCACGGACATGGCGATGACGGCGATGATCTGGCAAGGTCCGGTGATGGTGATGTGCACGGTACATTAGAGAGGAAGCAGGGGAAGACTCCTGAGCTGGTGGCTGCCCCTTCAAAGCTCCATAATAGGTAGGGCAGAAGATGGCCGAATCTAGGGTTTGATAGACATGGAGGAGGCCATGGACATGGGAGCTTTTTGTGTAGGAATAAGAAGGAGAGGGTAAGAACTAGGGCTTGATCTGGTGATCTCGATCTGGAGTTTTGAGAGTGGTTGGGGAGATAAGGGAGAGGAGAGGGAGCTCACATGGACTTGGTTTTCTTTTGCCAAAAGTGGAGAGAGAGGGGTAGCTCGGGGGAGGTTCTTCTCTCCTCCTCATTTCTATTCTGAAGACGAGAGAGCGAAAGGAGGGGGACCTAGGAGCTGGCATGTGGTGGTTGGGCATTGGAGTTTTAGCCCAAAGAAGCAAAGAGAGGGGAAGGTCACATGGCACATGCACATGCTCTCACATTGCACAAGCAAAAAGGCTCACGGTTGAAGAGGAACTAGAGTTAGATGGGAAAGATCAGCTCAAGAGAGTAGGTGGGTGAGATGGTTAGGTTTGCTAGATGATTAGGCTATGAACAAGTTTCCAAAAGAAAAAAAATCAAAAAGGCATTTTAAAGAGAATCATAACATGTATGGGTAATGTTATTTCATGTAGCTTGGAGTATATGTGTTCCCATACATGCATGTGGTTGAGGTTTATTTTAATTTTAATTTTTTCCACTTGTTTGAATTCTAAACCACTCAAGCTCTAATCAAAAATACAAAATAAAACCAAGATAGAAGGGGGAGGGGACAAGCTTGCATGGGCCATGCATATGTAGTAAGTACCACTACTAGTTGTGAAAACAACTTTAATGCATCATGGGCACTTATTTTAATATGCTCCAAACATTTGAATTAAGGCCGAAACATAAAAATATAATCTTGTTTCCCACATGGCATTGATGGAATATAAACATGAATGAAGTTAATGTGGCCCACTTAGTGTGGGTGATCCACTAATTAGACATAGAACCATAAATACATCCAAACATGATCATATTTTAAATACAACCCATATCGAAGCTTGAGAAGGTTCTCCACCCACATAGCATGCAAAGGTGGACATGTGGCTCCACATATTTAATATTGTGAAAACAACATGTATCATATATAGGATGTTGTCGGATTGATGACAAAAATGCCATGAGGGGGTCCTCAAGGCATGCAGAAGAGAGGGGTGTGAGACATACGGTATTTCGGGATGGTGAGCAGACAAGTTCACCTAGGTTCGAATCTGCTGGCTTTGGACGGATCCTACTCTTGCTAGCAATCCAGTAATACGGCAGAGCCGGAATATGGGTTACAAGGGTTTCGCTTGTGCGAGTTGAGATTGTAGACTATTGTGTGGTGCCCTCAAGGCTGGTCCTTAGGTCGGCTTATTAAATATCCAGCCTAGGGTGTACAGGAGAGACCTATCCGGCTACGACTAAGAGTCGGTTACAGAGTACATCTTGAACTACAAGTAACATAATAGGCCTATGTCGGTAAGTCTTCTAGGCCTTCCCATAGTCGGACTGGACTTCGTCTCTTCTCCCTGACTGGGCCGCCCATGAAGCAAAGCTCTAACCCGAAGTGGGACACCCTGGTCAGTGAGGCACAATGAGGATACCCGGAAAGTATATCCCCAACAGCAGCCCCCGAAGCCTCCAAGATCCAGAGTCGGATTTCATCATCATCTAGCTTGATCTTTGGCTTGCAGAATCTTGAAGGGTTCCTGAAACTTAAAAACAAAGGATAGGATCCAGGTATCAAAACGAGTCGGACCTATAAATATGTTATTTAGGCTTCTAGCTTGAAATTCAAACTAAGTCGAAACTTGGCCTCTGACGTAACCTGACACCAGTCAAGGTCAAGTCACATCACTGATAGACATTCCCGTCAGCACGACCATTGGTGGGTCCGCCTTTCATGGAACCGAGTCGTCGTTTTAATGCATGCATGGACATCGAGGCGACGTAATCATCGCGAGGGAGTTACCCAGCTCCTTCCACGACGCGTGGCACGGTTACTGTTTACATTGCACGAATCTTGGCGCAGATGAAGGATATAAGGGGTTGAGATTCTCCCTTTCCTCTTCACCAGCACTAGTGCCTCTTCCTTCCTCTCGATGTTTCCCACGAACAGAGCTTCTCTGCCTCCCCCAAATCCCCAACACTGCCCATCCTAGGTCACCGATGCCCAAAAGATGGCTGAAGCCTCATGTTCCGCCACGGCGGTGACAGCAGCGACAACGTCGGCAGCGGAGAAGGGGAGTTTTCACGGGGTCTGGATCCCCTGCGTCCTTGATGATGCCAAGCTTCGCATTATCGAGAATGAAGGGCTCCTCCGCGCCGGCGATTGGGGGAGCGGCTATGGACAAATGGTCCCCACCCCCAACACCGATGAGCGGGTGCATTTCAGCACCCACCTCGGTAGAGGTTTGAATTTTCCTCCCTCGGATTTCTTTTCTGAGGTGATAGATCCTAACGGAGACAACTCCACCATCTCCCCCCTAACTCTCTCTTATAGAAGAGCGCTTATGCCTCCTTGTGCGAGGGGTATCTCGGCATTAGGTCGAGCCTTCTTCTTTTCCGGGTTTACTTCCATACCCGGAGAAATTCCATCACCGCCAGTAATCCTTACATTAGCGGTATGCTTAGCATTTCTGTTAGGAGAGAACGAGTCTATCCTAGGATTAAGGCTACTGAGTCGGTGAAAAAGTGGTCGTCCACATTCTTTTACCATAAGCACAAACCTGCTCCCGGCAAAGCAACCGCTTTGCCGACTTTTGTTGACAGCGCTGCCACGCCCCAAGAATCCTGGGACGCAGATGCTCCAGCTCTCACTGACGATCTGCTTCTTACATAGAGGCGGATCAAATATCTGATGAAGCACAAGGGTCTGAAAGGATCTGACTTGGTCCAATGCTGGCTGGCACGTCGGATTTAGCCTCTCCAACATCATGGCGATAGGCTTATGCACTCCATCACCAACAGCAAGACGGACTCTCTCCGGATCTTCTCCAAGTCCTATTTAGATAAGGACAATGTGTCCCAAATCAAATGGTTGATGAAGAAGCGGGTTGAGAGGAAGATTTTGGATCTGTCCTTGGACATGCGTATGGCTGACAATCCCGTGATACTAGTAAGTTTTCCAAAAATAACTCGAATTATGTGTTCATATATACATTGTTCCGCAATACTGAGATATTTCTTCTTTTTAGCTTGCTGACCTCCCCGAGTCGGAGCTTGCTCCTCTCGAGGGATATCCTCCTGAGATCTCTTAGGATAATGGAGAACTGGTCCCATTGCTGGAGGCCCTTACCCGGAAGTGTAAGGCTCCGACAGTTTCCATCGGCACAAAGGAAGTGCCCATTGTGAAGCGGTAACTTTCTTCACAAGGTATCTGTGCTTTTATTTCTCATTCTTTCTAAAGTGTAATGATCTTTGTTCTATTACCTCCTTAGAGCTAAGCAGCTCACCAAGGGCAAGGGGAAAGGAGGCTCGTTGAAGCCCCTGCGCCAGTCAAAATTGAATTTGACTTCTCATGCCACAACGCCTCCGACTCATGCCCCGCAACCTTCTACAATGCCAGAGATTACTCCATCTCCGTCTGTCGCAAAAGATCTGGCCCTTCATTATGAGCCCGTGAACCTTGGTTTGCAGATCGACGTCACCATGGGTAACTCAGCAGTTGATAAGGGTGAACCCTCAAAGGGTAATGATCCCACGGCAGATGTTTTTGCCGAAAACCTCCTCAGCAATCCGGGTCTTGCCAAACTTGGCATTACTCGGAAATCTGCGGACGAGATCCAATGGCTAGCCTAGCAATGCTTGGAAAGCCGGAACATCGCTGCCGAGTTGGAGGCATAAGAAGCAGATGACGTCAAGTACTCCAAGCTTCTCGAGCAAATCCATCTTCGCGATGAGAGGATGAGCGCCGGTGTGGTTCCTTCTCCACCGGTAATCCCGCTGACCCTCACCGAGAAGGTTACCACTGAGGTGAACATGAGCTTAAGCAAGCTTACCCATGAACAACATGTAAGTCAGAATTCCAACTCACCTTTTTTTACTTTATTTCATATCATATCCCCTAGCCCCCAAGCATGAAGTTGGATAGACAATCCGGATTTATGCTTTCATAGGATGCCAAAGAACGAACTAGTGTAGCCCACAAGGCTCATGCTGATATTAGTTAAAATATTAGTGTGTGTCTTTAGTACACTTCTGACTCTGGGTATTATTCTGACTTACAGAAAGTTAATTCGTATAACCAGGAATTATTGAAGAATATCTGCAACAAGTGGAGAGAGATCAGAACTCTCCGACTTGAAAATGCTCAATTAAAGGTATCTAAGGATGAGGCTGAAGGTAATCATTTCAGTCCTTAACCTTGCTCTTTTTGCTTTCATAGTCAAATTACTCATTCAACTGTGTTCTTTTGCTTACAGCACTAGTCAAACAATCATGTGCCATGATTGAAGAGGCCGAGAATCTTAAGACCATGGAGGTGGAGAACGTTGACTTACGTCGAGAGCTGAATAAGCTTAAGGCGGATTCCGAGCGCAGCATTGCACAAGTCCCCGAATCCTCCTCCATGGCCACCGAAGAAAGTGATCGAATGATCGCGGTCCAGGACCAAAAAATCTCGGATATCAATGATGCATTATTCAGAGAGAAGGACATCTCCGAGGCACTCCGAGCTGAACTACAGAGCCTTAGGGCAGAGAAGACCAAAGTTGATGATGTCATCTTCGGTAGGTTTCCCACTTTCTGACTTTCTGCTTTTCCGACTCTAGGAGTTCAGATATATTTTATAACCTTTGCTTTGTATGCGCAGGTCCTCTGAACTTACTGGATTCTTACTCCACCGAGTCTCGCACCAGCCGGCTTACACAAGTCGGTGATTTTCTTCCCGATTTCCGCCAATCTTTGGAGGATATTTGCGAAGTACTCAAGGTTCTAGACATAAACAGAATGTCTAGCTTTGAGGTGCGGGAAAAGGCCAAGGAGATGCCCCAGCTCATCTAGGACTGGAACATGTCCTATGAGAAAACAGTAGCACAGAACGCTCTCACCATGGTTATGAGCCACCATGGAAGCATGGAAATCAAGCAAGTAACCAAAGGGTATTCGACTGTGGATGAAGACGAATAGGAGCAAGATATCAAGGCCATGATGGACTCTTGTGCCACGTAACTGATCTGACCAGCTACGACACTCCTTTCTTCACTCACATGGAGACGCCTCCTCTGCATGCTGAAGTAACAGCTAAAGTCTCCGACGACGAACAAATCATTTCGGATTTGAACGTCTCAGAATGATATCAAGGCGAGGTTGATGTATCTAGTGATCCGACAGCTCCTACCTCTTCCCCTGCATCGTAAAGTACCAGAAAAAACGATGTGTTATTCTGAAACAATTTGGGTTGTAAATAAGTAGTGTAATACTTTTGCTAGTGCTAAGCTTTGCTACTTCTATTTAGCACTTTTGGATTTATTTTGATGTGCCTGGAATGTTTACATAAGCACTTTATGTTTTTGTCTATACTTATCATTTACGTGGCTTTCCGCCTTGTCCCTTTCGTGAGCCGGCCATACTTCAACATAGAAACTTTGCCGAGCAACGGAGCTCAATTCCTAAACCAGTTTAAACTCAGAAACAAAGCAGGCTTCTAGTACCAACAATTCACTACTCCAAAAATGCCTGCATCTGGCAATCAGATAAATAACCAAAGTACAAACTAGAAAATTTAAATTTATACCCGAAGGTAACATTTTTAGAATTGGAAATCTTGACCAGAACAAACATGAGCATAATGTACTTTCAAGTATTCTGGGATTTTCAACTATGATATGATCATTCGGAAATAAGGTAATATAAAACTTCTCAGAAAAAATTGAGGCAACCAATACTTTATTTCTCATTGAACATGTACACATATATGATTACAAAGAAAGAAAATTTTAAGAATAAAAGGGACATAGCTAAGCAATATTCCACAGTTTGTCTAATTCTTCCGGGTCTGTACTGCCTCCAGCTCTCTTTCTTTTCTTAGTAGCAAGTCTTTCTTTGACTGGCCGCATATCAGTTACATAGTAAGAACCATTGTGTAATACTCGGCTAAGTAAAAATGGCCCTCCCCATACTGGTGAAAGTTTGTGCTTTCTTTTGTGCACAAGCCGGAGAACCAAATCGCCCTTATTGAAAGACCGGTTTCTGACACTCTGGCTATGATATTTGCGTAACTTCTGCTGATAGGCTGTTGATCTCATCTCAACAACGACGCGGACTTCTTTGATTAAATAGAGATCATTTTGTCGAGAAATTTCGGCATCCTCTTCAATATTCGCAGAAACTCGGGGAGAAGTATGAATCAAATCACTAGGAAGAACTGCTTCTGCACCATAGACCAAGAAGAAAGCTGTGTATCCGGTTGACCTGTTCGGAGTTGTTCATAAACTCCATATCACAGAAGGTAATCCTTATGTCCAAGCCCCCGCAGCACGACGTAGTGGTGCTTCATGTCTTGGTTTTAGGCCATGTAGAACTAAACCATTTGCTCTTTTGACTTGTCCATTAGGCTATGGACTTGCGACTAATGCAATGTCAAGCCGGATACTTTGTTCATCGCAGAATTCGGCAAGCTCTCCCATAGAATAATTACTCCCGTTGTTCGTGATAATGCTATGTGGATAACCGTATCGGATTATAACATCCTCGACAAATCTTTTGGTTGTTGCTCCATCACAACTTGTGATAGGTTTAGCCTCAATCCATTTTGTGAATTTATCCACCATCACTAAGAGATGAGTAAATCCACTTGGAGCCCGTTTAAACGGTCCTACCATGCCAAGCCCCCAGACCACGAAAGGCCATGTTATAGGTATTGTTCCCAGCTGATCAGCCGAACATGAGCTTGTTTGGCGTACTTTCGGCAGCCTTTGCACGTCTTGACCAGCCATTCGACATTTACCTTGGCTGTAAGCCAGGAAAATCTGTGTCTAAAAGCTTTTGCCACTAAACATTTGGGTTCAGCATGATGGCCGCATTCGTCTTCGTGGATCTGTCGTAAGATTTCCACTCCTGCTTCCAGCGATAGACAGCGCTGAAAAACCCCAGACACACTCCTCTTATAGAGCTCACCACTTATAATAGTATAGGTTTTTGCTCGTTGGACAATCTGCCGGCTTAGAACCTCGTCTTCGGGTAATTTGCCATCTACCAAGAAATCAAGGTAGGGTTGACTCCAGCTGGGAATTACAGCCAGAATTGCCACTAAAGGTGAGCCGGATTTGGTCAGATACTCCCCATCTACTCCTTTTATAGAGGGGACTTTGAGGTGCTCTAAAAAAGCGCCATCCGCGACCTTTTTCCGTGTAGAGCCTATTCAAAATAATGCATTTGCTTCTTCATTTTCTGTTCGAGGGATGTGTTGAACCTCAAACCCTTCAAACGATTTAGATAGTTCAGCCACGACAGCTCTATATGCCACCATGTGTTTATTTGCATTACAAATATCCGACACTTGTTGGGCAACAAGATCTGAATCTCCATAACACATCAATCGTCGGATGCTATAGCACTCCGGATTCCATGCAGTAGTGCTTCATATTCAGCAATGTTATTTGTTGCCGTGAAGTGGACTACAACACATATAAAAGTTTATCTCCTCGGGGTGACTTGAGCACCACACCAGCCCCCGAGCGCTTTAGACCTATCAAAATGCTGGGTCCAGTATTCCGACTCTGGGAGGGTCATATTCTCCGTTGTCTCTATCCAATCAGTGACAAAGTCAGCGAGGATTTGGGATTTGATTGCTCTACGAGGTTTGTACTCAATGTCGAAAGCTGAAAGCTCTATGCCCCATTTTGTGACACGTCCTGTAGCATCGTTGTTGTTGATTATATCTCTCATGGGAGCTATGCTCACCACAGTAATTGGAAGTTCCTAAAAATAATGCCGGAACTTACAGGATGCGAAGAACACACACTGTAAGGCAACTTTTGATAATGCGGATACTGCTGCTTTGATTCAGTTAGGACTTCACTGAGGTAATAAGTCTGACGCTGCACCTGGTGTTCCTGTTTTTTCTCTGGTCTCCACCACCATTTCGACACAGACGACTTTGTTTGTCGCAGCGAAATAGAGCAACATCGGTTACCGAGGTTCCGGTGTTGCAAGGATAGGAGCAGATGAGAGTACTGCCTTCAGGTCTTGTAGTGTAGCTTCAGCTTCGTTAGTCCAAACGAACTTTTTAGTCTTTTTCAGGAGCTTGTAGACTGGTGCGGCTCTTTCACCGAGCCGACCTACAAACTGACTGACTGCAGCAATGCAGCTAGTTAGTCCTTGAACGTCCTTCAGGCGAGTCGTCCTGGAAATATTGAGTATAGCCTTAATTTTGTCTCGATTCACCTCTATGCCTCTTTTAGACACGATGTAACCTAACAATTTTCCGGCTGGTATTCCAAAGAAACACTTTTTCGGGTTAAGCATTATGTTGTATTTGCGTAGATTGGCAAACGTTTCCTCCAAGTCATAAATTAAGGTTTCCTTCTTTTTGGACATCACCGCAATGTCGTCTGCATATGCATGTACATTGCGTCCGATTTGATCATGGAGGCAGTGCTGCATAGTGCATTGGTACGTAGCTCCTGCGTTCTTGAGCCCAAAAGGCACCGTAACGAAATAGAAGGTTCTGAAGGGGGTTATGAATGAAGTTTTGACTTTGTCTGATTCCTTCATCCGGATTTGGTGATAACTGGAATACGCGTCGAGAAAACATAGGAGTTTCGAGCCTGCCGTACGGATCTTTGGGACAAGCCTTGTTCAAGGCGGTATAATCAGCACACATCCTTAAATCAATGGTGTCCTTTTTAGGGACCATTACAGGATTGGCCGACCACTCAGTGTGGATGACCTCTTCTATGAATCCGGCTAACTCAAGCCGGGCTAGTTCTTTCACTATTGTTTTTTGCTTTTCATCGCCGAAACGTCGTAAGGACTATTTGACGGGTTTAGTGTTTGGGTGTACATTTAGATAGTGCTCAGCAAGTTCCCTAGGTACTTCGGTCATGTCAGATGGCTGCCATGCGAAGATATCTTCATTTGCTTGGAGGATAATGACAAGCGCGCTTTCCTATGCGCTAGCTAAACCTACACCTACCTGGGTCACCATGGAGGGGTCCTCATCCTTCAATGGCGTCGTCATCATCTCTTCCGATGCCTTGAACTCCGGAGTCGGCTTTGTCACCTTCTTCTTCATTGCGGGCATCTTGGACAGGTGGATGGTCTTCTTGATCTCCTGGTACTCCTGGGCGTGCAACACAGCTTTAGCAAAGGCGGCATTTCCGTCTTCGCACTCTCGCACCTTCTTCGCGTGTCCCCTGATGGTGATCACTCCTTTGGGACCTGGAATTTTCATCATATTGTAAATGTAACACGGATGAGCCATAAAAGACCAGTAAGCCGGACGTTCGAATATAGCATGGTATGCGCTCTTGAACGGGACCACTTTGAAGGAAAGTGCTTCCGTCTGATAGTTCTTTGGAGTTCCAAAGGTAACATCCAAAGTGATCTCCCCCAGGGAATTTGCTTGTCTTCCTGGGACAACTCCCTGAAAGATCACATAGCTATGATTCAGTTGTGTCTCTAAGATCCGCATCCGACGTAGCGCTTTGACATATAGAATATTGATGTTGTTGCCGCCGTCCATGAGAGTCTTGGAGAAACCATAGCCATCAATAAGTGGATTCACGACTAAGGCGTATTTTCCTCGCCTGTGCAACTTACATGGATGATCATCATGGTCAAAGGTGATTGCCACTTCCAACTAGTCCAAGAATTGCGGGACAGCCAGAATAGTTGCGTTGAGCTGATGCAAAACTGCCTTCTTGACATTAGATTGTTGAGACCCAAAGAAAATGACATAAGTGTCTTTCTTTCTTGGGAAGTTATTCTTTCCATCCGACTTGGGATTTGAAGGCTCAGCTTCCTCCATGTCGGAATCTTCCTTGGTCTCCTTTTTTTTTGGGATTCTTTTTCCCTTCTTCCGCTTAGCCCTGTAGGCATATAAGTGATGCACATACGGGTTATTGGCAATGTCGGCCCAAGAGTAGGTATTGCTAGGCTGCTGGTCTCCTCTACCTTGGACCCTTGATGTCCCACAACCGCGTCCACGACCGTCGCCGCGCCCTCCTCGTCCTCCAGACCCGAAAGTAGCAGTGACCACTGCCATTTCCGCATTGGGTTTTTCTTCCGAGGTATTCTTGCGCTCCTGATCTTGTTGCTTCTGCTGTTTTGCCGACTATGGAACTGCCAGGATGTTTAGTAGTCCTTCTGCGTCATCATCGGCATCTGCATATTTGCTTGTCGTTTCTATCATCTCTCCCAGATTAGTGACTTTGTCGCACTTCAAGTGGTGATGTAGTAAACCAATTGGGAGTCCTACAATGAAAGCTTCAATCGTAGTTTGATCATTTACTCCTTCCTAGGAGTTCTTGGTGTCAATCGATCATCCGAGGTAATCTCGGCAAGTTTCTATGGCTTTCTGGGTGCAATGTTGTAGGTCTCCTACCGTACAGGGCCTCCGATATGTGCCTTCGAATTTCCAAAAGAACGCGCTTTGTATGTCATACCAGTTGTGGATGATATTCTTCGGAAGTTCAGTAAGCCAGGATCGTGCTGTCTTCTGTAGCATAAGTGGGAGATACCGGGTCGCGACTAAGCTGTTTCTACCTTTGGCGATGCAGCAAGCCTGGAAAAATCTTGGAGCCAAGTATCTGGTCGAGCTACACCGTCGTAGGGCTGGATGTGTCTAGAGATGGCGAATCCTTCGGGAATCTTGTTTCTCGAATGCACGGTCTGAAGCATTTCAGACCCACATAGATGTTATCCGACTCGTAGCACCGCGCCTCTATGTTAGAGTTGATCCGGTGTCTCGTGTCACTTGGTGACAGGGAACACCGTCTTGGCTATTCGCTGTAGTTGCGATGCCTTGGAGCCAGACTTCTGCTTCTGCCACCACCTCCTCCGCCACGACGCCCTCCTTGAGAGCTGTCGTGGTGGCTGCTTGGTGGAGAGGGTGGTCTAGGTGGATTATTTCCGGCTGATCACTGGCCTCCGTCTGGAGCGTCATTATTCTGGTTCCGAGGAGGGTCTTCATTGCGAGGAGCCGCCTGCCGGCTTGACTCGGCATGGTGTCCATCGTTCCTTCGTCCATCATTCCCACTCCGATGGGGTTCAGCCAGACGGCTTGCATGTCTAGGAGGTGGCATCCTTTGATGGTCCTCCTCCCGATGTTTCTCTTTGTCGTCTTCCCTGCGATTGTTCGACTCTTTCTAGGGAGGCTATCTCGGAGTCAGTGCTGCAATTGCTTCTTGCTCTGCGGCTAGAGAAACATTGCTCCAGTCACGTGCGGTTCTATGTTGTTGCCTTGAGGATCCGATTCTTGAGTAGTTATCTTCATGACGGTCGGAACGGTAATGCTGTTCTGAATCCCGCTAGGGCCTAATGTCATCCCAGGCCAGATCCGTGCGACATTGCTCAGATTGAGAGACCAGTTTTCCGCTTATGGATTTCGCGACCTTTTGTTGCTCCAGACCCTTGGTGAGCATCTTTATGCCCAACTCGATATGTTCTAGGCATGGATTATTCGCCAGGATATCTTAAGCTGCAGCAGTGTTCTGTATTAGTGTTGGGTACACCAGATCTCCCTTGCTGTTGATCCGAGGCATCCCTGGGTCTCCCTCGAAGAGGACCTTGTGGACTTCCAGAAATTTGTCGGACCGCATGTGGCTTTTCCGGGTCTTTTGATACTGTAGAGAGATGAAATTATCTGTAGTAGCTATGCGCTTCTTCTCTTCCTCGATGTTGTTGGCTTCATCTAGGAGTACTTGGTGACGCGCTTCTCGCGCTTGTGCCCTTTCTTCCAACTCTATAGAAGTAAGATCTATGGCTGTAGGGATAGGCATAGTTAACGCAACATAGATGAGATTACGGGCACCAGCACTAACCACGTGTCCATCCACCGAAGCTTCTTTGGGCTCATCTAGGATCAAAGCTCCATCTGAGTCTTCTTCGTAATCCTCGGCAACTACTTCCTCTGTTGGAGGATCTTTCACCGGCGTCTTGTTCTTCTTGTTCTTCTTCTTTGCCTTCTTGGAAGCACCGATAGCAAAGACGGCTTTGGGTCCATTTCTCGGAGTCAACCTTTAATCGGTACTTTCGGACATCTAGACGTCAGGGTTGTCTCCGAGATCCATGTCATCCTATGCTTTGGGAGAGTTTTCTCCGGATCCTTCATCCATGGCTTCTCCTTCTTCTGCAGCTTTGGAGTTGAACTCCTCTTCGTATTCCGTGGAGAACTTCCAGAAATCCACCGACGTCATGGAATCATCGAAGATGCCGGTAAGTCGGTGTTTGTTCCGATCGCCTCTAGCACCGAGTCTTCATTGTCTCCAGCATCGGCAGAACCGGATCCGGATCCAACATATCTGACAAAGTGCGACGTGTGTATCCTGAGGTAGTTGCGTCTTTCCTCGTGGGCTTCCTCAAAATGACTGATGATCTTGAGAACCGCATCCATGTGTGCGCCTTGCAGCATTAAGCGCCTCAACGTGTGCCTCAGGAAGGGTTGATCTGTTCCGGTATTGGCAGAGCCGGAACCAAAGTTGTTGTCTTGCTCCCCCTGGATTTCGACCTTGGTGGGTAGATCGATCTGGGATTCGGCCTCGCTAGGGAGATCCACTCCAGATTTGACTTGCCCCACGAGATCTTCTTCAGGCTTAGCTTTCTCTACTATCTACGCAACAGGTGTGGGCTGGGTGGGATTAGGGTTTTCTGAGATCCGGAACTCTACCGCCTCCGCGGACATAGTGGACCCAGAAACTTCTTATGCCTCTATCATCACCGCTGGGGTGGGTGGGGCTGGTTCTGCAAAACTGATGTAAACATCGATCTCGCCAAAAGACATGATGGTGTAGGCAATCACGGCCTCCCTAGCCGGAATCCAGGTCTTGTCGAGAATGATGAGAGGAACATCGCTGGCGTACAGGACATGACCAACGGCGATGGTTTCTCCGATTACGATTCTTGCAGATTCCGTTTGGAACGCAGATCCAAAGCTCACTTGCCCCACGATGGGCGCCAACTGTCGTCGGATTTATGACAAGTACGCCATGAGAGGGTCCTCAAGGCGTGCGGAAGAGAGGGGTGTGAGACGTACGGTATTCCAAGACGGTGAGCACACAAGTTACCCAGGTTCGAATTCGTCGACTTTGGACAGATCCTACTCCTGCTAGCAATCCAGTAATATAGCAAAGCCGGAATATGGGTTACAAGGGTTTCGTCTGTGCGAGTTGAGATTGTAGACTATTGTGGGGTGACCTAAAGCTGGTCCCTAGGTCGGCTTATATAGATATCCGACCTAGGGTTTATAGGAGAGACCTATCCGGCTATGGCTAAGAGTCGGTTACAGAGTACATCTTGAACTACAAGTAACATAATAGGCCTATGTCGGTAAGTATTCTGGGCCTTCCCATAGCCGCACTGGACTCTGTCTCTTCTCCCTGTCTAGGCCACTCGAAAGCAAAGCTCTAACACAAAGTGGGCCACCCTAGTCAGTGAGGCATAGTGAGGATACCTGGAAAGTATATCCAAAACAGGGAGCATGTAGAAATCGAAGTGGATCCACCCCAACACATATGAGCTAGATTTAAGTACGAACATAAATGTGATGGCTCATATATGATTAGGATGGTGGAATTATAAGGTGGTGACAAGAAAGATGGTGGAGTATGAAAAGATATGCCCCCAACTCAACTTGGGCATCAAGCAATATATCAAGAAGCAAATACAATATATCAAGAGGCAAAATATTAATAAGACAATGCAATATGAGGAGAAGATCCAAATGAAAAGGGTTTTATATGATGCTCAAATGCAATGTGGCATGGTGACATGAGCATGATATAATGATGATGCAATAAAAGACATATAGGAAGTAGCAATATATAGACTAGGCAAGTAGCATTGCAATTGTTAGACAATTGGGATGCTACACAGGAGAAGGCAGTGGTGCGAGTCCTGAGGATGTACGAGGATTGGCTTGAGAAAGACGAGAACAAGTTCGTCGGATAGGACCTCGAGTACACCAAGAAGGACCTAGTGTACGATAATAATTTCGTCATCGTTCAATTGGCCAGGAGGAAACACATCCTCATCTACCACTTCCCCTGGTTTGTAGATCTGCTCTCTGTAGTTAACTATTTTAGGGTTTTCTTATTTTTGAATGGTCACTTGTTTGATTTTAATCAGTTGATATTGCCTTTACTAAACTGTCGTAGTCCCAAATTTTATTCAAATGCAAGTACTGCAATCTTTCCATATGCTCATCTTGCATGTACTGAATTCTTTTAGTACTAGATGAATTATGACTCGGTAACTTTCAGAGTGTTGATCTTGTATTTACTAAATTTTTGTAGTTTCAAATTTTATTCAGGTTATGATATTCCATTGACTAAACAGTCATAGTCCAAAATTTTACTATAGTGTGGATCTTTCAAGTACTGCAATTTTGTAACTACTGGATTTTATTGCTTATGGAATCTATCCATTTGCTCATCTTGGAACTACTGAATTTTATTAGGACCAAATAAATTATGAAAAGCCAATGTTGAGAGTCTTGATCTTGCATTTACTAAACTTTTGTAGCTTAAAATTATATTCAGATGATGATTTTGCATTGACAAAACATTTTGTAGTTCCAAATTTTTGTCATGCATTTTATCATGACAAACTACATACTTTCAGGACTGACAAGAATTGTCTGGTGTTGCGTCTATTCCTTGTAGAAAGGGAATTGTTTCTGCACTATCGACAACAGAACTAACTATTTGAAATTTCATTATGAGGGAATAATAATTCTTGAGCACAAGTGGATCGATATTCAGAGTCTTGTTAAGATCAAAGGGGGTTCGAGCAAGGATGGAATGGCTAGTCTCGGAACTAAAATCATCGATTAGTTGTACAACAAAATGAAGGAAGATTTTCCTTAAGATAGACACGAATTCTCAGAGGAGAGGCTGTTGTCTGAGATAAACCTAAAGTATGCAGCCATAGATGCTTACGTGACCTACCAGTTGTACGTTAAGATCCATTTCTTTCTATGTTTCCTCATGTTTTGCCCCAGTTGCAAGAGGGAAGACAAGCAATGGGGAGCCCTTTGTCGAAAATGTAGGATAGCTGAGCTTGATGTGGAATATGCAAAGAGAGAGGCTGCAGCTGAAGCAGTAAACAGAGAGGCTACAGCTGAAGAAGCAAACAGAGACGCAGCATCTTCCAGCAGCAACAACCAGGCATGTGATGCACCGCTCTTTGTGCTGCAGGATGTTGAAGATAGGGAAGCCATCGTCCCTTCCAAGTGGGGTGAACTTGCATTTTGTAAGTTGTGGGAGGCCAATAAGAAAAACGACAGCTGGGATGATAGCAGTTGGTCTCCTAGGAAAGGTGCCAAGCGCCTCAAGTGGTTTGATGAGAAGTGAACTAAATTTTACTTCTTTGTATTATGTTTCTATATGTGTCTGGTAGCTTGTCAAGATGTCAGCTCGTTAATTGGCAGCTTTTAGAGCACCTTTTTCCTCTCGCACTAACAGTTATATTTCTTTTTTCCCAAATTGGTAGAAAATCTAGTGGAGCTTCTCTCTTCAATCATTCGTTCCTTTTGGCCCTCATTTTTGCTCGATCTGGTAGAAAATCTAGAGAAGCAAATCACACCAGCAGAATACATACATTCAGAAAACAAAACAAATGTAGGTATAGTTGTGCGCAGCTAAATAGGATATAGCGATAGACACTAAGCGTACTTAACGAGGTTCACTACATTTGCTTCTCAGCAGCCATCACACACAACATAAAAAACAGAGAAGCTTCTTTACAGCAGCAGCCGTAGACATGTCAGCCCCTCATGGCCTACGCCTCCGCCTCTATCATGGTGGTGTCTCGGCATATGCATGGTATAGGCTAAAGTTGGGGTCAGTGGACACTGGAGGAATCCAGGGAGGGATGATGAAGTGAAGACCTCATAGGAAGAACTCAGAGAGACACGATATACCTAGGTTCGAGGCTCTCCTAGTGAGATAACACCTCTACTCCTGCATCTAATCTCATATAACTTTCCATGCTTGTGGTTACAATGGTTCTCCTTGAGCTATACTCTTATGCCTCTAATGGAGAGAGTAGAGGAAGAAGAAACCATGCTCCTAGTGAGAAGAGGGAGAGGAGCCCTTCGAGGGCCTCCCGTGTAACAATACCCTTGGTGCTCCTTATAAGGGGGAGCCCAGGGGACATGGTATGTCATCACAAGTACTCCTATAAGCTGTCTAGTGGGTCCTTGCCCAGTCATCTTCTCCTTTAGTGAGTCACCGATCTTATCCCTTTGGCATATTCCTTAGCATCTTAGGAGATGCCCAGCATATTCCCTAGCATCTCCCAAGATGCCTAGCATATTCCCTAGCATCTTGGACCAATGGTGCCAGTCTGAGCCAGGGGCATCCCAAGACTGACACTTGGCGTAGGCTTGACTTGACTTGAAGGTATGTCGATGTAGAGGTTGAAGTAGTGTCTGGGGGCAAATAATGGGGCATCTGGGGTGTTGTTACTCAGCACAACTGCCCTGGACAGAGGGAAAACTCGGCATATGCCTCTGTTGACTCGGCCTAGTTGGAATTGGGCCCAACTAAGTCAATCGCCTCTCCTGCCAAATTACACAGATGGGGCCCAATCGGATTATTGATTTACCCGGCCTAGAAGGTGTTCTTTGATCCGGCCCAGGCTGGGAAGTGACGAGTTACCCCGCGGTGGGCCGAGTCAACCGGTGCCGGCGCACCCGGGGGAAGCTAGCAGGGGTGTGGTGCTGTCGCGGTGGAAGCTATCCCTGGGTGGGCTGCTATGTCGTCCCACCTAGGTTATCCTGGCTGGTTCCGGGCAATGCATAGGGAGTCCTACGGTGGGACGTGCTAGCTCCTTGTCGGCCCACCCGGGCGATGAGGAGGAGGTGACACGGAGAGGCGGGGGAGTGTCAGGGTGCTGGCGATGCGGCGGTGCTATAGCGACCTGGCGACGCTGGAGACGGGGTGGTGGCGAGCTGGTCGGCCGAATCACCCTAGGCCGGCCCACCCAGGGAGGGGAGCAACGACCCAGTAGGCTGAGGTTTGCTTAATTCAGCTCAGGCTCCAGTAATTCGTCATGGGTGTGCAGATTTGGTCTAGGAGGAATCTCTCCTTAGGCCAAATTTACTTTATGTCGGACCAAATGCTTTTTCTTTTTCTTTTCTAATTCTCCCTTTACCTCATTTTATTCATATGTCTTCTATTAGAGTCACTTATCCATCAAATCTGGGGTATCCGGGGTTACACCCCCAACATTAGTCCCCGAGGCTATGTGGGATTCGTAGAATCGTGCATAGGCTTCGTATAAAGATATCCCCAGAGTTTTTTAGCAAGTCCTTTTTATGTAGTCATATAACCCTCTTGGGTAAGTTTATGACTTCTGGCCTTCTTTGACTCTATTATTAACCCTTTTAGGTAAGTTTATGTCTTCTAGCCTTTTTTGGCTCTGGTCTTAACCCTTTTGGGTAAGTTCTTAGCTTCTGGCCTGCTTTGGATCTGGCCCTCACCCTTTTGGGTAAGTTTATGACTTTTGGCCTTGTTTGGCTCTGGTATTAACCCTTTTGGGTAAGCTTGTGGCTTCTGGCCTGTTTTGGCTCTAGCCCTAACCCTTTTGGGTAAGTTCATGACTTCTAGCCTTCATTGGCTCTGGTCTTAACCCTTTTGGGTAAGTTTGTGGCTTGTGGCCTGCTTTGGCTCTGGCCTTAACCCTTTTGGGGAAGTTTATGACTTTTGGCCTTCTTTGGCTCTGGTCCTAACCCTTTTGGGTAAGTTTGTGGCTTCTGGCCTGTTTTGGCTCTAGTCTCAACCCTTTTGGGTAAGTTCGTGGCTTTTGGCCTGTTTTGGCTCTGGCCTTAACTCTTTTGGGTAAGTTTTGTGGCTTCTGGCCTGGTTTTGCTCTCGCCTTAACCATTTTGGGTCAGTTTATGACTTCTGGCCTGCTTTGGCTCTGGTCTTAACCCATTTGGGTAAGTTTAAGGCTTTTGGCCTGATTTGGCTCTGGCCTTAACCCTTTTGGGTAAGTTTTTGACTTCTAGCTTTATTCGACTTTGGCCTTAACCCATTTGGGTAAGTTTATGGCTTTTGCCCTGATTTGGCTCCGGCCTTAACCCTTTTGGAAAAGTTTATGGCTTCTAGCCTGATTTGGCTATGGCCTTAACCCTTTTGGGTAAGTTTTTTGACTTCTGGCCTTATTCGGCTCTGGTCTTAACCCATTTGGGTAAGTTTTTGACTACTGGCCTTATTCAGCTCTGATCTTATTATTTCAATCTGAGTTATGTCATCCGAGATATAATTGTTGAGTCATATGACTCAAATCTGACATAAGTCTCTGATCTGAGTTACTTGTCTCAAAACCCGAATTACTTGACTCAAATCCGAGTTACTTGACTCAAATCTGAGTTACCTGACTCATATCTGAGTTACTTGACTCAAATCCGAGTTACTTGATTCAAATCCGAGTTACTTGACTCAAATACGAGTTACTTGACTCAAATCCAAGTTACTTGACTCAAATCCGAGTTACTTGACTCAAATCTGAGTTACTTGACTCAAATCCTACATAAGTCTTAGATCTGAGTTACTATTGCTGAGATATGATATGGCCTTACAATATGCTGGAAAACTACCATAGATTTGGATCTGAGATGTAGATCCGAGATATGATTTGGGTTATGATATGACTTTATGATACAGTGGCATACTACCATAGATTTGGATCCGAGATTTAGATTCGAGATTGAATATGATAGTTCTTCCTTTGTTGGTAAATTCCATCCGAGATATGGAATAACCTGGCAAACTGATTCAAATAGTAATTTGAGGTATAAGATAACCTGGCAAGATGAGTTAAATCCAAGTTACCATGTAACTATGCAAATTGAAGTAAATATGAGTTACCATGTAACTAGGCAAATAGAAGTAAATCCGAGTTACCGGTGGGCAATATCTGTTATTTGGTTTTTTCTGCCCACCTGTGTCACGTAGGACCCCGAGTACTTGATTCCTGTTCCTTGACTATTTACACTATCCACATCCGGGAGGCCTTATGAACCCCCTAAGCAAGAGCTTGATTCATTGCAATTTTTGGGGGCCACAAACTAGTTTCGGGTTTTATTTACTATCCTATACTTATGCCAGCTTTACCGCTTTATTTGAGATTGTGCGTGGAGAACCTATACTGTTTTGGATCGTGACACGTTTTCGCTGTATCGACAAGCCCAGTCACACTTTCGGGTGCCCAGTCATTTACCGCCGTCCACGCAAACCCTGGGTCCGTTCCGGAGCCGACCAACTTCGTTGTGGGTAGCTTAGTGGGGTGGCCCCCTGAAATATTTTATGAATCCTATGATCGCTTTGTCGTGAATGCCTCATTGGGTTTTGAGTTGGCTTCTCCGAGGTTGATCGAGTGTGTGTTGCTATTTGTGAACCCATGTAGGTTAAATCTTTCTGAAAGCCGTGTCCGCGGTTATGGACAACTTGGAGCACAGTTTCTCGATCATAGACAAGTATAACTAAAGTACCGCTTTTAATTTTACTAAATGTCTGACTAGTGAATAGTGCAATACTCATGGAATGGTTAATAAAACTGCCAACAGATGGGTTGTTCGTCCGCTTTCTCGTTGGTAAGCGAGAAGGAGGATGGATCTGTTACTTTATACTGTTATAACTGTTGTTTCTAATTAACGGACATCCGCCTATCATTGGTTAGGCAGATGGTTCACGTGCATCTCTAGACTTGTTAGTTATTCTCTTTTGATGCAATTGCGTCACCCCAGGTATATGTCCCTTTTAGAGGCATAAAGACTTGCTGAGTACCCCTAGGGTCTCACACGATAAATTGTTTGATTCAAATGAACATGTCTATTCGCAAGATGGATACTGGGTGGAGGAGACAGATGATGTTGGCAACGATCACTCGGTGTAGAGATTCCGGGGATGGGGATCCGTGAGATCTGTGGGCGGGATGTGCTTATTTATGTGGTATCTTATGCCTGTTTGCTTCTTATCCGTACTCTGATCTTGTTTCCCGCTTCCGCTTGATACTCAGTTGATTGATGTATGAGGAGCTATCCTACACTATTATAACTATCTAGGATATTTGGATCTTGCCATATGGTGTTGCAATATTTCTATTTCTTTTAGATGGTATGGCTCTGAGAACTGTTGTAAGGTAGCTTGCATACATAGTCACTTGTGTATGTATTTGATCTCTTCGCATGTTGCCTATGCCGCTCGCTCTTGTCCCGATGTTCTTGGAAGTGATTAGGGCGGCCAACGGGCCTACACGTGGGTGGCCCCTGGGCCCCCCCTGTACTACTTTAACCACTTTTGGTTCATCCAGGCTTGAACTTAGAGCGTAGGGTCCAAGGTTGTTACAATTGGTAGCAACGCTTTGAAGAAAGTGTGAGGAGGAATGAGTTTGTTCCGCTACCTCAACCTCCCAAGCGAGGAGACATCAAGAGCTTTCTGAAGTTTAACCCGCGCCACTTTGAGGTGTTTGATCAGCCACTAGATGCTGATGATTGGCTGCGTGAGATGTCAAGGTTGCTGATGACTGCAGATGTTCCTGAGAAAGAATGGGTAAAATGTGCCACTCACCTTCTGAAGGGAGACGCAGCTCTGTGGTGGGAGAATTACCTGAAGGCAAACCACTCTGGTTTTCAGCCTACTTGGGAGCAGTTCACTGGGGCTTTCAAAGAGCAATATCTGTCAGAAATTGTCATGGAAAGGATGAAGGAACTGTTTCTCAACCTCAAGCAGGGCAATGACAATGTCAATACCTATATCAGAAACTTCATGAATCTTTGTCGGTATGGTGGCGATGAGATCTCTGATGATAAGAAGAAGCAAAAGAGGTTTAGGCAAGGGCTCAATGCATCTATCAAATATGCAATCACTCATGCAAGGCCGGGGTCTTTTATGGAACTCCAACATACAGCTCTACCGGAAGAAGCAAGTAGGCAAGTGTTTGAGGAGTCCAAGAAACACACAGCTGTGACGCAGCAAGCTCTTCAGCTATGACAGCTCCTTCTAAGCGCCGCGTGTGGGTTCCTAATACCGCACTGCCGCTCCCGGCTCCACCAAGACCTTCAAGCTATGCGGCAAGGCCACCAAACTCCTTCACCGCGGGTCCTAGGGGCTACAACCACAACTACCCTAGAGCGCCTGGCGGAGTCCCTGGCTACGCTTCTCCACGTCCACCTGGTGCTTGCTACACTTGTGGGAACACTGGGCATCAACACTGGAGTTGTCCCATGAACAACAAAGCTCTTCCTCCACCACCTCCAAGACCTGCAGCAAGTTCTTCTATGGTTCGTGCACCTCCACCGTGGGCTCTCAACATCAACACCAAGCCTGGGTCCATTGTTGCCCGTGCCAACTGTGTCAACGTCTCTCAAGCTGAACATGCACCTGGAGTTGTGATGGGTACGCTTCCCATTAACTCAGTCCCTGCACGAGTTTTGTTTGATTCTGGTGCTTCGCATTCTTTTGTTTCTCACAAGTTTGCACATGAGCATGATCTGGCTATGGGTCCTCTATTGCATCGTCTCGTGGTACAATCTCCTGGGTCAAACATGAGGGCTGCTCATATCAGCCATGGCAATCAAATTGAGATTGGTGGCTCTTCGTTCCCAGCTTCCTTAATCATTCTAGGCAATTCTGACATTGATGTTATCTTGGGCATGAATTGGTTAACAGCAAATTCAGCTGTGATTGATTGCGCTGAACGCTCGGTTTCTCTGAAAATTCCTGAAGGCCATATAGTCTATTCTCCAAGTCTGACTCCTGCAATTCAGCTTTTCTCTTTGG
The DNA here is from genome assembly GCA_910589775.1 of Avena eriantha. Taxonomy (NCBI): domain Eukaryota; kingdom Viridiplantae; phylum Streptophyta; class Magnoliopsida; order Poales; family Poaceae; genus Avena; species Avena eriantha. The sequence continues at coordinate 354,587,482 of OU342743.1, forward strand.
CGGCTCTGAATGATGATGCTATGGATGCTATTCAGAGTGCTCCGGTGGTCCGTGAGTTCCCAGATGTTTTTCCTGAAGACTTACCAGGTATGCCTCCTGACCGAGAGGTCGAGTTTGTGATTGAACTTGAACCTGGTACCACTCCTATCTCCAAGCAGCCTTATAATATGGGTCCTGATGAATTGGCTGAACTCAAACGTCAGCTTGATGAACAAGAGAAGTTGGGTTTCATTCAGCACAGCACTTCTTCTTGGGGTAACCCAACCATCTTTGTGAAGAAGCGAGACCGGACTGATAGACTTTGTGTTGACTATCGGGCTCTCAATGCTAAAACCATCAAGAATAAATATCCACTTCCGCGGATTAATGATCTTTTCGATCAGCTAGCTGGAGCTTTGGTATTCTCCAAGCTTGACTTGAGAAGTGGTTATCATCAAATCAAGATTCGCAAGGAAGATGTTCCCAAAACAGCTTTCACCACCCGCTATGGCCTGTATGAGTACACGATCATGTCTTTTGGTCTGACCAACGCACCTGCCACCTTCTCGAGGCTTATGAACTCGGTTTTCATGGAGTATCTTGATAATTTCGTCGTGGTCTATCTGGATGACATTCTAGTCTATTCTAAGTCAAAGGAAGAACATGAAGAACACCTTCGGTGTGTCCTAAACAAGCTTCGTGAAAACCGCCTGTATGCAAAGTTCTACAAGTGTGAATTCTGGCTGCCTGAAGTCACCTATCTGGGTCACGTCATCTCTGCCAAGGGCATTGTCAAGCAAGCTTTCAAACACAAAGAGAAGCTCACTTCCACACCAGTCTGGATTCCTCCAGATACATCAAAGCCTTTCCAAATATTCTGTGACGCCTCCTTGCAAGGATTGAGTGCGGTCCTTATGCAAGAAAAACAAGTGGTTGCTTATGCCTCTCGTCAGTTGAAAATTCATGAGCTCAACTATCCAACACATGACCTCGAACTCGCAGCAGTTGTCTTTGCTTTGAAAGTATGGAGGCACTACTTGCTTGGCAACCGTTGTGAGATCTTTTCGGATCACAAGAGTCTGAAGTATATATTCACACAACCTGAACTCAACCTTCGTCAGAGGAGGTGGATTGAAGCAATTAATGATTTCGATCTGACCATCAACTACACTCCGGGAAAAGCTAATGTTATGGCCGATGCTCTCAGCCGGAAAGCTTATGTCAACAACCCCATGGTGGAAGAACAACAGCCTTTCTTGTGCGAGGAATTCCGCCAGCTCAACCATGAAATTGTGGATCAAGGGTATCTTCTGAATCTTCTGGCAACCCCTCTCTTGGAAGAAAAAGTTCGCTCCATTCAACTTGGTGATCCTTACACCAAAAAGATCATCTCCAACATTCAGCTGCCGAAGTATGAGTCCTTCCACGTCGACGACCAAGGAACTCTATTTTTTGAGCACCGGTTGTTCGTTCCGAAGCATCCGGGTTTGAGAGAGCAAGTTCTTCAAGAAGCGCATGATTCTGTTCTTTCTATCCACCCTGGCAGCAATAAGATGTACATGGACTTGAAAACACAATATTGGTGGCCTGTAATGAAACGATATTGTGCTAAGTATGTCTCCGAGTGTGATGTCTGCCGTAGAGTTAAAGCTGTCCATCAGAAACATTCCGGTCTTCTACAGCCATTGAAGCCTCCGGAATGGAAATGGGAGAAAGTAGAGATGGACTTCATAACTGGGTTTCCAAGGTTGCAGAAAGGCAACAATGCAATCTTTGTTGTCATCGACAGGCTTTCTAAAGTGGCTCACTTCTTTCCCGTCAAGGAAACAATTTCTGCAATTCAGTTGGCTGAGCTCTATATCAACAGAATTGTCTCTCTGTATGGGGCTCCTCTTGAGATCAGCTCAGACCGTGGAAGCATCTTCACTTCCAACTTCTGGGGAAGTTTCCAAAATGCTTTGGGAACAAAGTTGAACTTCAGCACAGCTTACCACCCTCAGTCGCCAGGACAAGTTGAAAGGATCAATCAGATTCTGGAAGATATGCTCCGTGCTTGCGTCATCTCTTTCGGCATGAAGTGGGAAGAATGCCTTCCTTATGCTGAGTTCTCTTACAACAACAGCTTCCAGAAGAGTCTAAAGATGGCACCATTTGAGATTCTCTATGGCCGCAAATGCAGAACTCCGATTGGTTGGTCGGGCGCAGGTGAAAGAACATTGTTTGGCCCCGACATTGTAACTCAAGCGGAGGAGAAGGTTCACATCATTCTCGAAAACCTGAAGGTTGCTCAAAGTCGCCAGAAGAGCAACTATGACAGAAATCACACGAACATGGAGTATGTCCCTGGTGATCTCGTTTACCTTCGTGTCACTCCCATGAGAGGCACGCACCGGTTTGGTATCAAAGGAAAGTTGGCTCCTAGATACACCGGTCCTTTCAAAGTTTGTGGAAGAAGAGGAGAAGTTACTTATGCTCTTGAGCTCCCTGAAAAACTCAAGGTCCATGATGTTTTCCATATCTCTCAACTCAAGAAGTGCTTCAAGGATCCCGGCAGGACCGTGGACCATGAGCTCATCAATCTCCAAGAAGACTTGTCTTACCAAGAACACCCCACAAAAATCCTAGAAGTCGCAGAAAGAAAGACTCGCAGCAAGTCTATCAAGTTCTGCAAGGTGCAGTGGTCGCACCATTCCGTTGATGAAGCCACTTGGGAACGTGAGGATGAGCTCCGTGCCAAGTACCCACCCTCGTCGTGTCTTCTTCTTCTTCCTAGAATCTCGGGGCGAGATTCCTGTTTAGTGGGGGAGAGTTGTAGCATCCCATCTGTCTAACATCTGTAATGCTACATGGTCTAGTAATAAAATGCTACTTCCTAAATATAATTGTTGCATCATAATTATATCATGCTCATGTCATCATGCCACATTGCATTTGAGCATCATATAAAACCCTTTTCTTTTGGTTCTTATCTCATATGCACTATTATTGTATTTGCCTCTTGATATATTGTAATTGGTTCTTGATATATTGTTTAATGCCCAATTTGAGTTGGGGGCATATCTTTCAAACTCCACCACCTTTCTTTGGTTCTAACCATAATTTCCACCATCCCAAATAATATGAGCCCATGATCTTATTTTGACTTTTAAATCTAGCTCATGAATGATTGAGAATGGTCCCTTCTACCCTCCTCATGTTCCCATACAATGGCTACACTTGTTTTCACAATATGGTGTATGGTAGCATGCTTGTCCACCTTGGTATACCATGTGAAGTGGAGAGATCATCTCACATGTGGTTTGTTGATTTAGGATCATGTTTGAAGTATGGTGTGGCTAGAGGATAATAATAGTGGTACCTCCACACTAGTATAGGCCACATTCTTATTCATGCATGGTCATGATCCAATAAATCATATGAGCGTAAAAGCTTCCATATTCCTTCTTTGGTTTTTAAATCAAATGTTGGAGGTTGGGAGTAACCATGGCATATACCATCTATTGCGGATTTCGGCGCTGCTCAGCAAGTATTTGATGCGTCCATGTTTGTTCCATACAAAATTGCCATCTTCGCTCCCTAACCATCTCCTTTGATGTCTCAACTTCTCAATGTGTCCCTGTTCAGGTGCATTCAATGCTGATTCAAATCCTTCCTCCTTTTCAATCCTAGGCAAGGTTACAAAACGTAGCAGGCAGATATGCAAGTACAACAGTTTTCAAAATTCAGTTAACACTTTCGGGTATTACAGCAGCAGCAGAAACAACTTTTAGCTTCAGGTTCAGAGGGCAAAATCGATCAGCAACTTGGGCCACAGCCCAGCAGTTTCCCGGCCTGGGTCGTACCCCTTCGTTTTCTTCTTCCGTTACTGATCCTCTTCCTTCCGTCCCTCCTCCGTTTGTGTCAAAGGAGAAGCAGCGAGACGGAGGAGCAGGTCGCCGTCTCCCTCCATCGAAAGCGACAGCAGCCAGCATCCCCTTCTTATCCTCATCGAGACCCCAGGAACCCTAGGCCCCTCCTTCCCTACCGCCGCGGCCCGTCCTTCTCCTGCCTCCCTCCACGCCACCACCTCGGCCTCGCCACGGCGCCACTGCTCTGGTGGTTCTGAACCCTCGCCGGCGCCGCCCAGAGCACCGCCTCGGAGTCCTCCATCGCCTCGTCAAGCCAATTGGACCGAAGCACCCCCAAGTCGATGACACGGTCGCCATTTTCCCCTCTTCGGTCTCCCGCAATCGGCCTCAATTCTGGTTATCTCGGTCACCTACGTCCACAGCGCCGACGCTCACGAACCCCCGGCGAGCTCCCCGTCCCCTCCTCCAATGTCTTTAGGATCTACCGCCGCTGCCTGGCGTCTGACTGAGCCGCTCACCGTCGTTGCCTTGATGTTCTGCCTCCTGCGCGTGCACGCTGCGCGTTCTCTGCAGCCGACTGCGGTAGCTCTGCGCCCTCTAATCCTTCCTCGTTTCCGGTGGTTCTAGACCTCCTCCGGCGAATCTTACAACACATAATAACTTCATGAATGACAAGGCAACACCCAGGATCAAACGGAGTCCAAAACGGAGCCCTAAATCTCTCACAATCATCACCTAAAGTCGACCAAAAACTCTGCGTTTTCTGAATTTTTTTGACAACCTGAACTCCGGTTGTTCTTCTCGCTGTTCCGCACCGCGCCGGCCGTCGCTGCCTCCCTTCGCCTCACGCCGGCCTGCCTTGACCAGCACCATGCGCTCAGTGAGTCTCGGCACCCTCCCCTCCTCCTGACTTGCCTTCCTCCGCTTCGCCAGCACCTGTAGTAGTCGTCGCGTGCAGCAGCAGGCAGAGCTCGCGTGGCGCTCGCAGCAACAGCAGCAGTAGATGCGCGCTCGGTCGTGCACAGTAGCAGCGCCGCTGTAGTTAAATGCTCGCTATCCCGTCCAAATTCTGGCGTCCCTGGGCAACCTCCGGCCAAACCTGCTGAACCAAAATCGGAGCCCAACCTTCCCTCTTTCCATCAAGCCGTCGCACGCCTCAATCTGTGAAGAAACGAGATCGCCATCGTCCCAGCAAGTTGGCACAATCATGTTGTGTCGTTTTTTGTTTTTCTGTCAGCTGCAACCGTTTGGAACCTCTTTGTTCGTCGAGGTATTCCCAAAGTTGTAGTCGTTTTCTCTTGACACTTCCTTAACGGAACTTGTAGTGCTTGCTCCCATCTACAACTTTGATTTTTGCAGCATCTTCAAATTCCCAACGTATCGCTCGACATCTTCCTCCGAAATCAGGATCCGCTAACCTTTTCCGCGTGTAACAATTTCAGTTCTGCCAGTCGTCGATGAAGCTTTTGCTCGCAGCGCCCTGGAGTTTTCAAAATTTCATCCCGCCGTCCTCGGCTCGCCCACGTGTCACATCCGGGCTGGGTGCGCATGCAGGTGGCCCCGCTCCTGACCCTGGCCCGCGTGTCGGTCACCGTGGGTAAGTCTCAGCTAGTGAAAAAAGTTCAAGATCCTTTTACTTTTAATAAAAATAATTCCTGAAAATGTTTAATATGTTTTAATATTTAGAAATTAATAACTTTTTATTGATAAATCCAAATAATATAAATAATATATGTTTTTGAATCAGAAAAATGTGAGGAATTCAAATCTGCCATCCAAAATAATGTTTGACTAATTTAAATTTTCGAAATTTTTTAATTGCAATAAAAATGCCTTTTCTTAGTTAATTAATAACTTTAATTCTATAACTCCAAATTTGATAAATAATATGTCTAAATCGATCAGCGCGAAGAGCTTGTTCTGTTTATGAATTTAATGATATGAATTGAAGCATAAATCATGTCATTATTAAAAATCAGAATTCTCTATGGCAATAAAACTTGACCAAATAATTAATAAAATGATTTATTCTTGTCCCCACACCTCACCCTTGCCATGCTACGTTATTGCCATGTAATTGGTGCATCATTCATCATGGCATGCTTGTTTCCTTGTCGCATCTTATTTATATGCTTGTGCACTTTATTTATGTTTGCCCTTGCTTGTTTGGTTCTTCTTTTGAATAGATGTCGAGCAGGGAAAATATCAGGAATCCCAGGAGTACTACCCAGATCCATCCCTCGCTTCAACTGAGCTGCCAGGCAAGCACTACCACATGCTTACATACATATAGTACCTATTGCCTCTATCTTATTCTTGCATCATTGATTCGTGATTGCATTAAATTGAATCCCAAGTACTGCATAGCCCTTACTTTTAAACCCCACCGAGCTTATTCCTCCATCCCATGAGCCATTACTACAGGAGTTGTTTGAGCCATGCGGGTCGTAGAACGGCATGTGTAGGGTATGTGAGAGTCGGATGGATAACGAGGTACCTAAGCAACTTAACCTGAGTAGTATGGGATAACTAATGAAAGAGGCACCGGTGGGTAATATTTGTTATTTGGTTTTTCATGCTCACTTGTGTCCCGCAGGATCCCGAGTACTTGATTCCTGTTCCTTCACTATTCGCACTATCCACATCCGGGATGCCTTATGGACCCCCCTGAGCCAGAGCTTGATTCATTTCTATTTCTTGGGACCACAAAGTAGTTTGGGGCTTTATTACTATCCTGTACTTATGCCATGCTTTACAGTTTTATTTAAGATTGTGCGTGGAGCACCTGTACTATTTTGGATCATGACACGTTTTCGCTGTATCGACAAGCCCAGTCATACTTTCAGGTTCTCAGTCGTTTACCGCCGTCCACACAAATCCTGGGTCCGTTCCGGAGCTGGCCAACTTCGTTGCGGGTAGCTTAGTGGGGTGGCCCCCCGAAATATTTTATGAATCTTGTGATCGCTTTGTCGTGAATGTCTCGTTGGGTTTTGAGTTGGTTTTTCCGAGGTTGATCGAGTGTGTGTTGCTATTTGTGCACCCCTGCAGGGTAAATCTTTCTGAAAGCCGTTTCCGCGGTTATGGACGACTTGGAGCACAGTTTCTCGATCATAGACAAGTGTCACTAAAGTACCGTCCTTAATTTGACTAAATATCTGACTAGTAAATAGTGCAATATTCATGGAATGAGTAATCAAACTGCCAATGGATGGGTTGTTCGTCCGCTTTCTCGTTGGTAAGCGAGAAGCATGATGGATCTGTTATCTTATACTGTTATAACTGTTGTTCCTAATTAACAGACATCCGCCTATCATTGGTTAGGCGGGTGGTTAGCGAGTATCTATATACTTGTTAGTTATTATCTTTTGCTGCAATCGCGTCACCCCAGGTTATGTCCCCTTTAGAGGCATAAAGACTTGCTGAGTACCCCTAGGGTCTCACACGATAAATTGTTTGATTCAAATGAACATGTCTATTCGCAAGATGGATACTGGGTGGAGGAGACAGATGATGTTGGCAACGATCACTCGGTGTAGAGATTCCGGGGATGGGGATCCGTGAGATCTGTGGGCGGGATGTGCTTATTTATGTGGTATCTTATGCCTGTTTGCTTCTTATCCGTACTCGGATCTTGTTTCCCGCTTCCGCTTGATACTCAGTTGATTGATGTATGAGGAGCTATCCTACACTATTATAACTATCTAGGATATTTGGATCTTGCCGTATGGTGTTGCAATATTTCTATTTCTTTTAGATGGTATGGCTCTGAGAACTGTTGTAAGGTAGCTTGCATACATACTCACTTGTGTATGTATTTGATCTCTTCGCCTGTTGTCTACGCCGCTCGCTCTTGTCCCGATGTTCTTGGAAGTGGTTAGGGCGGCCGACGGGCCTACACGTGGGTGGCCCCTAGGCCCCCGCTGTACTACTTTAACCACTTTTGGTTTATCCAGGCTTGAACTTAGAGCGTAGGGTCCGAGGTTGTTACAAGTGGTATCAGAGCTGACCCTTGCGATTACACGGGTGTGTGCGGGTCAGTGGCGGGACATGTGGAGCATGGCGCGTGTGGCCCAGAGTGGACATGGCATGGCACATGTGCCGGCACTGGACGCACAGACGCGTGCCAAGAGGGAACGTTCCTAGAGTGTGCTTGATCGATGAGGGCATCGATCTTCTAAAGGGTGGGTGTATGTGAGATCCAGGCACATGGCTTAATAGGATTGATAGGATATCCATAACAACAAGTTGCAACTTCTTTTCCGGAAGCTCATTCGAAAAGAACTCTAAGGTTAAGCGTGCTTGGCCTAGAGCAATTTTAGGATGGGTGACCGACCGGGAAGTGGGTAACCGGGTGCGTACGAGTGAGGACAAAGTGCGCAGAAAAGACTAGTGTTGGTCTGTGGGGCCAGTCTAGATATCCTATTAAGCTACCAGGGTTGACACCCCCCGGGCCCAGGAGTGGACGGGGTGTTACACCCAAGTAAGTTGGGACAAAAGGAGAAAAACAAGAAACAAATCTATAATGTGGTGATAATGTTCCTTTAATGAGACAGGATACTTCCATGGAAAAAGCAACACACATACTATTTGTATCTTGACCTGATATCCATAATCTGTGTTCTTATTTTAAAGGTACACTTCATATCCTTACTCAGAATTGCAAGCCACCAAGTTGTTAAAGTTTATGTGTTGACCTAACATGATGTTCTGCAATTTCTGTTGCCATGCTCTACAAAAATAAGAAACTCAGGATACATTTGGCCCCAATATTTTTCTGAGATGAATTTACTGAAATTAATAAGCTATACCTTTCTTGATTTGTCCTGTGCTTTGCGGGGAATCAATGGACGATACATGAGAAGGGATAATATTTATTCCGTCTCGAGCTAGCATCACGCGTAGCAGGTCACACCACCCAGAGGCGGTCCTCTAGAGGGAGATTTAGAGCGGCACATCTGGTACGTTCAGAAAGATGTCCCAAGTCACACAGGTTTCATAAAAGTTGCCCTAACAACAAAACATTCACTGACACTGTTGATGCTATAAAATTTATTGTAATCTCTACTCCAGCATAATGAAACAATTAATTTAAAAGACAAGCTGGAATAATCATGGTAATATGCCTAAGCAGGAAAGCTTGACTTAAACATAAAACAGTGTTTATATGCAATAGAATAGGTTGTTTCTAAATCTTAAACCACTAAAAATAAGAAATTTATGAGTAGGAACAATCCAGTGTCTATTCTAGTGGAGGGACTAGTGAGCGACCTCTCTAAAAAAAATGTTTGTGTAATACCATTAAAAAAATCTTGTAAACTACTGAATCTATACCTAGTAATAAAGGATGAATTGCTTCTTTCGGTCCAACTTTTTTTGACCATATTTACCCTCCCACTGAACCACGTATTACCACCAACCAACGCTACCGATAAGTGAAAAAACATAATTTGAACCGCTAGATCTAAAACTTAAAGCCGGGAGATATTACCAAAATCAGTTCCACCCTGCCTAGCGTGCCCGGAGTGTGTACGTGGCTACGTGCGCCGCAACCGACTTGGCCCCGATGCCCTTCTTGACTGGCCTACCCTTTTCCCGTGCATTGATAGAAGAAGCATCTCTTGCCTCATGGCGTTGGGATCGATGCCCTTGGCCGGACGGCCGGCTGGCTTCGTGTGCTCCCGTGAATGCAAGTTAGCAAGGGAAATTTCAATCTTGCACCACGCGCTCAGCTATGTGCAAGATTATTCCAAGAGTTAGATTTGTTCCTGTTCAGATCCTAAACCTAGACACGCTCAGCTATGAAAGATTATTCCAAGATTTGCTCCTGTTTAGATCCCAAACCTAGACGAATGTGGTAGGTACTTTTTCTTTTTGATCTCTTGATTTTTGTATAATTCACAATGCAATATGCATCCGCAAGATGGGGTGATTTATTTATTTTAGTGGCTTCCAATATTTACCAAGATGGAACACTCTGTTTTACCATTGGTAGTACAGATTATTAATCATAAAGGTTGTGGATCTAAGTTGTTTGTAGCTTGCTCAGATGAAATAGCTCTCCTCTTTCATGATCTCCCCACGGAATCCTGAGCCAGAAGACTTCACCGCCATAGTTCTGCACAACATATGATAATTTTCTTCTTTAATCCCTTAGATTATTTAGACTTCGGTTCATCAATGCTTTAATCTGAATTGTTTTGAGGAAGCATACCAGATTCCTTCAGATGGTATATGTAGCATTGGACTTTAACCAATAGGGAGAGAAGGAGGCCACGCGCAGAAGTGCACAGCCACGATAAGGTTAGGTTTGAAGCAAAGACCATCGATATCATAGTGCTAAATCATCACCTTAACCTCCAGAATTTGTCATCCTTCTGCACTAATTTGTTCATCAAATCAAACAGAACTAAATAAATTGTTTCAATTGCAAGAAAGTATATGAAGCGAATATAAATCGTAGAGGTATCCTATAGTTTCGACAATTCCTAACTTTTTCGGTTAATTTCTAGGCATGTGCTCTTATGCAATGCAACGCAGTCTTCATCGTACAGTGGAAAATCCCTTTTTAGCTCACGGGTGCATTTACACCCATTGTGAGAAAATATATTTCAAAATATTATAAAATTCTAAAATATCTACACGTACATTCGAATATCTATATGTCATTTGCACCGTTGCAACACACGGACTTTGTGCTAGTATACTTTAAATAAACCGAACTTACAAAAGCATTAGCCTCATCCTTTGGACATGGAGAATGGACATCTAAGCAATTAGTGATGATACCCAACAAACTATGTGGCTAGGTAACTTAAGCTGCACTCAAAAATGCCCACCAGAATATTGGAGACCCAACAACGTCTGAATTCACTGATAATTGCATGATATTGACAATGTTTTAGGAGCACAGTTTGGTCCACTGATGATCGAGAGAAAAGCAGGAGACTGGTTCCTTTTATGGAACAGACAAAAACTTGTTTGGTTAATCACATCCAGATCATCCGATCAAATGGAGTAAAAATAAGCTCTTTATGTGTAGTAAATACTAACAGTTGAGTTCAATGGTTAGAAACCGACCTCTGCACTGCAGACCATTGGCAAATTTCAAATTCTCGACTAGGCTAAGTTTATAGCTGACGGCTGTTATTCACCTTGGACAGATCACAGCTGTTCTGTATGCCTTGATACAGGTATTTGACTCGTGGTTATTCGTTGCGGGTGTTGTCACAGTCCATGAGCTCCCGCTCCGACAGTGTCCCCATCCTGATCTTGTTGATTCCCTCCACCGCCACGACCGTCGAGAACGCCCAGCAACTCCCTTGAACAGATTTTTTTTTCTCCCACATTCGAATGAATCACACACGTAGATCGAAAAGAATGAAGAAAAACCAGGAACAGTGTACGCACGTACCGCACTGGCCTTGGACCTTGATGCCGGTCACCGCGCCCCTCTACGGCTCTACCGCTAGTCCATTGTCGCCGGTAGGTTCTCAGCGTCATCCTGGCGTCGACCATCACTCAGGGAGAGGTGGTTCCGCACCCTAGGTCTGACGTAGGTGTAGTGGAACTCGTCGGTGGTCATATCAGCGAACTTGTTGAACCCAAGAGCGTCCATATCAACCCGCAATTGGCCACCTCCACTGCCCGAGACGGCTGCGTCTTACCCAACTATCACCACCCCCAAATCTTCAAGTTCTGGGTCGGGCCAGGAAAGCACCGTAAGGGGATGGGGCAGCGCCGGAGAGGGTGGATTTGGCGTTGGGATGGTGGACCCGGGCAACCCTGGAGTACGAGGGTGGTCACGGTGGGATGGATCGAGGGAGGAGGGGGTCGGGTCGAGGTAGCGAGGGGACATGGAGAGGAGAGAGATGTGAGGGAGGAGGTGGGCTTGACTGGGTGACTCCGGCGACGGGGAAAGGAGAAGGTCGGAGGTAGGCTTGACTCGGTGACTCCGGCGATGGGGTAAGGAAGCAAACGGTCCTCTTGGTGCAAGGAATCGTATATAGGCGGTTGGCATCTATGCTTCCATGGTCTTCTGACCCGCCTCCATTCGGTAGCTGCCGCCGCCATCAAATCTAGGGACGGGGCTAGCGCTGCAGGATTGGGGTTGAGCAGCCGGATGTGATACGTGAGAGCATCGATGAATGGAGAATCCATGGAGCGGTGGCCAGCATGCTCTAACGGAGAAGCCAGGGAGGAGCAACAGCCATGCTCGCGGAGAAGCCAGGAGGCGAGGTGGACTTGGTCATGGCGGCAATGTGCTGTTCGGAGAGGGAGAGGCTCGGGTCATCCGTGAGTCAGCAGGCACCACACGCTCCGGGAATGTGCGCCACCTATGGGGGATTGGAGCTTCCAGGTGGTTAATCAGAAGGGGGTCTGGGGTTGTCGGCATGGTCACGAGCAGAGGGATGCACATTGGGAATCGCTAGGGTCGGGGGAGATCAAGAAAAGAACACAAAAAACGTTTTGGCATGGCATTGGTGCATAATAAGGTGTTTTGTAGGAGGGAAAAAACGTCTAAAAAAAGGCTAGTTGACAGAAGTGTTCCGTCTTTTATTATTGGGATTTCTATTTTTGTGCCCCTGGTTCGTTAGGTTTACTCAGTTTTCCCCAGCCGCTTAGTTTTTCCTCACTTTTCCCCTCCCTCCATTCCGAAACCCTCACATGCGCTCAGACGGGAGGATGTCGTCAGGTCAAAGGCTTGACCGTTACATGCTGACCGGTGGGACCATGTTGGGGCAGTTCCTGCGTTGAGTATTACGTTACGTTGCCTCAACCGTTACATGTTGACAGGTGGGGATAGGATACACGGCGGACCAGCCATCGGTCTCTCGCTGACTTGTGGGCCTCGTTTTTTCTGATTGTGTGGCCGGTGGAGCCAATGACAAATGGGGCCGTTCTGTGGGGCCGTCGAAGCCAATGAACGATGGGGCCACTATGTCGAACCGCTCTATGGGGCCTTCACAGCCAATGACCGGTGGGGCCGTCATGTGGGGCTGGAGGGGGATTTTCATATTTGACACGTTTTACTTTGCAACTTGCATATTTGCCACTTTGTGTGTCACTGGCATGTGGTGGTCATGTGGCAAATATGCAAATTTCAAAGAAAAAATTTGGCAGATATGCAAAATTGGCAAATATGAAATAATTGACAGGTGGGATCGTGTATGACACGTCGGCTCTCTCTCTCATCTGCTCCCAACCCCTAGCCCCAAGTAGCTCCTATCCCACCGGCGGACAGAGTAGTCATCATCGGCGCGTCGCTGGATATGTCCTACGGCGGTATCGGACGAACTGCCACGTTGCACCTCAACCACGGCTCTGACACCTGTTTCGTCCGCACACATTGTATATTGAGGCAGTACCGACCGCAGGCAGGTCCGCCGCCCACGACGACCGGGATTTGGTTCCGCTGCCATAGCTCGACGAACAGTCGCAACAATTGCTAGTAGTGCTTGCTAAGTTCTCTGCTCCTGCTCTGCTTAGCTTAATCGAATTTGTTCCCGTAATTTTCTTGATATTGTAGGTGAAAATTAGTCCTCAATGTCTGGTCATAGCGGGTACACCGGCGAGGGTGGGGAATAGATCATGTCATAGCCACATTCTCCTTCTCCTACCACGTCGGAAGTGCATGTAGCTCCTTCTCTTTGTACTACCATTGAATTTGAAGTGCTGAGATGGCCTATCGGACTGATTCCAATTTGGTTTGTTTTGGGATTATGACAGTGTGCTATGCAGGCCGATGATCCATGGTACATTGCATACCAAGATGAGTCAACTCAGTGGTCTAGCCATAGGATGGATTTGGAGGAGATGGTTGCCAAGTTAGGTGATTAGGGTTTAGGTGATGAATTGGCCCATAAAAAGCTGTTGATATTCGAGCTGAAGCATACTGTCGAGGAAGAATTCAGAGCTGATTCGCAAAGAGAAGTTGATACCTGAGGTTGATCTTGCTGTATTTGATCAAGTCGTAGAAAATCTAAAACATGAACTTCAAGTTAAGAGGGGGATAGGAGATTCATGTGGGTAGTTTTAGTAGTTGTCATCTACATCCTAGGAATTACAATATGCGCTTGTGGTGAAGGGTGGCACTTGTAATGATTAGTTGAATAGATAGCTAATTTAGAGAGTAGAATTGTTACTCAATAGATGGTTGTGAGTTCCTGCTAATTTAGTCACTTTGCAGTCCCAAAGTTGTCGAGAGAATGCATTGCGGTGACCGAGTTGCTTGCCATTGGATCTAGCGGTCCCAAAGTGGTCAAGAGAATGCATTGCGGTACCCAAGTTGCTTGCCATTGGATCTAGCAGTCCCAAAGATGCCGAGAGAATACATTACGGGGTACGAGTTTCTTGCCATTGGATCTAGCCGCCCATAGTTGGCGTGCCAAATACCTAGAGGCTCAAGTTGGGGCCTATCATTTTTGACTGTTCTATCGCTACCATCGTGGCTACCATGTAGAGTTGCAGTGGCGGCAACAATCATTCCCTGTTCCAAATTAGTGGCTGAGATTGTCAATCCAACTTAGTTGACTCAAATTCCTCAAGACACAATCGAATCTAGTCAAAACTAAATCAACTAATTTGGGCCAGAGGGAGTACTACTTATGAATCAGCTTTAGAGCATATCCACCATCCTCACTGCTCAAATACATATCAATTTTGATTCAAATCATACATATTTTGATCAAATTTATACAAGCCCACCGAAGATTGTCAGAGCAAGTACTACTACTTATGAATTAGTTTTAGAGGATATCCACCCGTCTCACGGCTCAAATACATGTCAAATTTATTCAAATCATACATATATTTTAAGTCATGGAATTTTGGTTCAAACTGGGCTTAAATTTGTCCCAATTTTAAGTGGATGGTAATCTAGTCGCCCTCCCCGCCATATGTGTACTCCAAAAACTATGGGCAAAGTGCTCCCATCTGGCCTTCACCGTTCAAGTGCACCTCGACATGCCAGCCATGGCCTGCCTCCCACAGCTTCAGTTCACGAGGGCTTGATCTGTGCCGTCGCGGTGATGTTGCGTATGATGGCTTCAATCGTCGTCGCATCGATGACCACTATCTGCACCACACCCATAGATGTTGAGGATGATGGCTTCAATCATCATCGCATCGATGACCAGTATCGGCACCATAGCCGTAGATGTTGCGGATGATTGCTTCCATTGGTGTCTTTCATCGATGGCCACTATCGGCACCACCGCTGTCGCACTGATGTTGCGGATGATGGCTTCCCTCAGTTTCTTTCATCAACAACGGATCTGAACAGAAGTGAGACAGACAGAGACAAAAAATTTAGAATGTTAGATCCTCACCATCGCACATCGGTCTAGCAGCCGCGCTTAGATCCGCGCCGCCACAAGCTGTTCCGACCCACACGCGTAGGTCCAGACCGCTGTACATCGATAGGAGGGGAGGAAGATGCGGCTGGTATATGTGCGACAGGGAAAGGGGTGAGACATCTAGCCCATCGGGCTCTCCTCTCCGTAGCCCAACAGGAGAGAGATACCTCCAGCCCGTAGGATCATGATGTATCCAACGATGTTTGGCCGAGATCCGTGTGACATACATCTCGACCAATCAGAGCGCAGACAAATTGAGTGCTAGTTGAGGCGGCTGGTGTACGTGCGTCAGGGAAATGAAGGGAGAGACATCCAGCCTGTCGGGCTGTCCTCGCCGTTCAAGGTTAGGTCGCCCATCTGGAGAGAGAGACCTCCAGCCGGTCAGATCATGATGTATCCAATGGTGGTTGGCCAAGATCCGTGTGACATACATCTCGACCAATCAGAGCGCTAGCCAAACTGAGACATGAGAGAGGGGAAAAGTGAGGAAAAGTTTAGTGGGAGGGGAAAATTGAGGAAAACTTTAGCAGGAGGGGAAAACTAGGTAGAGATAAGGAAAACAAGAGCGCTCAGATAAAAAATGACTAAGGGAAATTCAATCTTTTGGCATAACCAATAGAAAATATGTTATTTGAACAAAATAATCCATCTTGGCCAATATTATATTGTTTGCAACTCAAAGATACACAAGTGTGCCAAATTTGGACTCATTTAGACAAAGTATGTTTTGGGATGGGTTATCTTGGAGGTTAACTGAGTAAAAAGCCATGCATCTTCATAGCTAGTAGCTCATTCCAAGAAGTGGTTTAGGGGAGAAGTCCATTTCTCTTTATTCCGTTTTCCTTTATTATTCATGCTAGGTTTTAGTTAACATAACAAGACTCCATGCGAAGGTTGCACTATGTTTTGACTTCTTTTTTGAATTAAACTAATCCTAAAAGCATTTATTTGAATTTAATCACTTAGAAAAGAAAAGAGATTTATATTTTCGTGTCCCTAGTTCGTTAGTTGTACTCAGTTTTCCCCAGCCGCTTAGTATTTCCTCACTTTTCCCCTCCCACCATTATGAAACCCTCACATGCGCTCGGAAGGGTGGATGCCATCTGTTCAAAGGCTTGACCGTTACATGCTAACAGGTGGGACCGTGTTGGGCATGTCCTACGTTGAGAACGTTACGTCGCCTCGACCATTACATGCGGATAGGTGGGTCCATGACACACGGCAGACTAGTCATCCGTCTTTCGCTGACTTGTGGGCCCTGTTTTTCTTGATTGTGTTGCCAGTGCAGCCAATGACAAATGGGGTCGTTCTGTGGGGCCGTCAAAGCCAATGAACAACGGGGCCGCTATGTGGAGCCGTTCTGTGGGACCTTCGTAGCCCCGGTGGAGCCGTCATGTGGGTATGGAGGGGGGATTTGCATATTTGCCATGTTTTACTTTGCAACTTGCATATTTGCCATTTTGTGTGTCACTGGCATGTGGTGGTCATGTGGCAAATATACAAATTTCAAAGGAAAAGATTGACATATATGCAAAATTGGCAAATATGAAATAATGGACAGGTTGGGTCATGTATGACACATCGGCTCTCTCTCTCATCCGCTCCTAGCCCCCAGCCTCGAGCAGCTCCTATCCCACCGGCGGACATATAAGCCATCATCGGCGCGTCGCCAGATCTGTCATAAGGCAGTATTAGACGGATTGTCGCGCTACACCTCAACCACAGCTCTGGCACCTGTTTCGTCCGCACGCATTGTATGTTGGGGCAGTATCGACCGCAGGCAGGTCCGCCGCCCATGTCGATCGGGATTTGCTTCTGCCGCCATAGCTCGACAAACAGTCGCAGCAATTGCAAGTAGTGCCTGCTAAGACCTACGCTCCTGCTCCGCTGATACATTGCAAATGTATCTATAATTTTTGATGTTCCATGCTTAGTTTTATCCACTTTCTTGTGTTTTGTTCCAACTTTGGAGTACTTTTATTATGATTTCTTGGACTAACCTATTAACAAGAGCCACAGTGCCAGCTGCCTGTTTTCTGCTGTTTTTGGTTCCAGGAAAGTCAGAAAATGAATATTCTCGGAATTGGACGGGACAAAATCCAAAGTGCCTATTTTTCCGGAAGGGATCAAGTGCCAGAATATGAGACGGAGAGGGGACAGGCGCCGGCCACACCACCTGGCCGCGCGGCCAGGCTTGGCCCGCGCCAGGGGGTGGTCTGGCCGACCCCAGCACCCCCTCGGCCTCTCCTTCCGCCTATAAGTTGCCCTCGGGACGAAAACCCTAAGTACCCGATCAAAAATCCACGAAAGAGTCTGTAGCCGCCATCGTATCTGTCCCTAGATCGGGGGGGATAGTAAGATCTTCCCGGCACCCTGCCGGAGAGGGGAATTCACCCTAGAAGCCTTCTTCATCACCATGCAAGCCTCCGGTGTGATGCGTGAGTAGTTCATCCTTGGACTACGGATCCATGTAGTAGCTAGATGGCTGGTTTCTCCTCCTTTGTGCTTTCATGTTTAGATGTTGTGAGCTCCGTTCATGATCAAGATCATCTATTTGTAATCCATACATGTTGTGTTTGCGGGGATCCGATGGATATTGAGATGCTATTTCAGATTGATTATTGATTCTATCATGCTTTCCGTTGTTAGTAGCTATCTTGGCCAAGTAGATGCTAGCAACTCCAAGAGTTAGTATTTATGCTCGATAGTGGGTTCATGCCTCTGGTAATCTGGGGAAGTGACAGAAATCTCTATGGGACTAGATGTGTTGTTGCTACTAGGGAGAAAACAACGATCCTTTGTTCATAGAACAATTGTATTGTTTACTTTACACGCAGTTCGTAAAGCAATACTCTGTTGCTTGCAACTTAATACAGGAGGGGGTTCGGATGATAACCTAAAGGTGGATTATTAGTCATAGATGTAGTTGAATGGCGGTCTATGTATTATGTTGTAATGCCCAATCAAGTCTCAAAGGAGTCAAGATGATTAGTATATGCATGTATTGCTTTCTCGGTGTTTGTCAATTGCCCCGCTGTAATTTGTTCACCCAGCATGTTGTCTATCTAAGGAGAGCCACCTCTAGTGAACTATGGATCCCAGTCCTTTTTCTTTACATACAATCTACAACTGTTTACTGCTTTGTGTTTACTTTCTGCAACCTTTTACTTCTTTCCATTCGATACGTTTAATCCTTTGTTTTCCGCAAAACACGGTGAGATTGACAACCTCATCGCAAGTTGGGGACAAAGTTATGTGGTTGTGTTGTGCAGGTCTCCACGTTGCTACTAGCACCGGTAGTGCGCCCTGCCAAAGCTCAGCTAGTAACACCTTTGGGGTGTTTCCTTGCTCCTACTGGTTCGATTAAACCTTGGTTCCATAACTAAGGGAAGACTTGTTGCTATATTCATCGTACCTTCCACTTGGGGTTCCCAACGAGCTCTTCGTCGAAAGTCGAGCGCATCAAGATTTTTTCTAGCGCCGTTGCCGGGGAGTCAAGGACATCTTCACAAGGGGAGTCCCTCATAACCAATCTCTTTACTTTGTTGGTTTTTTTTTCTTAGTTTCTTTTTGCTTTGTTTGCTTGTTTTGTTATTCAAAAAACACAAAAAAAATAGTTTTACTAGTTTGCTTTCTTATTTCAAAAACACAAAAAAATTAGTTCCTATCCTAAGTTGCCATTATGTCTAGCCTTTCTCCAATCACTATGTCACCCGAGGAAATGATTTTCACTTTCTAACAAGGAATTGAGGAAAGTTTTAAGGAAGCTTGGTCTAGAATCTCTGATCTTCATGAAAAAACTAAGCCTAAAATGACTCAAGGCTTGTCCCTTAGCAGTTTTTACCTTGTGATTGCTCTTAGCTATAGATATGCTTTAGATGCTATTGCGGGAGGAGATTTCCTCCAATGTAATGAGGATGATGCTATTAATGCTATAAAGAAATTGATCCTTACTTACAACACACCTAGCCAAACTGATATTTCTTTCGCAAAAATATTTGCTAGGTTCGATACTCTTGAAGCTAGCACTACTAGATTAGAAGGGTGCTATAATATGCTTAGGGAGCAGCATGATTATGTTCCAATAAACTCTGAACCATCAAAGTGGTTCCCTACAATAAAGATTGAGATAAACACTGAAACTTTTCAAGCCCGCTGCGATATCATGTCTGAATTTTGTCTTATGCCCAAAGCTATTTATGAATCTCTGAATCTTTGGGGGCTCATTGAGGGAGGAAAAGAAATATCTCTTACTAATAATACTACCATATTACCTCTTGGAATAGCTGAAGGAGTGTTTACAAAGATCCTTTGGAAAATGATTTCTATTGATTATCTTGTTATTGAATGTGCAGGAAAAGGACAAATTACACATGGAAGGTCCCCTTGGAGCAATAATATAACTCCTTGGAGCAATAATAGATGTGGGAAAGGGGACCATGCACTTTTCTTCTCCACCAAACAATCATATTTTCCCAAAGGTTAAGAATGAAAATAAGAGAGGTAAGAGCAAAAAAGTTGGTCTTAATACTTCTTCATTTCAGAACACTTGATTCTTTCTTTGGTTCTTATGCCTAACTTAAATGCGTTAAAGAAAAGTACTTGTTGGGAGATAACCCAAGAGTTTTAGTTGAGTCTTGGAAGTTATTACCTCTGTAATAACCTCTTCTTATCCTTTTATTTGCTTTTTGTGCCAAGAGTAACCTCTAATGAGAGTGAAGTAACGATTGGGAAAGTTGCTGTCCCGAAGCAGATTTTTGTGCTTCACCGTAAAAATTCCTGAGAGAGCTCTGTACGTCAGATTGAACTGTAATTATTTTTGCTTCTGCCCTAGGTTGTTATCTAACTTTCTTTAGTTCAGTACTTTTTGATTTGAGAAACAGAAGGTCTTCGAAAAAATTCGTCGTTACCTGCTGGTCAGTTTTGACAGATTTCTGCCATTTTCTGCATTTGCTTCTTGTTAGTTCCTTCTTGAGTTCCTTTGGGGAGTTGAGATTTTTGAGGGAAGTGCTACAGTAGCTAGTGTTCTAATGGAAGTTTATTTGGTGTTAGAATTGAACCTTGAGACTTATTTATCTTAAGTGCAATAATGTTGCTAATGAGATCGTGTGAAGTTTTGTATGAAGGAAAAATTCCAGGTGTATGGAAGGAATGAGTAATGAGATGAAGGATGGAATAAAGCTCAAGCTTGGGGATGCCACGCGTGTCACCCCAAGAAATATCCAAGAAGTACAAGCATCAAAGCTTGGGGATGCCCAAGGCATCCCCTTCTTCATCAATAAAAATCTCAGGTTTCTTCCAAACGCTTCATTTTTATTTGTTTCATGCACAATTGTGTTTTTCTTGGAGCGTCTTCTTTTTCATTTTTGTTTTGATTTTTAGTTTTCTTGGTTTGCTTAGTTTTATGAATAAGTTGGTTGGACCCCCTCTCTCACACTTTGGTTTGCAAATAGTTTGGTTTGGTTTGGAAAGAGTAGGAAAGTTCGTGCTTATGTGGTAAAAAGAGCTCGTTTTTGACTGTGGCCTATGCTCTGTCATGCCATGCTTGATATTGTTTTGGCTTTATGCTTAGTATTCTTTGCTGTAGCATGACTTGTTATAAACAATTGAGATTCCTTAATGTGCCTTGGATGAATCATGCGTTGTTTTAGCATATTAAAGCATAGTATAGTGGTATTCTCCTTTGATGCTTTATTTGGGTTGACTTGGCACATGCTCACACCATGTTATGACTATCTCAAGTCACCATAGCCTTTATGATCCTTTATTTTTCAACTTGTAGTATCACTTTATGCTTTGATCAATGATGTTTTGTCGCTCTGCATGATTATGGCCATTATTGCTCTCTTAGTTTGTCGCTTCCAGTCTTTTGCTAGCCTCCACAACAAAGTATGAGTTCCACTCATGCATCCAACTCCCTAAACCAAGTTATTCCAAAGAGTCCACCATACCTACCTATTAGCTTATGCTATTCCAAGTATATTCATACTTTTGTTTAATTTCCACTTGTTATGAGAAAACCAGTGATTAAAGCTCTCACGAACTTGATGGCACACTTTACTTTATTGCCTCTAATATACTTGAACCATTGGGTCCTTCTTTGTTGCGTCTATGCTTGCACTTTATAAGTTGAAATTAGCAGAACCATGTTTCATGGGGAAGGCTTTCAACATTGCACTTCTACTTTGTACCCCGTTGATATTATGTTCGTTTGCTTACGGATCCCGGCGGTGTGAAATAAAAGTGGAACTTGTAAGATCATAGAGTTTGTATGTGTGTTAGAGAAACGCCTAGGCCGCTAGCCTAAGCCATGCCTAATCATGGTGGAAACTTGCAGCATCACCATAATGAGCACTCTATGAAGCATCCTCAATAAAAACCTATGCAAATAGCAAATAAAAAGATCGCTGAGATGCTCATTGTCTGCTTGCCTTGTCATTTTGATTATGGGAAAGCTCCCATATCATGTGTAAGGGGTACCCCGTTGGCGGTTCTTAATGGTACACATATACTTACAATGACAAGAGCTTACTCGTGACTAAAGTTGAGTAGCATGAGGATCGTTCTTCGTAAGTAAGGGGCATGAGATTTCGGTTTATAACTTGTCAAGCATATCCTCTTAGTTGTGTCACTTTAACCTTAATCACCTTCAAGATGCTTATGATAGGGGCAATGAGATATGAAAACTACAAGTACCATAATTTTTGGAAGCTCTTTATGAGACTTGAATCCCTACTTCCTTCTACGAAAGGCTTTTCTTCCACCATTATATTGAGTCTCCGCCTTCTATCTTTATGCACCTACTTTGAGAGCATAGTGGCCATTCTTAGTTCTATGTGCATTGTCCCAAGACTAGTTGATTGATGCATAACTTGTGATTGCTTGTTTGAAACTATTGTATCTAGTCACTCTTATGAACTTTGAAGGTCTCTTATGCATTTATATTTGCTACTCTATTGAGGGACAAGCTGAATACTTTTATGCTATGTTTTCTTTATGTGAAACAAACAAACGTCTTGCAAAGCATTGTTATTCATGAATCTTTTGTTTGTGTCTTTTCATGTTGCATCATAGTTTCTTTGCTTATTGCTAGAACTTTGTCTTTCATGTTATGATTGAAGTACTATGATCCCAGCTTTGAGTGTTTTACAAATACTTTGATCAAGTCTTTGATGGTGCATGTCACCTCAAAAATTCTTTATTTTTATCACTTACCTACTCGAGGACGAGCAAGAGTTAAGCTTGGGGATGTTGATACATTGAAAATGTATCTATAATTTTTAAAGTTCCATGCTTAGTTTTATCCACTTTCTTGTGTTTTGTTCCAACTTTGGAGTACTTTTGTTATGATTTCTTGGACTAACCTATTAACAAGAGCCACAGTGCCAGCTGCCTGTTTTCTGCTATTTTTGGTTCCAGGAAAGTCAGAAAATGAATATTCTCGGAATTGGACGGGACAAAAGCCAAAGTGCCTATTTTTCCGGAAGGGGTCAAGTGCTAGAATACGAGACGGAGAGGGGCCAGGGGCCGGCCACACCACCTGGCCACATGGCCAGGCTTGGCCCGCGCCAGGGGGTGGTCTGGCCGACCCCAGCACCCCTCGGCTTCTCCTTCCACCTATAAGTTGCCCTCGGGACGAAAACCCTAAGTACCCGATCAAAAATCCACGAAAGGGTCTGTAGCCACCGTCGTCTCTGTCCCTAGATCGGGGGGATCTGAAGCTCTTCCCGGCACCCTGCCGGAGAGGGGAGTTCACCCTGGAGGCCTTCTTCATCACCATGTAAGCCTCAAGTGTGATGCGTGAGTAGTTCATCCTTAGACTACGGATCCATGTAGTAGCTAGATGGCTGGTTTCTCCTCCTTTGTGATTTCATGTTTATATCTTGTGAGCTCCCTTCATGATCAAGATCATCTATTTGTAATCCATACATGTTGTGTTTGCGGGGATCCGATGGATATTGAGATGCTATTTAAGATTGATTATTGATTCTATCATGTCTTTGTTATTTGAGATCTTGCATGATTTCCATTGTTAGTAGCTATCTTGGCCAAGTAGATACTAGCAACTCCAAGAGTTAGTATTTATGCTCGATAGTGGGTTCATGCCTCTAGTAATCTAGGGAAGTGACAGAAATCTCTAAGCTACTAGATGTGCTGTTGCTACGAGGGAGAAAACAACGATCCTTTGTTCATAGAACAATTGTATTGTTTACTTTACACGCAGTTCGTAAAGCAATAATCTGTTGCTTGCAACTTAATACTGGAGGGGGTTCAGATGATAACCTAAAGGTGGATTATTAGTCATAGATGCAGTGGGATGGTGGTCTATGTATTATGTTGTAATGCCCAATCAAGTCTCAAAGGAGTCAAGATGATTAGTATGTGCATGTATTGCTTTCTCGGTGTTTGTCAATTGCCCCGCTGTAATTTGTTCACCCAGCATGTTGTCTATCTAAGGAGAGCCACCTCTAGTGAACTATGGATCCCGGTCCTTTTTCTTTACATACAATCTGCAACTGTTTACTGCTTTGTGTTTACTTTCTGCAAACTTTTACTTCTTTCCATTCGATACGTTTAATCCTTTGTTTTCCGCAAAACACGGTGAGATTGACAACCTCATCGCAAGTTGGGGACAAAGTTATGTGATTGTGTTGTGCAGGTCTCCATGTTGCTACTAGCACCGGTAGTGCGCCCTGCCAAAGCTCAGCTAGTAACACCTTTGGGGTGTTTCCTTGCTTCTACTGGTTCGATTAAACCTTGGTTTCATAACTGAGGGAAGACTTGCTACTATATTCATCGTACCTTCCTCTTGGGGTTCCCAACGAGCTCTACGTCGAAACTCAAGCGCATCATCCCCCCACCCTAATCGATTCGGTTCTCGTAATTTCCTCGATATTGTAGGTGCAAATTAGTCCTCAATGTCTGGTCATAGTGGGTACACCAGCGAGGGTGGGGAATCGATCATGTCGTGGACACATTCTCCTTCTCCTACCACGTCAAAAGTGCATGTAGCTCCTTCTCTTTGTACTTCTGTTGAATTTGAAGTGCTGACATGGCCTGTCGGACTGATTCCAATTTAGTTTGTTTTGGGATTGTTACGATGTATCCAACGGTGGTTGTCCAAGATCCGTGTGACATACATATCAACCAATTAGAGCGCAACCAAACTGAGCGCTAGTTGATGCGGCTGGTATACGTGCAACAGGGAAATGGAGGGAGAGACATCCAGCCTATTGGGCTCTCCTCACCGTACAAGGTTAGGTGCACCCATCGGGAGAGAGAGACCTCCAGCCCATCGGATCGTGATGTATCCAACGGTGGCTGGCCAAGATCCGTGTGACATACATCTCGACCAATCAGAGCGCTAGCCAAACTGAGACATGAGAGAGGGGAAAAGTGAGGAAAACTTTAGCGGGAGGGGAAAACTGAGGAAAACTTTAGCCAGAGGGGAAAACTGAGTAGAGCTAAGGAAAACAAGGGCGCTCAGATAAAAAAATGACTAAGGGAAATTCAAGCTTTTGGCATAACAAATGGAAAATGTGTTTTCTGAACAAAATAATCCATCTTGGCCGACATTATATTGTTTGCAACTCAAAGATACACAAATGTGCCAAATTTGGCCTCATTTAGACAAAGTATGTTTTGGGATGGGTTATCTTGGAGGTTGACTGAGTAGAAAGCCACGCATCTTCGTAGCTAGTAGCTCATTCCAAGAAGTGGTTTAGGGGAGAAGTCCATTTCTCTCTATTTCTTTTTTTCCTTTACTATTCATGCTAGGTTGTAGTTAACATAACAAGACTCCATGCGAAGGTTGCGCTATGTTCTGACTTCTTTTTTGAATTAAAATAACCCTAAAACCAATTATTTGAATTTAATCACTTAGAAAAAGAAAAATGTGGTTGATTACAAGTCAATCCAAAATTTCCAATTTCATATGGTAAATCAATCCAGGATAGACAAGTGTGCCAAATTTTGGATCAATTTGTCAATGTTTGCTATGGTTTAAGCCATGAACTAGCTAAACCCCATGTGTTGACCACATGTCATGGGCAAAACTTAGAAGTGCTAAGAAACTAGGTGCATGCCAATAGAAACTTGCAATAACACATACATTATGGAGTTATCCAGCATACAAACTTGGAAGTGTCACAAATATTGGCAGTAGTTCAAATTCAATACAAACATTGAAAGTAGTTCAAATTCATCATACAAATTCAAATTAATAATTCGAAATCATTTTTTCTTGCTCCTAGTGTTTTTCGTTGGAATATTCTTGGATTTCACCACCTTGCTCCGGGTGATCCTGGCTAGAATATTCTTGGAGTCCACCATCAGCTTCTTCCGTTTGTTCTTTTTATCTGCATCAAATGAATCAAGTGCTTCAGTCTGTCGTACAATTGGTTCAATCACGTTTAGATTCATTGGTTCATACGGTTCAAAAAACATTGGCATCATTTCTTCAGCATCCTCTTGTGTAATTCCTTTACTTATGAACCCTGCTTCTAATGAATAAATTGCTTCAATCTCCCATACATTTGGTGCAAGCTCCCCTTCATTTGGTTCAATCTCCTCTCGATCCATTGGTTCAATCTCCCCTGCATCTGGTTCAATCTCCCCTCCATCTGGTTCAATCTCCTCTCGATCCGTTGGTTCAATCTGCAATGTATCCATTGCTTCATTCTCCTCTCGTTCAGATACTTCATTCCCATCTACATTTGCTTCTCCCGCGTGATCATCCATTCCATAAGCTGGGTCCACTACATTTTTACAAAGCCTAGCAATGTGCCATAGGATCCCACAACATTTGCACTTACGTCATCGAGGTGGTGCACCACCCTCTGCACTAGCTCTCATCCTATTCTTCCTTGGACTACCTGCTGGTCTAGTAAAAACTGGAGTGTATATCTTGAAGCCTAGATTCACTTCCATCCATTGGTCTTTTCCCAACAAGACTGGAACATTCTGAGTATATGCTGCCCTAAATTTGGCAACCGAGAAATACTCCGACACGTACTAGTCAACTTCACCCTCTTCACCTCCTAGAACACCCTGAAAAACAATGCATGTTTGCAGGGTTTCCCACGGAGCTGCCATTACCTACAATGGAATGTCTTGTCAGCCAAACTCACTGGATACCTCCATTGCCTCAGCCTCCATTCCTTTTATAATGCATTTCATCTTCAATTGTCTTGCCCTGGCATGCAATGCCTTAATCAAAGATGGGAGGATGAGACTGCCAGCATATAGTGTTGATGCAATTCTTTGACGCACATCGATCTTTATCATGATCATCTGCCTAATCTTATCAAATATTTGCCACAGCATAAGCCCTTTCAATGACTTGAACTTTGCATTGAAACTCTCTGCAAGGTTACTTGTCACATAGTCTACCTTGCAAATTTCATTGAATTGGCTTCTTGACCACACCATCCATGATGTGCATCCAAGTACTCCTTCACCGCAGGTTTTTGTTTATACAACACATCCAAATGATACAGATGCTTCCTCAAACTGCATGTGTATAAAGCTGACATAGGTTGTCAGTAAAAACTTTACCCTTGAATTTCTTTGTAAAATTCTGCACTAAGTGTCGCATACATTCCCTATGCTCCACTCCGGGAAATACTGCTTCTGCAGGTTTCTCCAAACCTTTGCAAGCGTCCGTGTGGATAGTAAGTCCTGGTGGATGACCTATAAGGTCACGCAAATTCTCCAGACACCAAGTCCATCCTTCCTCTGACTCAATCTCCAAAACTCCAAAAGCAACAGGGAATATCCAATTGTGGCCATCAACTACAGTAGCAGCTCCTAGCTGTCCTTTTAATCTACCATGAAGAGTTGTTGCATCCATGGACAAATAAGGCCTGCAACCATCCAGAAACACTTCCCAACAAGCTTGGAAACAAACAAAAGCCCTTCTAAAGCACTCCTTCTCCATTGTCTTCCCTCTTATTTTGTACTAAACTGTATGCCTGTCTATCTATACAACAATACTTCGACTAGCCATCTCCACTTCTTCTTTGAAGTTGTAAAGCAACTGAAAACTTTCATTCCATGGACCATTGATCCTATCAAGAGCAATTTCCTTTGGATAGAACATCCTCATGTAAGGTACTGTAATATTAAACTTTTTCAGAAACTTTTTTTATGAGCATTGTTGCACGAAGTGATGGGTTCACTCTCATCCAATACATGATTGCATATGCCAACCACCTAGTCTTTGCTAGTTTTGATATTTCCTTCAGTTGTCCCCCTTGAGGTGGACAAGAATGTTCGAACTGGTTACCTTTTATCTGAAACATAATGAAAATTTCAGGTTCAGCTAAAAAATTCTACACAATGATCTAAAATACACAACTGTCTGTAATACCTGAACCAAACTACTCCTAAGCATAGTGGATGCGTGCATCCTCCACCTACACCTCTTGTATGGGCACTTCACTATGAACCTTGCTGGCTCACTCTTAATAACAACATAATCATTATTGGTGCAGATGCAATATGTAGTAAGGGCATTACGACAGTCCGGCATCGTTTCAAATACGGTGCCTTCTGAAATCTTAGGATCATTCCTGTCCCACTCAATTACTGGCAAGTCCTCACCATCGTACTCAGCTAAAACAACACTATCATTGTTATCCTTGTTATCTTCTTCATTAGTGTCATCAAATCTGGCACAGTGGGCCAATTCCTCTATGTATTGATCCTCTAGTGCTTGTTTACTGAATCTATCTACCAATTTAGGAAACATCAACTCATCCTCATCATCTAGTGGAGGCGCTCCCTCGGAAAGCTCTGCTTCATCCTCCAGATCGGGCACATGAGCGATTTGGCTTACACTCGTAGTGCCAACAGATGGTACTAATGTGGACCTACAAGGAGCACGGGGGCACACACTATTAGCAGAGATAGCAGAGACACATGATGCACGACCACCTGATGATGCCTGACCACCAGATGATGCTTTAGCCCTCTTTCCCTTGTGTTCAACTTAGGTTGCACATGAAGACGAATTCGACCAAAACGTTCCACAACATTCAAAGAGACAAGCATTACTAGATCAGCTTCGCTAGTTAGTGCTAGCAATCCTTACTCGCTAATGTTGAAATATTGTAAATCAACTAAATTACCATTGCTCCAGGGGAATTTAGAATATATTTTATCTTTCAAATCTCTGAGAGTTATGGAGGTTGCAACCATCGCTGGGAAGTAAAATACAGAGAGATACCATTCACAACCACGAATTACACTAGTATCCAGTTTAACCATCAGCTGAAATCCCAGCGCTTGATCAATCCTATTCGAAAAGCAAGGCAGTTAGCTGAGCACCAGCCATTTGCGCTCAACTACTACCTATAATCAATCCACAGAGGGAAACAATACTTACCCAGATGGAATCCATGCGTTAGATCCCTCCAATTTTACCCAATCTTTTCCGCGCTCGACGGGGAGGACCGGTACACCCGTCGGCATCCCATACTATTCTGCGAAAGGGGTAGATCTAGAAGGGGAGGAGGCGGAGCCGGAGTAGGCTCCACGGCTCGGGGGAGGGGGCAGCTCGGGGGCCGAGCACGACATAAGGTAGGAGTGGCTGTCAGGTAGGATGGCACGACAACGGGGGAGTGGAGCAGAGGGGCGGTGTGGGAGCTGTTCCAGGCTCAGAGCAAGAATGGCCGGTCCGACGTGTCTCCATGCGGCCCCACCCTTCGCCACATATGCAAGACCCATCCCAACGCGGCCCCACCCTTCACCACGTATGCAGGACCCGTCCCAACACGGCCCCACCTGTCAGCATGTAACGGTCGAGGCGACGTAACGTAAAGCTCAACGCAGGACCCGCCCAACGTGTCAGCATGTAACAGTCAAGCCTTTGACCTGACAGCATCCACCCGTTCGAGCGCATGTGAGGGTTTCAGAATGGTGGGAGGGGAAAAGTGAATAAAAACTAAGCAGCTGGGGACAACTGAGTACAACTAATGAACCAGGGACACGAAAATAGAAATCCCAAAGAAAAATGTGGCTGATTACAAGCAAATCCAAAATTTCTAATTTCATATGGTATATCAATCCAGGATACACAAGTGTGCCAAATTTTGGATCAATTGGTCAACGCTTGCTATGCTTTAAGCCATGAACTAGCTAAACCCCATGTGTTGACCATATGTCGAGGGCAAACTGAGCAGTGCTAAGCAATAAGGTGCATGACAATAGAAACTTGCAATAACACATGCATTACGGGGTTATCCAACATACAAACTTAGAAGCGTCACAAACATTAATAGTAGTTCAAAGTCAATACAAACATTGAAAGTAGTTCAAATTCATCATACAAATTCAAATTAATAATTCAAATTCATTTTATTTTCTTGCTTCTAGTGTTTTTTACTGGAATATTCTCAAAGTTCGCCACCTTGCTCCGGGTGATCCTGGCTAGAATATTCTCGGAGTCCACCATCAGCTTCTTCCGTTTGTTCCCTTTGTTCTTTTTCTCTGCATCAAATAAATCAAGTGCTTCAGTCTATCGTACAATTGGTTCAACCACGTTTCGATTCATTGGTTCATATGGTTCAAAACGCATTGGCATCATTTCTTGAATATCCTATTGTGTAATTCCTTTACTTTTGAACCCTTCTTCTAATGAATAAATTGCTTCAATCTCCCATGCATTTGGTGTAATCTCCCCTTCATTTGGTTCAATCTCCTCTCGATCCATTGGTTCAATCTCCCCTGCGTCTGGTTCAATCTCCTCTCGATCCGTTGGTTCAATCTGCAAGGTATCCATTGCTTCATTCTCCTCTCATTCAGATACTTCATTCTCATATGCATTTGCTGCTCCCGCCTAATCATCCATTCCATAAGCTGGGTCCACTTCATTTTTACAAAGCCTAGCAATGTGCCATAGGATCCCACAACATTTGCACTTAGGTCATCGAGGTGGTGCACGACCCTCTACACTAGCTCTCATCCTATTCTTCCTTGGCCTACCTGTTGGGCTAGTAAAAACTGGAGGGTATAGCTTGAAGCCTGGATTCACTTCCATCCATTCATCTTTTCCCAACAGGGCTAGAACATTCTGACCATATGCTTCCCTAAATTTGGCAACGGAGAAATACTCCGACACGTACTGATCAACTTCACCCTCTTGACCTCGCAGAACACCCTGAAAAACAATGCATGTATGCAGGGTTTTCCCACGGAGCTGCCATTGCCTACAATGGCATGTCCTGTCAGCCAAACTCACTAAATACCTCCATTGCCTATCTTTACTATCAGTGTACGTTATCTCGGTCTTTATTCCTTTTATAATACATTTCATCTTTAATTGTTTTGCCCTGGCATGCAATGCCTTAATCAAAGATTGGAGGATGAGATGGCCATCATATACTATTGATGCAATTCTTTGATGCAAATCAATCTTTACCATGACCATATGCCTAATCTTATCAAATATTTGCCATAGCATAAGCCATTTCAATGACTTGAAATTTGCATTGAAACTCTTTGCAAGCTTACTTGTCACATAGTCTACCTTGCAAATTTCATTGAATTGGCCTCTTGGCCACACCATCCATGATGTGCATCCAATACTCCTTCACTGCAGGTTTTCGTTTATACAACACTTCCAAATGATACAGATGCTTCCTCAAACTACATGTGTATGAAGCTGGCCATAGGTTGTCAGTATAAACTTTACCCTTGAATTTCTTTGTAAAATTATGCACTAAGTGTCGCATAAATTCTCTATGATCCACTCCGGGGAATACTGCTTCTGTAGCTTTCTCGAAACCTCTGCAAGCGTCCGTGTGGATAGTAAGTCCTGGTAGATGACCTATAAGGTCGCGCAAATTCTCTAGAAACCAAGTCCAGCTTTCCTCTGACTCAATCTCCAAAACTCCAAAAGCAACAGGGAACATCCAATTGTGGCCATCAACTACAGTAGCATCTACTAGCTGTCCTTTTAATCTACCATGAAGAGTTGTTGCATCCACGACCAAATAAGGCCTGCAACCATCTAGAAACCTTTGCCAGCAAGCTTTGAAACAAACAAAATCCCTTCTAAAGCACTTCTTCTCCATTGTCTTCTCTCTTATTTTGTACTGAACTGTATGCCTGTCTATTTGTACAACAATACCTAGACTAGCCATCTCCACTTCAGCTTTGAAGCTGTAAAGCATCTGAAAACTTTCATTCGATGGACCATTGATCCTATCAAGAGCAATTTATTTTGCATAGAACATCCTCATGTAAGGTACTGCAATATTAAACTTTTCAGAAACTTTTTTATGAGCGTTGTTGAACCAAGTGATGGGTTCACTCTCATCCAATCCATGATTGCATCTGCCAACCACCTAGACTTTGCTAGTTTTGATTTGTTCTTTGGCTGTCCCCCTTAAGGTGGACAAGAATGTTCGAACTGGTTACCTTTTATTTGAAACATAATGAAAATGTTAGGTTCAATAAACAAATTCTACACAATGATCTAAAATACACAACTGGCTGTAATACCTGAACCAAACTGCTCCTGAGCATAGTGGATGCGTGAATCCTCCACCTACACCTCTTGTATGGGCACTTCACTGTGAACCTTGTTGGCTCACTCTTATTAACAACGTAATCATTATTGGTGCAGATGCATTATGTAGTAAGGGAATTACGACAGTCCCGCATTGTTTCAAATACGGTGCCTTCTGAAATCTTAGGATCATTCCTATCCCACTCAATTACTGGCAAGTCCTCACCATCGTACTCGGCTAAAACGACACTGTGATTGTTCTCCTTGTTCTCTTCTTCATCAGTGTCATCAAATATGGAACCGTGGGCCAATTCCTCCGTGTATTGATCCTCTAGTGCTTGTTTACTGAATCTATCTACCAATTTAGGAAACATCAACTCATCCTCATCATCTAGTGGAGGCGCTCCCTCGGCAAGCTCTGCCTCATCCTCCAGATCGGCCGCATGAGCGATTTGGCTTACACTTGAAGTGCCAACAAATGGTACTGCTGTGGACATACAAGGAGCACGAGGGCGCACACAATTAGCAGAGATAGCCGAGACACATGATGCCCGACCACCTGATGATGCTTCAGCCCTCTTTCCTGTGTGTTCAAATTTAGGTTGCACATAAAGACGAATTCGACCAAAACGTTCGGCAGCATTCAAAGAGAAAAGCATTACCAGATCAGCTTTGCTAGTTAGTGGGAGCAATACTCGCTAATATTGAAATATTGCAAATCAATTGAATCACCATTGATCTAGGGGAATTCAGAATATATTTTATCTTTCAAATCTCTGAGAGTTATGGAGGTTGCAACCACCGTTGGGAAGTAAAATCCAGAGAGATACCGTTCACAACCAGAAATTACGCTAGTATCCAATTTAACCGCCAGCCGAAATGCCATCGATGGATCAATCATATTCGAAAAGCAAGGCAGTTAGCTGACACTACAAGAAAATTTTCCTTCCGTAACGAATTGGCTCGACGGTCGTCATAGAAGGCACGTCTTCCACGACGAAATTCTTGGCTTGACCGTGACTGATGGAAAACTTTTTTTCTGGTTTCGCGGCCCTCTACGACGATGGATATGCTAAAAACATGGAGGAAGCTTGGATGGCGCATGGCAAAAGCAAGATTTTTGTTTCCTCGTGCGATGTTAACTCGCCGAAGTCTTTTGAGGTTTGTGGGTCCCGGACGTCAGTGTCTCTAGCGGACCATAATCTTCCGTCGCGCCTCCCAGATTTGAACTCGATAACGTAGCTCGAGGCGTCTGTCGTTTAGTCAGGCTACTAGGTCCCACATGTCAGTCTCTCATTAGAAGGATCTTGTGTATGATGGAATTTTTTTCCTTCGCTCGCGCTACCCTGTTCCGAAGTTGATAGCGCTGCTCGATGCATCTACCGTCTAAGCAACCTCCTAGGACCCACATGTCATCCTCTCATTAGAAGAAACGTGTATGATGGAATTTTTTCCTTCGCTGGCGCTACCCCGTTAAGAGTTGATAGCGTTGCTCGACGCATCTACCGTTTAACCAACCTCCTGAGCCCCACATGTCATCCTCTCATTAGAAGAAATGTGTGTATGATGGATTTTTTCCTTGGCTCACGCTACCCTATTCCGAACTTGATAGCGATGTTCGATGTATCTACCATTTAATCAAGATACTAGGCCCCACATGTTATCCTCTCATTAGAACAAACGTGTGTATGATGGATTTTTTACCCTCTGTCACGAATTCGTGTTCCGAACTTGATAGTGTTGCTCGCTGCATCAGTCGTTTAATCAAACTCCTGGACCCCACAAGTCATCCTCTCATTAGAAGAAACATGTGTATGATAGAATTTTTTCCCTCGGTCGCGCCTCCGTGTTTCGAACTTGATAGCATTGCTCGCTGCATCAGCCGTGCTGGTGGATTCCTTATGTCCGTCTCACATTAGAAGAATCGTGGGTATGACGGACTTTTTTTCTACTCTAGCGCAACCATATTCCTAACTAGATAGCGTTGCTTGACGAATCTGCCGTTTGGTCATGCAGCTGGGTCCCACATGATAGCATCTCATTAGAAGGATCGGTTGTATGATTGACTTTTTTCTCTGCTTGCGCTCTGTGTTTCAAACTTGATAATGTTGCTCGCTGCATCAGACGTTTTTTTAGGCCGCTGGGTCCCCCCATGTCAGCCTCTCATTAGAACAAACGTGTGCATGATAGAATTTTTTCTCGCTCGCACCTTCCTGTTTCGAACTTGGCAACGTTCCTCGATACAGCACCTGTATAAGGTCGCGCTACTGGGCGCACATATCGGTCTATCTTTAAATGAAATATGTGTATGTATGATAGAACCTTTTTTCGGCCGCGTCTGCTGTTTTGGACTTCCAATAGATTTAAACTGTGTGTGTCGCCACTACGCCAAAGATATTTATAGAAAATATATTATTAAACATTCCTCTGTACCTTCAAGTTATGTTTTAATGTTTTAAAAAAGATAACGTCTGTCCGTGTTTATATTTTTAAAAATAAAAGGGCAGCCTCCTAGCATTTCAATTTATAAAATGCCACATAAATAAAGGATTAGTTTCTTAAAAATATAGCAAAGTTTTTTTTAAGATGTGGAGGAAGAGTTTTTTTAAGAGGTGGGGGGAAATGCTCAAAAGGCCGAATTAAAAATATTTTGGGCTATTCTAGATGGTCCATCTACATGTGCTATACTTCATGGGCTCCTTTCTTAAATTTCACTGGGATATGCTAAGCAGTCCCTTAACCCCTGACAAGACCGAATTAAAATGTTCTTGCGTATGCTCCACGGGATCCTTTGTAAAATTTCACTGGCCTGTGCTCAGCAGTTCCCTGATCCCGCGCTAAAAAAACAGTTCCCTGACCCCGAATAGGTGTGTGTGTGTATGTTGGACTGTTTTTACGGGTCAAACTTGATAACGTTGCTGGGTCCTCCATGTTAGCCTCTCACCGCGCTGACTTTTTCTCGCTCGCGCCTCCCTATTTTGAACTTGGCAATGTTGCTCGATGCAGCATCTCTATAAGGCCGTGCTGCTAGGTCCCATGTGTCAGCCTCTTTGTAAATGAAATGTGCGCATGATGGAATTTTTTTCTAGCCCTGTCCGCTGTTTTGACATTGGTCTGTTGCTAGATCTAAATATACATGGTACAAAGTAAAGGACCAAATATACACACATACTATATAGATGTCGATCAAATTATATATTTTTTTAAAATTATCTATTATAATTTTATATAGTGATAATTTGTCATATGTCTATTATCTGGTTCTCACGTGCAGGGTACTTGGAACTTACTAGTAATGCAGTAGTTTCAACAAAACAACATAGGTAGGTGGAGATTTTTCTAGGGGGGCTGGGGAAGGGGATGACCATAAAGGCCGAATTAAAAAGATTCTAGGCTAACTGGGTGCGGATGCCCTATTCTTCATGGGCTCACTCCAAAACTGAATGCGCTATGGTCGGTGGCCACAACACAATAAAAAGGACGAATAGGTTTTGGGCTATGATTGGGCTTGATAGGCTAATTTCATGGGCTCAGTAATAAAAATTCCTGACATCAACAAGGACGAAAAAAACAAGGAGAAAATGTTGGCCGATATTTTTGCATAAAAATTGTTGACAACGAGGATACATACCCCACGCGTGCCAAAACTTTCCCACTCGCGCATTCACTCCAGCAGCCAGCTACTGTCTCTTTGCGCCGTTCTTTTGGAGACGCGCAGGTGGTCAAAACCACAAGCCGCGCAACAAAACATTAACACTCCGTCTATCAGCCGGGGTGGCCTGACACCATTGCTGGCGGCGCCATTCTTTTCGAGACGCACACAGGCCGGTGGTCAGCTGGTCGATCCCCACGGTACGCTTATAATATCCTTAGTTCGCTCAATCATTTCCTAGAAGTAGTTTCGTACTCGATCTGCTCGTTTGACATTGTTCTGCACTTGATCTGTTTGTTCGAATTGGTTGTCATTTTGTGCTCGGTCAATCTGTTCTCTCAAATATGTAACATAGTTCTGCACTCAATTTCTGAAATATGCTAAAATTATGTGGCATTTATAGTTCTATATTCAATCAGGTTGCTCAGATATCTTGGCTTAATTAGATCTGTAATCAACCTGTTCGGTGAAATATCTTGAAAGCTTCTGACCATCTCTATCCTCAACAGATGGACAAATATTGGATACTGAATGGAAAAAATCAACACCTTCATATTGGGAAGGTGTTAATGAATTCATGAAGTTTGTTAGACAGCATAACGACGACTCAGATATGTTTTACCCATGCCGAAAATGCCTTAATTATAAAAAGCTGATTCAGAGCAGAGTCGCAGACCATACTTTCGTTAATGGGATGCAACGCACATATATTAGGTGGACTAAACATGGTGAACCATATGATCAGCCTATTCTTGATCCTCTAGCTGATGCTGATCTGCCTGAAGCTCATCAGATCGAGGATGAGGACCTTTCTGGTTTGTTAAGGGACCTGTACCCCACTACAAGCAAAAAAGGCGCTCCTTCTCTTAAAAGATCACTTTTCTCTAACCTGATAGAAGATGCCAAATGTTTAGTGGACCCTGATTCTGGTATCTCAAGATTCAAACTAGTAATGAAATTACTAAAGGAGAAGTTGTTTAACAAGATTACCAACAAAGCTTTTGATTCAGTGATTAAGGTGTATAGCGAGTCAATCCCTAGGGAAGGACTGCCAAAATCCTTTTATGAGATGAAACAGTACATCAAGGTACTTGCACTATCATATGAGAAGATCCATTTTGTCCAAATAACTGTGTACTGTTCTAGGAGGATTATGAAAACCTCGATGAATGCCCAGTATGTAACGAATCAAGATGGAAAAACAGTGATAAAAAGAAGAAAGATCATTGTAAGGTTC
This sequence comes from Avena eriantha, assembly GCA_910589775.1. Lineage (NCBI taxonomy): Eukaryota > Viridiplantae > Streptophyta > Magnoliopsida > Poales > Poaceae > Avena > Avena eriantha. The sequence continues at coordinate 354,624,065 of OU342743.1, forward strand.
TGGGATAAGTTTCAATTATAGATGGATGGAATAGGTTGTTTCAGTCAGAACAAACATCTAAGGAAACAATATGGCACAAAGAGATTCTCAAGCCAGATGATTACTTAGTTAGACATCCAGCTGATGGGACTGAATGGAAGAACTTTGGCAAGGCCCATCCAAGATTTGCAGTGGATCCAAGGAACCTGAGACTTGACCTAGCTACAGATGGATTTAACACATTTGGCCACATGAGTAACTCGTATAGCATGTGGCCAGTACTTGTTACAATTGACAACCTGCCTCCCTAGGCATGCACTGATCAAGCGAACTGCTAGTTGGTTTACTCATCCCAGGTCCCAAATCACTCGGGAAGGATTTTGATCTGTTCATGCAGCCTCTTTTACGAGACTTGCAGGAACTATGGAAGGGTGTCATGACTCCTGATATCCTTGCCAGTAACCATGAAGATGCCAAGTTCCCTATGGGTGCTGCTGTGTTATTACGCACGCATGATTTGCCATCTCTTGACACCATGTCAGGCAGAGTGACAGAAAGTTATAACTCATGTATTCGCTGTGAGACAAAATATGTCACCGTGAGGCTACAAAATAAGACTGGTTTCCTTGGCCACCGGGTTTTTCTTCCTCAAGGCCACAAATTCCGAAAAAACTTGAAAAAAATGCAGTTCTATGGAAAGAGGACTAAATATGGCACTGCACCACAAAAGTTCGCTACAGCTGAGTTGCAGGCGCATTTACAAAAGGTCAGAAATGTCAAACTAGGAAAATAACCAGTTGCCAGACGAGGTAAAAGAAAGAATACAGAAGATGCACCGATAGTAGGAGCAGCATCCAAAAGGAAGAGAGCAGAAGAAGGAGCAGCAGATTCTCAAGGGAAGGAAAAGGAACCGAGAATATTTTATAAGCGCAGATCCACTCTATGGGACTTGCCGTATTGGGCTGGTAAGACACTTCGATATAATATTGATGTCATGCACATGGAGAAAAATATATGTGACAGCATTATAGGCATATTACTCAACATTCCATCTAAAACAAAAGATAGCTATAATGCTAGGCTTGACTGCGAAAAACTCAATGTTAACAACAACTTGAAGCTGCATCCTGAAGACACGGTTGATAAGGGCGGTGAAAAACATTACAAATTTCGAGGTGCAGAATTTACCTTGCCGATGAATAAAAGGGTACTATTTTGTGACTTCCTCCGCGATGTGAAGTTCCCATCTGGATTTGCTTCCAACATTGCAAATTGTATCAATGCAGAGGGGAACAAGCTCCAAGGGTTGAAAACTCAAGATTGCCACATCCTACTACAAAGGCTTTTAGCTCTTGGCATTAAAGGTTTAGTGAACAAGGATTTGTACAACGTGCTTGCAGAGTTGGGAAAGTTCTTTTGGAAAATCTGTAGCAAAACTTTGGACAAAAGAGTTGTAGCGCGTCTTCAAAAGGACATGGCGGAAATCCTGTGCAAGCTTGAGCTGATATATCCACCAGCCTTCTTTGATGTGAGGTCCCATACAATACTGATGGATGTACCCTATAGACCGTCGACTTTGCACTTTCAAGGGTACTGTTAGGAAAAAGGCTAGAGCAGAGGCTTGCATTGCAGAGGCATACATTGCTGCTGAAGCATTTGTATTTTGCTCAAGATACATTCGTGATCGTAAAACGAGATCCAGTATGGGTGGCAGAATTGAAGAAGTTCAAAAATCTGTTTTTAACTATAGTGTTTGCCTAGTAGGAAAGAAGGAACATATAACATTAATGCATCATGAATATGACCAACTTAGTTGGTATGTGCTGAATAACGATGATGAGACTGAAACCATTGTTGCGTGAGCACTATTCATACATATCCTCACATATATGAAATGAAACTTGTAGCAAGATATGGTCAGATGTCTTACTTGAGTATCATTTTTGTAGGTTATATAATGCAAACCAAAGGAAAAGATTATGTTGCACTAGTATGTGGGGGTGGGTTTCAGGAATGGTTTAGGAATCGTGTAAGATGGTCAATTGAACTTTGAATTGCATATGAATTATGCACATGAGATGACCTCTTGATTATTTTGTATAACCACAAATCATGAAGCTGTGTGAAGAGAATCTAGACAATGTTAGTGATGGTCTCTATGCCGTATCACGTGGTCCGACAAAGAGGGTGTAGACAACTTCAGCTTGCAATGATGATGGTATCCACTACATCACTTATGAGCGTGAGATACATCTGAAGACACAAAACAGTGGCATCACGACCAGTGGAGAACACTTGACAGCCAAAATGAAGAAGTTAGATGACTATGATCATTATGGTCGCATAAAAGAGGTTATTGAGTTGAATTATAACGACAAGACTGGTGGTCGATCTGTGGTTCTATTCAAGTGTTATTGGTATGACCAAGATCCGAACAAGAAAAGAGTCCCCAAAATTGATGGGAATTTCATATCGATCAATACTACTACTGAGTGGTACAAGGAGGAACCTTATATTTTGGTAACTCAAGCTTCCAAGGTAATTTTCTTGGATGACAGAGATAATAATGATTGGGAATATGTGCAAAAGTTTGAGGCAAGGAGCACCTATGATGTGAATGAGTATGACGAGCTAGTCACCAAAGATGTTGCCCACCAAGATGATTCTAGTGGTTGTATGGTAACTGAACTGGCTGATGTCGATGAAAATTTGATTGCTAGAGGTGGCTCTAGACTGTTGTTTAGAACGCGGCGGTGCCAAAAGCGATGATGGTGATGATGATTAGACTGTTGTTTCATATTATGCAGTGATATGATGAACAGTGATTCGTGTTGGTTTTATCTTTGTAAAATGTATGAGACATGATGATAATTTCCTGTTAGATTGTAATCCTAGACTAATTGTTTTCCCTGTCTAAATTGGATTAAGCTTAATTCGACAAGTGCAAACATATATAGAACAGGTTCACTTGGCGTGCAACAGAAACATTGGTTCAGTACATTATTTAATTATCAACCACAGGACCAGTTTCATACAGAAGGGGGCATATGCACCTCGTGTCAGTAGAGATGGGTGAGCACATTGTCTCGGCAGATAGGGCAGGTGGCATTGGTTTCAAACCAAGTGAAGATGCACTTGTGGTGGTACGGATGGTTGCATCCCCAGAGACGCACCGTTGTGCGCTTCGACATCGCCTGCATGCATATGCTGCAGTGGCCATCCTCCTGCTCAACCATGTACCAACTGTCTTTTACGCGCTAACAAGTTGACGATGAGCCAGAGATTCAGGCTGAGGGTTAGGTCGAAGTGGAACCCGTCGACCCACATACACGCCTCAAGCCAGAGCTAGTGCAGAATGTCGTACGGCATGATGATGTCCCACTCCTCCACCGTGAGTTGCAGGTTCTTCAGCGGCCATACACAACCAAGAACCTTGCGCATAGTTCCCACGACCTTGCTCGCTCTTTGCAGCTTGCTGGGAGGCAGGCTGGGATTCAACACTTCTCTTTGCAGGGTGTGATCGCGACATCATCCTCCTCCAGAGGGCTGGGATGGAGCCAGGCATCCTCCTAAGCTCGTATGTCCTCGAGAAGAAGATCTTCAGTGTCATTGTGTATGGCATCGTCGCGTTAACTAAATGTGGCTCGAAGACGGAGAAGTCGGTTGTGGCTGCGGAGATGCGGCAGTCACGGAAGACATGGGGGCCAGACTCGATGATGCGCTCCTGTTCCGGCGGCGTCGCCATTTGGGGATTTTTTTTGGGGGGTGGGGGGGAGGGGAGGGGGATGGGAGGGGGCGGGGGCTAGTCCATGGTGCTTGCCTAGATGAGGGGGAAGAGGCCAACGGAAATGGGTGAGGGCCTGTTTGATTTGTAGGATAGAAAAATTGTAGGAATAGGAAAAATGTAGGAATAGGAAAAATGTAGGATTGCATTGTCATGTTCACTCCAATCCTATAGGAATTCATATGCACCAAAGTGTGTTTGATTCCACGATAGTAGGAATCTAAAAAAGAGGTGTGGTTGAATGTTTGATTTCCTACAAAAACTAGTACTGTACAAAGGAATCCTTAGGAAAATAATCTTATGGGAGTCAATCCTGCAAATCAAACAATCGTCATAGGAAAATTTCCTATAGGATTTAATCCTACAAAATTCCTAGAAAAATCCTTGGAATCAAATGGACCCTGATAGTGGACTACTCGAACAAAAGGCGGGGACGCGCTACCTCGTCACTCCCCAACATCATCCCTGGCTCGTCCTCTCTTCATGGTTCTATTTAGGCTCGTCATAGTGCTAGTGGGAGTAATTTGGGTAGTACATAGTCCTACATGTATTTCCAACTAAGAATTTAGATGACATGGCAGTATGCTACCATAAGGGCGTCTCCAATGTGAAAATAAGATCGGATATAAGACACCTGCGGCTGACCTTAGTGGAATTTAAACATTGTAGCACTCAGTCTTAAGCTAAGAAACCTTGCGGTCGACCATACCAGTATGACCCGGCCATAAGAACTAGAAAATTACTGTTTCTCTCTCCTCACTACATTGTGCGCTTGCAGCATAATTTCAAGACAAAATGAGTCTACATTGCAATAAATGAGACTTTGCATGATACCACACCTATGTTACTTTCCACTATGGAGGTAGTAACTTATTTTATTTTTTTTGCGAAAATGGAGGTAGCAACTTAGACTAGAATAACATATGCATGCTAAGTTACTCCCACCATGACCAGCCTAAATATACTAGAAACTTGCATCTGTTACTGTCTTCATAGTGGGTGATAACATGTGTGTGGTCTCATGCAAGACCTAATTAATTAGGTTCTATACTCATATAGATATGCGATGTTATGGTAATACCTCCCTCCTTTTCATCATTAATTATCATGTCATGTCACCAATTTGCTTAGTTGGCATTGCATGTACATGCAAGTTACTACTCTCACCTGACGAGAGGGATGGCTGTTGTCTCTGCGTTAAATAGAGGAAGGGATGTTGAGCTGGCCAAGGAAGACAAATATTTTAAAATATCCTTGATTTTTCTGTGGCATCGTCTGTGCAGCGTAGGCACCGATGCCGGATGGATGAGAAGTGGTTTGGGCACCGCTATTTGCATACGCTGTGGAGGGCCACCCAAGTTCTACGGATTTCCAAGCTTTTTAGCTAAAAGAGAGCAACTATGTAGATGCACATGCTGGTGGTACTTACCCTTGCTATCGATAAAAGAGAGAAACTATGTGGATGCGATGACGATTCAATTTGTACATAACATAAGTAGTATAGTTACAACAAAACCACGGCAGAAACTAAACTATACTCTAGACAGAATCTGCACACACATAGACACCCGAATATCATACTGTTATTTTTTTCAAGAACCGATGTCGCCCTCTGCCCGTGCGGGCAAACCATCTGGTGTTCGATGAACTCAAGGAAGCTGCCAGCTATGTCACAACCTTTGTTGCTGCACTTGAGCTTCATTCCCGAGGACATCTGATCCACGGTAGTGGTTGGTTCGAAGACGCCTCCGAATTCACACCTGGGGCACTAGCCATCGGACAATTTTCCAACACATTGTGCGCATGCAATGTGCACCGCGGCCTTTCCAAAGCACTGCTCGTGCAAGGAAAAGATATTTATCCCAAAAATAAGAGTTGTATTGAACCAGCGTGGAAAACATCATGAAGAAAGAAGTAGTAATAACCATGTACGCAGGACGACGAACAATTTGAGAACACAACCTGCAACTGAAGACCTGCCTCATTGCACTCATGTCAATCGTAGCTTCAAACCACTCATCCGCCATAGAGCCGTCTTCTTCAGCTGCGGCGGATCTGAGAGGGATTTTGAGACTGAGCAAGAGAGCAGAGGGAGGAGCGCAGATTTGAGAGGGTTGATGAGAGTGAGCGATAGATACTGGTACAATAGTTAAATACTAGGAGTACTAGAGTCCTCATCTCACTCTAGGCAATATCGTCCGTCCATCCAAATTCAACAGCCATGAATCGATGCCTTATCTCTTTGGCAAGAGACCTGCGTGGAGAAAACTAGGGAAGCACTGTGTTCCCCGATTAATTATCTCCCTCTGACCCGGTGTACATGTCGCTTTGACGACCTAGGGCTACGTGGAAGACTAAATACTGTACTCTAGTACTACTCCGGGATGGAGGTACTAGTACACTACTCTACCTCTGTTTGGGATGAAAGTATGAGAGTAGTCCCAATGGGGGTATCAGGTGGTACGTACGGTATCATGCATTAGGCCTTTCACAATGGGGTGTAGCTTAGCACGTTACCATAGGAGTTATAAATACCTAATAGACAACCTCTCCAATGCATTGTATTTTAGAGGTTGTATCTTAATTTAATGTTTTTTCTCTCATGCATTCATTTTATTGGGCAATCAACTCTTTTTGCCTATGATTACGTGTAAGGGGTGTATCTTAGCTACTAATTGACATGCCACAAAAGCATTTTTCCTAGTATGATGCGCTAAGTGACTCCCCCATTGTCAAAGACCTTATTACATGCATGGAAATGCTTATGTGTCATGACAATTAATGATGAAAGATATTGTGTTGTTATCACTAAAAAATAATTATAATTTGAGCCACGTCCATAAAGTATAGGGTGTATAATTGGTTCTTGTACCTTGTGTTATGTAGAAATCAACCTACTATAATGATGAGAGAGATTGTGTTGGTATCACTGAAAAATAATTATAATTTTGAGCCACATCCATAAAGTATAGGGTGTATAATTGGTTCTTGTACCCTGTGTCATATAGAAATCAACCTACTACTACTAGCTACCTATTACTCGTTATTCTCGAGAGAAATGACGAAGAAGATTCTAGAATTATTGAGAAGTGCGTTCTGAGGTTTGTGCATAGCGTTCACTGTGCTAAAGACTATCAATGGAATATTCTATATGCTAGCATGGATAGAAGATCCAGCGGTTCACAATGTTGGGATTTGCCAGGCTTGATCGACTTTTCAAAGTTCAAAGTACTGCGTACACAATATAGTGTGGTAAGATTATATAATATAGGTAAATCTCAACAAATATGAATATGTGAGTCTCACGTGCTGGAGTACTTCTATATAGTGACTAGTTAGTTGCACGTGTCGTGCACGTAAGAGTCATATAATACACGTATGACATATCATGGGTACAATTCAACATGATGGTTCTAGAACATGGTGGAGTTTGTTCTAGGTAGTATTCAACATGAATCCAGCTGCTCTAAACCATTGGATCTAACAGCCTAACGATAAGGATTGGTGCTATGGATCATTCATATTCAAAACTGCTCCATTATAGTGGTAGAGAGAATACAACCTACTGTGCTATGAAATTTTTGGGGTGGTGACATGATGGTCCTAGAACATGCATGGTGGAGTTTGATCTAGGTACTATTCAACACAAATCCAGCTGCTCTGAACCATTGAATCTAAGATCCCAACGGTCAGGATTGGTTCTATGGATCCAATTCAAAACAGCTTCATTATAGTAGTAGAGATAATATGACATACTGTACGGTCAGGCATGTGCAACTTATTACTACTATATACTGGAGTACATACTCCAAGAATTTACTAGACTCGTTGCCCGAGCTGCCAGCTGCTCGCCACCTCTGTTTCGAGAGTGTATAGTACTACTACTCCTACTATCTGATTAGACTGCAGCCAGCTGAAAGTATGGCGGCTACAAGTACCGATATGACATTTCTCTTGTGAGTTAATGCCTTGGACAACCACCGACTGCGAAAAAACTCATGCGCCACCAAGCGGTCGCTTTGCATACTCCTTGGAGCATCTAAAAAAAGTACTCCTTGGAGAAATCCTAGGTCAAAACTGAGTAGCATCACTAGTAGTACTACTAGTACTATACTTTCTTCTTCATTCTACTCTCCGGCGAAATTTCTTTCTTCCACCAAAGGCATGTTACCCTCAGAAGTACTTGAAGGAATCCCGGTGGATTGGCTGTGTCGTCGTCGGAGGTCTGCTTCGGCTCGAGGCCAGGCCCCAAAACAGTTCATCTGGCGGGAACACGCCGCTGTTGGTGCCACCGTTGGAGCCGCCTCTGTAGAGTGCCTGGTCGCCCGCAGTAAACGTGCGTTGGCCCTGCCGCCTGACAATACGATTTTGGTCCCCCTCGAGGCTACTGATCCTGTGTTGGCCACGTCACAGAGGCGTCAACACAGCAGGCGAAAAAAAGTGGACATCCACAACAAAGCGCCGGTCCCGGTGTGCCTCTCTTTCGACTATGACGGAGCTGCATCCGGGAAGGCGCTCTGGCTGGACATCAACCGTGGCCAAGTTAAGCCCGTGCAAGACAGCAGCCAATCCTTCTGCCACGAACCTGCAGCCAGCAATAATGAGACCGGGGCAGACAAATCGGGTTGGCGCCAGGTTGCTGTGGCCGTGGCCGATGCCGTCCTGGGTCCCCTCGAGCCTATCGATCCTATGCTGGCCCTTGCCTACGATCAGGACATGCTCGAGTTCGAGCTCACGTGCGAGGAACCTACGGCAAGTGAGCATGCGGCCAGGGCAGACAACTCGGGTGGGCGCCAGGTTGCCGTGGCCATGGCAAATGATGCCATCCTAGGTCCGCTCGAGCCTATCGATCCTATGCTGGCCCTTGCTCACCATCAGGACATGCTCAAGTTCGAGCTCGAGCACGAGGAACCTGTGGCCAACAAAGGTCCGACTGGGGGAATCGTCTCGATACGGGGGCAGTGTGCTCCTCTACTCGTTCCGAGCAATCTCGTCCCTTCGACCATGATCAACACGTAGGTGCGCGCTGTGTTTCGTGTGTGAAGCAAAGAGTAGTAGGAAGAGTATGGCTCAGCTGCTCGGTTGAAATTGAGCCGAACCCGGCTGCCTTTCCAAGCTAATTTTAGGGGCCTCTGTGCCAATTGTATGGACTTGGATGTAATTTTCTATTTTTTGATGTAACCTTTTAATTTCCATCGAACGTGTCGATTGAAGCATGATGCACTTTCAGGTGAAATTAGCTACTCCCTCCGACCCAAATTAGTTGACTTAGATTTGTCTAGATTCGTGTATCTAGACTTGTTTTAGTGTTAGATACATCCGAATCTAGATAAAACTAAGTCAACTAATTTGGGTCGGACAGAGTATAAAATTAAGCTTGAAAAATATAACATGTAATTTATCCAACAAATTTATGTAGTGCTAGTAGTAAACTAGTAAGTTACACATGCCCTGCACGTGAGACTCAGATAATAGACGTCTGGCATATCATCACTATATAAAATTATAATTAAAGCAAAAAATATATAAATTTGATCAACATGTATAATATATGGGTGTATATTTGGTTCTCGTACTTTGTATATCACATGGAGTGAACGATTATTAGCTAATCTAAAACTTCAAAATTTGGTAATATGGTATAGAGAAACGAGGGAGAAGATTCTAGAATGATGGAGAAGTGTTTTGAGGTTCCCATGTTTCCAAACATAGAAAACCACGCATGTTTTACTTGTGATTCCTAGGTTCTTTGTGTTTTCAAGGTTCATAGATAAATTAACTCACTTAAATTACACTACTGTCTCGGATTTAAATTAATGTTCTCAGATTTGTCTAGATTTGGGTATATGCATCTAGCACAAAAACATGACTAGATACATTTGAATCTAGATGAATCTATGAACATTAATATGGATGGGAGGGAGTCTATCAAAATTATGTCAAATTATTTCGAACCATATGTGAGCTGTCAATTGCTCTTTAAATTCCACAAAAATCTTTTGAAGTTGCCCACCAGACAACCAATATATGGAGAGCACGACCGATAGTTTTCAAAGATTCAACTTCTTTCTAGACTTTGCATGCCGGCAAAGTTGACCCTGCTTTGAAAAAAGAGAGAGAAATAGGCCAAAGAATAGGGGGACTCATGCATGGCGTCCTTTTTCTTGTACTACCTGCTATGAAAAATAATAAACATGAGTTTTTCAAAACTTTTGAAAAAAGCCGCTTCACAAAAATGGCCTACCATGTATAAGTATGAACAAGTTCAGGACGAGCGACCAAGCAAGGTCACGGACATATCCATGTTTATGGGTAGTTTGTAGTAGTACTACAAGAAAGTAGAGCTGCTATCTTGGCGTTGGTAAACAGCTTTACCAATGGGAGTTCCCAAATACTAGCAAAAGTAACAACTCCAATTTGCTAAGCGATGGAAATATTTTTCTCTGTAAAGCAAAGTACTTCACTTCCGTAATAGTACTACTCGAAAAGGGAGGCGGCTCCTTCCAAAAAAAAGGAGGCAGCACGAGAGCAGCGGGAGGAGGAGTAGCAAGGCGGTGCGATGTCAGAGCAAGCCTATGACGGGCTGCTGACACGAGGTACACTCCACTAGAAGTAAATATATGGACCTACTAGTAGTAATATGCACGCAAAACAACTTGTGTGTTCTCTCTCCTTCGCTGGCTCTCACCATCCATGCTCCATCGATCTCTTCTCTCCAGCCGCGGGTGCATAGTCCTGTTTGTCTCTTCCTCGTCCACAGTGTGGCGCTCTGCACGTGTGACTTGGTACAACACACCGATCTACTTCCAGAACCACCCCCCCCGAAATTGAAGCCATCTACTAAATTAATAATCATATGCACCAATACAAAAAGCCTCAAAAGTAATAATAATTACAAAAAGGTCCTCTGACCACATTGCGATGACTACAAACCCTAGTGCGTTAATTGGAGTGTCTCGCTCCTTTAGGACCTACGGTACCCAGATTCCAAAAAAAAATAAAGAATGCCAATGCCCCAATTTTCAGACTAAGTGTACCATACTTTCTTACAATTCCCAAGTTTTAGGATTTTTCAAGACAGCATAGAAATATTTTTCATTTTATTCCTGTTTAATCTTCTTGCTTTTTGATGAGGGTTCTGCATGTAATGCTAATTGTTCTATAGTTCAAATGTTAGGTATTGTACATGCTGGTATAAAGCCGATAAAAGATGACATGTCACTTTGTTATACCTAACATTCGATTATACTATTGAACTAGCTCTCACGCACTTGTAGAATATTAATTTAGACCTAATTCTACAAATCGACTGAAAGTCGTCTGAGTGGGTGAAACTAGCTAGAAAATTATGCTTGAAAAATATAACATGTAATTTATCCAACCACTTTATGTACTATATTAAATAAATGGCACATGCTATGAACTCTAAGCCATATTGATCGCACTTCCTTCCAAAAAATACTTTTACTTCTTTACCATGCATACTAACATGCACCGACCTAACTATACCAAAATATGGGCACACGGTCATTATCTTGATGAAGACAGGGTATGTCCATGACCTTGGTCATTTGGCTTGAAACCTAAGAAAGTTCATACATAGTAGTACATGATATAGTAGGCAATACCAGAAGTGTGAGTTTTTCAAGTACTTTTACTGGTATAAAAATAAGAAATAATGACCCCACCAAATTTTTGTACAAAGTGGATAATTCTTTCTTATAGTTCCCAAGTTTAAGTATTTTTCAAACTTCCAGGCTAAAGCTCCACGTGCACTTTAATGCATGACTCTAATTCGATTAAATGAAATTAGGTCAAACTTGGATATATGTGAGCGTGATAGACTATTACTCTTGAAAATATCCAAAATTCTTTTGAAGGTACCGAGACAACCAATATATCATGGGCCAACAATAGTTTTGAAAATACCATTACTGATTAGTATTTGCATACCGACAAATTTGACCACGTATGGAAAACATTCAAACAAAATAAAGCGTAAAACAAAACCATGAGACTTCATTATGATTGGGGTACTTTTGCTAGTAGTATTATTAATTTCCAAGAAAAATGATAAACATGAGATTCGACAACCTTAGGGAAAACGGATTCACATTATAGCCCACCATGATGTAACATCATTCATTCTTGGTTTTCAGCACGAACGACCAATAAGGTCACGGCCTTCTATATCGATGTATACCCTAGCTACACTTTTACATAGGGTTCTGACATCGGGTAGATGGGTGCGTCTTGGCCTAGTAAACAATGTTGCCCGCGGGAGTTTCGAACAATTAGGAAGAAATTTTTTCCACTTTTCCAACTGATTATGTGGATGTTTTGTACTAGTAGTAAAGAAAATCAGAAGAATGTGCACTGAATACGAGAAGCGCGCCATGTTTCCGGACATAGTGAACCATCCATGTTTTACTTGCGGTTCCTAGGTTCTTTGAGTTTTCAAGGTTCGTAGATAAATTAACCCAATTAAATTACATTACTGTATCCGATTAAAATTAATATTCTCATATTTTTCTAGAGTCAGATATATGTATCTAGCACAAAAACATGACTAGATACATTTGAATCCAGATGAATCTATGAACATTAATATGGATCGAAGGGAATCTGTCGAAATTAGTTCAAATTATATCAAACCACATGTGAGCTGCCAAGTGATTTTTAAATTTCACAAAAATCTTTTGAAGTTGCCCACTAGATAGTCAATATATCAAGAACACGACTGGGAGTTTTCAAAGAATCAACTTCTTGCTAGACTTTGCATGCCGGAACGGTTGACCTTCCTTTGGAAAAAAGAGAGATAAATAGGCAACAAAAACAGGGGGACTCATGCATGGCGTTCTTTTTCTTGTATTGCCTGACATGAAAAATAATAAACATGAGTTTTCACAACTTTTAAAGAAAACCGCTTCACAAAAATGGCCTACCATATATAAGTATGAACAGGTTTCAGGACGAGCGACCAAGCAAGGTCATGGACATATCCACATCATAGTTAATGGTAATTTGGTAGTACTACAAAAAGTAGATGTGTGCATCTTGGCATTGGTAAACAACTTTTCCAATACGAGTTTCCAAATACTAGGAAAAGCAACAACTCTACTAAGCGATGGAAATATTTTTTCTATAAAGCAAAGTACTCCACCTCATTTTGTTCTGCTACTCTAAAAGGTAAGCAGCGCGAGAGCAGCGAGAGGAGTGCCCTGCACGTGAGACTCGGATAATAGACGTATGACATATTCATTATATAAAATTATAATAGGTAAAGCACAAAAACTTATAAATTTAATCAACATACATAAAGTATGGGTGTATATTAAGTTCTTGTACTTTGTATCATCATGTAGAAGTTAAAGATTATTAGCTACCCAAAACACTTGATTTTTTTGGTAATATGGTCTAGAGAGACGAGGGAGAAGATTCTAGTATGATGGAGAAGTGTGCTTTGAGGTTTATGCATAGAATTCATTATGCTGAAGACTATCTATACAATCTTCTAGATGTTATAATAGAAAATAAGATCTAACGGTTGGAAATATTGGGATTCGCGAGTATTGAGATCCAACGGTCGGCATTCAAAGTTATTCGTACAATCTTATCTTACCAGGTACTATATAGTGTACGAATACAAATAACTTTGAATATTGACTGTTGGATCAAGACTCACGAATTCGAACGACATTTTCAGCCGTTGGATCTCTTTTTCCATTCTAGCATCTAGAAGATTTTTTTGATAATCTTCAGCATAATTAATGCTATGCACAAACCTCAATACATACTTCTCCATCATACTAGAATTTTATCACTCATTATCTAGACCAAGGTTACTACCAAAAATTTCAAGTGTTAGGTAGCTAATAATCTTTGACTTCTACACATGACGATACAAAGTAGAAGAACCAAATATACACACATACTTTATATATGTTGAAAAAATTTATACTTTTCTGCTTTACCTATTATATTTTTATATAGTGATGATATGTCAGACGTCTCTTATCTGATTTGTCTCCGATTCAAATTAATGTTCTCAGATTTTTCTAGATACGGGTATATGTATCTAGCACAGAAACATGACTAGATACATTTGAATCTAGATGAATCTATGAACATTAATATGGATCGAAGGGAGTTTGTTGAAATTATGTAAAATTATTTTAAACAACATGTGAGCTGCCAATTGCTCTTTAAATTCCACAAAAAAATCCTTTGAAGTTGCCCACCAGACAGCCAATATATGGAGAACACGACCGGGAGTTTTCAAAGATTCAACTTCTTTCTAGACTTTGCATGCTGACAAAGTTGAACCTGCTTTGAAAAAAGAGAGAGAAATAGGCCAAAAATACAGGGGGACTCATGCATGGAGTCCTTTTGCTTATACCACCTGCCATGAAAAATAATAAACATGAGGTTTTCACAACTTTTGAAAAAAGCCACTTCACAAAAATGGCCTACCATGTATAAGTATGGACATGTTTCAGGACGAACGACCAAGCAAGGTCATGTACATATCCATCTTTATGGGAATTTTGTAGTAGTACTACGAGAAAGTAGATGTGCGCATCTTGGCGTTGGTAAAGAGCTTTGCCAATGGGAGTTTCCAAATACTAGGAAAAGTAACAACTCCAATTTTCAAAGCAATGGAAATATTTTTGTCTGTAAAGCAAAGTATTCCACTTATGTACTAGTACTACTCGAAAAGGGAGGCGGCTCCTTCCAAAAAAAGGAGGCAGCACGAGAGTAGCGGGAGGAGGAGGAAGGCGGTGCGATGTCAGAGCAAAGCTATGATGGGCTGCTAACACGAGGTACACTCCACTAGTAGTAAATATATGGACCTACTAGTAGTAATATGCACGCAAAACAACTTGTGTTTTCTCTTTCCTTCGCTAGCTCTCACCATCCATCCTCCATCAATCTCTTCTCTGCAGCCACGGGTGCACAATCCGCCTTGTCTCTTCCTCGTCCACAGCGTGGCGCCGTGCACATGTGACTTGGTATGGCACACTGATCTACTTGCAGCAACCATTCCCCCCCGAAATTCAAACCATCTACTGGATTAATAATCATCTACATCAATACAAAAAGTCTCAAAAGTAATAATAATAATTACAAAAAGGTCCTCAGACCACATTGCGATGACTACAAACCCTAGTGCGCTAATTGGAGTGTCTCGGTCCTTCAGAACCTACGGTACCCAGGTTCCAAAAAAGAAATAAAGAATGCCACTGCCCCAATTTTCAGACTAGTGTACCATGCTTTCTTACATGTCCCAAGTTTTAGGATTTTTCAAGCGGGCATAGAAATATTTTTCATTTTATTCCTGTTTAATGTTCTTGCTTTTTGATGAGGTTGTTGCATGTAATGCTAGTTTTTCTATAGTTTAAATGTTAGGTACTGTACATGCTGGTATAAAGCCGGCAATAGATGACGTGTCACTTTGTTATACCTAAAACTCGGTTATACTATTGAACCAGCTCTCACGTAGTTGTAGAATATTAATTTAGACCTAATTGGACAAATTAACAGAAAGTTGTCTCACTGGGTGAAATTAGCTAGAAAATTAAGCTTGAAAAATATAACATGAAATTTATCCAACCACTTTATGTACTATAGTAAATAAATGGCACATGCTATGACTCTAAGCCATATTGATCACACTTCCTTCCAGAAAATACTTTTACTTCTTTACCATGCATGCTAACATGCACCGACCTAGCTATACCAAAATATGGGCACAAGGTCATTATCTTGATGAAGACAGGGTATGTCCATGACCTTGGTCATTTGGCTTAAAACCCAAGAAAGTTCATAGATAGTAGTACGTGATATAGTAGGCAATACCAGAAGTGTGAGTTTTTCAAGTACTTTTACTGGTATAAAAATAAGAAAGAATAACCCCACCAAATTTTCGTACAAAGTGGACAATTCTTTCTTACACTTCCTAGGTTTAAGTATTTTTCGAACTTCCAAGATAAAGCTCCACGTGCACTTAAATGCATGACTCTAAGTCAATTAAACGAAATTATGTCAAACTTTAATACATGTGAGCGTGATAGACTATTACTCTTGAAAATATCCAAAATTCTTTTGAAGGTAATTAGGCAGCTAATTTATCATGTGCCAACAATAGTTTTGAAAAATGCCATTACTGATTAGTATTTGCATATCGACAAATTTGACCGCGGATGGAAAACATTCAAACAAAATAAAGCATAAAACAAAAACATGAGACTTCATTACGATTGGGGTACTTTTGCTAGTAGTATTATTAATTGCCAAGAATAATGATAAATATGAGATTCGACAACCTTAGGGAAAACGGATTCACTTTATATCCCACCATGATGTAACATTATTAATTCTTCGTTTTTAGCATGAACGACCAATAAGGTCATGGCCTTCTATATCGATGTATACCCTAGCTACACTTTTACATAGGGTTCTGACATCGGGTAGATGGGTGCATCTTGGCCTAGTAAACAATCTTTCCTGTGGGAGTTTCGAACAATTAGGAAAAACATTTTTCACTTTTCCAACTGATTATGGGGATGTTTTGTACTAGTAGTAAATAAAATCAGAAGAATGTGGCACTGAATGCGAGAAGCGCGCCATGTTTCCGGACATAGCGAACTATCCATGTTTTACTTGCGATTCCTAGGTTCTTTGAGTTTTCAAGGTTCGTAGATAAATTAACCCAATTAATTACACTATTGTATCCGATTCAAATTTATATTCTGAGATTTGTCTAGATTCGGATATATGTATCTTTCATAGAAACATGACTAGATACATTTGAATCTAGATGAATCTATGAACATTAATATGGATCGGAGGGAGTCTGTCGAAAGTAGGTCAAATTATGTCGAACCACATGTGATTTGCCAATTGCTCTTTAAATTTCACAAAAATCTTTTGAAGTTGCCCACCAGATAGCCAATATATCGAGAACACGACCGGGAGTTTTCAAAGATTCAACTTCTTTCTAGACTTTGCATGCCGGCAAAGTTGACCTTGCTTTGGAAAAAGAGAGAGAAATAGGCAACAAAAAAAGGGGGACTCATGCATGGCGTCCTTTTCCTTGTATTGCCTGCCATGAAAAATAATAAAAATGAGTTTTCACAACTTTTGAAGAAACCCGCTTCACAAAAATGGCCTACCGTGTATAAGTATGAACATGTTTCAGGACGAGCGACCAAGCAAGATCATGGACATATCCACATCATAGTTTATGGTAATTTAGTAGTACTACAAAAAAGTAGATGTGTGCATCTTGGCATTGGTAAAGAATTTTGCCAATGCGAGTTTCCAAATACTAGGAAAAGTAGCAACTCAACTAAGCGATGTAAATATTTTTTCTATAAAGCAAAGTACTCCACCTCATTCTGTTCTGCTACTCCAAAAGGTAGGCAGCGCGAGAGCAGTGAGAGGAGTGCCCTACAGGTGAGACTCGGATAATAGACATATGACATATCATCATTTTATAAAGTTATAATAGGTAAAGCACAAAACAATATAAATTTGATCAACATACATAAAGTATGGGTGTATATTTGTTTCTTGTACTTTGTATCATCATGTAGAAGTCAAAGATTATTAGTGATGGCTCAATGCACGGCGTCCAGAAAAGTGCTGGTGCGTGCTTGATGTAGAGCTCGTTGGGAACCCCAAGAGGAAGGTATGATGAGCACAGCAACAAGTTTCCCTCAGTTATGAAACCAAGGTTTAATCGAACCAGTAGGAGCAAGGAAACACCCCAAAGGTGTTACTAGCTGAGCTTTGGAAGGGCACACTACCGGTGCTAGTAGCAACGTGGAGACCTGCACAACACAACCACAGAACTTTGTCCCCAACTTGCGATGAGGTTGTCAATCTCACCGTGTTTTTCGGAAATCAAAGGATTAAACTTATTGAATGGAAAGAAGTAATAGTTTGCAGAAAGTAAACACAAAGAAGTAAAAGTTTGTAGATTGAATGTAAAAGACAAGGACCGGGATCCATAGTTCACTAGAGGTGGCTCTCCTTAGATAGATAACATGCTGGGTGAACAAATTACAGCGGGGCAATTGACAAACATCGAGAAATAAATAAATGCATATACTAACAATCTTGACTCCTTGGAGACTTGATTGGGCATTACAACATAATACATAGACCGCCATCCAACTACATCTATGACTAATAATCCACCTTCAGGTTATCATCTGAACCCCCTCCAGTATTAAGTTGCAAGCAACAGATTATTGCTTTACGAACTGCGTGTAAAGTAAACAATACGGTTGTTCTATGAACAAATGATTGTTGTTTTCTCCCTAATAGAAACAACACATCTAGTACCTTAGAGATTTCTGTCACTTCCCCAGATTACCAGAGGCACGAACCCACTATCGAGCATAAATACTAACTCTTGGAGTTGCTATCATCTACTTGGCCAAGATAGCTACTAACAACGGAAAGCATGCAAGACCACAAATAACAAAGACATGATAGAATCAGTAATCAATCTGAAATAGCATCTCAATATCCATTGGATCCCCGCAAACACAACATGCAGAATTACAAATAGATGACCTTGATCATGAACGGAGCTCACAATATCTAAACGTGAAAGCACAAAGGAGGAGAACCAGCCATCTAGCTACTACATGGATCCGTAGTCCAAGGATGAACTACTCACGCATCATACGGAGGCTTGCATGGTGATGAAGAAGGCCTCCAGGGTGAATTCCCCTCTCCGGCAGGGTGCCAGGAAGAGCTTCAGATCCCTCCCGATCTAGGCATGGAGATGATGGCGGCTACAGACTCTTTCGTGGATTTTTGATCGGGTACTTAGGGTTTACGTCCCGAGGGCATCTTCTAGTCGGAAGGGTAGGCCGAGGGGGTGCCAGGGGCCACCACACCACCCCCTGCCGCGGCCCCAGCCTGGCCACGCGGCCAGGTGGTGTGGCCGGCCTCTGGCCCCTCTCCGTCTCGTATTCTGGCATCTGATGACTTCTGGAAAAATAGGCACTTTGGCTTTTGTCCCGTCCAATTCCAAGAACATTCATTTTCTGACTTTACTGGAACCAAAAACAACCGAAAACAAGCAGCTGGCACTATGGCTCTTGTTAATAGGTTAGTCCAAGAAATCATATGAAAAGTACTCCAAAGTTGGAAAAAAACACAAGAAAGTGGATAAAACCAAGCATGGAACATCAAAAATTATACATACATTTGCAATGTATCAACATCCCCAAGCTTAACTCCTACTCGCCCTCGAGTAGGTAAGTGATAAAAAGAAAGAATAATTTTCGAGGTGACATGCACCATCAAAGACTTGATCAAAATATTTGTAAAACATTCAAAGCTAGGATCATAGTACTTCAATCATAACATGAAAGACAAAGTTCTAGCAATAAGCAAAGAAACTATGATGCAACATGAAAAAGGCACAAACAAAAGATTCATGAATAACAATGCTTTGCAAGACGTTTGTTTGTTTCACATAAAGAAAACATAGCATAATAGTATTCAGCTTGTCCCTCAATAGAGTAGCAAATATAAATGCATAGGACACCTTCAAAGTTCATAAGAGTGACTAGATACAATAGTTTAAAACAAGCAATATCAAAGTATGCATCAATCAACTAGTCTTGGGACAATGCACATAGAACTGAGAATGGCCACTATGCTCTCAAAGTAGGTGCATAAAGTTAGAAGGTGGAGACTAAATATAATGGTGGAAGAAAGGCCTTTATAAAAGGAAGTAGGGATTCAAGTCTCATAAAGAGCTTCCAAAAATTATGGTACTTATAGCTTTCAGCTCTCATTGCCCCTATCATAAGCATCTTGAAGTGATTAAGGTTAAAGTGAACAAACTATGGTGTACATGCTTGACGAAGTATAAGTCAGAAATCTCATGTCCCTTGTATACGAGGGCCGCTCATCATGCTACTCAAGTTTAGTCACCGGTAAGTTCTTGTCATTGTAAGTATATGTGTATCATAGAGAACTGCCAACGGGGTACCTCTTGCCCGATGATACGGAAGAATCCCCATATCAAAATGACAAGACAAGTAGACAACAAGCATCTCAGCATTCTTCTTATTTACCATGGGAATATGGTGCTTTTTTCTCTCTTTCCTCTTTTCATAATCTCTTTTTTTCCTCTTTTCTCTTTTTTTCTCAATATAGGACTCTTTTCTATAAGAAGAATGCTTCATAGACAGCTCATTATGGTTACGCTGCAGGTTTCCACCATGTCAGCATGGATTAGACCAGCGGCCCAGGCGTTTCTCTAACACATATACGTAACTCCATGGACTTACAAGCTCCCCTTTCATTTCACACCGACGACATCCATATACAAAAGAGCATCATATCAACTAGGTACAAGTACCAAGTGCAATGTTGAAAGCGTTCCCCATGAAAGCATGGTTCTGCTAATTCCCGACAAATAAGTGCAAGAATATATAACATCGAAGACACAATGGTTCAAGTTTATTAAGGGCACGAAAATTAAAGTGTGCCATCAAGTTAGTGAGAGCTTTAATCACTAGTTTTCTCATAACAAGTTTAATTTGGAAGGTAAACAAAAGCATGAATATACTTGGAATAGCATAAGCTAGTAGGTAGGTATGGTGGACTCTTTGGAATAACTTGGTTTAGGGAGTTGGATGCATGAGCGGAACTCATACTTTGTAGTGGAGGCTAGCAAAAGACTGGGAGCAACAAACTAAGAGAGCAATAATGGCCATAATCATGCAGAGCGAAAAAACATCATTGATCAAAGCATAAAGTGCTACTACAAGTTGAAAACTAAAGGATCATAAAGGCTATGGTGACTTGATATAGTCATAACATGGTGTGAGCATGCGCCAAGTCAACCCAAATAAAGCATCAAAGGAGAATACCACTATATTATGCCTTAATATGCTAAAACAACGCATGATTCATCCAAGGCACATTAAGCAATCTCAATTGTTTATAACAAGTCATGCTATAGCAAAGAATACTAAGCATAAAGCCAAAACAATATCAAGCATGGCAAGAAAAAGCATAGGCCACAGTCAAAAATAAGCTCTTTTTACCACATAAGCATGAACTTTCCTACTCTTTTCCAAACCAAACCAAACTATTTGCAAACGAATGTATGAAAGAGGGTGTCCAACCAATTTATTCAATAAACTAAGCAAAAAAAAGCAAACGAAAAATCAAAATGAAAACGAAAAAGAAGACGCTCCAAGAACAACAGAACTGTGCATGAAACAATAAAAATGAAGCGTTTGGAAGAAACCTGAGATTTTTATTGATGAAGAAGGGGAATGCCTTGGGCATCCCCAAGCTTTGACGCTTGTACTTCTTGGATATTTCTTGGGGTGACACGCATGGCATCCCGAAGCTTGAGCTTTAGTCCATCCTTCGTCTCATTACTCATTCCTTTCATACACCTAAAAATTTTCTTCATACAAAACTTCACACAATCTTTATTAGCAACTTTAGTGCACTTAAGATAAATAAGTCTTAAGGTTCAGTTCTAACACCAAATAAACTTCCAATAGAACACTAGCTCCTGTAGCACTTCCCTCAAAAATCTCAATTCCCCAAAATAACTCAAAAAGGAACCAACAAGAAGCAAATGCAGAAAATGGCAGATATCTGTCAAAACAGACCAGCAGGTAAAGACGAATTTTTTCAAAGACCTTCTGTTGCTAAAATCAAAAAGTGTTGAACTAACGAAAGTTAGATAACAACCTGGGTCAGAAGCACAAAAATTCACGCCTCAAAAAGACGATCAGAGATTTTACACGAATTTTTACGGTGAAGCACAAAAATCTGTTTCGGGACAACAACTTTCCCAATCATTACTTCTCTCTCATTTGAGGTTACTCTTGGCACAAAAAGCAAATAAAAAGGATAAGGAGCGGTTATTACAGAGGTAATAACTTCCAAGACTCATCTAAAACTTTTGGGTTATCTCCTAATAAGTACTTTTCTTGAACGCCTTTAAGTTAGGCATAAGAAGCAAAGAAAGAATCAAGTGTTCTTAAATGAAGAAGCATTAAAACCAAATTTTGTTTTCATAGGAGAAGCAAAATAAATCTTTTCTCTCTTTTTAGGGAAGTGTTCTATACCTTTCTTGAGTGGGATTTGATATTTAATGGTGCCTTCTTTCATATTAATGATGGCGCCAATAGTTCTAAGAAACGGTCTTCCCAAAGTAATAGGACAAGAAGCATTGTATTCAACATCCAAAACATAGAAATCAACAGGGGCATAGGCATTGTTAACCATAATAAGAACATCATTAAGACTCCCCATGAGTTTCTTTTTATCATTACCATCAAGTGGGACATTCAAATAACAATCTTCAAGAGGAGGCAAATCAAGCATATCATAAATCCTTCTACGCATAATAGAGACACTACTATCAAGATCACATAAAGCTTTGAAGTCAAAGTCATTCACTTTCATATTAATGATGGGTTCCCAACCATCTTCTTGTTTTATAGGAATAGAAGCTTTATGTTTCATATTTTATTCTTTAATCTTTATGAGAGCATCAATAATGTGTTTTGTAAAAGCCATGTTCATAGCACTAGCATTAGGACTTTTAGCAAGCTTTTGTAGGAACTTAATAACTTCAGAGATATTGCAACCATCAAGATCAAAATCAAATTTATCACCTAAAGTAGTAGAACTATTACTAGCCTCAACACTAGTGGTGGTGATAGTAGAAACACTAATGTTTCTAGCAATTTCATCTTCTCTTTCCCACTTAGCATGTAATTCAGCTAATAGTCTAACATTTTCATCAATTCTTACTTGTATAGCATTAGTAGCTGCAAATGGATTATCATTAGTTTCAGGTTTAGCAGCCATTTTATTCAAAGAAGATTGAGCTTCAGCTAAAGATGCTATATTTCTTTCAGCATTAGAGAGTTTTTCCTCAATAGTTTTATTAAAAGCAGTTTGCTTACTAATAAAGTCTTTAAGCATAACTTCAAGTTCAGAGGGAGCACTCCTATTATTTTTGTAAGAATTTCCATAAGCATTACCATTGTTGGGAGGATATGGCTTATAATTGTTGTTACCAAAATTGTTCCTATAAGCATTATTGCCAAAATTGTTACTTCTTATGAAGTTCCCATCAACTTGCTCTTCTTGAGCAACCAAATAAGCCAAAGGAACATTATTTGGATCAATATGGGCTTTTCCATTAACAAGCATAGACATAATAATATCAATCTTATCACTCAAGGAGGAAGTTTCCTCAACAGAATTTACCTTCCTACCTTGTGGAGCTCTCTCAGTATGCCATTCAGAATAATTAACCATCACATTGTCCAGAAGTTTTGTTGCAGCACCCAAAGTGATGGTCATAAAGGTACCTCCAGCAGTAGAATCCAATAGGTTCCTTGAAGAATAGTTCAATCCTGCATAAAAAGTTTGGATGATCATCCATGAAGTGAGTCCATGAGTGGGACAATTCATTACCAAAGAATTCATTCTTTCCCAAGCTTGAGCAACATGTTCATTATCAGATTGTTTAAACTTCATTATTTCACTTCTCATAGATATAATCTTAGCATGAGGATAGTGTTTTCCAATAAAAGCATCTTTGCACTTAGTCCAAGAATCAATACTATTCCTAGTTATGGAATTCAACCATTCTTTAGCTTTTCCTCTCAAAGAGAAAGGAAACAATTTCAGCTTAATAATATCACCATCTACATCCCTATGCTTTTGCATCTCACAAAGTTCAACAAAGTTATTTAGATGGGAAGCAGCATCTTCATTACCAATACCAGAAAATTGGTCTCTCATAACAAGATTGAGCAAAGCAGGTTTTATCTCAAAGAAAGTATCTTCAGGCACAGGTGGAGCAATAGGTGTGCTCATAAAATCATTGTTGTTGGTGCTAGTGAAGTCACACAACTTAGTGTTTTCAAGAGTAGTCATTTTTTTGGGTTTTCAAATAAGAAAGCAAACTAGTAAAACTAATTGTTTTGTGTTTTTGAATAACAAAACAAGCAAACAAAGCAAAAAGAAAACTAAGAAAA
Organism: Avena eriantha; assembly: GCA_910589775.1. NCBI lineage: Eukaryota > Viridiplantae > Streptophyta > Magnoliopsida > Poales > Poaceae > Avena > Avena eriantha. The sequence continues at coordinate 354,647,885 of OU342743.1, forward strand.
ACAAAAACAACAAAGTAAAGAGATTAGTTATGAGGGACTCCCCTTGTGAAGATGTCCTTGACTCCCCAGGAATGGCGCCAGAAAAATGCTTGATGGCTCAATGCACGGTGTCCAAAAAAGTGTTGGTGTGTGGTTGATGTAGAGCTCGTTGGGAACCCCAAGAGGAAGGTATGATGAGCACAACAGCAAGTTTCCCTCAGTTATGAAACCAAGGTTTAATCGAACCAGTAGGAGCAAGGAAACACCCCAAAGGTGTTACTATCTGAGCTTTGGCAGGGCGCACTACCGGTGCTAGTAGCAACGTGGAGACCTGCACAACACAACCACAGAACTTTGTCACCAACTTGCGATGAGGTTGTCAATCTCACCGTGTTTTGCGGAAAACAAAGGATTACATGTATCGAATGGAAAGAAGTAATAGTTTGCAGAAAGTAAACACAAAGCAGTAAAAGTTGGTAGATTGAATGTAAAAGACAAGGACCGGGATCCATAGTTCAGGAGACGTGGCACTCCTTATATAGATAACATGCTGGGTGAACAAATTACAGCGGGGCAATTGACAAACATCGATAAAGAAATACATGCATATACTAATCATCTTGACTCCTTTGAGACTTGATTGGGCATTACAACATAATACATAGACCGCCATCCAACTACATCTATGACTAATAATCCACCTTCAGGTTATCATCCGAACCCCCTCCAGTATTAAGTTGCAAGCAACAGATTATTGCTTTATGAACTACGTGTAAAGTAAACAATACGATTGTTCTATGAACAAAGGATTGTTGTTTTCTCCCTAGTAGCAACAGCACATCTAGTACCTTAGAGATTTCTGTCACTTCCCCAGATTACTAGAGGCATGAACCCACTATCGAGCATAAATACTAACTCTTGGAGTTGCTAGCATCTACTTGGCCAATATAGCTACTAACAAGGGAAAGCATGCAAGATCAAAAATAACAAAGACATAATAGAATCAATAATCAATCTGAAATAGCATCTCAATATCCATAGGATCTCCGCAAACACAACATGCAGAATTATAAATAGATGATCTTGATCATGAACGGAGCTCACAAGATCTAAACATGAAAGCACAAAGGAGGAGAACCAGCCATCTAGCTACTACATGCATCCGTAGTCCAAGGATGAACTACTCACGCATCACACCGGAGGCTTGCATGGTGATGAAGAAGGCCTCCAGGGTGAATTCCCCTCTCCGGCAGGGTGCCAGGAAGAGCTTCAGATCCCTCCCGATCTAGGGATGGATATGACGGTGGCTACAGACTCTTTCGTGAATTTTTGATCGGGTACTTAGGGTTTACGTCCCGAGGGCATCTTATAGTCGGAAGGGGAAGCCGAGGGGGTGCCAGGGGCCACCACACCACCCCCTGACGTGGGCCTAGCCTGGCCGTGCGGCCAGGTGGTGTGGCCGGCCTCTGGCCCCTCTCCGTCTCGTATTATGGCATCTGATGACTTCCGGAAAAATAGGCACTTTGGCTTTTGTCCCGTCCAATTCCGAGAATATTTATTTTCAGACTTTCTTGGAACCAAAAACAGCAGAAAACAGGCAGCTGACACTGTGGCTCTTGTTAATAGGTTAGTCCAAGAAATCATATGAAAATTACTCCAAAGTTGGAACAAAACACAAGAAAGTGGATAAAACAAAGCATGGAACCTCAAAAATTATAGGTACATTTGCAATGTATCAATTAGCTACCCAAAACACTTGATTTTTTTGGTAATATGGTCTAGAGAAATGAGGGAGAAGATTTTTGTATGATGGAGAAGTGTATTTTGAGGTTTATGCATAGCATTCATTATGCTGAAGACTATCTATACAATCTTCTAGATGCTATAATGGAATAGAAGATCCAACGGTTGGAAATATTGGGATTCGCGAGTATTGAGATCCAACGGTCGGCATTCAAAGTTATTCCTACAATCTTATCTTACCAAGTACTATATAGTGTACGAATACAAATAACTTTGAATATTGACTGTTGGATCAAGACTCACGAATCCGAACGACATTTCCAGCCATTGGATCTTCTTTTCCATTCTAGCATCTAGAAGATTTTATTGATAGTCTTCAGCATAATTAATGCTATGCACAAACCTCAAAACACACTTCTCCATCATATTAGAATCTTATCACTCATTTCTCTAGACCAATGTTACTACCAAAAATTTCAAGTGTTAGGTAGCTAATAATCTTTGACTTCTACACATGACGATAGAAAGTAGAAGAACCAAATATACACCCATACTTTATATACGTTGATCAAATTTATGTTTTCTGCTTTACCTATTATAATTTTATATAGTGATGATATGTCAGACGTCTCTTATCTGATTTATCTTTGATTGAAATTAATGTTCTCAGATTTGTCTAGATTCAGGTATATGTATCTAGCAAAGAAACATGACTAAATACATTAGAATCTAGATAAATCTATGATCATTAATATGGATCGGAGGGATTCTGTCGAAATTATGTCAAATTATTTTGAACCACATGTGAGCTCCCAATTGCTCTTTAAATTCCACAAAAATATTTTGAGGTTGCCCACTAGATAGCCAATATATGGAGAACACGACCGAGAGTTTTCAAACATTCAGCTTCTTTCTAGACTTTGCATGCCGGCAAAGTCGACCCTGGTTTGAAAAAACAGAGAGAAATAGGCCAAAAAAAACAGGGGGACTCATGCATGTCATCCTTTTGCTTGTACTACCTGCCATGAAAAATAATAAACATGAGTTTTTCACAACTTTTGAAAAAATCCGCTTCACAAAAATGGCCTACCAAAGTATGAACATGTTTCAGGAGGAGCGACCAAGCAAGGTCATGGACATATCCATGTTTATGGGAATTTTGTAGTAGTACTACAAGAAAGTAGATGTGCGCATCTTGGCGTTGGTAAACATCTTTGCCAATGGGAGTTCCCAAATACTTGCAAAAGTAACAACTCCAATTTTCTAAGCGATAGAAATATTTTTCTCTGTAAAGCAAAGTACTCCACTTCCGTACTAGTACTACTCGAAAAGGGAGGCGGCTCCTTCCAAAAAAAAGAAGGCAGGGCGAGAGTAGCGGGAGGAGGAGTCGGAAGGCGGTGCGATGTCAGAGCAAAGCTATGATGGGCTACTGACATGAGGTACACTCCACTAGTAGTCAATATATGGACCTACTAGTAGTAATATGCACGCAAAACAAGTTGTGATTTCTCTCTCATTCGCTGGCTCTCACCATCTATCCTCCATCAATCTCGTCTCTGCAGCCGCGGGTGGATAGCCCGGCTTATCTCTTCCTCGTCCACACTGATCTACTTCCAGCAACCCCCCCCCCCCCCCCGAAATTCAAGCCATCTACTGGATTAATAATCATCTTTTTTTTATGAACAAGTCTGAGTAACCTCGCAAGGTCGTGGACATATCGACATCATAGTTTATGGCAAATTTCCCATATTTCGTAGTACTACAAGCAAGTAGATGTGCATATCTTGCAATTGGTAAACAATATACGAACAACTTTGAATATTGACCATTGGATCAAGACTCACAAATCCCAATATTTCCAACCGTTGGATATTCTTTTCCATTATTCTAGCATCTAGAAGATTCTATTGATAGTCTTCATCATAATGAATGCGATGGACAAAACTCAAAAAACACTTCTCCCTAATTCTAGAATCTTCTGCCTCATTTCTGGAGACCATGTTACCAAAATTTTAAAGTTTTAGATTGCTAATAATCACTGACTTCTACATGACATACAAAGTATAAGAACCAAATATATACACCCATACTTTATAGATGTTGATCAAATTTATATTTTTTCTTTTCCTATTATAATCTTATCTTACCACTATATAGTGTACGAATAACTTTGAATATTGACCGTTGGATCAAGACTCGTGAATCCCAACATTTCCAGTCGTTGGATCTTCTTTTCCATTCTAGCATCTAGAAGATTTTATTTCTTTGAACGGTGTAGAAGATTCTACTGATAGTCTTCATCAAAATGAATGCTATGCACAAAACTCAAACCACACTTCTCCATCATTTTAGAATCTTCTCCCTCATTTCTCTAGACCATGTTACCAAAAATTTCATGTTTTAGATCTCCGCTACTATAATGGAGCAGTTTTAAATTGGATCCATAGCACCAATCTTGACCGTTGGGTTGTTAGATCTAATAGTTCAAAGGAGCTGGATTCGTGTTGAATAGTACCTAGACCAAACTCCACCATGTTCTAGAACCATGATGTCACCACCCCCAAAATTTCATAGCATAGTAGGATGTATTCTAAATATGTGTATATAATTATTATTAATAGACTTAATTTATGCATTTTTTCTCTAATGTATGAAATGTGATTTAACAAAAATCGACTTTTTATTAACCAATAGTCTTGTTACAGAAAAATGCATATATATTAAGTCTATTAATAATAACTATATCTACACATATTAAGAATACAACCTAATAATGTGCTATGAAATTTTGGGGGTGGTGACATGATGGTTTTAGAACATGGTGTAGTTTGCTCTAGGTACGTACTATTCAACACGAATCTAGCTGCTTTGAACCATTGGGTCTAAGAGCCCAACGGTCAGGATTGGTGCTATGGATCCAATTCAAAACTGCTCCATAGTAGTAGAGAGAATACATCCTACTACGCTATGAAATTTTGGGGTGGTTACATGATGGTTCTACAACATGCATGGTGGTGTTTGCTCTAGGTGCTATTCAACATGAATCCAGGTTCTCTGAACCATTGGATCTAACAGCATAATGGTCGGGATTTGTGTTATGGATCCAATTCAAAACTTCTCCATTATAGTTGTAGAGATATAACAACTATATAGTGTATGAATAACTTTGAATGCTGATCGTTGGATCACGATTGACGAATCCTAATATTTCCAACCGTTGGATCTTCTTTTCCATTCTAGCATCTATAAGATTCTACACATAGTCTTCAACATAATGAATATTATACACAAACATCAAAACACACTTCTCCATCATACTAGAATCTTCTCCCTAGTACGGAGTAGCTAATAATCGTTGACTTCTACATGATCTTACCTTATCTTATCTTACCACTATATAGTGTACGAATAACTTTGAATGTTGACAGTTGGATCAAGACTCGCGAATCCAAGCGTTTCTAGAAGTTGGAACTTCTTTTACATTCTAGCTTCTAGAAGAATCTATTGATAGTCTTCGACATAATGAATGCTATGCACAAACCTCAAAACACACTTCTCTATCATACTAGAAGGTTCTCCCTTGTTTCTCTAGACCATGTTATCAAAAATTTCATGTGTTAGGTAGCTAAATAATCTTTGACTTCTACATGATGATACAAAGTAGATGGACCAAATATACACCCATACATTATAGATGTTGATCAAATTTATATTTTTGTGCTTTACCAATTACTATTAAGTTGCACGTGCCTTGCACGTTAGACTCATATAGTAGACGTATGGCATATCATCACTATATAAAATTATAATTGGTAAAGCATAATAAATTATAAATTTGATCAAGATCTATAAATTATGGGTGTATCCTTGTACTTTGTATGCCATGTAGAAGTCAAAGATTATTAGCTACCTAACACATGAAATTTTTGATAACATGGTCTAGAGAAACAAGGGAGAAGCTTCTAGTATGATGGAGAAGTGTGTTTTGAGGTTTGTGCATAGCATTCATTATGTCGAAGACTATCAATAGATTCTTCTAGAAGCTAGAATGTAAAAGAAGATCCAACTTCTAGAAACGCTTGGATTCGTGAGTCTTGATCCAACTGTCAACATTCAAAGTTATTCGTACACTATATAGTGGTAACATAGTTGTATATAGTGATGATGATAGGTCATATGTCTACTATCCGAGTCTCACGTGCAACTTACTTGTAGCTAATAATCGTTGAATTCTACATGATCTTACCACTATATCGTGTACGAACAACTTTGAATATTGACCGTTGGATCAAGACTCGCGACCCAACATTTCCGGTCGTTGGATCTTATTTTCCATTCTAGCATCTTGAATATTCTATTGATAGTCTTCATTACAAATAACTATATAGTGTACGAATAACATTGAATGTTGACCGTTGGATCAAGACTCACAAATCCCAGCTTTTCGAGCCGTTGGATCTTCTTTTGCATCCTATCATCTAGAAGATTCTATTTATAGTCTTTGGCATAATGAATGCTATGCACAACCTCAAAACACACTTCTCCATCATACTAGAATCTTCCCCCTTGTTTCCCTAGACCATGTTATCAAAAATTTCATGTGTTAGGTAGCTAATAATCTTTGACTTCTACATGATGATACAAAGTACAAGGACCAAATATATACACCCATACTTTATAGATGTTGATCAAATTTATATTTTTTTGTGCTTTACTAATTATAATTGTATATAGATATGTCATACATCTACTATCCAAGTCTCACGTGCAAGGCGCGTGCAACTTACTAGTAGCTAATAATCGTTGACTTCTACATGATCTTACCACTATATAGTGTAAGAACAACTTTGAATATTGACCGTTGGATCAAGACTTGCGAATCCCAACATTTCCAGCCGTTGGATCTTCTTTTCCATTCTAGCATCTTGAAGATTCTATTGATAATCTTCATTACAATGAATGCTATGCACAAAACTCACTTCTCCATCATTCTAGAATCTTCTCCCTCGTTTCTCTAGACCATGTTACCAAAATTTTAAAGTTTTAGATAGCTAAAAATCGTTGACGTACTTCTACATGATATACAAAGTACAAGAACCAAATATATATATACACCCATATTTTATAGATGTTGATCAAATTTATATTTTTCTGCTTTACCTATTATAATCTCAGCACTATATAGTGTACAAATAACTTTGAATATTGACTGTTGCATCAAGACTCGCGAATCCCAATATTTCTAGCTGTTGGATCTTCTTTTACATTCTAGCATCTAGAAGATTCTATTTTTAATGGTCTAGAAGATTCTATTTATAGTCTTCATCACAATGAATGCTATGCACAAAACTCAAAACACACTTTCCTCATCATTCTAGAATCTTCTCCCTCATTTCTCTAGACCATGTTACCCAAAAAATTCATGTTTTAGATAGCTAATAATCGTTAACTTCTACATGATCTTACCACTATATAGTGTACGAACAACTTTGAATATTGACCGTTGGGTCATGACTCGTGAATCCCATCATTTCAAGCCATTGGATCTTCTTTTCCATTCAAGCATCTAGAAGATTCTAGTGATAGTCTACATCACAATGAATGCTATGCACAAAACTCAAATAACACTTATCATTCTAGAATATTCTCCCCCATTTCTCTAGACCATGTTACCAAAATTTTAATGTTTTATATAGCTAATAATCGTTGACCTCTACATGATATCCAATAGCTAGAAATGCTGGATTCGCGAATCTTGATCCAACGGTCAACATTCAAAGTTATGCATACACTATATAGTGGTAAAATAAGATAAGATAAGATAAGATAAGATCATGTAGTAGTCAATGATTATTAGCTACGAGGGAGAATATTCTAGTATGATTGGGAAGTGTGTTTTGAGGTTTGTGCATAACATTCATTATGCTGAAGACTATCAATATAATCTTATAGATGCTAGAATGGAAAATAAGATCCAACAGCTGGAAATGTTGGGATTCATGAGTCTTGATCCAACGGTCAATATTCAAAGTTATTCGTACACTATATAGTGGTAAGATATCTCTATCTTTACTACTATAATGGAACAGTTTTGAATTGGATCCATAGCACCAATCCTAACCATTGGATGACCGTTGGATCAATACTCGTGAATCCCTATATTTCCAACCGTTGGATCTTCTTTTCCATTCGAGCATTTAGAAGATTCTATAGATAGTTCCAACCTCAAAACACACTTCTCCATCACACTCCTAGAATCCTCTCCCTCGTTTCTCTAGACCATGTCACCAAAAATTTCAAGTGTTAGGTAGCTAATAATCTTTGACTTCTACATGATGATACAAAGTACAAGAACCAAATATACACCCATACTTTATATGTTGATCAAATTTATAATTTTTTGTGCTTTACCTATTATAATTTTATATAATGATGATATTTCACATGTCTATTATCTGAGTCTCACGTGCATGGCACGTGTAATTTACTAGTAGCCTACAATGTATGAACATTCTTGGGTTTCAGTCCGAAGGACCAATAAGGTCATGGCCATATATATATATATCGATACCCTAGGTACACTTTATGATACGGTTCTCAGATCGGGTAGATGGGTGCGTCTTGGCGTAGTTAACAATGTTGACCATAGGAGTTTCGGACAATTATGAAAGAATATTTTTCACTTTTCCAAGTGATTACGAGGATGGTTCGTACTAGTAAAGAAAATCAGAAGAATTTGGCTCAGAATGCGACAAGCGCGCCATGTTTCCGGACATTATGGAGCATGCATGTTTTCCTTGTGATTCCTAGGTCTGTCTGCCTAAATTAGTTCAAATGAGTTGGCATATGCATATGCGCATCGTTTAGGTAAGAAACCCAAGTTTACTCAGCCGTTTCGCTCACTACAATATATGGGCCCCATTCATACAAATAACTTTGAATGCTGACCGTTGGATCAATTATGTGATGTATTTACATGAATTGGAAATATTTATTTATTTTTAATGAGGGCCAGGGCTGGCAGCCAGCACCACCCCAATTTTCCTTTTCATCTACCCGCCACCGTACTAGACTCCAAATTTTCTTCACAAGCTGCACACGCCACCGTCCCATCGCATTCGATGCGTGCTGCTTTTCGAGCCTTCCTTTTAATACTACTCGGGAGGTGAGCCAAGCACGATTCAGCACTAAATTTTCACATGATATTGGCAAGATCTTCTAGTTCAAATTTTTAGAGGATTATTGGAGGGACCCTCCCTTCTACCTTTCCCAAAATATAACCCTTCTTTCACTTCTCAGTTCTTGGCAAACACTAGCTACCTCCATACTGACGGGGCCTCTCGCTCGCTTGCCCGCCGACTCTACAATCCATACTCACATCATCATCTATCCCATCCCTCCTTAGCCAACTTCTTGGTCACCGGAGTCTACTCAGCGACACTGTCATCCACGCTACCATCGTTGCTTCATCGCATCTGCTTCCCCCACTCAGAGTGTCAGCTTCCCCACCAACCCAACCGAGAGATGCGTACACCACACGGACCCCTCAGTAGGGCGATGGTTAGAACTCCGTACAACTGAGACGAAGGTTGCTGCACACTTACTATGCCTGCTTTCCTTGCACTTTATTACTACTTCCGAATGTAGCTCATCGCTTCCTTGTTGGGCCTTCTTGATACCAATTATTTCTAATGCATGCTAGTTGCAGTACTGGGGGATCGGTTCAAAGAGAAAAGAAGGAAACTGCTAGTCGTCAAGCCAAATTGGTTATCTCGCACTAGTACGAAGCCCCGCCAGCCTAATGATAACCCCCAACAATCCTCCCCAAACAATGGTTTGCCTCCATTTTGCATATACGCGCACTGTCGTTATGCATATTTTTTTTAGAGTAGTTCAACCTTTTCTTTCCCTATCTTGTCATACTAGTATATATTTTTTTGTAAGGCATGGAAGATGATGTACTACCGGAATATGCCCTGTCTTGCCTAGGAATCCTGAAGATTTTTGTACATGCGGATCTAGCCCCGCTCGGCACAACACAACTGGTACAGAAACATGACCTTATCGAGTACCCTAAACATGGCTATTTGTTGCATCTTGCGTGATATTTACTAATTGATTTCCTGCATTGCAATTTGCAGAAGCAAGTGCATGATCATGTCCCTACCAAGGAGGTTCGTAGCACAGATATTCAGCATGCCAGTGATACAACCATTTCTATGAACCTAACCAAAGTATGGTGCATGGCCGAAGCTAAGATTAGGCTTCTCCAAAAGGATTTGGACACAGCCACTGAGCGGATCAAAGAATTGAACCGAGGATGGATTTCTACTATTAAAGATGGCCTTGATGCTGCCGCTGATCTTCAGAAGTTAGTCGCTGAAAATCATGTTCCCAATTCGGCTGATGCAGATGTCAATGTGATCAATGTGACGGTTTTGGAACAGGTGAAAGCATGAGCAGAGATTCTGCGTGCATCTTTGCAGGCAGATGATTTACGAAGGGTGATGAAAGAGACGCCATGCGAATAGATTGTTAGTTCGAATAATGAGGATGACTTTCGTTGTGTTGTTAGCCTGATATTTTCTTTGGCATGATGTATGAAACTTTACTGTACCTAGTTGCTTCATGTGGACAATATATCCCAGTCTCATTCTAGCAATTCGGGAAATGGAAAAGCCTTATTTTGCACTTTTGTTTAAATCTGTAGAAACACGTTTTACTGAAAATTAACACATTACCATGAAAGGTAGTTCGTGCCCATTATTGTGAATAAATTTGTGCACTATATACTTGTGTGGCCCTAAAGTCAAACTTTTAGACTAAAGTAGTAGAACGAGTACAAAAAAATCAATTGAGTGACAAACCACAAGCCGAAATCACCTCTTCCACCAAGCAGTGCGCCAGAAACACCCTCTACAATTGGCTCCTGTGTCCAAAATTCAAACGGTACTAAATTTTCATCTCGCCCTTCGTTCTAGAAACAACGCGCCAAAGGCCATTCCTCAAAATGGTTTCTCTTGTAAATTCCCACGTGCCACACAATTCAAAGTTTCAAACATACTAGTACCACCCGCGCCCTTCAGGCCGAATCTCGCGAGATCACCTTTCACGACCATGGTCGTGCTCCTTCCGTCCCATCTCCCCTTCACAGCCTCTCCACCGACATGCCACCGTAGCGATCGCGAAGAAGTTTTACCAGCTCCCAACGCCGGCCCGCACCAGATCAGCTCCTCTATACACGAGGTATATGGCGCCGGAGCTGGCTCAGCAACGCCATCACAGCTTCATTGGATCCACTTTCCCGACTCCACGACACCAGATCTGCTTCCTCGACCTTGTCCATAGCGCCGGAGAGGTGGGGAGGCAAACCCGCTCAAGGGAGAAGGCGAGGTCGTAGCTCTCCATAAGTCCGGTAAAGGCACGAGAAGGAAATTGTGTAATCACGGTCACAAAGGTTGCCGCCATACACTTCATATGCTCTTTACGCATTTGATGTCTGAAAGTAGTTCATCGCTTGTTTCACTACATTCTTGCACTGAGTTTTTTATTTTGTACACCGACATTTCTTGTCGAGGCATCATATAAGCATATGTCTGTCATTGTTCCTTTAGTGGTTTCAACTACTTGCTAGCACTGTACTAACTTGCTCTTCTACACACACCTCGCTCTTAAATCTCATAAGATATATTTCTTGTTGATGCATGTAAGGTGATTTGCAGCTGCCTGATGAGGAAGAACGGAAGATTACGGAAGGTAGATTATTAAAGAATTCCAAATATGCAAGGTCGCTCGGCCCGCAGAGAGTTAGATCTTTCGTATCTACCACCACCAATCATGAAGTCTAGGATTCTGATGCAGAATTTTATCCTCAAGATCAACAAAACCCCAAGGGAGACTTGACTCAGGAAGATGGACCGGTCGAGAACCCCCTTCCTAATACGCCTGCTTGTCCACTGCCCAAGTTGCTTGCTCTATCTTGTCATTGTGATATTTGTTTCATCTTCCATTTTTCGTACCTCAATTCCCACCAAATGTTGTGCAATGCCATCTTAGTTCATGTATCATATATGTTCAACATATCTTGCCTTACTATTGTTTTGTTCTATCTGTGTCTCATTTTACATAGGACTTTGATAAATTAATGTATTGCTTATGTGTGTCAGGAATCAGCTGGTTCACCTAAGACCCTTCTAGGTACCAGCAGGGAGAATAACTATGATCAGCAAGTGTCTGATTCAGCATTAGTTTTTGTTGATGAACAATATTTCGAGGGAGACCTGACTCAGGAAGTTGGACCCGTTGAGGACGTCCTTGCTAGTCCACCAGCTTGTCCACCCCCAAGGTGCTTGCACTATTTTTTAATGGTGATATCCCTTGCATTTTCCATGTTTTGTATTGCAATCCCACCAAATATTTGGCAATGCCCTCTGCCTAGTCCATGCATCATATATATAGAGCACATTTTTACTTACTATTCTTCTCTTCCATGTGCATCTCATTACATATAGAACTATAATAGATTGAAGTATTGTTTATGTGTGTCAGGAATCAGCTGGTTCATGTAAGATACGTTCAGGGACCAAACGTGAAGCATCGACAAGCTGTCCTGCTAATGCTACCGGAGGAACACAAACACACGCTGTGAAATACAATAAATGAAAATCAGGAAACTCACACACGGTTAAAAAGTGTCGTCTTGGCGGCACACCATAGGTTCCAACAGTAGTAGACGCAGCAAATACCATCCCACACATTCCACAATCACCAATTGCCAATCAAGATACCCATCAACAATTGACAGCCGAACCAGTTTTGACCTCTACTTGCCTAACACTACTAGCACAACACCAACAAGCTAGCGATGATCACCAACCTGTTGATCATCCCATCGCCAAACAAGGTATGTGTTCCAAGGATTATCGATGCATGCTTCCTTATATATAATGTGCAAGCTTGATGTAATGGTTGAATTGGCAGCTACACGAAGATTTAAGAAAAGGGGGCTAACGGTAGGAAAAAAGCTTGAAGCTAAAATTTCCGAAACGCAATCTAGATATTGCATCAATTATATTGGGCCTGGCAAGAGAAGGCCAGAAGATCTAGAAGAATCTGCTTTTCTAGCATCCGAAATAGGCATTTTTGTCAGGAATGATATTCCCATCTTCGCATCATTCAAGCTCCACCAACAGACCCCTGACCATTACAATTCATTAGTGCAAAAGTTACATGTAAGTCATGGTGCTCTGTCCCATGCATTCAAGCTTTCTCTTGGTTCTCTTCTAAGTCACATAACACATCAAATGTTCCATTCTTGCCGACAGACAAAATTCAACTTCGATTAGGATAATGAGGATGTAGAGTATGTTCTCATGGACATGTTCTCCTGTTCTTTGTGCCATCAGCGCCGTAGGCTAAAGAGTAAATACCTTGATGGTAAGGCAAGCAAGGATATTCAAAGAACGACTCCTATGGAATACACTATGACTGACCAACACTGGATAGATCTTCTCGACCACTCGTTTGATCCAAATATTACGGTATGGTTTGTGAAGACTGATACCATATCATATTCAAAATTCCTATCTGCACATCTGTATCACTAGTCTCCTTTTGCAGATGAACGCTAGGAAAAACAAGAGAAACCGTGCCGCACAACGCTTAACAAACTGAATTGGATCTCGTGCATTGGTTGGCCACCTGAGCGCAATAGTAAGAATAATTAGTTTTTACTTCTATAGCCTTTGTGCTTCTTATATTTTGATAATGTGTTCCGACCACTTTGCAGAAAGGTGCGGTAAGTCTGCAACAAAAATTCCACGCATGCCAGACAAGCAAAAAAAGGGCTCAATCCCTCCGTTGAGAGTGTTATTGTAAGTCTTCTGTTCGATTGATATTTTGTGATGACACACCCGCAGTGACTTATATGTATAGTTAGATGTGCAACACTGCCTGAAGATCTGCCCAGTTTTCTTTTTAATTTAAGTACTAGATGATTTCCAACTAGTGTGAGTTTTAGTTTTCAGCTATACAAAGAGTTGTCTTGTGTATATCATGCACCCGGCGATGAAGAAATAGACAGATGCCATGTTGGCATAGTCCTATTATTGCGTGCTAGTGATAAAATTCTTATCAGTATGATCAGATAGCTATACTTTTACTACAATATATATGATGCGTAATTAGCCATGCTAACTTGTAAGATTTGTTCATAGACAGGTTAAATGTGTTGTCCTCATGTTTTTCTGTATTAGCTTTTCTTCTCTCACCCATGTCTACCAACTGACAACCTTACAGATTAAATTGAATGAGGAGATGGCAAAACCTCGGAAAGATGGTCTGGAACAAACCCAAGAAGAATGTATGGAAACATTGAAAATGGTACTAAAAGGTGAAGGTCATTGTAAAAGCACATTCTTGCGTAATGTTGGGTTGTGGCAGTGCAAGTCCAAGTCCAATCACCATATTTGTCTAGTCAGGAAGAAATTGTAGTACTACGGGCTGAACATGAAGTGCATAGACGAGCAATCGATGATATGAGACAGAAAGCATTAACATGTGATGCGGAGTTGAAGATGTTACGACATCAGCAAAATTCTCGAGAGCCCATAGATGAAGAGACTTGTCTAAATTGAAGATGAACCCTGACAATGAAAGGTGAGTACAATGGTCCTGTGAAATGGTTCCTGCTATAGAGCCTGGGTTGTGTTTGGGGCCATGTATTAATTGGAGATTATGTATCCAATTTCTTTGCCAATATGGTAAGTATTTTGATAATCAGTTGATGTGAATCAGCCTTAAATTCGTACCATGGGAGTACCATTAATGAAATTAAAAAATCTCAGTCGAGCGGCAAAACCTGCAGCCAACCCTGTTTGAATCGGAGTTATCCAATTTTCATTATGGATGATAAGTTAATGTCACTCTCGGCCTTCAATTCCTGAATAGGGAGTACACCTTTTATCCAAATGTTGCCTAGACGCTAGCCAAATTCAAAATATCAGTCCACACAATTATTATGCTCATGGATGATTAGTTGATGTGTGTAAAATCCCAAAAAAAAATTTAATCCAAGTTATTAAGATCCAAATCACCCAATTTAGGGTTAACAAAAACTTTTTCCCATTTAAATAATTAAGAGGGCATATGTGTGTTGCATTAATATGAAATTGTTTTGAATTGCCATGTTTATTTGTTCTAATGGTTGTAAAATGATTCTAAGATGAATGCCACATCATCTAGATCATTCCCAAGCAAAATCCAAAGAAAAAGAAATCAAATAGAATTAATAAATGGAAATGGTCACTTTTGCCATTTTAAGCAACTAGGCCACTTTGGGTGTTCCTAGAACTCAAATTCAAATAAAAACAATTATGGATCTTTGCACCCCTTGGTAGTACAGGTAAAGATGTACCAAGGCCCACTTTGAAATCTTACAAAAACATTCAAACACTAATTTTAAATGACATTTGAAAATGGAATCAAGTGTATGTACCTAGATCACATTTTTTCAAAAACCACTCAAATGAATTCAGTTTGAAAATCCCAAGCAACTAGAGATGCTCAAGCATAAGACTAACAACTCCACCAAAAATCATTTCAAAATTCAAAACTTTGTTTTATGCGGCCATTGTGTCGAACATGTGGCATGCAAACAAATCTGCCTAACTAACACTATTTTTTGATCAATGCTTTGTTGAGTATTTGGGCTCAATCTTGTTCCCTTGTCTCCCCTAGCTCTAACCAGCCCCTAACCTAGCTACCAATTGACCTAGAGCAGCAGTGCCACACCGCCCGTTCTTGGTCGCCGCCGGCCAAGCATGGGCAAAGCACCATAGATAGCGCTGCGCTAAACCAGCACCGTCCCTAGCTCCGCCACACCCTACCGCGACCCCTATCCACCCCACGCCGTAGCTAGCCCTTGGCCCACCATGGACAGCTCGCGCCCACTGCCTCTGCGCTGTGCCGAGCTCATGCTAGAGCGCCGTCCCCAATAGGCTCGCACAAGCCACGTCATGACCTCAGCTCGCGTGCGCCGCTCCGCCATAACCCCAGCACCCCGCCAGACACACCCTTCTCCCGCCGCACGACCAACAGTGACCGCATGCCGCGTCGAGCATCGCCTCTGCCGCATAGAGCGCTAGCATTTCCCGACCACCTTCCACCTCCCCTAGCATCGCCATCAAGCCGTAGCTGACCGCCAGGAGGCAAGCCACCGTTCGACTACCCAGCCCATGCCTATAGTTCCCTGTACCGTCGTTACCTACGAGCTCACCATCGCCCTCACGGTCTCCTCGTCAAGCCTATATAAGGAGCCCGTCCCCAACTTCATTTGCCACACTCCAACACTCCCCTCTCACCACTGATCCTTCACCACCATTAGCCGGAGCCCTCGAGCAGCTGTTCGCCGGAATTGCAGCGGTGTTAGCCACAACAGAGGAGGAGAAGCCCCTGTCGATTTCGTCCACCCTAGGAGCTTCCACGACCTCGCCTGAGTCCGCCGTCATCTGCTCGTTTGATCGCCCCCATCGCCGCACTCGCTGGAGCCCTGGTATGCCCCCACTGCACCCCCATCGAGCCGCTAGGGTTCCGTCTCACCAGCGACCTGTTCATCGTCGACGATGAACCAGAGCCGTCGATCTCGTTTCTAATCGCATGACCCACATCACCCCATACCGTTTCGGGTTTTAAGAGCCGCTGACATATGGACCACCGCTGTCAGATGCCCACTGTGTAGCTGAGCGTAACTGGGCTGGCCCATTAGTGTTCCCGTGCTAGCCCTGTAATTCAAATTTAGGTTTTTCTATTTAAACTAAATCTAGTTTCTGCCCATTAGTTTGAAAATCAATTCAGAGTGTTCTACTTCACCAAAATTAATGATTCTAATTTTGCTGGAAAGATAATTAAAATCTCTATCCAAGCCCGTTGGATTTAAATCAATTAGAGTTAGAGATTTCTCCTAGCAAAAATA
Organism: Avena eriantha; assembly: GCA_910589775.1. Classification (NCBI taxonomy): domain Eukaryota; kingdom Viridiplantae; phylum Streptophyta; class Magnoliopsida; order Poales; family Poaceae; genus Avena; species Avena eriantha. Next base: position 354,664,578 of record OU342743.1, read on the forward strand.
ACAAGACAGAGGCTTTTTTCACTTTCAAACATTTTTCTAAAATCAACCATAATAGCTTTGGAGTTGATTCCAACTCTCAAAAATCACATTTGACCATACCTATCTGAATATGTAATAATATTAAGGTTTGCATGCAGTGACTTTGGACTAGTACCAAAATAATGCTATATAGGCATTTCTAGTCACTTTAAATCATTAACTATTAAACTTAAACTTATTAAAATGTGATCCAGCATTTAAATCACATTCCCATGCATTAGAATATGTGGTGATGACATGTGTCCACATGATCCCATATTTTAATTGGAGAATATTAAATCTTAATAAATTCCAATCAGTAGAAATTACTTTTCTTAAATGAAATGAATGAAACTAGTTTATTAAATCTTGTCATGCATATGATGATACTAGATCATCAAGTGTGTGCCTTAGTGTGCTAAATAGACTAGTTAAGTATTGTTTGGTGATTGTGTATTCCATATTTATTTATAGACGATAGTATCGACCAAGTCTACGAAGAGGAGGAATTCTACCCCGAGGAAGAAGAGGAGAATTTCAACCACTGCACCAATCAAGGCAAGCTATTATTGGAAAGCTAATACTTGAAAGCCATCATTAACAATGCAAGCTAACCCTTGCAAGCCAGAGAACCTAGGCAAGATGCAATAGGCATGCTTTGGTTATACCCTTTTTTCATTTATACCATCCCAAGTTTTCTTACAAGCTTTACTTTCTTTTACTTTACCAAAGTTCTTTACTTTGTTTATAGATAGCATAAAGAGTAGAAAACTTAGCCTATCTAGTTAGACATAGATGTCATTCTATGGCATGAGATGGATATTAGCATCCCACATTAGTGAACACTCTTAACTTAGTGATTAGAGCCAAACAAAAAACTTGATCACTTTAGATGGGAATACTTGGTGAAAATGACTTATGAAAACCTTGGAATGATGAGTCATTCTATTGAGATGTTTTGACATGTGTTGAGGAAACACAAATGGTTTATGACGAGGAAAATGTTTAGGCATGAGCCTTAGCCCATTTATAAAAACTGATGGTTGGGTTTGGATGCGATACCATTCCAATTATACCGTACAACCACAATACCTGAATTTGGGTAAGGCTTAGCCGGAAGTTTATATGCATTAGTATTAGTTCCCTCACGGGAGAGGTTTGAGCTGAGGCTACCTCTCAATGTTGTCCACCTATGCAGTGCCCAGGATGGCAGATGGCCATGGCTGGGAGGCCAAGCTCATAGGAGAGGTGCTTATACTAGAGTGTCTAAAGGAAAGGTTATGTTTGATTATCTGCATTCTAAGTATGATGATTCAGGGTTATCCTTGACAAATGTATCGAATTTTGTGGTGAAAGTGTACCACCTCTGCAGAGTGTCAAACTATTCGAATAGCCACGTCCGCGGTTATGGACAGTTGGGGTGGCCATACTGTTCTGTTGTCAGATGTTTTCAAAATGACTTATGAAATGAATTGTGACATGACTTCACCACAATAGAGTTTTGACTATGACAACTAAGTTCCCACTTAGGTGCTTTCAAACTTTATTTTATCTTTCTTTGTTCCTGAACTCAGCTTAGGTTTCAAACTTAACTTTACAAATAAACTTAGAGTTTAGCATTCCTACTAGAACTACCTCACTTGTTAGTGATAGTTTGTGAGTATTTAAAGAGTACTCATGGCTTTTGTCCCTGGCTATTCCCATGGCACTGAAGATGGAGCCCACCGCTACGCTATTTTATTCCGCTACTTGTTTGTACTAAGACTGGATCATGAGATCCTTTATTTGTGTAAGACCTTTTTATGGTTTGTACGACAACTAGGATCATCTCCCATCGTCAGCATTGCCCGTGACACTGAAGATGGAGCCCATCGCTACGCTATTTTATTCCGCTACTTGTTTGTACTAAGACTGGATCATGAGATCCTTTATTTGTGTAAGACCTTATTATGGTTTGTAATGGATGATGTACTGTGATGTACTGTCATGTCTCACAAAAATGGTAATCCTAGGATTGCGATGTATGGCATAACAGGCATCTGGGATTAAAAATCCGGGTATTAACAATGTGACTCTAGGACTTGAATTCATGGACAGATAGCGTACGGTCTACTAGCTTTTTTCTATTATTATTTGGCTGGTAGCCAAATTCAAAATCTCAATCGAGCGGCAAAATCACACACTGACCTTGAAGCATTTCCCACCCCACTGTTTCAAAAACTTTGTGGTAAAATCTCCCACCGGGGAGCACCATCTTTTATTATTATTTGGCCGGTAGTGAAATTCAAATCTCTGTCGAGCGGCAAAATCAAACACTGACTTTGAAACATTTCCTACCCAACCATTTCAAAAACTTTGAGGCCAAATCTCCCACCAGGGAGAACCACTTTTCTATTAATTATTATTTGGCCCGTATTCAAATTCAAAATGTTTGTGGAGCGGCAAAGTCAAAAACTGACTTTCAAGCATTTCCCGCCCCACCATTTCAAAAACTTTGAGGGAAAATCTCCCACCAACGAGTACCATTTTTCTATTATTATTATTTGGCCGGTAGCCAGATTCAAAATCTCTGTCGAGCGGCAAAATCAAACACCGACTTTCAAGCATTTCCTGCCTTGTTTCAAAAACCATGAGGCCAAATCTCCCACCGGGGAGTACCACTTTTCTATTAATTATTCTTTGGCCGGTAGTCAAATTCAAAATCTCTGTCGAGCGGCAAAGTCAAAAACTGACTTTGAAGCATTTCCCGCCCCACCGTTTAAAAAACTTCGAGGCTAAATATCCCACCAGGGAGTACCATTTTACTATTATTATTATTTGGCTGGTAGCCAAATTCAAAATCTCTGTCGAGCAGCAAAATCAAACACTGACTTGAAGCATTTCCTGCCCCACTGTTTCAAAAACTTTGAGGCCAAATATCCCACCGAGGAGTACCATTTTTATATTAATTATTATTTGGCTGGTAGCCAAATTAAAAATCTATGTCGAGTGGCAAAATCACACACCGGCCTTGAAGCATTTCCTGCCCACAGTTTCAAAAACTCTGAGGCCAAATCTCCCACCGGGGAGTACCACTTTTCTATTAATTCTTATTTGTCCGGTAGCCAAATTCAAAATCTCTATCGAGCGGCAAAATCAAAAACCGACTTTGAAGCATTTCTAGCCCCACAGTTTCAAAAACTTTGAGGCCAAATCTCCCACCGGGGAGTACCACTTTACTATTAATTATTATTTGGCCGGTAGCGAAATTCAAAATCTCTGTCGAGCGGCAAAATAAAACACGGACTTTGAAGCATTTCCCGCCCCACTGTTTCAAAATCTTTGAGCCGAAATCTCCCACCGGGGAGTACCACTTTTCTATTAATTATTATTTGGCCGGCAACCAAATTCAAAATCTGTATCGAGCGGCAAAATAAAAAACCGACTTTGAAGCATTTCCCCCATTGTTTCAAAAACTTTGAGGCCAAATCTCCCACTGGGGAGTACCACTTTACTATTTATTATTATTTGGCAAGTAGCAAAATTCAAAATCTCTATCGCGCAGCAAAATCAAACACTGACTTTGAAGAATTTCCCGCTCCACTGTTTCTAAAACTTTGAGCCGAAATCTCCCATCGGGGAGTACCACATTTCTATTATTATTATTTGGCCGGTAGCCAAATTCAAAATTTCTGTCGAGCGGCAAAATAACACACCGACTTTGAAGAATTTCACACTCCTCCGTTTCAAACACTTCTGAATTAAAAATTCCCATTCTACCAATTGTTTAGATGCCCTATGGGAACGCTATAGTCGGTAGCTTGGGGGCACGATCATAATTATTTTTCTATTCACCTCCATATTCCGGATTCGCACAGTTTTTCTAGCTGATCCTCCCAAAATCCCAGGCTTCTCTCCCACGCCCTCACCTCCACGACCACTGCGCACAACGCCCGGTGCCAATTCCACGGCTGCTGGAGCCGCTTCATCGACGCCCACCACATCGGATCTAGTTCACTAGGTCTATCTGCCACTCCACCAGAGTTGTGGTCTATGGTGTCGTCGACCGCCCACGCTCTGCTTCCCCGCCGCCGAAAGCTACCCAACCGTACCGGAGCAGCTTCACTATTGTCCACCAGACAGGATCTAGTTCACCAAGTTCCATGTCCACTGCTCCAGACCAGCTACACGGTCGTCGCCGTTGACTACACCGACATCGACGGCCCAAGATCTGCTCCCCTGACACCAACAGCCACCGCAACCACAGCACCCTCGGTGACCTGGACGTCACTCGCACGGTACCGATGATGCTTAGACGCCTCTCTGACCAAGGTAACCAAATCTCCAACCTGTTTTTGTTTTGTCAGTGGTATAGAAGGTTCAAGCCTATCAGAGTGAACTGCATTTTTGTAATCGTGCTAGTACATGCAAGTCACTAGGCATGCCTATTCTTCGTGCTAGTACATACACTATCATTAGACATGTTGGTTTGCATTAGCTGCTCTACACATTTCAAGTTGTGCACATGTCTGTTATATTTCCATGCACACATTCTTATCTTAGCTGCTCCGTACACCAGTAATTTCCTACTATTGTGTAGTTCTTGCAAAATGTAATGTTAGTGGAATATATTAGTGTGGATTTCCTACTCCACAGTTACTGACTCTATCTGGTTATTCCTGAGCTAAGTTCCTGCTATTATTTCCTCCCTGGCATCGTTTTGCTATCTTGTAGTACCCGTTGAAACTCTTCGTACTAGTTCGATTATAATTTTGTTGTTGCCATCTGGTTCTTCAAAAGCTGCAACACTGACTATTTTTTTCTTTGCGTAGAGATCAAAAAGGCAACACTGAACATGTTGGTTTGCACAGCCTATAGGTCCACTAGTGATGCCATTATATATTTTCTGTATCTGGTGCTGGTTCGTCCTAATCAACGGCATAATGATTCTTTACTATATAGTTCATTCGTGTTTTCCGTTCCTGCTCACAAGTTCTGGTATATTGTGGTTATAATTTCTACTTGGTTCATTCTTAGCTACGATAGTAACTGCATGCCATTGTGTAGTTCACCGCAAATTCAGAGTCACCTAACGACTCTTGCATTCTAGGAGATACCACTACTTCCATATATATTTGTTGTAATGATCTGCCTAGTTTATACTAAAATTATAAGAAAGTCTTTGTTTTATAGCTCACTTCATTGTTGGCATACTTTTCTAATGTTTGTTTGTCCTGTTCTACAGGTTCACAAGCCACACCATTATATCTCGTATTTGTTTCTGGTTCGTCCTAGGCAACGACATAACTATCCTCTACTATATAGTTAATTCATAGTTTGCATTCCTTCTCTACATGTTTGTACTATGCAGTTATAATTCCTATCTGGTTCATTCTTAGATATGAGTAGTTTGTCTTCTTTGCTGTATTAACTTGTTATTAGTTAGTTTGAGACTGCAATTATTACTATCACCACCAAAGAGGGGAATGCAAGATCATGTCTCAAGGTGGTTTTCCAATATAGCTGTCACACTCAAAGGGAGATGCAGTTGATGGATTGAGAAAGCAAATTAAGGAATCTTCTATCAACTTGATTGGCAACTAAAATGCTGAATTTTTTCCCCTTTTGTTCATATTATGTAATATTTTTTAAGAAGTTTCCAGCTGATGTAATATCTAGATAACTCGCATAGGCCATGTAGACATTTAGTTGACGCCGTCCATGAATGGAGGTACCATAAATGCGCCAGCTAGGTCGATCATGTACTTGTATAGGGTTTTGTTATTTGCCCTTCTTTTATTGCGCCTTCCATGCACAGTAAAAGATGATCGCTAATTATACTCCTTTTATGATATTTGCATGGCCTTCAGAATTACCGAAAAGTAACGATAACTAGGCAGAACAGTAACAGGAAAAAATAGTAACATGCCAAAACAGTAACAGGCCAAAACAGTAACAGGCCAAAACAGTAGCATGCCAGAATAGCAGCAGACTAGAACAGTAACAAGCCAAAACAGTAACATGCTAAAACAGCAATAGGCCATAACAGTACTAGGCCGAAACACCAGCAGACCAGAATAGTAGCAACCCAACACAGTAACATGCTAGAACAGTATCAGACCAGAAAAGCAATAGGCCAGAATAGTAACAAGGCTGAATAGTAGTAGGCCAGAATAGCGACAATAAGCACAGTAACGGGCCAGAATAGTAAAGGACCACCATAGTAATAGACATGAATACTAGACGTCCAGAACAGTAACGAGCTAGAATAGTAAAAGGCCAGAACAGTATCGGACCTTCTCAAAAGTGGGTCGTTCGTAGGCGGCCCATAACGAGCTGTGTGAACAGTGACGTGCTGACTGTGGGCCTTAACAGTATCGAGCCTAATTAACGCAGGATTTTAACGGGCCACATAGTATTCAAACAGTGTGGGCTTCTGTAGGTTGTAACAGTAAGGGGCTGACATTCTCGGGCCTCTCCTGGTCGCTTCTTTTGGGCCCATTTCAAATAGTGCAGGACGAAATAGTAAAAGGCCATAATCTTATTGGGCTCCCCTTATGGGCCGGCCCACTTAATTATTAGCAGGCCTTGGCTGGGCCTGGCTTCTACCACAGTTTCTGTGGCCGTTAAGGGCGGTAGCTGGGCATTAATGGTGTTTACCACGTGGCATTTTGCATGATGTCAGCAATCAACGCGGCTAGTGAACAAATCTACGACGGAACATGTTTTTGTGGCTCAAGGGTGTGATCCGCCACGGTCAGGAAAAAACTGTGGTAGATTCTTTATGGGGCTTTTACCACGATGGGCATCCTTCGTAGAAAACTTTTTTGCCATGAAAAACGGGCCTTCAACCACGAAAATCTTCTGTTGTAAAAGCTAACTTTTCTTATAGTTTGAGCACCGGTGATTCATGCTTAATTACTGCCTATAATCAATCCACAAAGGGAAACAATACTTACCTAGATGGAATCCATGCGTTAGATCCCTCCGATTCCACCTAATCTTATCCATGCTCAACGGGGAGGACCGGTACACACGCCGACATCGCATACTGTTCCACGAAAGGGGTAGATCTAGCAGGGGAGGAAGCGGAGCCAGAGTAGGCTCCCCGTCTATGGGAGGGGGCTGCTCTGGGGCCGAGGACGACATAAGGTAGGAGGGGCTCTCAGGTAGGAGGGCACGATGGCGAGGGAGCAGAGCGGAGGGGCAGCGTGGGAGCTGTTCCAGGCTCGGAACGAGAATGGCCGGTCCTACCTATCTCCATGCGGCCCCACCCTTCACCACATATGCAAGACCTGTCCCAACATGACGCCACCCTTCACCATGTATATAGGACCCATCCCAACACGACCCCACCTGTCAGCATGTAATGGTCAAGGCGACATAATGTAACGCTCACCACAGGACCCACCCAACGCGGTCCCACCTTTCAGCATGTAACAGTCAAGCGTTTGACCTGACGACAACCACCCATCCGTGCGCATGTGAGGGTTTCAGAATTGTGGGAGGGGAAAAGTGAGCAAAAACTAAGGGGATGGGGAAAACTGATTACAACTAATGAACCAGGGGCACGAAAATAGAAATCCCAAAGAAAAATGTGGCTGATTACAAACAAATCCAAAATTTCTAATTTCATATGGTATATCAATCCAGGATACACAACTGTGCCAAATTTTGGATCAATTGGTCAACGTTTGGTATGGTTTAAGCCACGAACTAGCTAAACCCCATATGTTGACCACATGTCGAGGGAAAAACTAAGCAGTGCTAAGCAACTAGGTGCATGACAATAGAAACTTGCAATAACAAATACATTACGAGGTCATCCAACATACAAACTTGGAAGTGTCACAAACATTGAAAGTAGTTCAAATTCAATAAAAACATTGAAAGTAGTTCAAATTCATCATAAAAATTCAAATTAATAATTGAAATTCATTTTATTTTCTTCCTCCTAGTGTTTTTTGCTAGAATATTCTCGGAGTTCACCACCTTGCTCCCGGTGATCCTGGCTAGAGTATTCTCGGAGTCCACCATTAGCTTCTTCCGTTTGTTCCCTTTGTTCTTTTTCTCTGCATCAAATGAATCAAGTGCTTTAGTCTGTCGTACAATTGGTTCAACCACGTTTTGATTCATTGGTTCATACGGTTCAAAACGCATTGGCATCATTTCTTCAATGTCCTCTTGTGTAATTCCTTTACTTTTGAAATATGCTTCCAATGAATAAATTGCTTCAATCTCCCATGCATTTGGTGCAATCTCCCATTCATTTGGTTCAATCTCCTCTTGATCCATTGGTTCAATCACCCCTACATCTGGTTCAATCTCCCATACATTTGGTTCAATCTCCCCTGCATCTGGTTCAATCTCCTCTCGGTCCGTTGGTTCAATCTACAATGTATCCATTGCTTCATTCTCCTCTTATTCAGATACTTCATTCTCATCTGCATTTGTTGCTCCCGCCTGATCATCCATTCCATAAGCTGGGTCCACTTCATTTTTACAAAGCCTAGCACTGTGCCCTAGGATCCCACAATGTTTGCAGTTACGTCGTCGAGGTGGTGCACCACCCTCTGCACTAGCTCTCATCCTATTCTTCCTTGGCCTACCTGTTGGTCCAGTAAAAACTGGAGGGTATAGCTTGAAGCCTGGATTCAATTCCATCCATTGGTTTTTTCCCAACAAGGATGTAACCTTATGAGCATATGCTGCCCTAAATTTGCCAACGGAGAAATACTCCGACACGTACTGATCAACTTCGCACTCTTCACCTCCTAGAACGCCCACTAAAAACAATGCATGTATGCAGGGTTTCCCACGGAGCTGTCATTGCCTACAATGGCATGTACTGTCAGCCAAACTCACTGGATACCTCAATTACCTATCTTTACTGTTAGTGTACGTTACCTCAGCCTCCATTCCTTTTCTAATGAATTTCATCTTCAATTGTTTTGCCCTAGCATGCCAAGCCTTAATCAAAGATGGGAGGATGAGATGACCAGCATATACTGTTGATGCAATTCTTTGACGCAAATCAATCTTTATCATGATCATCTGCCTAATCTTATCAATTATTTGCCACAGCATAAGCCCTTTCAATGACTTGACCTTTGCATTGAAACTCTCTACAAGGTTACTTGTCACATAGTCTACCTTGCAAATTTTGTTGAATTGGCTTCTTGACCACACCATTCCATGATGTGCATCAAAGTACTCCTTCACCGCAAGTCTTTGTTTATACAACACTTACAAATGATACATATGCTTCCTCAAACTGCATGTGTATGAAGCTGGCCATAGGTTGTCAGTATAAACTTTACCCTTGAATTTCTTTGTAAAATTCTGCGCTAAGTGTTGCATACATTCCCTATGCTCCACTCTGGGGAATACTGCTTCTACAGCTTTCTCCGGACCTTTACAAGTGTTCGTGTGGATAGTAAGTCCTAGTGGATGACCTATAAGGTCATGCAAATTCTCCAGAAACTAAGTCCAACTTTCCTCTGACTCAATCTCCAAAACTTCAAAAGCAATAGGGAACATCCAATAGTGGCCATCAACTGCAGTAGCAGCTACTAGATGTCCTATAAATCTTCCATGAAGAGATGTTGCATCCACGGCCAAATAAGGCCTGCAACCATCCGGAAACCCTTCCCAGTAAGCTTTGAAACAAACAAAATCCCTTCTAATTTTGTCTTCACTCTTATTTAGTACACAACTGTATGCATGTCTATCTGTACAACAACTCTTGGACTAGCCATCTCAACTTCAGCTTTGAAGCTGTAAAGCACCTAAAAACTTTCATTCCATGGACCATTGATCCTATCAAGAGCCATTTCCTTTGCAAAGAACATCCTCGTGTATGGTACTGTAATATTAAACTTTTCGAAACTTTTTTTATGACCGCTGTTGCACCAAGTGATGGTTCACTCTCATCCAATCCATGATTGCATCTGCCAACCACCTAGACACATTCTCCTTCTCCTACCACATCAGAATTGCATGTAGCTCCTTCTCTTTGTACTACTGTTGAATTTGAATTGCTAACATGGCTTGTCGGACTTATTCCAATTTAGTTTGTTTTGGGATTGTTACAGTGTGCTACACAGTCCGATTATCCATGGTACATTGCATAGCAAGATGAATCTACTCAGTGGTCTAGCCATAGGATGGATTTGGAGGAGATGGTTGCCAAGTTAGGTGATGAATTGGCCCGTAAAAACCTATTGATATTCGAGCTGAAGCGTACCATTGAGGAAGAATTCAGATATTATTCACAAAGAGAAGTTGACACTTGGGGTTGATCTTGTCGTATCTGATCAAGTCATAGAAAATCTAAAATGTGAACTTCAAGTGAAGCGCAAGGGAGGGGTAGTAGATAGTAGAATTGTTATGCAATAGATGGTTTTTAGTTCCTGCTAATTTCGACACTTTGCGGTCCAAGAGTGTTGAAGAGAATGCATTGCGGTGGCCAAGTTTCTTGCCGTTAGATCCAGCGGTCCCAAACTGGTCGAGAGAATGCATTGCAGTACCTGAGTTGCTTGCCATTGTATCTAGCAGTCCCAAAGTGGTCGAGAGAATGCATTGCGGGACCCGAGTTGCTTGCCATTGGATCTAGCTGCCCATAGTTGAAGTGCCAAATGACTAGAGGGTCAAGTTGGGGCCTATCAGTTTTGGCTGTTCTGTCTCTGCCATCGTGGCTGCCAGGTAGAGTTGCAGCGTTGCCGGCATCATCCATTCCCCGTTCCAAATTAGTGGCTGAGATTGTGAATCCAAGTTAGGTGACTCAAATTCCTCAAGATACAATCGAATCTAGTCAAATCTAAATCAACTAATTTGGGTCGAAGGGAGCACTACTTATGATTCAGCTTTAGAGCATATCCACCATCCTCACTGCTCAAATACATATCAATTTTGCTTCAAATCATACATATTTCGATCAAATTTATAGAAGCCTAGAGGAGATTGTCAAAGCAAGTACTACTACTTATGAATTAGCTTTAGAGCATATCCACCGGTCTCACAGCTCAAATACATGTCAAATTATTCAAATCATACATATATTTTAAGTCACGGAATTTTGGTTCAAAATGGGCTTAAGTTTTTCCCAATTTTAAGTGGACAGTGAGCTAGCCGCCCTCCCCGCCGTATGTGTACTCCAAGAAGTACGGGCAAAGTGCTCCCATCCGACATTCACCATCGAATGCACCTCGACATGCTGGTCGCGGCCACGGCCTGCCTCCAACAGCTTAGGTTCACGAGGGCTTGATCTGCGGCGTCATAGTGATGTTGCAGATGATGGCTAAAATCCTCTTCGCATCAATGACCACTATCAGCACCACAGCCGTAGATGTTGCGAATGATACCTTCAATCGTCATCGCATCAATGACCACTACCGGGACCACAGCCGTAGATGTGAACGGATGATGGCTTCCATTGGTGTCTTTCTTTGATGGTCACTATTGGCACCACCGCCGTCGCACTAATGTTGCGGATGATGGCTTCCCTTGGTGTCTTTCAGACGGTTAGATCCTCACTATCGCACGCTATTCTAGCAGCCGCGCTTAGATCCGTGCCACCACAAGATGTTCCGACCCCTAGCCGTAGGTCCGTGCTACCGTATGTTGATAGGAGGGAAGGAAGATGCGGCTGGTATACGTGCGATAGGGAAAGGGAGGGAGAGACCTCCAGCCCGTCGGATCATGTTGTATCCAACGGTGGTTGTCCAAGATCCGTATGACATACATCTCGACCAATCATAGCGCAGCCAAACTGAGCGCTAGTTGATGCGGCTGGTATATGTGCGACAGGGAAATGGAGGGAGAGACATCCAGCCTTTCGGGCTCTCCTCAATGTACAAGGTTAGGTGCACCCATCGAGAGAGAGAGGCCTCCAGCCCGTCGGATCGTGATGTATCCAACGGTGGATGGCCAAGATCCGTGTGACATACATCTCGACAAATCAGAGCGCTAGCCAAACTGAGACATGATAGAGGGGAAAAGTGAGGAAAACTTTAGTGCGAGGGGAAAACGGAGGAAAAATTTAGCCAGAGGGGAAAACTAAGTAGAGTTAAGGAAAACAAGGGTGCTCAGATTAAAAAAATGACTAAGGGAACTTCAAGCCTTTGGCATAACAAATGGAAAATGTGTTATTTGAACAAAATAATCCATCTTGGCTGACATTATATTGTTTGCAACTCAAAGATACACAAGTGTGCCCAATTTGGCCTCATTTAGACAAAGTATGTTTTAATGATGGGTTATCTTGGAGGTTGAGTGAGTAGAAAGCCCTGCATCTTCATAGCTAGTAGGTCATTCCAAGAAGTGATTTAGGGGAGAAGTCTATTTCTCTTTATTTCCCTTTCCTTTACTATTTATGCTAGGTTTTAGTTAACATAACAAGACTCCATGCGAAGGTTGCACTATGTTTTGACTTCATTTTTGAATTAAAATAACCCTAAAACCATTTATTTGAATTTAATCACTTAGAAAAAGAAAAATGTGGCTGATCACAAGTAAACCCAAAATTTCATATGGTAAATCAATCCAGGATACACAAGTGTGCCAAATTTTGGATCAATTGGTCAATGTTTGCTATGGTTTAAGCCATGAACTAGCTAAACCCCATGCGCTGACCACATGCCGAGGGGAAAACTGAGCAGTGCTAAGCAACTAGGTGCATGAAAATAGAAACTTGCAATAACACATACATTATGGGGTTATCCAACATACAAACCTGGAAGCTTCACAAACATTCGCAGTAGTTCAAATTCAATACAAACATTGACAGGAGTTCAAATTCATCATACAAATTGAATTTTTTTTCTTGCTCCTAGTGTTTTTTGTTGCAATATTCTCGGAGTTCACCACCTTGCTCCGGGTGATCCTAGCTGGAGTATTCTCGAAGTCCACCATCAGCTTCTTCCGTTTGTTATTTTTCTCTGCATCAAATGAATCAAGTGCATCAGTTTGTCATACATTTGGTTCAACCATGTTTCAATTCATTGGTTCAGACGGTTCAAAATGCATTGGCATCATTTCTTCAATATCCTCTTGTGTAATTCCTTTACTTTTGAACTCTGCTTCTAATGAATAAATTGCTTCAATCTCCCATGCATTTGGTGCAATCTCCCCTTCATTTGGTTTAATCTCCTCTCGATCCATTGGTTCAATCTCCCCTGCATCTGGTTCAATCTCCCCCGCATATGGTTCAATCTCCTCTCGATCTGTTGGTTCAATCTGCAATGTATCCATTGCATCATTCTCCTCTCGTTCAGATACTTCATTCTCATCTGCATTTGCTGCTCCCGCCTAATCATCCATTCCATAAGCTAGGTCCACTAGATTTTTACAAATCCTAGGAATGTGCCATAGGATCCCACAACATATGCACTTACATCATCAAGGTGGTGCACCACCCTCTACACTAGCTCTCATCCTATTCTTCCCTGGCCTAGCTGCTGGTCTAGTAAAAACTAGAGGGTATAGCTTGAAGCATAGATTCACTTCCATCCATTGGTCTTTTCCCAACAAGGCTGGAACATTCTGAGCATATGCTGCCCTAAATTTGGCAACGAAGAAATACTCCGTCACGTACTGATCAACTTCACCCTCTTCACCTTCTAGAACACCCATGAAAAACAATGTATGCAGGGTTTCCCACGGAGCTTCCATTGCCTACAATGGCATATCCTGTCAGCCAAACTCACTGGATACCTCCATTGCCTATCTTTACTGTCAGTGTACGTTACCTTTGCCTCCATTGCTTTTCTAATGCATTTCAGCTTCAATTATTTTCCCTGGCATGCAATGCCTTAATCAAAGATGGGAGGATGAGATGGCCAACTTATATTATTGATGCAATTCTTTGACGCAAATCGATCTTTATCATGATCATCTGCCTAATCTTATCAATTTGCCACATCATAAGCCTTTTCAATGACTTTACCTTTGCATTGAAACACTCTTCAAGGTTACTTGTCACATAGTCTACCTTGCAAATTTCATTGAATTGGCTTCTTGACCACGACATTCGATGATGTGCATCCAAGTACTCCTTCACCGCAGGTTTTTATACAACACTTCCAAATGATACATATGCTTCCTCAAACTGCATGTGTATGAAGCTGGCCATAGGTTGTCAGTATAAACTTTACCCTTGCATTTCTTTGTAAAATTCTGCACTAAGTGTCGCATACATTCCCTATGCTCCACTCCAAGGAATACTGCTTCTACAGCTTTCTCCAAACCTTTGCAAGCGTTCGTGTGGATAGTAAGTCCTGGTGGATGACCTATAAGGTCACGCAAATTCTCCAGAAACCAAGTCGAACTTTCCTCTGACTCAATCTCCAAAACTCCAAAAGCAACATGGAACATCTAATTGTGGCCATCAATTGCAGTAGCAGCTACTAGATGTCCTTTAAATATACCATGAAGAGCTTTTGCATCCACAGCCAAATAAGGCCCACAAAAATCTAGAAACCCTTACTAGCAAGCTTTGAAACAAACAAAAGCCCTTCTAATTTAGTCATCCCTCTTATTTTGTACTGATTTGTATGCCTGTCCATCACTACAACACTACCTAGACTAGCCATTTCCACTTTAGCTTTGAAGCTGTGAAGCAAATGAAAACTTTCATTCCATGGACCATTGATCTTATCAAGAGCCATTTCCTTTGCATAGAACATCTTCATGTAAGGTACTGTAATATTAAACTTTTCAGAAACCTTTTTTATGACCGTTGTTGCACCAAGTGATTGGTTCGCTCTCATCCAATCCATGATTGCATCTGCCAACCACCTAGTCTTTGCTAGTTTTGTTTTGTCCTTTGGCTTTCCCCCGTGAGGTGGACAAGAATGTTCAAACTGGTTACCTTTTATATAAAACATAATGAAACTGTCATGTTCATTTAACAAATTCTACACAATGATCTAAAATACACAACTGGTTGTAATACATGAACCAAACTGCTCCTGAGTATAGTAGATGCGTGCATCCTCCACCTACACCTCTTGTATGGGCACTTCATTGTGAACCTTGCTGGCTCACTCTTAATAATAATATAATCATTATTGGTGCAGATGTAATATGTAGTAAGGGCATTACGACAGTCCCGCATCGTTTCAAATACGGCGCCTTCTGAAATCTTAGGATCCTTCATCTCCTACTCAATTACTGGCAAGTCCTCACCATCGTACTCGAGTAAAACGAGACTGTCATTGTTCTCCTCGTTCTCTTCTTCATCAGTGTCATCAAATCTAGCACCGTGGGCCAATTCCTCTATGTATTGATCCTCTAGTGTCTGTTTACTGAATCTATCTACCAATTCAGGAAACATCAACTCATCCTCATCATCTAGTGGAGGCGCTCCCTCGACAAGCTCTGCTTCGTCCTCCACATCGGCCGCATGAGAAATTTGGCATGGAGACGAATTTGACCAAAACGTACGGCAGGATTCAAAGAGAAAAGCATTACCAGATCAACTTTGCTAGTTAGTGGGAGCAATCTTTGCTCGCTAATGTTGAAATATTGCAAATCAACTGAATTGCCATTGCTCTAGGGAAATTTAGAATATATTTTATGTTTCAAATCTCTGAGAGTTATGGAGGTAGCAACCACCGCTAGGAAGTAAAATTCAGAGAGATACCATTCACAACCACGAATTACGCTAGTATGCAGTTTAACCGCCAGCCAAAATGCCAGCGCTGGATCAATCCTATTCAAAAAGCAAGGTAGTTAACTGAGCACCGGAGATTCACCCTCAATTACTGCCTATGATCAATCTACAAAGGGAAACAATACTTACCCAGATGGAATCCATGCGTTACATCCCTCCGATTCCACCCAATCTTCTTCGTGCTCGACGGGGAGGACCGGTACACCCGCCGGCATCACATACTATTCCGCGAAAGGGGTAGATCTAGTGTGGGAGGAAGCGGAGCCGGATTGGGCTTTGCGGCTAGGGTGAGGGGCAGCTCGGGGGCCGAGGACGACATAAGGTAGGAGGTGATCTTAGGTAGGAGGGCACGACAGTGGGGGGAGAGGAGCAGAGGGGCGGTGTGGGAGCTGTTCTAGGCTTGGAGTAAGAATAGCCGGTCCGACGTGTCTCCATGTGGAACCACCCTTCACCATGTATGCAAGACTTGTCCCAACGCGGTCCCACCCTTCACCATGTGTGCAGGACCCGTCCCAACATGGCCCCACCTGTCAGCATGTAACAGTCAAGGCGACATACGTAACGCTCAGTGTAGGACCTGCCCCAACGCGGTCCCACCTCTTAGCATGTAACGGTCAAGCCTTTGACCTGACGGCATCCCCCTGTCCGAGCGCATGTGAGGGTTTCGGAATGGACGGAGGGGAAAGTGAGGAAAAACTAAGCGGCTAGAAAAAACTGAGTACAACTAACGAACCGAGGGCACGAAAATAGAAATCCCTTGATTATTAGGTATAGAAGGATGCACTAAAGCAATACGCACATGCATAAGGATATCTAAGGATGTTAAGATACTAATCCCTCTGTTCATAATTCTTGTTGTGGTTTTAGTTGAAATACATATTTAAACTAAAACCATGGAATAGAGTACTAAATAGCGGGGTATAGTATGTTCAGATTTAATTCATTAGCGATAAAGGTGTATCCGATGGTCCCATATATTTATTTAACCATAGGAGCAGACAAAGTTCTGAATATCTTCATGGGGTGACAGATACAATGTACCTAAACCAAAAGGGTCTATAACAAAGTATAAACTATTATAGGTCAGTCAAGTCATTCAGGATTTCAAACACAGACTGGATATGATCATAGGTAGAGTCTCTTGTTCTTTGATCTAGCAATGGTTATTGATGCTATTGGTAGGGAGTGATGTCCTATACCAGTTCGTTAATAGCTTGTCTATTGAGTGCATCATTAATAGCAAACCCAGAAATTGGGACTATGCCCTCCATGGCGGCTGTGAATTTCCATTTAGTTGATCCATTGCATCATTACATCATAGAGGCATGTAGAGAGAGGATTACCTGTAGGCAATAGGTGCAGCTAATACGAGGGGATAGTTCGGCCGAAATTTAGCTCGTCGATATTGCGGGAACATAGTCGGCTGATGACCTTGAAGCAATGATAGGAATGGGATAAGCTACACGATGAACTAGCTAGCAAACTACTTGAATAAATCGGTGAGGCGGAGGAGGCAGAGGGAGTAGGAACGCAACGAACCTGGGAAGGGGAGGAGATGGAGGGGGGCGAACTCACATCTTGTGGATCCTGCCGGTGCCATCTTCTGGCTGCTACAATCCGGTTCAATTCAACGGTGGGAGGGGAGGTGAAGGACCATGTCGATGACCTGTCGGCTCCGTCCTCTGGCCTGCATCGCACATGGGGAAGGACCGCATTGATGACCTGTCGGTGTTGTCCTCTGGCCTGCATCGCGCGTGGGGAAAGACTGTGTCGATGACCTGTCAGCACCATCCTCTGGCCTACGTCGCGCGTGTGGAAGGACCGTGTCGATGCAAGGAAGGAAGGGGAACGAATGCGCTGGCGGCAGGGTCGATCAAGTCAACCATCTCCCTTTGCAGGTAATCTTACGTGAGGCACATTTCTTGAATATGTGTCTTGTATAATTTTATGCGAGGTGCAAATCTGAAAGATGCGTCTTGTATAATTTTTCCAATACTCAAAAGGAGCACGAATCCGATGCTAACACAAAACAATCATTAGCCTAGTGGTTAGCTAGCAGTGCAATGCCCTCCATTCTTTGGCCACCTAGGTTCAATTCTTGGTGTCCACATTTTTTGGGTCTTTTTTAAAAAGACATTTTTGATTATTAAATCGTTGTCCAACATTAATATAAAAACAAAATATATTTTAGTATTTTAAATATCAAATTACCATATAAATTATATATAATTGTGTTGATACATAATATTCCATGCAATTAGCATACAAACATGATGATAATGCCACACACACACATCACGTCCTTCTTTAGAGCTAGTGAGCATTTCTTGACAATTATCATCTTACCCTTCTTTGTTGCAGTTGAATAGGTTAGGTCCGGAACATTTTCACTTCTTATATTGAATGGGAGTCCTTTTTTATGTAGGCTTGTGGTGTATGGTGCTTGGTCGCCGTATCTGTCTTCCATCTTTGGGTCGCCATACTGGTCAAAGTCTTGCTCGTTGGTGACTCCATCCATTCTGATGATGTCCCTTTTGCCTCTCCTGAAGACAACCCCGCTAGGATTTAATGGGTTGGTAATATAGAATCATTGGTCTACTTTACTAGCCAAAACCCATGGCTCATTTCTCACGGGTATGTTAGTGTCGGTGGTCTTTGACTTTGGTGGTATAACCATGGTGGTGAAATACCGGTTTTCTTTTTTGACGCTCTTGGCCTACCTGGCACGGAACATCGGCACATTCTCCGTAACATAGTCGAGCTCCCATATTTCCTAGATCCTTCCGGGGCACTGTCGTTGTAGAATATCCCCGTTACTCCTAAGTTCTGGTAATCACAGTTATTATCCTTTTCCTCAGTGTAGAATGTGTATCCGTTGATATCGTATGCCTAATGGGTCATCATGGTTGTGCGTGGCGCCCTGTGACAAGGAGAATAAGAGTTTCTCGCCCTCCAAAGACTCGCCCTGCAGTGCATTAGCAAGAACCTTCTTCCTTAACCACTGCGTGAAACCGGAGTTGTGCTCTTTGATTACATCTTCCTCTGTCCTCACCTAGCACCGTTAGCGTACTTCTTCTTGATGAACTGTTTTTGCTCATGTATATATGGATTGACCGCCTACAGGTGTTGTAGCGTGACCGGGTTTGCTCTTTCAAAGTCCTGTGTTCGGTCCTCGAAGTCGACATGCTTTGCGTGCTGACTCTCGTGGTGACCCCATCCAGCGAGCCTCCCAAGGTGCTTGTTGAATGGCAGACCAACATGGGTGTCGGTTTGTAGAAAGTTTGAGCAGAAAGAGATGCGCTCTTCGGCCAGGAAGACATTTGCTATGCTTCCATCAGGAAGACTCTCGTATCCCTTGATGTGTCCATTTAGCCTTTCGAACGACATCATGCTTCGTAGAAACAGAGGCCCGAGTTGGACGATATCCTCCACGACATGGACCAGCAGATGAAGCATGATGTCAAAGAATGCGGGAGGGAAGTAGATCTCGAGCTCTCATATTATCACCATGATATCCTCCTGTAGACTCGTGAGATGCTTAATGCCTATCGACTTGCGAGAGATGATGTCAAAAACATTGAAGAGGCCAAACAACATTTCATGGACGTGCTTGTCCATTATCCCTCGGATCGCAACCGGAAGTACCTGCATTCTTCAGCACGGCGACATCGTGAGACTTCATCCCGCTGAAGTGCTCTTCACCTCATCTAGCCATCTTCACATCTTCCTCGTGTAGTCGTTCGGAAATTTGACTCGGAGGAGGCACTTCATATACTATGTGGCCTCCGCCTTACTTAGAGTGAAGCACGTGGCCTTGAGCTTCACTTTGGCCTTCTTGACCTTTTTTCCCTTACAACAACTGTTTTGATTTTCCATCTTATACTTCTCCGACTGATCATCGGCTTCATTGTCACTAGGTGGTGGTTGAATGTCCTTCCAGATGCCCATGTGTTTGAAGTCGTTCCTTGCCTTCTGCCCATCTTTGCTCTTGTTAGTGTCAAGGATGGTGGCAAACAGACTCTCGTCCACGTTCTTCATGATATGCATGAGATGAAGGCTATGAGGCACGCGGAGGAGCTTCTAGTATGGCGTGGCCCAGAAAACAGACCTCGGCTTCCAAACCCTCAACAATGGCTCTGACTTCTTTTGGTTTTCTAGGGTGCATGGCACTCTTTATAGTTTTTCAACAGCTCATCGATTTATGTGCCGCTCCTCTTGTTTGGGATTCCTCGGAGCTCGACTATCCCATTGAATAGATGTCCTTGCTTTCTCCAGGCGTGATTCTTGGGAAGCCACCTTCGAGACCCCTAGAACACAGTTTTCCCAGACCCGGGATCTTTTTGTAGCCGGTGATACGTTGTATTATCCTTGAACCTAACATAACCAAAGAATCCTTGGACCACCTGCCCTAAGAACTATCCGTAACTAGGATAGTCTTGCACCGGCATGATCATCGCCGCTCTCATATCGAAATAGTCTTGTGCAGTGGCGTCCCATGTATGGGCTCCGTCTTCCCATAACATGGCCAACTCCTCTTTCAACAGCGTGAGATACAGATTGATTTATGTACGGGGTTTTTTGGCCCTTGAACTAGCATACTCATGGTTACATACTTCTTCATGCATAGCCAGGGGGAGGTTGTAGATCCATATAAACATGGGCCAGGTGTTATGTGTGCTGCTCTATCTAACGAATGGATTGAGTCCGTCGGTTCTCACACCCAACCGGAGGTTCCTTGACTCTTTCCCAAACCATTGGTAATACTCAAGGTCCAACGCCTTCCACTTGCTAGCATCCGAAGGGTGCCTCAGGATTTCCTCATTTTCAGGATCTTCATATTCTGGCCTCTTTCTTTGCGCCTGTCAACGCATGAGTTGTGCTTCCTTAGGGTCCACGAAATACTGCTGCAAATGAGGAGTTAGAGGAAAGTACCACACCAATTTTCTAGGAGCTTTCTTGGTCCCTCTCTTGTATCGAGAGGTCGTGCACACCGGACATGTGGTCTTCTCCGTGTCCTCGCCCCGGTAGATGATGTAATCATTCATGAAGACGTGGTATTTCACGTGAGGTAGATCGAGAAGGAACACGACTTCCTTTGGCTCAGCGATACTAGTCGGACATGTGTTCCCCCTCTTGGGAAGACGATCGTGCCAGAATTCCATGTTGTCGTCGAAGCATTCATCGGTCATTTTTTGTTTCGCCTTCCTCTCCAGAGCCCTGAGAGTTACATTCAGACGGGTGTCCCCGTCTTTGCATTGGTTAAACAATGGAGTAACCGTGTTTTTCTCCATTTGCTCCATCTTAGCTTTCTCTCTAGTGATGGCTCTAGCGTTACTCTTCTCCTTGAGAAGCAACTCTTGGTAATGGGGGTCTCGCAACCAGCTCAAATCATGCCTGACACATTGATCTTCATGTTCCTGCACGACACCTTGCTCTTCATGTTCATGCTCGGTGTCACCTTGACCTTCATGTTCATGCCCGACGCCACCTGAATCTTCATGATCACCTGCCCCGCTGGCATCTTGATCTTTTTCTTAACAATTATTGACATCCTCATCATCCACCGAGTGTAGCCATCCATGAAACCACGCCAGAGCAGGTAGGACTCTAGCATTCCGCAATCATGCTTTATCAAATACATCAGTTCATAGTTGTGACACGAACATCTTATCTCCATCATGTTTGTACGTGCCATGTTGGCCCTCACGCATCTCATCCACCTATCCACAAGGGGTTTCCTTAGTGGTCGGAACATGGTAGCATTCATGGTATACAAAGAGAAAGAGAATAATTAGAGCATGGACGTCGAGATCGCTGATTTATTTTGGCATGACCTCACCTAAAAAGAGGACATCCGTTGTGTGCCAGAAATTCGCTGGAACAAAAATGAATTGACATTCTGGTGAAACATTGGCAACCCAAAATGAAATCCCTACAGAAAACAAAGGAAGCACACAGCACAATCTAGTCAGTGTCGCCGGCAACGCGCATACATGAAGCATTGCCTTCACACTTCCTCCAACAACGACTAGGAGTAGGAGAGCCGGAGGAGAAGTAAAGTGAGATCTTGTAGATCTAGAAGTGCTAGAGCTTTCACTTACATATGTGTGTCAACCAGTAGGGGTTTAGCAAGCTTCTATGGTGAACCAATGGAGAAAATGAGGTGGGTGGGAGGAGGGGGCCGACAATATCTATCTTGTCTGGAGGAGAAGAAAGTGAGAGAAGTGACTGGGTGTAGGCGGCTACATGCATGTTCCAAAAAGTGAAAAAAGTGGCCAGAATACTCGAGGCGCATCCCTATGAGATGCGCCTTGTATACTTAAAGAATACAAGGCGCATATTGTAGGGGATGCGCCTCCAGTATCTGGCGCCTGCCACCCCCGGGCCCACCTCGAGTTAGAGACTTCCCAACATACCGAGAAAATCTAGAAAAACAGCAAGAGTGAAATTTACCTTTGGAGGCGGGTTGTCCCGGGTATAGGGCGCAAGCCCCCATTTCCAAGCCTCGGAGAACTTCTGATCCATGTTGAAGGTGGCCTTGACCCGGCGAAACACCACCGAGTTGTTGATCTCGAAAGAGGAAGTCCGGTGGGGATCAAGGGGGGCGCTTAGGTAGCAGATCTTGTGGGCGCGCTTCTGCAGGGGGGAGACCCGGCTGTGGACAAATGTGATCATGATATCCTCTCCCCGCAACCTCTCCTTGACTAGCTCCTTGATCCAGCGGTCGACCAAGCTCGCCAGAGCCATGGGCCGCTTTGAGACGTTGTCCCACAGAGAGGTGTCCGGGACTCCGAGCATGAAGGGAAGGAGCCAGATCAAGTCCTCGGTTATGGTATTCCGGACGTACAAGAAGGTTCGGGCCTAGCCTTTGCAAGACTCGAGCCTAGTGACCCGGGGGAACACGGAGTTTTTGTGAGGAGATATGGAGGCTTCCCCACACTGGGCCAGATGCTTCTCAGCCAGAGTAAGATGCTTATCCGGGACAACATTCTTCCGCAGACTGAAAAACATGATCCACATCTTCCGCTCAGGTACCCCTCTATGCTGGAGGCAAAGGAGGAAAGAGAGATAATGGCATTGGCGGGGAGATGGTGTGGTTGCAGTTGATAGGTGGAGATGAAGTAATGAAAGAAATCAAAAATAGGAAGGCCGAAGCCACGTTGGAAGTGAGAAAGAAAAACAACAAACTCCCCTGGATTTGGCGAAGGGGTAATCTCATCAGTAGCGAGGCGGCAGGCGACACCCGAGGGGATGCGGCGCGTCGCGTAGCATATAGCCAATCAAGATCATCTTGACAGACAAAGGCGCCGTCCTAGCCACCATTCTCACGAGCATCATACTCTTCCTCTTGCTGGACGATGACGGCGGCCTCCTCTTCAGTCATGGCAAGGTCGAGGTCCTCAAGGAAAAATCGGAGAAGAGGTAGCCGGCCGCAGGAAACCTCGAAGCGCAGGGCCCCGTGACGAAGAGCTTGAGCGGAGACAACGATGCGGTCGCTAGGTGTGGTTGGGCACGGTTGCGTCGGTGCAACACTAGCACATAGGTGGTGGCGGTGGAGGCGTCACATCGGAGAAGAAGAGAGGCAGGGGGCGCGAAGTGTGGGGAACTTCCCCAAGATGGCCCTTGCCCCCTATTTAACCGCGCGTTGCGGGCACGTGGTGTGATCCTTTACGGCAGCCCAACCGCACGATGTGGCCGTGTACGCAGCGGATCAACCAATCAGGTGTGAGCCACAACAAGGGGCACAGGGACCAAAAGATCCTATGACGTGACACGATGATACAGTTAACGAGGTGCTGCCGTGATACGACGGGTGGAGCAGTTATTCTTGACATTACTACACTAACCGGTGCAGTAAACATGTGTGGCCCTTAAAATGAGGCAAAGTGATGATTACCCTCCATGTAGGACGTGGGGAAGCGTAGGAGGGAAGGAAAGATAACCCAGATACGTTAGCAAAGACCGGGCCAATGTGGAATAACTCGGAACGAGCCAAGGGAGCATCGACATAAAGCGTTCGGATTACGAGATAACTCGGCCGAAGAAGAGCAGATTCGGATGGTGAACCTGCTGTGAACTTAGCAACTGAAGTTTCTAAGACCGCACCAGCTTCAGGGACTAATGTTGGGGGATACCCCTGGGTAGGGTCACGCCGAGGTATAATGGCCGAGTTAGCCGAGGTACGTCATGATCAAAGCAAGTGCAGTCTGAGTCACCTCAAGGGCACTTACGGAGTAACCCGACCCGTGGGGCATCTACCTAGCATTAACCCGGCCGATATAAAATTCATGTCGGTCATGTTTTTCTATGTATAATGGAGGTACCCTCGTAGCCGGGCTAGCCAAGCGCTAGTCGGACTACCACTTGGCTTCCAAGAGAAGGAAGGAATCTCCCGTTGGTCAAAAGGTGGCCTTTGCTAGCTGTAGCGTGAGCGAAGCAAAGTAGAGGGAAGGACCAGCGGGGCAGGGGCGACCAAGATGATGTGAGCAGTGTCGGCTGACGTAGCCTGTAACATCCCAATTTCAGCAACCCTGATTAGTTGTCTAGAATGCAAAAATCAGGGGGAAAAAAACTTTTTCTTGTTTAATGCTGAAGTGTTTGCTTGTTGTTGGATATGCTTATGCATATAAATGTGTATTAGATGATATACTCCTTACCTTAACACCAGTTGACAAAAGCTACTTCCCAAAACAGTCTTGGCTTAATTTCCATATTCTCAAATGTTCTGGCATTTCAAAACATGAGCCAAGATGCTTATGTAACCAAAACTATTTTTGTAGCTTCTATTGATAAAACTATGGAGAGCTATATAACGTAACCTCCTTATGTTTTCAAGACAGAACCTTCAACTATTCTTATCTCTAGGTTTCCAGAAAACTCTTTTTAAAGATTTGAATTCTACTCTTGGTAGAGATACCAAGGACCTTACCTTGTTCAAACTCCAACCTATTTCAAATTACCCAACCTCAAGCTAGGATTGATGGTAACCCCTGTAGTGGATTTACTTAGTATATAAGATGAGTTGCCTTGATCTGCTGTTTGGTTTGATTGCTTAGAAGTAGTATGAGCTACTCTAGGAGCTCATCACTAGGATCAAGATGTTTCCAACTCATCAACCCCTAAGCAAGAATACAAATGTGGATATGATCCCTAGCTACTAGGTGATCATCTCAAACCCTTAATCAGATCAATTCTGCAGTAATCCTTTCTAGAAACTTCCAAGTCAATGAATACCAATATCAAGCATGGATCCCTTCCTACTCCCTATAAACTTCAACACTATCCCCTTGATGAGGATTTGACACCTTGAATTCAATCAAGAACATCCTCCCTCTTATTTTAGTCAAGAACCCTAACTCTGCCAAATTTGGCCAAGTTTGGAAATTTGTTTCCAACATCACCTTTTTGAATGCCTCATTTTCCCAACCCTTGTGCATTTTTGGAAATGCATCTGAAACATCTTGTCAACCATCCTAAGGACTACCAAGTACCACTCTTGCCCTTGGTTAGAGCATCCTACACCCACTTGTTCTTGATGGTTTTGCAGGCAAGAAAATTAACTATTCCTGCAAATCTAGTCAACATGCCTACTTTGATAGAAGCTCACACCACCATCCAACCTTCTTTGGTCTAACTCTTAGCATGGTTGTGTTCTACTAATATAATTCTATCAACGTCTACTTCACTTGTTCCAAGTGTATCTTTGTGCTACTCAAACCCACAAGGTTTTGAAGGCTAGTTGATAATCTGCTTTGGGAGGCTTAATTTATTCATAGTTTGAAAGCTTGCCATGGTGAGCTCAAGCAGGATCAAGCTCAAACCCCTAGACCACTGCAATCTACATCACTTGGTCTATCCATCCATATATCCCATGCCCCATGGGGAGCCCTGAACTCCAGGATCCAACAATATTTTGGTGGCATGAAAACAATCTTACCCAAGATCCCCAAATCTCTAGTTTCACCAAAATCAACTTGGAATCTCCAATCCCAAGGTTGCAAATGCTTGATACACATTTCCTACATCACCTACCTTGCTCATCAAGATTTATCAACAATTATCCATATTTATTATGGAGCAAAACTATTTAATTCCCTAATTAGGCAAAATCTCCAAAACTCCTCTCACAAATGAAAGTTTGGTTTTTGCCAAAACACTTCCCTAAATTTTGGCTCACTTGAGACCCGTATATCATACCCCACCTTCCCCTCTCTAGAATAAATATTTTTGAGATTCTTTATTATTTCTTTTTGCCCTTTTTCTTAAATGGCAGAAACAAGAAATAATCCTTTAAAAATACTTTCCCACCTCAATAAATCCCAATAAAATTCTTCAAGGTGTGATATCGTGTCTAGGACCATCTACCATCAAAATCCAACAAAGTACAATGTAAAAATATCAAATGAGCTTCTGTAAACCATTTCTACAGTTCTTGAGTAAATGGATTTAAGTGGACTTTAAATCCTCTGAAAATCGCAAATAAATCCTGGAAGTATATCTTGACCTCATCTATCTACCAGTACCATTTTCCCTCCTTGTCCTATGCCAAACTTTGAATTTCCTTCACAAGCAAATATTTACTCAATTTGGCAAACGTAGCTAGTTTTGAGCTAAATCAATATAAAACCACCACCAATCTTGCAAATTAATGCACCACAACAACTTACACCTCTTTTTTCTAGTGCTTATCCATGATGGAGACACAAGCCAAGCCCTCTTTTTCCTTGCCCTCAAAGCTTTGCAATAGCTGCCCCTGCTCCTCTCTGACCTACACATGACCAGAACCACCCCTCCACCGCCCACAGAAAACCCTCCCCTGGTTTCACCTCCCTCCTCCACAAGCTCCATGGACCAAGTCCATCAAAAACATCCCCCTCTCGGTATATAGTGCTAGAGGCCACTGCAGGTCTCCCCTCCCCCTCATTTGCCTCCCTCACCTCTCTCCTACCCATCCCCAAGCTCCCGACCTGGCACCCGAGCTCCCCATCGCCACGGAGAAGAGGAGCAAGTCCTCTCGGGCTCCACCTCGTTTACAGACATGCAGTCGACCCTGACCTCCCCCAACGCCTTAGCTCACCTCCAAGCCCTCTTGTAGATCACCAAAGGCTCCCTCACCGAGCCATGCCTCTGCATGTCACGGGAGAAGGAGAACTCTGACTCTCGGCCATGACCAAGATCTGCTCCTGGTACTCTCTTGCTAGCTCCCTCCCCTCTGCATGCCACCATCCCGAGATTTCCTAGTTCTCCTCTACCTGACCCTGTTCTTATTTTGTCCCAGGGCCGTTCTTACCGTCGCCGCCGTCGAGATCCGACGAGACCGCTCTCGGGCGCCCTCGCGCGAGCCAGCTCCTAACGTAGAACCCTGTCTTCCCGCCCCTCGTTGGCTTCGCCACGGTGCACTGCGTCACCTCCCCGCCTTCCCCGCTGCCGGCATTCGCTCTGGTGAGCAACACCGCACCGTTTTGGCCCTCCCCTAGGGTTCTGTCCCGCCGCCGTCTTCGGGAGAAGGACGACGGTTGTCTACCGTCGATCCCCCGTCTAATCCTACGACCTAGGGGAGCCGATACCGCTTCGGCCGCCGTGGTCGCTGACCGGTGGGCCACACCGCGCAGGTTTAAACCCTGCCTCCTGCCCGTGCCAGCGAGCCCCGCTGGGCCAAATCCTCAACTGCAGCCCAAGTCCCCCTGGAAAACCAGCCCATCTCCCTGCTCCTTTTTAATATTTTCCACCAGCTCTGTTCTGGCTATTTGGTTTAAATCTTTTTAAAAATGGAAACCAACACAAGGTGCCCAGATCTATATTTTCCTAGGTACCTCTATGTTTTCTTCAACACTCAGTACCTTTGGATACCCCAGATTATGTAGAGATTCCTTATATTAATTTAATATGTAGAAGGTATCTAAAACACTCCTAAAATCCCATTGGTAGTTTTACAACTCCAATTTGAACAAAACCACCTTGCACTGAAAGGTATCTGTGGTACCCTGCACGCCACCCTAGCCCCATATCAAGTGGAGCCTTGGAGTTCTTGTAGCAAAAATAACAAAAACAGAGACTTTCTACCTTTAGAAAATTCCCTAGGTAAATCTACAACATATTTTGGGTTGATTCCACATCCCAGTGAGCTGGTACATCAATACCTGTCAAAATCCAGGAGCTCAAGAATTATTGAATTTCTGAGGATTTATGATGCATCAAACATTTCTGTATATAGTTTTACCACTAGTTAAATCACTCCAGTAACTCTGCAACTCCAAAATGAGTGAACCAAATTTCTGCAGAAAGGTATTACAAATATCTACCAGGTTCCCTTGGTTTTATATCAATAGCTTCTGTAGATTTAACTTGGTGAAAAACACAAAATGCCTACATAACTGCCTTTGGGAATTTCCTGAGAGCATTCTGGTAATTATCTTGACTTGAATCCAACTCTGCGTGAACAAGTACATCAAGCCATACCTAATCCCCCACGGAAATAATTTTCGGTCATCCAGAACCTTTCTGGTGATTTATTTCCTAAAACTAGAGGCTATTTCACTAAGAAAATCATAAGTAATTGAGGAAAGGTGATAAATTAGTGAAACCACTTTTGTTGGTTTCATTTTATCAATATCTATCTGTTGGTATCATGTTTTTACAATGGTACCTGATACGTCCAAAATGTATCTACTTTCCCGAACACTTTTGCTATTCTTTCTCCTCTATACTTATGTGATTTGGATGCAACTAATGCAAACTAATGTTGTTTTCAGCAAAATTGCCTTGGTGTCTACTTTTTGTGCATAAAATCAACTATCAAGAAAAATCCCGGAAAATATGACAAAAAGCCTATTTCACCCGAAGACTCTAGGAGCCAGAATACGAGACAGAGAAGAGACCTGAGGTGGACACACCACCTGGTGGCGCGGGCCAGGCCAGGCCGCGCCAGGGGGTGGTGTGGGCCCCCTAGGAACCCCCTCGGCCTCTCTCTTCACCTATAAGGAGCCTTCTGACCTAAAAACTTTGGGGGGTCGATGTTTTTCTAGAAGGAGTTCCGCTCCGCCGCCACCACCAGATTCCACGAAACAACACCAGAAACTCCATTCTGGCACCCTGCCGGGACAGGGAATTGGAGGAGATCATCGCCATCATCATCACGATCGCTGCTCCATCGACCATCCATGTTTCTCCCATCTATGAGTGAGTAATCCCCCGCTGTAGGCTATGGGGATGGTAGGCATTGGATGAGATCGTTCATGTAATGGCATCAGATTGTTAGGGCTTGGTGCCTAGTATCTTTTATTACTGCTTTATGACTTTGTTGCGACTTTTTGTGCTTAATGCTTGTCACTAGGGCCCGAGTGCCATGATTTCAGATCTGAACTTATTATTGATTCATTATGATAGTATTGTTCTTGGTCTTATCTGCAAGTTGTATACACACGTTGTTGTCCGGAACCTATGGCCCCGAAGTGACAGAAATCAGGATAACCGGAAGGGAAAGGCTTTGATGTGAGGATCACATGTGTTCACGGAGTGTTAATTCTTTTCTCCTGTGCTCTATTAAAAGGAGCACCTTAATTGCCAGTAGTTCCCTAGAGGCCCCACTTCAAACGGGCTGGCAGGACAAAAGATGTTATGCAAGTTCTCATTGCGAGCACGTATGACTATATATGGAAACATGCCAAGGATTATCTAGTACTTGGGTGCTTTATCTTATTTATCTGCAATTGGCCTATGTTTTGATTGCTATGTGAATTGTCTTGTCCATGCAACGCCCGTCCATTCATCCCTATGCCTACCGCGCTCGAATCCCACTATTTACTGCTTTTGTTACTACTGTCTTTGCTTTATTACTGCTGTTACTTTACTATTCCTACTACAAAACTATTGCTACTGATAAACTGCTGTGAGCAAGATTGTTTCCAGGTGCAGCTGAATTGACAACTCAGTTGTTAAGGCTT
The DNA here is from genome assembly GCA_910589775.1 of Avena eriantha. Taxonomy (NCBI): domain Eukaryota; kingdom Viridiplantae; phylum Streptophyta; class Magnoliopsida; order Poales; family Poaceae; genus Avena; species Avena eriantha. The sequence continues at coordinate 354,694,191 of OU342743.1, forward strand.
ATAAATATTCTTTGCCTCCCCTTGTGTCGAATCAATAAATTGGGTTTCACTTCCCTCAAAAATACTGCGATACACCCCCTATACTTGTGGGTCATCAAGACTATTTTCTAGCGCCATTACCGGGGAGCATAGCTTTATTTATCAAGTTCACTTGGATTCTATATTGTTCGCTGCTATCCATCCATCATGGGTAAGTCTCGTGATGGCAAGGTTCCTATTTTACCATCCACTACAAGAAGAGGTACGGTTCTAAACACCTCTGCTGCTCTTGATTCACCATCTGTTATAAGTAAGCTCGTTACACCACCACATACACATGCTACACACATTGCTACTACTGCTGAATCTGAAACTTCTGATGCTTATGATGTTGTTTCTACAGTGCTTGATAAGAGTGGTTCATTAGGTCCTTTCCTAGATGCTACGATTGCTAGAACTATAGCTGGAAATACCGAAACTCCTAATGAAGACACTACCACACCTGTTAGCTCACCTGAGTCTAGTGAGAGTTATGATACTGAAGAAGATTATGTTGAGATGACTGATGAGTTTATTAAAGACTGTAAGAACACCCATGATAGGAGCGCTGCTAAGAGTCTCCTTGAGAGGCGTACTATTAGACCCAAATTATCTCCTGCTGCTAAGTTTGCTGTTTCTCCCATAAACATTATAGATGAAGATTATTATTTCTCTCTCGATCTATCTTACATAGCTATTGTCGAGAAAGAACCTTTTTGTGGGACTAAGAATGAAAGGTGGTAGCACATATGAATGAACTTTCTACCATCAGTGGCTTGTTTTCTGATGATATTAAGATGCGTACTTACTTTGTTGCTAAGATTTTTCCCTTTTCACTGAAAGGAGAAGCTAAAACTTGGTTTAGTAATTTACCTGCTGGATCTATTGATAGCCCTGAGTGCTTGATTAGTACTTTCCTGCAGAAATATTTTCCTCTTAGTGCTAGACATTCTATCTTGCAGGAACTTTTTGATTTTAAACAGGGAGAAAAAGAGGTATTGCCTGAATCTTGGGCAAGGTTTTGTGCTTTGATTCATGCATAGGCTGGAAGTCCATTACCTAAGAATGAGCTTCTTGATATATTTTATAATGGACTAACTGAGGAATCTAGGACATACCTAGATAGTTGTGCTAACTATGTTTTCAGGAATAGGACTCCAAAGGAAGCTGAGGAATTAATGGCTAAAATAAGCAAGAATTATGAAGATTGGACTCCTCCTAAACAAGCTGTACCTGAAGTAATTGTACCTGAACCATCTATTCCTGTGCCTATTCCAACATCAAAGAAGAGGGGAGTTATTGAATTAAATGATGAAGTGATGAAGGAAGCTAAGAAATGTCTTAAGGAGAAGGGAATTAAAGCTGCAGATGTCAAGAATTTACCTCCTATAAAAGAATTATGTAAGCCTATTACCTACTCATCCACTATTGAGGTACACTCTCTCCAACACTTTGATGAAGGTGATATCCCTTACTTGAAACCTCCTGATCAATGCTTAGAAGAATTTGATATCTTTATTGTTAAGCAAGATAACTTTAATAAAAGGGTACGAAATCATCTAATGGAAAACACTAGAGCTATTGTTGAGTTGAAAGATATTGTGGAAAGAACCTCTAATGATGTTAAAATGATTGTTAAACACTTTCAAATGGTTCAAACTCAAATAGATCAACTCGTTAAAGTGCAAAATGATTTTTAAAGGATCATCCATACACCAAGGATCACCCCAAAAATGTGTTCTGATGCAATTTCCAACAATCATCCTTCTTCCTGATAGATAATGTGTTTTACTTTCAACAAGTCAGACCAACAAGCAGAGTCAGATTGTTTATGTTTCACAGAATATATTCCTCCACTGCCCAGATATGTCTTTCTCACAAAAATCTGCCAAGGTCCTTCCTCAGCTTCTAGGTTCCAGCACCACTTACACAGTAGCCTGACATTAAAAATCCTTATATTTTTTATACCCAAACCACCTTTTTCTTTAGGCCTGCAAATATATTTCCATTTCACCATTTGGTACTTTTTCCTGCCTGATTTCCCATACCAAAAGAAAGCTCTAGTGGGTTTCTCTATTTCTTCCACATTTGTTTTGTGTAAAAGAAACATAGACATAGGGTAAACTGCTATACTAGACACGCATGCAGTGATTTTAACATATTTCCCTCCAACAGATAAGGCACCACCCATCCAACCATCCATCTTCTTACACAAAATATCTCTAATGAACTTTAATTCAGCCACGGAACATTTTCTGCTATAGACAGGTAAGCCCAGGTATTTGATTGGCCATTCTCCAGTTTGACAATTAAACAGGTCTGCATACATCTCCCGCTTCACATCATATTCTAAAATCATCAGCACCTTGCTTTTTTCAAAATTAATTTTCAGACCAGACATAGCTTCAAAGAGATACAAGAGTAATTTCAAATTTCTAGCCCCCTCTGTTGGAGATATGCCCAATAGGCAATAATAAAAGTGCTTATTATTATATCTTTGTGTTTATGATGAATGTTTACATCTCATGCTATAATTGTATTATTAGGAAACACTAATACTTGTGTGTTTTGTAAACATATAAGAGTCCCTAGTAAGCCTCTTGTTGAACTAGCTTGTTAATTAATTGATGATCATGGTTTCCTGATCATGGACATTAGGATGTGATTAATAACAAGGTTATATCATTAGGAGAATTATGTGATGGACACACACCCATAGTAAGCGTAGCATAAGATCAAGTCATTAAGTTCGTATTGCTATAAGCTTTCAAATGCATAGTAACCTAATCCTTCGACCATGAGGTTATGTTAATCACCATCACCGAATGGATACTTTGATGACATCAAATGCCGCTTCGTAACTTCGTGGTTATAAAGGTGTCATTGGATATTCTGAAAGTATGTGTTGAAGCACATGGACCAAGATTGGGATTTGTCCATCCATATGACGGATATATATCCTCTGGGCCCTCTTGGTGGAATGTCATCTAGTTAGCTTGCAAGCATGTGACTAGGTCACAAGGGATGACATATCACGGAACGAGTAAAGAGTACTTATCAATAACGAGGTAGAACTAGGTATGGAGATGCCGACGATCAAACTTCGGATAAGTATAGTATCGCGTGACAAAGGGAATTGGTTTCGTATGTAAATCGTTCAATCAATCACAAAGTCATCGTTGAGTATGTGGGAGCCATTATGGATCTCCAGGTCACGCTGATGGTTATTGATAGGAGATGTGTCTCTATCATGTCTACATATTCACGAACCGTAGGGTGACACACTTAAGGTTTGAAGTTGTTTTAAGTAGATATGGAATGTGCGTTGGAGACCGAATGTTGTTCGGAGCCTCGGATTGGATCTGGGATATCACGAGGAGATCCGGAATTGTCCGGAGAATAAGATTCATATATTGGGGATCATTTTCTGAGTTAGGAAATGTTCTGGAGTATTTATATGAGGATTCTAGAAGGTTTCGGAATGTTCTGGAAGGTTCTGGAAGATTTCATGGAGTTTGCTTGAAAACCAAGAAAGGGATCAAGGAGTCCTGGTGGGGCAAGACAAGGAGTCATGGGGCAGGAGGACTCCTCCCCCCTCCCCAATCCGCCGGCCATAGAGGGAGGGGAGTCCTACTAGGACTCCCCCTCCCATGGCGTCTCCCCCCTTTAAATAGAAGGGTGGGGGCGCCAGCTCCAAGTTCTCCTCCATAACTCCAAATCTCCGCCGCCTCTCTCCTCCTCCTTTCTTCTGCACAGGCATAGGCGAAGCCCTGCAGAATCCTCTACTCCACCACCACCACCACGCCGTCGTGCTGCTGAGATTCCATGGAGAAGATCTACTACCTCCGCTGCTCGCTGAAACGAGGAGAGGAAGGTCTGCTTCGACTCCGCACGTGTGACCGACTGCGGAAGCGCTGCCGGAACGTGGCGCCGGAAGGATCGTCCACACGATCTTGAGATCAGCAAGTGATCGACTACATCAACCACGAGATCTAATCTCGTAACGCTTTCGGATCTACAAGGGTTAGTACAGATCTATCTCGTTGCACATGTCTAATAGATTAGATCTTGGCTTTTATCTAGATTAGATCTGGGTTTTGTTCGTTCTTGCGGTACAATTTTTTTGATTTCCATGCTACGAACCCATCAGTGGTATCAGAGCCGTATCTATGCGTAGATCTGTTGCACGAGTAGAACACAATGGTGTTGTGGGCGTTGGTGCTCGTGCCGTCTTTTGCTTTGTGTAGTTCGCATCTTTCGGCATGGTGGGATGAAGCGGCTCGGGCTAACCTTACGTGTCATCGCACATGAGACTTGCTCCACGCTTGACGTGTAACTTGCTTTGCACAAGTGGCTTTGCGGGTGTCTGTCTCTCCCGCCATAGTATAGATCTAATTTACAGTTTGCACTTGATAGCACTTGTATCAACGTTGTGGTTCAGTTTCGTAGCTTAGATTCGTTCTTGTTCGAAAGCCCCAAACCACGTAAAACATGCAAAGAAAATTAGAGGCATCTAACTTGTTTTTGCAGGGGTTTTGTGATGTGATATGGCCATCATGTGATTGTGATTATATTTGATGTATGCAATGATCCTTGTTGTAATATGGCAACCGGCAGGAGCCTAATGGTTGTCTTTAATTCTGTTAAGACCTGCGTGTCTATTCATCTTGTAATAGCTTTATTCCAAGTAGTTGTAATAGTTGCTAGTGATGATGGGCAACCATGAAACGGCGCCATTGACCTTGACGCAATGCTGGTGATGATGGAGATCATGTTCGTGCTTTGGAGATGAAGATCAAAGGCGCAAGAAGAAAGGGCCATATCATATCACACTAATTATGAATTGCCTATGATGTTAATCCTTTATGCATCTTGTATTTCTTAGATCGCGACGGTAGCATTATAAGATGATCCCTCTCACTAAATATCAAGTAATAAAGTGTTCACCCTTAGTTGGCACCGTTGCTAAGACTCGTCGTTTCGAAGCATCTCGTGATGATCGGATTTGATAGATTCTACGTGTGCATACAACGGGTGCAAGCTAGATTTGCACATGCGGAAACTAAGGTTATCTTGACGAGCCTAGCATGTACAGACATGGTCTCGGAACACGGAATACCGAAAGGTAGAGCATGAGTCATATAAATGATATGATGAACATGAAGACTGTTCACCGATGAAACTACATCTTCTCTCGTGAAGATCGGACTTGGTGTAGTGGACTTGGTTCGTGTAATCACTAAGACAATGTGAGGGATGTTGTTTTGAGTGGGAGTTCACCTAGTTAACTTAAATATTAAATTTGAACTCAATTCATCATAAACTTAGTCTAAACTACTTGCAAATTTGTTGTAGATTATGGCGACCCCCTCCATCAATTTCAATGCGTTCCTAGAGAAAGAAAAGCTTAAGAACAATGGAAGCAATTTCACGGACTGGTTCCGTGGACTAAAGATCGTCCTCAAGGCTGGTCAGTTGACCTATGTGCTCGAAGCACCGCTAGGTGACCCACCTGCAGATGATGCTACCGATGACGTAAAGAATGTTTACGCCACTCGGAAAAATCATTACTCCACAGTTCAGTGTGCCATCCTGTACGGTTTAGAAGCGGAGCTCCAAAAGCGTTTTGAGCACCACGACCCGTTCGAGATCATTAAGGAGCTCAGGCTAATTTTTGAGACTCGCGCGGCCATGGAGAGCTATGAGGCCTCCGAAAAATTCTTTAACTGTAAGATGGAAGAGGGAAGCTCCGTTAGCGAGCACGTGCTCACCATGTCTGGGTACGCAAACAAGCTCCAAGAGTTGGGAATATCAATTCCTAATGAGTTGGGGATTCATCGTCTCCTCCAATCAGTGCCACCGAGTTATAAGAACTTTGTAATGAACTACAATATGCACTGCAGGAACAAGACGTTGCCTGAACTATCGTCCATGCTGGAAACTGCTGAAGTGGAGATCAAGAAGGAGCACCAAGCGTTGATGGTCAATAAGACCACCAATTTCAAGAGACAGGGCAAGCCTAAGAACAAGGGCAACTTCAAGAAGGACGGCAAGAAAGCTGCCGCACCTGCAAAGAAGCCCAAGGCTGGTCCCAAGCCTGAAACTGAGTGCTTCTACTACAAGGGTGCTGGTCACTGGAAGCGTAACTGCCCCAAGTACCTGGCGGATCTGAAGAACGGCAACATCAAGAAGAAAGGTATATTTGATATATATGTTATTGATGTGTATCTTACTAGTAATCGTAGTAGTGCCTGGGTATTTGATACTGGTTCGGTTGCTCATATTCATAACTCGAAACAGGAGAAGCGGAATAAACGAAGACTGGCAAGAGACGAGGTGACGATGCGCGTTGCAAATGGCTCCAAGGTTGATGTGATCGCCGTCAGCACGCTCCCTCTACATTTACCTTCGGGATTAGTTTTAAATTTAAATAATTGTTATTTGGTGCCTGCGTTACGCATGAACATTATATCTGGATCTTGTTTACTGCGAGACGGTTAATCTTTTAAGTCCGAGAATAAATGTTGTTCGATTTATATGAGTAATATCTTTTATGGTAATGCACCTGAAATGAATGGTTTATTCTTATTGAATCTCGATAGTAGTGATACACATGTTCACAACATAAATGCTAAACGAATAAAATTGAATGATAATTCTACATACATGTGGCACTGTCGTCTTGGTCACATTGGAGTGAAGCGTATGAAGAAACTCCATTTAGATGGACTTCTTGAATCACTTGATTTTGAATCACTTGAAAGATGCGAAGCATGCCTAATGGGAAAAATGACTAAGACTCCATTCTCTGGAATAATGGAGCGAGCTACAGACTTATTGGAAATAATACATACCGATGTGTGCGGTCCAATGAGTGTAGCATCGCGTGGTGGATATCGTTATGTTCTCACTTTCACGGATGACTTAAGTAGATATGGGTATGTCTACTTTATGAAACTTAAGTCCGAAACTTTCGAGAAGTTTAAGGAATTTCAAAGTGAAGTGGAAAATCATCGTAACAAGAAGATTAAGTTTGTGTTCTGACCGCGGAGTTGAATATCTGAGTTATGAGTTTCGCATGCATTTAAAGAAATGTGGAATACTTTCGCAGTTGACACCGCGGGGAACACCACAGCGTAATGGTGTGTCCGAACGTCGTAATCGAACTCTCTTAGATATGGTTCGGTCTATGATGTCTCTTACAGATTTACGGCTATTGTTTTGGGGCTATGCATTAGAGACAGCCGCATTCACTTTAAATAGGGCACCATCTAAATCCGTTGAAACGACACCATACGAATTGTGGTTTGGTAAGAAACCTAAGTTGTCGTTCCTTAAAGTTTGCGGTTGCGAAGCATACGTAAAGAAGTTAAAACCTGATAAGCTAGAACCCAAAGGGGAGAAATGCGTCTTCATAGGATACCCTAAAGAAACAATTGGGTATACCTTCTATCATAGATCCGAAGGCAAAGTTTTCGTTGCCAAGAATGGATCCTTTCTTGAGAAGGAGTTTCTCTCGAAAGAGGTGACTGGAAGGAAAGTAGAACTCGATGAGGTTATTGAACCTTCTCTCGGGTTTGAGAGTAGCGCAGCACCGGAAGATATTTTTGTGCCGCCTGCACCAATTGGAGAGGAAGCTAATGACAATGATCATGAAACTTCAAACGAAGTTGCTGCTGAACCTCGCAGGTCAACGAGGGTTCGTACCACTCCTGATTGGTATGACTCTTCCTTGAACGTCATGTTGGTGGACAACGCTGATGACCCTGCGACATATGAAGAAGCTATGGTGAGCCCAGATTCTGACAAATGGCTAGAAGCCATGAAATCCGAAATGGGATCCATGTACGAAAACCAGGTGTGGACTTTGGTGGACTTACCGGATGGCCGTAAGGCTGTCGAGAACAAATGGATTTTCAAGAGAAAAACAGATGCTGATGGTAATGTTACCGTCTATAAAGCTCGACTTGTCGCGAAAGGGTTCCGACAAATTCAAGGAGTTGACTATGATGAGAATTTCTCACCAGTAGCGAAGCTAAAGTCTGTGAGGATTTTGTTAGCAATTGCTACACATTTCGATTATGAGATTTGGCAGATGGATGTCAAAACGGCGTTCCTTAATGGTGACATTGAGGAAGAGTTGTATATGGTACAACCCAAGGGTTTTGTCGATCCTAAAGATGCTGACAAGGTATGCAAACTTCAGCGCTCCACTTATGGACTGAAGCAAGCATCCCGGAGTTGGAATCAACGTTTTGATAAAGTAATCAAAAACTTTGGATTTATACAAACTTATGGAGAAGCTTGTATTTATAAGAAAGTGAGTGGGAGCTCTGTAGAATTTCTAGTACTATAAGTAGATGACATATTGTTGATTGGGAATGATATAGAACTTCGTAATAGCGTCAAAACCTATTTGAATAATAGTTTTTCAATGAAGGATCTTGGCGAAGCGGCATATATGCTAGGCATCAAGATTTATAGAGATAGATCAAGACGCCTAATAGCGCTTTCACAAAGTACATACTTAGACAAAGTTCTAAAGAAGTTTAGAATGGAAAATAGCAAGAAAGGGTTCGTGCCCATGTTGTCAGGTAAGACCTTGAGTAAAACTCAAAGTCCAGCTACGGCAGAAGATAGAGAGAAAATGAATAATATTCCCTATGCCTCGGCCATAGGTTCTATCATGTATGCCATGCTGTGTACAATACCGGATATAGCACATGCTATTAGTTTGACTAGCAGATATCAAAGTGATCCTGGAATGGAGCACTAGACAACGGTCAAGAATATCCTAAAGTACCTAAATAGGACTAAGGATATGGTTCTTTCTTATGGACATGATGAAAAACTTGTTGTAAACGGTTACACCGATGCTAGTTGGAACACCGATCCGGATGATTTGATGTCACAGTCGGGATACGTATTTATTTTGAATGGTGCTGCAGTAAGCTGGAGGAGTGCGAAGCAAAGCGTTGTGGCGAAATCTTCAACTGAATCGGAATACATAGCTGCTTCGGAGGCTGCGCAAGAATCCATATGGATGAAGGAATTCAATACTGAACTTGGCGTGGTTCCCAGTGCGTTGGACCCGATGGCCATCTACTGTGACAACACAGGTGCCATAGCTAATGCACAGGAGCCAAGGTCACATAGCAAGCTGAAGTACATCAAGCTACGTTTCCACGCTATTCGCGAGTATGTCCAAGATGGTGACATAAAGATTTGCAAAGTACACACTGATCTGAATGTGGCAGATCCGTTGACTAAACCTCTCCCTAGGGCAAAGCATGACCAACACCAGAACGCCATGGGTGTTCGGTATATTACCATGTAATCTAGATTATTGACTCTAGTGCAAGTGGGAGACTGTTGGAGATATGCCCAAGAGGCAATAATAAAAGTGGTTATTATTATATCTTTGTGTTTATGATGAATGTTTACATCTCATGCTATAATTGTATTATTAGGAAACACTAATACTTGTGTGTTTTGTAAACATATAAGAGTCCCTAGTAAGCCTCTTGTTGAACTAGCTTGTTAATTAATTGATGATCATGGTTTCCTGATCATGGACATTAGGATGTGTAATAACAAGGTTATATCATTAGGAGAATGATGTGATGGACACACACCCATAGTAAGCGTAGCATAAGATCAAGTCATTAAGTTCGTATTGCTATAAGCTTTCAAATGCATAGTAACCTAATCCTTCGACCATGAGGTTATGTTAATCACCATCACCGGATGGATACTTTGATGACATCAAACGCCGCTTCTTAACTGGGTGGTTATAAAGGTGTCATTGGGTATTCTAAAAGTATGTGTTGAAGCGCATGGACCAAGATTGGGATTTGTCCATCCATATGACGGATAGATATGCTCTGGGCCCTCTCGGTGGAATGTCATCTAGTTAGCTTGCAAGCATGTGACTGGGTCACAAGGGATGACATATCACGAAACGAGTAAAGAGTACTTATCAGTAACGAGGTAGAACTAGGTATGGAGATGCCGACGATCAAACCTCGGATAAGTATAGTATCGCGTGACAAAGGGAATTGGTTTCGTATGTAAATGGTTCAATCGATCACAAAGTCATCATTGAGTATGTGGGAGCCATTATGGATCTCCAGGTCCCGCTGATGGTTATTGATAGGAGATGTGTCTCTGTCATGTCTACATATTCACGAACCGTAGGGTGACACACTTAAGGTTCGAAGTTTTTTTAAGTAGATATGGAATGTGCGTTGGAGACCAAATGTTGTTCGGAGCCTCGGATTGGATCCGGGACATCACGAAGAGATCCGGAATTTTCCGGAGAATAAGATTCATATATTGGGGATCATTTTCTGAGTTAGGGAATGTTTTGAAGTATATATATGAGGATTCTAGAAGGTTTCGGAATGTTCCGGAAGGTTTTGGAAGATTTCTTGGAGTTTGCTTGAAAACCAAGAAAGGGATCAAGGAGTCCTGGTGGGGCAAGACAAGGAGTCATGGGGGAGGAGGACTCCTCCCCCCCTCCCCAATCCGCCGACCATAGAGGGAGGGGAGTCCTACTAGGACTCCCCCTCCCATGGCGTCTCCCCCCTTTAAATAGAAGGGTGGGGGCGCCACCTCCAAGTCCTCCTCCATAACTCCAAATCTCCGCCGCCTCTCTCCTCCTCCTTTCTTCTGCACAGGCATAGGCGAAGCCCTGTAGAATTCTCTACTCCACCACCACCACCATGCTGTCGTGCTGCTGGGATTCCGTGGAGAAGATCTACTACCTCCGCTGCTCGCTGGAACGAGGAGAGGAAGGTCTGCTTCGACTCCGCACGTGTTACCGATTGCGGAAGCGCTGCCGGAACGTGGCGCCAGAAGGATCGTCCACACGATCTTGAGATCGGCAAGTGATCGACTACATCAACCACGAGATATAATCTCGTAACGCTTTCGGATCTACAAGGGTTAGTACAGATCTATCTCGTTGCACATGTCTAATAGATTAGATCTTGGCTTTTATCTAGATTAGATCTGGGTTTTGTTAGTTCTTGCGGTAGAAATTTTTTATTTTCCATGCTACGAACCCATCACCCTCCACATCATCTTGGATGAAAAGGATAGTGTCATCAGCATATTGTAAAATAGCAATGCCTTTGTCAAACAAATTGTCTGCCAAACCAGTTATGAGGCCACCTGCCTGAGCATTCAGCACCATTTTGGCCAAGCAATCTCCCACCATATTGAATAAGAAAGGAGAGAAAGGGTCCCCCTGCCTGACTCCTTTATGACTCCCAAATAAGTACCCATTTCACCATTCACCTTCACATTTAAGGTTCCCATTATAACAACACTCTTCAGCCAAATCAACCAATCCTCACTGAAGCCTTTCTGTTTACATCAGTGGAATAAGAAATCCTAGTTGACTTTGTCATATGACTTCTCAAAATCCAAGTTTAGAAATACCACCTGTTGTTTCTAAACTTTGAATTCTTTCAAAGTCTCATGCAAAAGGGTGACCCCATCTGAAATATATCGCCCTTTGATGAAAGCTATCTGACAGGTATCTATCTACTTATTCATTATAGCTTCAGACTTGATAGTGAGGGCTTTTGTAAAGATTTTGAAAAGCACCTGCATCAGACAAATAGGTCTGAATTTTTGAATTACATCAACATCCTCACTCTTTGGTATCAAAGTAATTGTACCATAGTTGATACTGCTCAGATCAATTTTGTGTGAGTGGAAGTCCTCAAAATCTTCCATAATATCACCCCTAATAATATGCTAGCAAAGTTGATAGAACTCTACTGGCATCCCATCAGGGCCAGCAACTTTGTGATTTTCCATCTGATTCACCACCTCTGTAATCTCCTCCTCTGTGAAAGGTCTGCTCATTTCTTCTCTATCATAGTCATTGAGTTTTTCCCAATTCTCCCAATTATCATCAGACAACCTGATGGCAAACCCCTCAGCAGGGCCAAACAAGTTTTTGTAAAAAGAAGTGGCATGAATCAAGAGATCATAGGTCCCTTTGATTTCACGATCTCCACTTTGCAAAGAATAAATTATTTTCTTCCTTCTGAAACCATTAGCCACCCTATGAAAATACTCAGTGTTACTATCCCCTTTAAGCGGCCACGAGTCCATGGATCTCTGTTGCCAACATTATTCCTCTTTTTCATATATTTCAAAGAGCTGCTGCTGAATCTGAGCTTTGTGATTTTGTTGTGTTTTATTAAGCAAGATCAACTCCTCAATGCTTTCCAATTCCTACAACTCATCAATTAGCTATTTTCTCATTTTTTTTCTCTTGCCCCCTGACATGAGCACCCCAACCTTTAAGATCATTCCTCACATTCTTCAATTTCTTATGTATTCTGTCCAAACTATTTCTGCATCTAACAGGTTTATTCCAAACTTTTTCAATCCTCTGTACAAGCTCAGGGTTTGTCAACCATCCTTTTTTAAACCTGAATTCTTTTTACCTCCATTCTGTCCTTCCATACTGTAAACCATCAAAGGGCTATGGTCAGAAATTTCCCTAGTTAGTTTCTGTACAGTAACCAAAGGAAAGATAGATTCCCATTTTTAGAAATGAGAATTCTGTCTAATTTCTCCAAGATGGGAATTCTCTAATTGTTGGACCAAGTGTATTGTCCCCCTGACATCTCTATTTCTCTCAAACCATATGTATTAATGATAGTATTGAAAACATGGCTCCATGTACCTAGGACATGGTTCCTGTTCTTCTCAGAATAAAATCTCATGATATTGAAATCCCCTCCTAACAACAAGGGAAGAGATTGATCCCTGCAAATGTTAGCCATCTCTATTAAAAAAGCTTCCTTGTGTTCTTCCTACGCTGCACCATAAACCACCACCAAATGCCAATATATTTGTAATTTTACATCATATACTTTCATCTTGACATGAAATCTCCCTACAAATGATCCACAATTATCCAATCTGGAGGATCCTAGCCCCCCCCAGAATACCTCCAGATTTTCCAACAGATGGCAACCAACTCCAAGAAAATTGATTCATAGGATCAATTTTCCTGAAAAACTCAGCAGAATAATCTCTCTTCATAGTTTCCTGCAACCCTATAAAGTCCAAATGCTCCTGTTGCATCAAATTTAGCAAATAGGAACTCATTCCTTTCTTGCCAACCCCTCTACAATTTAGAATACCACCTATCATAACACTGTTTTCCTTTCTCTTGTTCCAGTTACAACTCCACTCATAGGGTGGTAGTTGCTAACCTTCACAGCAGCAACTTTTAACTTATATTGATTGCCTCCACCAGAACCAACCAACTTCTTTTTCCTCTTCTTTTTCCTGGATATCACTGGAGTAAATTCCTCTTCCTCTTCATGATCACTCTTCCATCCTAGGAACTCAACATGCACTTCATGTTCTACCATTTCTTGTGTTCTCTCAATTTTCTTTCCTGCTAAATTATGTCTAGCAATTTCTAGATCTTTCAAGGAGCTAATAAACTCAAGAGATAGAGAGGAAGGACATACACCCATTTCCAAAGCCGTATGCATAATATCATCATCATCTAATTTAGCAAAAGAGTTATAAAAGGTTAGATTAGTACCTGACAGGTCTCTTGGTGTATTTTGCCCCATGGTTCTTTCATTCATATTAGGCCCCCCCTAGATGAGACAATCTTCCACTTACCCTGATATGAGGAACCTGATGCATAGTATCCTCTTGAGCAACAAGCTGTTCCTGCCTCTCTTGATGTGAACCTTGGCTCTCCTGGGACAATTTTTTTGGCTGAGAAGATCTATCCTGGAAAACCACTTGTTCTTGATCTTGAATAGGAGCCTCAACCCCAACCATAGGATGTTCCACAGGAGGATTGCTCTCCTCATCAGCACCACTCTCAGCCGAGGAGCTATTTGTATAACCAGACTCCCTTTCTTCCCCATCACTTTCATCCCCAGCACTCCCTTCCTCTTCTTTAATTTATTCCAGCAAATGACCATATTGTCTCATGTATTCATAATATTTATCTCTTCTTTTGTTTTGGATAAAATCCTGCATAAACTCTTGGAAGGTCTGTCCACCACCATTTGGGTCATCTCGATTCACCACAGCCCCAATTTCCTTTGGAGCCAGAGCTTGTGCCACCTCCATATTCACCTCACCTATCACTTGTTCCTGACCCTGTCCAGCAACTACACTCTGCTGCCTGGTATTGCTTGCATCAGTCACATTACCCTCAAATATATTGCCAGCAGTATTCACAACTAGTTCTCTAATTGAAATTCCACCACCAGATCCTCCACTTGGCCAAATTTGAGCCACTCGAGCACCAAAAGACATATCATCTGTATTTCCAGAGCTTTCATCCTCAACTCTGGGCCCTTTCCCTTTCTCCCAGGCAGCACACTGTGGGGGATTCCAGGGGGCAATTATTTCTAACATGTTCATTCTGTGTATTCTGTTCCATACCAACCATAGTTTCAGTCCCCCCAGTAGTAACCAGGGTTAGCATAGGTCTATCATTACTGACATCTTGTCTGGCTTGATTAGTTGGAATATTCCCACCTCCCACATCAACAGAAATAGGTATTTTTGGTGTGGCATCTGGAGCAAAAATTTCTCTTGTGTACTTGAATTCATAAATCCCTCCTTTCATTTCCCCTCTCCTTGTATTTGGTACTAAAGTCACATCTTGACAAGCCACCTTAACCGTCACATAGGCTAGGTTTCTAAGACTATTTCTATCCATTGCCAAAGGTTTCCCAATCAAAGATGCAACATAAAAAACTTTGGACTTCTCTCTACATTTCATGGGGATGCCAACAATTCGAAACCATGCTTCCTCAAGCCATTCAACAGGTCCAGATCCCCATTCCACTTAGAAATCTGAATTACAGCATCAGGGATTGTCTTCATAAAGACCTTACCAAAATGGAAATCTTCAATGGACTTTGCAGAAGGAAATCTCATCAGGAACTCAACATCACCGATTGTCCTGGCATTGAATCTCCACCTAGAATCCATAGTATCTGCCATAGCTAAAATTCCTTCTCCAGATCTTTCCTGGATACATCTCCCCTGACCACCATAATATGAGCATAATTGCAATTCTCCATTAACGGAAAAGAAGATTCAGTCACTGGGATCGAGTGAAAACCCTGGTCAAAATCTGTGCTACCAAAAAACAGAGGGACATATTCCCAGGGCTTCCTCTCTTGACAGACCAAAATACTATGATTATGTCCACAATTATCACATTCCTGTCGTCCCACCTCCAAATCTGTTGTCTGCTGGAATCCTTCAATCTGCACATTCGGATTACCAGTCACAGGCACACCAACAACTGGTGCAGGTACAGAGGACCCCACCAGTGTTGTGGCCACAACATCCGTCTAACTAATCACAATGACTAAAAGTGGTCGAGAAATTGCAGCAGATGGCACGCTCACAGAAACTGAACCATGAATACTAGCAGAAGCATTAGTAACAGGTCTAGTTTTAGGAAAATTGGATCTACCCAAAGGATTGACAGAGGTAGTATCATTCCTAACAGTGACATGTTGCTCCACTGTGCGTGCAAACAAAGGAGCATCACGCCGAGATGAAGTATTTGTAGAATTACCGGTTTTGCTAGGAAACGAAGAATCTGACGCTGCAGAGTGTGAATCTCTCTACATCTCTGGTCTGTGGCTCCACTTGCCCCTTTGTCTCGCTTGATCTTCCTCTCTCCTACGAGCTTCCACCAGAGCCCTCTCTCGAGCAAGATCTTCCCGCCTCTGTGCAGCAGCCCCCGATTCCCTGGCTAGATCATCTCTCCTGCGATTTTCTTCCCATGCCTCCTCTTCAATCCTTCTGCGATTTTCTGCAAGGCGATCCTCCTCCCACCGGCATTCCTCATCTCTCTGACGATCTTGCTCACGGATCCAACCACTATCTCGCCGCTGATCGTCTTGAAACCTTCGATCTTCTGTCTGTCTGTGCGGAGTAGATCCAAACCGCGACCTACTCACATAGGGACTAGGTCGGGATGGCTGTCCCAGCGGCGAACGACGATTACCAGGAGGCCTGCGGACCATCATCGGTGACGCCGCAGTGAGCACCTGCACAAAAGATCTCCCGTCGCCTGATCTGGTTCCTCTCCACCTCACCGGCTCTGCAACTGGGGGAGATGAGGGAGGAGTGGGGGGAGTGCGAACGAAAACTACCCTGCCCACCTCTCCCGATCTAGGGTTAATGAAAACCGAGGAACCGTTTGTCGATCTGTATCCCCCGCTCGATCTGCAAATCTCATCTGCCAAAGTACCCACCTCTCGCCCTGATGTGTGGCCCTCGCTCGGATTTGGTCCACCGTCAGGGTTGGTATGTCTCGCGGAACCGCCGATCAAAATCATCCGACACACCCGCACATAGGGCAGCGCACCGGCGTGACCGTGTCGGTGCCCACACACACCGTGCGGACTGACCAAGACAAGCCAAGTACCACATCGGACACGGACCCCGTACATGACATTTGCCTCAACCTGGATCCGATCTAAAAGGCGGTGTCCAACCTCATCGAAAAGCGAAATAATCCTCGCGCCAAAAACCTCGATCGTCCTGATCTACGAGGTGCTAATACGCCAATCTCAGCACTTCTCAAAAACACATGCCGTCGCTTCAATCGCCGCCGAGGATCTCGTCTCTGTCGGAGACGTGGGAGAAGGAGAGGCCATCCGCAACATATGGTTTATTGGTCTGTTAGGCCTTATATGATTCCATACTTAAGGTAAAACATGAGGAAATTTCATGGAAGAGTTATTCTTATATATCAAATAATTTTTCTTCTCACAGGGTATGGTAACGATTAACATACATAGTTTTAGAAAAAAATAAAACTGACAAATGCTAACTTATGTCCAAAGATATGACTACAGGCATGCCATGAATAGAGATTCTGTAAGTCTACCAGATAAGGTAGACATATTTGAGAAGACGTAATGCAATGTTTACTTTGTCTCCATGGATGGTTTGTTCCATTTGCCTACCATCGGGATAAACTAAAAATACCATAGCATTTTCATGGACAAACTTCATCTGGTGTTAATCCATCACCATGTATACACAGGATGCTTAATGTTGTGCTTGTCCTCGGCACGTCCGTGCAGGGATTCAAATGTCAAAAGATCTATTTGCTCTGAGATCACTTGATTTTTGCAGATTTTTGATGATGATGCGGCAGCAATGTTGCATATTACTCACCAATCTTCATCACACCGTATTCAATGGAGGTCCCGATGTTGAATGAATCCGATGTCTTTTTTATATATTTGTGGTCACGATAGAGAGTAGTTTGATTAGACAACATGGATATGTCTAACCCAACACCTATGGTCTTTCAGACTATTTGATACATGTCTTCTCTTTTCTAGATTCAACGTCAAAAATTACAATAGGAGTCAAATGACAAAGCATGGCCGGAAATGTTCAAATAACAACACAGGAATGACTATAAACTCTAGAATCTAAAGTATAGATGTATTCTGATGAAGTAATATATCGGTTTGTCTCCAAATATTTAGTCAAAATCCTCCTATGGTATGCTTGGATGATGCAAATTGATGTCAAGATAAATTGAATACGTGTAAATAAAATAGCCTATTACATGAATGGGTGCGAAATAATATTGGTGGAGATGCAAAAATTTCTACTATAAAAATATATATCAATGAACATGTGTAGATAAATACTAAGCTAGGCAAATGTGAGTTTGCTAATTCTGATCGGATGGAGTACTATTTATATCATGAGGTTGCCAGTCTAAAAGTCATACTTATATAACTTCAGCGATGCATCGCGCTCACTCTAATTAAATCACAGACGCATCCAGCTAGTAGGGGTATATAGAAAACAAAAATATATGCCAGCGTGCGGCATGAGCAATCGACATATTCACAGCTTATGGATCTGATTCAAAAAACAGTGCATTGAGTACCTGATATTAGCAGGCCAATTTCTAGATTGATTCAGCACTCTTCACCTTTGCTGCGGTGTTGCCCCGCATGGATACATGTGACTACAGACTGGTGGTTTTTTCTAAGCATCTTGTACCGTTGTTAAACAATTAATTTGATGATTCCTAGCATGTATATTAGCAGCTTATGGATCCGATTCAGAATAGAAGTGTGTTGCGTACTTGAGGAGAGATTAGCGGGACAATTTCCATATTGATTCAGCATGCTTCACCTCTGTTGACCCGAATGGTTACATGTGACTACAGACCGGTGGTTTTCCTTAACATCTTGTACCGCTATTAAACAATTAATTTGATGATTCTCATGATTTGTAGGCAAACGATTGGATTAGGTCGGCCTGGAATTGCAAAACACTACTGGATTAATTCCCGCAATCAACATTTTATAAGATTATATAGATCTGATTAGAAAAGAAATGTGTTGCGTATACATGAAATCAGTGGGATAATTTCCGGGTAGATTCAACACGGATGGCCTGTGCTGCCCGACATGGATGCTTCTGACTGCAGGAGCACGACCATGACTTTTCCTCATCATCTTGGACCACTGATAAAAAACTAAATTGGATGATTCTCATGATGCAGCCTGTAGACGATTGGATTAGATCAGCAAGGACATTACAAAAAGCTGCCAAATCAATCGCCCCATCAGATATGGAATGATAGGAAAAGAGGAGGCGTGCTTTGTGCAATCTATATGTTGTCGTGCGGGAGGATACCATGCAGCTGATTTCATCCAATGGCTCAAGATGGACGATTGGTTAATTGGATGGACGAAATTTACTAACCTTTAGGATTAACGTGGAGGCTCCTACGGTGCCTTCAATTAGTAAATATAAGATTATAGCATGAGAAATAAAAAATTATCATAAACATGGAATAAGATAATAACCACTTTATTATTACCTCTTGGGCATATTCCTTTTAGTCTCTCACTTGCACTAGAGTCAATAATCTAGTTTAAAAGACATGCCCATTCAAAACCTATTGCACTTTAGTGTTGTATATACGCATTTGCTAGTCATAAACATAATCCTCAGATCTAACACTTTCAGGTCTGTGTGTTTTGCATGTCTTTGCGTCTCTGCGCATCACTCATTCTCTAATGAGATGGCTTTGTATAAATTTTGTGATACCTTTGTTCTTTGGGGTTCAAAACATGTTGATATAATTGTCATACAATATATCTTCATAGTACTAGCCCATCTAACCACACCTAGTTCCTTTTTCTGCTACCATAGTAGTATTATACATAGCATTTCGTTGTAGTATCTGTCACAATTTCCTTAACATTTTGGAACTTATCAAAATCCACCATGGAACTTCTTTCCATTAAATTTTGCCACCTTAACCTATAGCCTAAACTGAGATAAACTTAGTTTGTATCTGGTGACAAAACTAGTATCAATGTAGCACTTACAATGGCTTATTTTTTTAGTTCTAGTGTAACACCTTACAATAAACTATTTGTATAGTGCCAATGTAAGACTTTCAATGAACTATCTGTATAGTGTCAATCTAACACTTTACAATGAACAATCTGTCACTTATATATACAAAATATATTCTTAGTTCTTCTAAAGATCATAAGAATATTCTTACTATCGTCCAATGATCATCTTATGAGTCACTATGGTATATGCTCATAACATTTAGAGCATAGGACATATCAAGATATATACATATCATAGAATAATTGATTAATATATTCATTTGATTTCACTCATCTAGTGTCAAAACACTTCAATCTCGTTTATTAAGATATCCATGTGATTTTACTCACCAAGTGTCAGAACACTTGAATCTTGCTCCAACCTTCTCCATGAGGCAAGAACGTTTCTTGTCGGTTCCATATTTAAATCATTCAATATTTCATCAATGTACATTTGGCATAACCATATTAGCGTCTCAGTCTATCCATATAGCCATTGATGCCTAATATTCGGGTTTCGCCCAAATCTTTCATTTAAATCTAATTTTAATGAAATTCTTAACTTGTGTCAATAAAAGATACAACATTTCCAATCAACAATATGTCTTATACACAATGTATTAGAAATATGTCTCAGCGCTCCCACTTAATTTCATGCAAATGTGAGCATCTTCATCATCTCTGATGAAATTAAACATTTAACATATTCATCATGGTGAAGATTCCAACACCGCTATGCTTACTTCAACTACTTAAGTTTGCATGCCTTTTTAGCATCCTTTGATTTAGCAAAAAAATTCGGATCGTGTCACGTACACGTCCTAGGTAATCATTCTATTAGAAAAACGTTGTTTTGTTTGTTCAACTAGCATATACAACAATTGACATATGTAGTGGTCACTACACGAATCCGCCCAGACTAAATATCACTAGGAAAGATCGAATCGTATCATATTTAACTTATTGAACATTGTCGTAAACTCTTTACCAACATGTCAACTCCTTGAACATTGTTGTAAAATCTTTACCGACATGTCAACAATTTCATAGATGTAAAACATCCATGTCTGCTTCTTTATAGGTCCAAATACAAGCAATAAGTTTTATGCCTTCGAGAGGGTCTTCCAAGTTCAATAACTCTGTTTGTCGTGTATGTAAATATCATGGCTTTTATGTCTTCAAGCCATTTGATGGAGTCAGGGCCCATCATCACTTCTTTGCATGTAATCTGTTCATTATTGTGAAACAATAATGATTCAATCTCAAATCTTACTATTTGATTGTTCACCTGACCTACACCGTTCAATAGGAACTTAGATCTCCGTGACCACAACCTTTGAGGCACAGGAGCCATGAGCATTATCAAAGCTTAGGTCCATTAACCTTATCAAAGTTCTATTATCCTCCCACTTAACTTTTGACGAAAAAATCCTTTTCAAGAAACTTGATGTTCTAAGAGACAAACACTTTTTTCTTTGGTGCTATGGAGGAATACCCAATGATTATTTGGAATAGCCTACAAAGACATGCTCATCCGACTTTGGTTGTAAACATTTTACTTATGCCTAGCATACCAAAATTTAAGAAAAAGATATCTTAGGATTTATCCAAAACCATAACTCATATGATGTCATTTCAGCGGATCATGATGGAGCTCTTTTTAGTGTAAAAGCGGTAGTGACAAAAGGTTAGTCTTTAAAATATAATGGCAGTTTTACAAATAACACCATTGATCCTACCATGTCAACAAGGTTCGATTACATTTCGTGAAGTCTCAATACTCCTATGGTGTTTCGAGAAACGCAAGTCAACAAAATGTTTCCTGAAATCATAGGTAGTTTGCTAAACTTGTAACTCAAAATCTTCCTTTACGATCCAATCATAAATTCTTTATTTTCTTGTTATAATTATTTTCCACTTCATCTTGAAATCAACTGAACATTTTCAAATGTTTCATACCTCTCCCTTATTAAGTAAATATACACATATATTTACTCAAATTTTGGAGAGAGCATATGAATTTTAAATCCATCGCTTATGACTACACATAATTGACACTATACATCATCATGCATTATGTCCAATAGGTTATTCATTCTTTCTTTTTTGTCCCATGAACGAGGTTTTAATTATCTCTAAGAAAGTTTTACAAGCGCCCATTGATCAAAATCAAAAGACTATAAAAATTCATTAACATGGAATTTTCTTCTTGTTTTCTTTCCAATATAATTAAATGACGATGTCACTCAAAAGTGATATTCCAATCATTCGTCTTGCAACTTTTTAGCATAAGTGTTTATGGATATGATTTATCCAACTAGATTTGTAAAAGTTCATCCATCTTCTATGGAATTATGGTATTTATTTGAATAACCATTATTCTCATAATACCAGAACAAAATAAAAATTATTAATACAAATATTGAATGCA
Organism: Avena eriantha; assembly: GCA_910589775.1. Lineage (NCBI taxonomy): Eukaryota > Viridiplantae > Streptophyta > Magnoliopsida > Poales > Poaceae > Avena > Avena eriantha. The sequence goes on from OU342743.1 coordinate 354,716,061, forward strand.
AGCTTTGATGTCAACAAGAAACACAATAACACTTTATTTGTTTTCAATGAACATCATCACATATTATTTTGCTAGTTACTTAGGCTATTGCAGTTCATGAATTGTGTTGGTTTGTATGACAAATTCGGTATCCAATACTGGTATCCAATAGCCAAGAACCACATTGTTTAACAAGAAAAGAATACACCCATAACATGTATATCATTTATATACCTAAGTTGGACTTTCCAGTCTTTTTTCTACCAAATATTTATCAGTTTCCCTTTCAGCATTACCTCTCCTTCTTAAAAGAATCTATCAACATCAATAGTGGTGCCATACATATGACACATGGTCCAAAGCGTGTATAGGCAAATACTAATACCTTTGGACTTGCACTTTGAAGTTGAGCACCATCATCAAATGTTTGGCATTCTTCAAAATTTCATTCCTATTAGTAATCCTCCTAATGTAGTAAAAAATTTAACTGCATCTTCTATCTATCCTTATCATGAAAACTTTCATGATCAAGCTACTATAGCTCATATGGAAGAATCATGAATATAATGTTCGTTCCCACAAACCTTTTTGGGAGATCAGGACGCCTAGCGTTTCTGATGACCCACAAGTATAGGGGGTGTATCGCAGTATTTTCGATAAGTAAGAGTATCGAACCCAACGAGGAGTAGAATGTGTTCACGAGTGGCTTGGAGTAGGAATTCTCTATAAATACTTAGCAAATGGATTTTTAGGGGTTTTTGATAATGCAGGTATATAAAGTACGAGCAAATAAAAGATAATAATAATAATTGCAGCAAGTGGCCCAATCCTTTCTTTAGCAAAGGACAAGCCGGTTGTTTTACTTAAGATGACCAAACGTTCTCGAGGACACACGGGAATATCGTCAAGTGCTTTCGCTTCATATGGTTGATTAATCTTCTTTAGTTTCTTAAGTGTTGTGTGGGTGAACCTGTGCTAATGTACCGACCTTCCTAGGACTAATACATACTTGTGATTATACCCCTTACAAGCATCCACAAGAACAAGAAAGTAATTAAGATGGAAACCTAACCACAACTTTAAACTCTAAGATCCTGACATCCCTTGTGCAAAGGTTTCCTAACGGGGGTTCAGGTTTCTGTCACTCTAGCAACCCCTACGATTAGTATCCAAATACACAATGCATTCCCCTAGGCCCATAAAGGTGAAGTGTCATGTAGTCGATGTTCACATGACACCATAGAAGAATAACACCACAATTTAAATAACAAACTATTGAATCTTTCTCAACACAATTACACTACTAACAACATGACTTCTCCCATGTCCTCAAGAACTAAACGAACTACTCACAAGACATCATATGGATCAAGATCAGAGATGATATAATGATAAGTAACAATCTGAACATAACAATAATTCAATAGTTCCACTCGATAGTATTAACTACAACAAGTAATCAACACCGCGAAAGTTTCCCCTAAGAACTATGCAAGATGCAACCCAATTGCTACAGCGGTATGGAGTGGTGATGATGGTGCTGGTGGAGATGATGATGGTGATGATGATGATCCCGATGAAGTCCAACTTGAAGGTGGTGTTGATGGCGATGATCTCCCCTCTCTGGGAAGGAATTCCCTAGGCAGAATTCTGTCTTCCGGAGAGATCTTTCTCTCTTTATAGTTTTCCGCCCCGCAAAGGCGGCATAATCTTTCTGTGGTCGTCCTCCAAGTATTAGGGTTTCGTGGGGATAATATACGCGAAAGGGGAGAGCTAGGAGTGGGCCAGGGTGGCCACACCACCTGCTGGCGCGACCTAGGGTAGCCCGCACCATGGGATGGTGCGGGCCCCCTGTGGCCCATCTTCGCTCCCTCTTCTGGCATCCTTCGTCTTCTGGAAAAATAGGATTTTCCATGTATTTTCCCAGATTTTCTGATCTTCACGAATTTCTCCTCCAAACAGCGCATTTTCCATCAGAATCCTGACTGCAGCCGTCCATCCTCCAAAAGTCATCAACCATGAAAAAATAGATGAAATAACATAAGTATCATGTCTTAATTGAAATATATCAATGAATAATAGTAAATTATGATATAGAGTAGTGATGCAAAATGGACGTATCAACTCCCCCCAAGCTTAGACTTCGCTTGTCCCCAAGCAAAAACTAAGCTCAATAAATATGATCTCAGGTTTATGGAGTGAAGAGTCGTTAAAAGAATACGGACAAGAAACATCACATTCATCAATACACAAATCATAATAGAATAAAACTCACTATTATATAACTTAACTTGCAATAAGTAAAGGAAACACAATAAAGATACACAAAGTAAATGATAATTGGTAATAGCAAACTTTGTTGTTGGTCAAAGAATAGTTAACAATTTTTTAGGAGTTCAATCATAAAGGGGTTTTCAATGATACCTTTTCAAAGTAGTATTCACTAAAATAAGAGTAGTGTGCAAAACGAGGAACATAAGAAACATGATTGAATAAATCATCATATGAATGAATGAACCACAACAACTCAAAATACTTGCTGAGATAAAAAGGAATAGGTTTACTAACTCAACCGAAAAGTAAAAGATAAGCCCTTCATAGAGGGAAGTAGGGATTTCATGTTTCATAAAGAGCTTCCAAAAATTATGGTACTTAATAGCTTTCAGCTCTCATTGCCCCTATCATAAGCGTCTTGAAGTGATTAATGTTAAAGTGAACAAACTATGGAGTATATGCTTGACAAAGTATAAGTTGGCAATCTCATGTCCCTTGAATACGAGGGCCGCTCCTCATACTACACAAGTTTAGTTACTGGTAAGTTCTTGTCATAGTAAGTACATGTTTATCATAGAGAACCGCCAACGGGGTACCCCTTGCCCGATGATACGGAAGAATCCCCATATCAAAATGACAAGGCAAGCAGACAATGAGCATCTCATCAATCTTCTTATTTACCATGGGAAAATGGTGCTTTTTTCTCTCTTTCCTCTTTTCTCATCTTTTTTTCCTTTTTCTCAATCCCTATCTCTTTCTTATAAGAAGAATGCTTCATAGATTTCTCATTATGGTTATGCTGGAGGTTTCCACCATGATTACGCATGGATTAGACCAGCGGCCCAGGCGTTTCTCTAACACACATACATAACTCCACTGACTTACAAGCTCCCCTTTCATTTCACACTGACGACATCCATAAATAAAAGAGCATGATATCAACTAGGTACAACGTACAAGTGCAATGTTGAAAGCGTTCCCCATGACAACATGGTTCTGCTAATTCCTAACGTATAAGTGCAAGAATATACAACTTAGATGACACAATAGTTCAAGTTTATTATGTGCAATAAATTGAAGTGTGCCATCAAGTTCATGAGAGCTTTAATCACTAATTTTCACATAAAAAGTTTAATTCGGAAGGTAGATAAAAACAAGAATTTACTTGGAATACCAAGAGTGCTAGTAGGTAGGTATGGTGGACACAAATGGCATAGGTTTTGGTTTAAGGATTGGATGCATGAGAAGCATTCCCTCTCAGTACAGGTTTTTGGATAGCAAGGCTGGGTAGCAAGCATAAGAGTTGAAGGAAACAAACAAACATACAAATGATAAAAACCAACATGCAATCTTCATTGGAACCACAAAATATCTTAACTAAAGAATACTAAGCTTATGATCCAATCAAGGAAGAAAGATGATGAAATTATATTCTTTAAGAGTACTTTTATCTTTTTCATTCAATTCTCATAAAAGTGTTGCCACTGACCGAGCCAGGTTTGCCAAAACCAACTAAATTAACTCAATGATCCCAAAGTGATACCAATACTAACAACAAGATCAATCATATAATAGAAATTGAAATGTAATATAAGATATGAAAAAGAGTAAATGATAGAACTTCTCATTAATATTCCATAACGGCAACTCACACCAAGGGATACATAGATATCTAACGAGAGGGGGGACACTTCCAAAATGCAAACCATCCTACATGATAACTTCTCTATTCATGATATGACTCTACTAAAAAGGTAAAAATATAGAAGATAGTGATATGATTCAGTAGCACTACCCCAAGATTGGAAAAAACCAAGGGGATGCCAAAACGTGATGACGAATTACTCCTTCGGTGGTGGTGGTTTTTTCTAGATGAGCTTTTCAATCAATTTCCTCAAGTCCTAAATCTCGAAGGTGAGAGTACGGATCAACTCCTAATTGTGCTCGATGTGGTTCGTGATCATGTCGGGTGTGAATCCCAGCTTATACGATTCTTTCCCCACTCTTCCTCCTTGGAGGCTTCTTTTCCTGCATGGTTAGAACGAGGCATATCCCAATTGGAGGGTAGTTTATCCTTGGGCATATTATGGAATTGATGCTCATGGATAAGGGTATGGAAGGGATTCTTGGTGCGTGGAGAAGGTGACCGCAAAGCCAAGCGCTGACGCGGAGTCTTCCCTCTAGTGGACATATGTGCAGTCCTTTCGAACCTGGCAGGGGTTTCCACCACTCCAATGCTTGCAATGGTGGTGCTGGTGGGCGGATGTTGGTCTTCCTTTGCGTCCTCTTCAACTTCACTATCACTCTCCTCCTCATGCTTAGAGTCTTGGAGATCTTCCTCCATAGGCTACTTGCCCTTATCGTTGGTGGAGACCATTGTGCTTCTAAATTTTAAGAATAGTTCCTGGCAGAAACAGATCAAAAGAAAAACACGAAGAGAACACGATATACGAACCTCGGGGGATCCAGGGGATTATATATTACGAATTTTTACAACATAAGGAAGGTACTGGGAGCAAACGGGTCGGAGACGAACTACGGGGTGGCCACACCACCTGGTGGCGCGGCTAGGGGGCCCGCACCAGGGGGTGGTGTGAGCCACCCTGGCTCCGTTTTCATCCCTTTTTCGACTCATTGCTTTCCTTGTTGGATAAAAACTGCAAAAATATAACTTGATAGATTTTTTGCGGACCTTTTCTTGAACTGTAGTTCCTAGCAGAAACAGAAGAAAACAAAAATATAATCATCATGAAACTCCGAAAGAGGATACTACCGAACCTCGCAGGTCAAGCAGGACACGTGGAGCTCCTGAACTGTACGGCAATCCTGTTATGAATTTCAAGATTGATGAAATGGATGACCCTACGATGTATGAAGAAGCGATGATGAGCCTGGATTCCAAAAAATGGCTAGAAGCCATGAAATCCGAGATGGAATCCATGTACGAAAACCAGGTTTGGACCTTGGTGGACTTACCTCATGATTGAAAGGCCGCTGAGAATAAATGGATTTTCAAAAGAAAAACTGATGCTGATGGTAATGTGACCATCTATAAAGCTCGACTTGTCGCAAAGGGGTTTCGATAAATTCAAGGAGTTGACTACAATGAGACATTCTCTCCTGTAGTGATGCTAAAGTTAGTTAGGATTATGTTAGAAATTGCTGCATATTTTGATTATGAAATATGGCAGATGGATGTCAAAACTTCCTTCCTCAATGGTAATATTGAAGAAGAGTTGTATATGATACAACCTAAGGGTTTTGTCGATCCTATGGATGTTGATAAGGTATGCAAGCTTCAGCGATCCATCTATGGACTGAAGCAAGCATCCCGGAGTTGGAATCTCCGCTTTGATGAGGTGATCAAAGATTTTGGAATTTTCCAAACTTATGGAGAGCCTTGTATTTACAACAAAGTGAGTGGGAGCAATGTGGCATTTCTGATATTATATGTGGATGACATATTATTGATTGGAAATGATATAGATCTTTTAAACAGTGTTAAAAGTTATCTAAACAGCAAATTTTCGATAAAGGACCTTGGTGAAGCTTCATATATATTAGGCATTAAAATATATAGAGATAGATCAAGGCGCCTAATTGGGCTATCGCAAAGTACATACCTTGATAAGATATTAAAGAAGTTTAATATGGACGGAAGTAAGAAGGGCTTCTTACCTATGTTGTAAGGCAAGACATTGAGTAAGACTCAAAATCCGGCTACGGTGGAAGAAAGAGAGATAATGGATAAGATCCCCTATGCCTCAGCCATAGGCTCTATAATGTATGCCATGCTATGTACAACACCGGATGTGGCACATGCTATTAGTTTGACTAGTAGGTACCAATATGATCCAGGTTCGGAACACTGGATAACGGTCAAGAATATCCTTAAGTACTTAAGAAAAACTAAGGATATGTTTCTTTTATACGGAGATGAAGAAGAGCTAGTCACTAAATGTTATGTCGATGCTTGTTTTGACACAGATCCGGATGACTCTAAGTCTCAATCCGAATATGTATTTCTCTTGACCGGAGCAGCAGTTAGTTGGAGGAGTTCCAAACAACCTGTGGTGGCTGGATCAACGACGGAGTTGGAGTATGTTGATGCTTCAGAAGCGGCGCAGGAAGCGGTCTGGATGAAGGAGTTCATAACGGAATTTGGTGTGGTTCCTAGTGCATTGGACCCAATGGTTATCTATTGTGACAACAATGGAGCCATAGACAACGCCAAGGAACCAAGGTCTCACAAGAATTCCAAGCATATTAAGCGCTGGTTTCACTCCACCCGCGAGCATGTCAAGGATGGAGATATAAAGATTTGTAAAGTACACACGGACCTATATGTAGCAGATCTGTTGACTAAAGTTCTCCCTAGGGGAAAACATGATTACAGAACTCAGTGGGTGTTACATTTATCACTATGTGAAATAGATTATTGTCTCTAGTGCAAGTGGGAGACTGAAGGAAACATGCCTTCAGAGGCAATAATATAGTTTTTATTATGTATTCCTTGTATATGATATATGTTTATTTTGCATGCTATAATTGTGTTGATAGGAAACGTCAATACATGTGTGTTTAATAAACAAATAAAAGGTTCCTATTTATGCCTCTCTTATAAACTAGCTCATTGATTAACAAGATGATCAAAGTTTCCTGATCATGGACATTGGATGTTGTTAATAACGAGGTCACAACATTTGTGCAATGATGTGATGAACATTCATCCAAAGTATAGCATTACGATCAAAGTCATTATGTTTACATTTCTATAACATCATACGAAGTAATCTTTGTCCTTAGACCATGAGATCATGTTAATTGCTAACACCAGAAGAGTATCTTGATAACATCAAGCGTCACACCGTAACAGGGTGGCTATAAAGGTGGGTTCAGTGATACAAAGGTTTTATGTTGAGTATCATGGATCAAGAGTGGAATTTTTCAATCTCGATGACGGATAGATATACTCTGGGCCATCTCGGTGATATCACATTAAGATAGCTTGCAAGCAAGTGATGTGATCACTAGAATGTTATATCATGGGAACGAGAAAAGAGTGCATATCGGTAACGAGATCAAACTAAGTATTTGGATACCGATGATCGAATCATGTAATATATCATGAGACAAAGGTATTAAGTTACTAGCGTTAAAGGTTCTCACGATCATAGAAGTCATCGTTGAATGTGCAGGAGTCCGTATGGATCTCCAGGTCCCGCTTCTGATTATTGGTTTCATAGGGGTCTCAATCATGTCTGCATTATTCGCGAACCGTAGGGTGACACACTTAAGGCTTTCCGAACACCATTTTGGAGCACATATGTTTCAGACGAAAGAATTGCAAAGCGCAAGAATTATTTCGGTGGAAACCAGAATTGTTTCGGGTGAAATTGCAGAAACTGGTTGTGCATGTGATATTGAAATGTTACAAGGAGTTTTATGTGAATGTTTGTTAATCAAAGTAATTAAAAAATTATGAATAAAATAAATAAAAGAGTTTTATTAATTGAGATTTGCATTAAATTTGGTGGAAATTTAATGCATGTGAGTGGAACTTTGGGTGGAGGCTAAATTGACGTGAGTGGAGCTTGCACCACATGAATGAGGAAGAGGTGGGGGCACCCCCTTGGCCGCCGGCCATGGGAGGGGAGGATTCCCCCCTCTCCTTCCTCACAAAGCACACCTCCTCGGGAAGGATCTCTCTCACCCTCTAGATATATTTCCCCATGGTCTCGGATTAGCGAGATACATGTTCCCGGTGGCCTTGCGTTAGGAAGGAGTTGCTGCTTCCGCTGATTCGCTGGAGCGAGGAGGTGGAGGTTGTCCGGTGGCTTGAACGTGTGTGCGAGGATGGATGCGTTGCTGATTTGCGGCGCTAGGACTTCCACACGATCTTGAGATCGGGAAGGATATGACTATATCATCCACGAGTTCCAACTCGTTAACAAAACTCTGTTGTCTTCGAGGGTAAGTTCTCTATGGATATATATCCACCCGTTGCTTGTATCTAGTAGATAGATCTTGGCGTATAGTTCACATCGTAGGAATTTTTTTGTTTTCTATGTTGTGAACCCAACAGTGGTATCAGATCCTGATCTATGCGTAGGTGCTTTGCATGGGTAGTACACATATGTTTATGCGTGGGCGATGATGATCATGTTATTGCTTCTTTCATGTATTTTTGGATATTGGTGTCATAGTGGGATGAAGCGGCCCGGACCAACCTTACATGTCATCGTACATGAGACCAGTTCCACGACTGACATGCAACTAGTTTTGCATAAGTGGCTGGCGGGTGTCTGTCTCTCCTACTATAGTCAATATCTGATTTACAACAAGTTGCTAATAACTTGGTTATCCTTGTTGTGGTTCCATGTTCTTAGGTAAGAACGGTTCTATCTCCGAAAGCCCTAAGCCACGTAAAACTTGCAATGGATAAATTAGAGACGTCTAGTTTCGATCGTTGTTGGGCTAGTGTCTTGATATGGTATTGTTGTAAGTAGATGTATGATAGATACTCTTACAACACACTTAACGTGTAAGTTCCATAGACCCTGGCCTTACACACAAAGGAATGATAGATATCATGTGATGATGCATATGATAGAGATCAAATGCATGGACCATATCATCCGACTTTACAAATTAGATGGTTGCATCTTATATTGCTAGTTTGGCGCTTTTAGTAGCATTGTAAGATGATCCCTCATTTAAATATCAAGATAAAATGTGTTCTTCCTTAAGTATGCACCGTTCAATGGATCGTGTTTCGAGACATCACGTGATGATCCGGTGTACTTGACTCTACGCTTTCATACAACGGGTGTAAGACAGTTTTACACATGTGAATAGTAAGGTTCTTACTTGGCGAGCCTAGCATGTACAGACATGGCCTCGGAACACGGACCACAAGGTTAAGCATGAGTCATATAGTTGATATGATGCCCATATAGATGCTCACCTTTGAAGCTACACCGACTCACGTGATGATCGGACTTGGTGTAGTGGATTTGGTTCATGTAATCACCAAAAAGACACGAGGGATGTCGTTTTTGAGTGGGAGTTCATTAGTAATTTGGATTAGTTGAACTCAATCTATCATAAACTTAGTCTAAATAAACTTTACAAATTCTGTTGTAGATGGCACCACCTGCTTTTAATTTCAATGTGTTCATGGAGAAAGAGAAACTTGCTCCGAATGGTAGCAACTTCACCAACTGAGCTATGAATTTGAGGATTCTCCTCACTGGTGCACAAAATCAATATGTGCTAGAGGCGCCGCTAGGCCCCCCACCAGCTCCTGATGCCCCTAACGAGTAAAAGAATGCCTATATAACTTGTCAGGAGGACCACAACTTAGTTCATTGTGGCATACTGTATGGGCTAGAGCCAGAACTTCGAAAGCGTTCCAAAAATGGGAATGCCTTTGATACCACGGAGAATTGGAAATGATTTTCGATACCCATGCTGTTGTAGAGAGTTATAATTCTTCTAAAAAGTTCTTTAGCTGCATGATGGAGGAGAACAACTCCGTTAGTGAGCTTGTACTCAAAATGTCTAGGTATGCCGATAAGCTTGTGTCCTTGGGAATAACGATTCCCTTTGACTTAGGAATACATCGTGTTCTCTAATCTCTTCCACCTAGCTACAAGAGCATCGTGATGAACTATAACATGCAGGGCATGAAGAAGTCTCTTCCCGAGCTTTTGTCAATGCTTAAGACTGCAGAAGTGGAGATTAGGAAAGAACATCAAGTGTTGATGATCAATAAGACCACCGGTTTCAAGAAGGACAAGAAATGCAAGCATAAGGGAAAGAAGGGTGGCAAATTTGTTGCCGCACCTGAAAATAAATCCCGAGCTCGCCCCAAGTCTGATACCGAGTGCTATTATTGCAAGGGGACTGGCCATTGGAAGCGCAACTGCCCCATGTATTTGGCGGACAAGAAGGCCGGCAAGGCAAACAAAGGTATATGTGATATACATGTTGTTGATGTGTACTTGACTAGTACTCGCATTAGCACCTGGGTATTTGATATGGGATCAGTTGCTAATATATGTAACTCGATTCAGGGGCAGTGAAACAAGCGACAGGTAGCAAGGGATGAGGTCACGATGCGAGTCGGCAATGGATCAAGAGTTGATGTGATCGCCGTCAGAATGCTGCCTCTTCATATGCTGTTGGGATTAGTGATAAATCTAAATAATTCTTATTTGGTGCCTGCACTGAGCATGAACATTGTATCCGCATCGTGTTTGATGCGAAGTGGTTATTCCTTTAAATCTGGAAACAATGGCTGTTCGATTTATATGAATGATATCTTTTATGGTCATGCACCTGTGATGAATGGTTTATTTCTGTTGGATCTCGATAGTAGTATTACGCATATTCATAATGTTGATGCTAAAAGGATTAAACTTGATAATGATATATCTGCATATATGTGGCACTGTAGTCTAGGTCATATTGGCGTTAAACGCATGAAGAAACTCCATTCTGATGGACTTTTGGAATCACTTGATTTTGAATCATTTGATACATGTGAGCCATGCCTTATGGGCAAGACGACTACACCACCGTTTTCCGGTTCAATGGAACGGGCGATAGATTTATTGGAAATCATACATACTGATGTGTGTGGACCAATGAGTGTGTCGGCGCAAGGTGGATATCATTATTTTGTTACTTTCACGGATGATTTGAGTAGATACGGGTATATCTATTTGATGAAACATAAGTCTGAAACCTTTGAAAAGTTCAAGGAATTTCAGAATGAAGTGGAAAATCATCGTAACAAAAAGATCAAATTTCCGCGGTCCAACCGTGGAGGCGAGTATCTTAGTTATGAGTTTAGCACACATATGAAAGACTATGGAATAGTTTCGTAACTCACGCCTGCCGGAACACCAAAACGTAATGGTGTGTCGGAACATCGTAATCGTACTTTATTGGATATGGTTCGATCTATGATGTCTCTAACTGACTTACCACTATCATTTTGGGGTTATGCACTGGAAACCGCAGCATTCACTTTAAATCGGGCACCATCTAAATCCGTTGAAACGATACCGTATGAATTATGGTTTGGAAACAAACCTAAGCTGTCATTTCTTAAAGTTTGGACATGCGATGTTTATGTGAAGAATCTTCAGCCGGATAAACTCGAACCCAAAGCGGAAAAATGCGTCTTCATAGGATACCCTAAGGAAATGATTGATGGGTTCGTAGCATGGAAAACAAAAAATTTCTACCGCAAGAACGAACAAAACCCAGATCTAATCTAGATAAAAGCCAAGATCAAATCTATTAGACATGAGCAACGAGATAGATAGGAACTAACCCTCGTAGATCCGAGAGCGTTAACGAGATTAGATCTCGTGGTTGATACGGTCGATCACTTGCCGATCTCAAGATCGTGTGGACGATCCTTCCGGCGTCGCGTTCCAGCAGCGCTTCCACAGTCGGTCAAGTGGACGATCCTTCCGGCACCGCGATTCGGCAGCGCTTCCGCAGTCGGTCACATGTGCGGAGTCGAAGCAGACCTTCCTCTGCCCGTTCCAGCGAGCACCGGAGGTAGTAGATCTTCTCCACGGAATCCCAGCAGCACGACGGTGTGGTGGTGGTGGTGGAGTAGAGAATTCTGCAGGGCTTCGCCTATGCCTGTGTAGAAGAAAGGTGGAGGAGAGAGGCGGCAGAGATTGGGTGTTATGAGAGCAGGGGAGGAGGGGGCGCCCCTGCCCTTCTATTTAAGGGGGGGAGGGCGCCTTGGGGAGGGGGAGTCCTTGTAGGACTCCCCTCCTCTAGGCCGGCGGATTGGGGAGTGGGGGGAGGAGTCCTCCTCCCCCACGACTCCTTGTCTTGACCCACCAGGACTCCTTGATCCCTATCTTGATTTTCAAGCAAACTCCAAGATATCTTCTAGAACCTTCCGGAACATTCCGAAACCTTCTAGAATCCTCATACAAACACTCCGGAACATTTCCTAACTCAGAAAATGATCCCCTCTATATAAATCTTATTCTCCGGACCATTCCGGATCACCTCGTGATGTCCCGAATCCAATCCGAGACTCCGAACAACATTCCGTCTCCAACGCATATTCCATATCTACTTAAAACAACTTCGAACCTTAAGTGTGTCACCCTACGGTTCGTGAATATGCAGACATGATAGAGACACATCTCCTATCAATAACCATCAGCGGGACCTGGAGATCCATAATGGCTCCCACATACTCAACGATGACTTTGCGATCGATTGAACCACTTACATACGAAACCAATTCCCTTTGTCTCGCGATACTATACTTATCCGAGGTTTGATCGTCGGCATCTCCATACCTAGCTTTACCTCGTTACTGACAAGTACTCTTTACTCATTCCATGATATGTCATCCCTTGTGACCCAGTCACATGCTTGGAAGCTAACTAGATGACATTCCACTAAGAGGGCCCAGAGCATATCTATCCGTCATATGGATGGACAAATCCCAATCTTGGTTCATGCGCTTCAACACATACTTTCAGAATACCCAATGACAACTTTATAACCACCCAGTTACAAAGCGGCGTTTGATGTCATCAAACTATCCATCCGGTGATGGTGATTAACATAACCTCATGGTCGAAGGATTAGGTTACTATGTATTTGAAAGCTTACAGCAATACAAACTTAATGACCCTATCTTATGCTACGCTTACTATGGGTGTGTGTCCATCACATCATTCTTCTAGTGATATAACCTTGTTATTAATCACATCCTAATGTCCATGATCAGGAAACCATGATCATCAATCAATCAACAAGCTAGTTCAACAAGAGGCTTACTAGGGACTCTTATATGTTTACAAAACACACATGTATTAGTGTTTCCTAATAATACAGTTATAGCATGGGATGTAAACATTCATCATAAACACAAAGATATAATAATAATCACTTTTATTATTGCCTCTTGGGCATATCTCCAATAGTCTCCCACTTGCACTAGAGTCAATAATCTAGATTACATGGTAATATACCGAACACCCATGGCGTTTTGGTGTTGGTCATGCTTTGCCCTAGGGAGAGGTTTAGTCAACGGATCCGCCACATTCAGATTAGAATGTACTTTGCAAATCTTTATGTCACCATCTCGGACATACTCACGAATAGCGTGGAAACGTAGCTTGATGTGCTTCAGCTTGCTATGTGACCTTGGCTCCTGTGCATTAGCTATGGCACCTGTGTTGTCACAATAGATGGCCATCGGGTCCAACGCACTGGGAACCACGCCAAGTTCAGTGAATTCCTTCATCCACACGGCTTCTTGTGCAGCCTCCGAAGCAGCTATGTATTCCGATTCAGTTGAAGATTTTCCCACAACGCTTTGCTTCGCACTCCTCTAGCTCACTGCAGCACCATTCAAAATAAATACGTATCCCGACTGTGACTTTGAGTCATCCGGATCGGTGTTCCAAATAGCATCGGTGTAACCATTTACAACAAGCTGTTCATCACCTCCATAAGAAAGAACCATATCCTTAGTCCTATTTAGGTACTTTAGGATATTCTTGACCGCTGTCCAGTGTTCCATTCCAGGATCACTTTGATATCTGCTAGTCAAACTAACAGCATGTGCTATATCCGGTCTTGTACACAGCATGGCATACATGATAGAACCTATGGCCGAGGCATAGGGAATATTATTCATCTTTTCTCTATCTTCTGGCGTAGCTGGACTTTGAGTTTTACTCAAGGTCTTACCTGACAACATGGGCACGAACCCTTTCTTGCTATCTTCCATTCTAAACTTCTTTAGAACTTTGTCTAAGTATGTACTTTGTGAAAGCGCTATTAGGCGTCTTGATCTATCTCTATAAATCTTGATGCCTAGAATATATGCCGCTTCGCCAAGATCCTTCATTGAAAAACTATTATTCAAATAGGTTTTGACGCTATTAAGAAGTTCTATATCATTCCCAATCAACAATATGTCATCTACATATAGTACTAGGAATGCTACAGAGATCCCACTCACTTTCTTGTAAATACAAGCTTCTCCATAAGTTTGTATAAATCCAAAGTTTTTGATTACTTTATCAAAACGTTGATTCCAACTCCGGGATGCTTGCTTCAGTCCATAAATGGACCGCTGAAGTTTGCATACCTTGTCAGCATCTTTAGGATCGACAAAACCCTTGGGTTGTACCATATACAACTCTTCCTCAATGTCACCATTAAGGAACGCCGTTTTGACATCCATCTGCCAAATCTCATAATCAAAATGTGCAGCAATTGCTAACAAAATCCTCACAGACTTTAGCTTCGCTACTGGTGAGAAAGTCTCATCATAGTCAACTCCTTGAATTTGTCGGAACCCTTTCACGACAAGTCAAGCTTTACAGACGGTAACATTACCATCAGCATCTGTTTTTCTCTTGAAAATCCATTTGTTCTCGACAGCCTTACGGCCATCCGGTAAGTCCACCAAAGTCCACACTTGGTTTTCGTACATGGATCCCATTTCGGATTTCATGGCTTCTAGCTATTTGTCGGAATCTGGGCTCACCATAGCTTCTTCATACGTTGCAGGGTCATCAGCGTTGTCCACCAACATGACGTTCAAGGCAGAGTCATACCAATCAGGAGTGGTACGAACCCTCGTTGACCTGCGAGGTTCAGGAGTAACTTCACTTGAAGTTTCATGATCATTATCATTAGCTTCTTCTCAAATTGGTGCAGGCGGCACCAAAACATCTTCTGGTGCTGCGCTACTCTCAAATCCGAGACAAGGTTCAATAACCTCATCGAGTTCTACTTTCCTTCCAGTCACCTCCTTCGAGAGAAACTCCTTCTCAAGAAAGGATCCATTCTTTGCAACAAAAACTTTGCCTTCGGATCTATGATAGAAGGTATACCCAATTGTTTCTTTAGGGTATCCTATGAAGACGCATTTCTCCGCTTTGGGTTCTAGCTTATCAGGTTGTATTCTTTACATATGCTTCACAACCCCAAACTTTAAGGAACGACAACTTAGGTTTCTTACCAAACCACAATTCGTACGGTGTCGTTTCAACGGATTTAGATGGTGCCCTATTTAAAGTGAATGCGGCTGTCTCTAATGCATAGCCCCAAAATGATAACGGTAAATCTGTAAGAGACATCATAGACTGAACCATATCTAAGAGAGTTCGATTACGACGTTCGGACACACTATTACGCTGTGGTGTTCCCGGCGGTGTCAACTGTGAAAGTATTCCACATTTCTTTAAATGCATGCCAAACTCATAACTCAGATATTCACCTCCGCGATCAGAACGTAGAAACTTAATCTTCTTGTTACGATGATTTTCCACTTCACTTTGAAATTCCTTAAACTTCTCGAAAGTTTCGGACTTATGTTTCATAAAGTAGACATACCCATATCTAGTCAAGTCACCCGTGAAAGTGAGAACATAACGATATCCACCACGCGATGCTACACTCATTGGACCGCACACATCGGTATGTATTATTTCCAATAAGTCTGTAGCTCGCTCAATTGTACTAGAGAATGGAGTCTTAGTCATTTTTCCCATTAGACATGCTTCGCATCTTTCAAGTGATTCAAAATCAAGTGATTCAAGAAGTCCATCAGAATGGAGTTTCTTCATACCCTTCACTCCAATGTGACCAAGACGACAGTGCCACATGTATGTAGAATTATCATTCAATTTTATTCGTTTAGCATCTATGTGGTGAACATGTGTATCACTACTATCGAGATTCAGTAAGAATAAACCATTCATCTCAGGTGCATTACCATAAAAGATATTACTCATATAAATCGAACAACCTTTATTCTCGGACTTAAAAGAGTAACCGTCTCGTAATAAACAGGATCCAGATATAATGTTCATGCTTAACGCAGGCACCAAATAACAATTAGTTAAATTTAAAACTAATCCCGAAGGTAGATGTAGAGGGAGCGTGCCTACGGCGATCACATCAACCTTGGAGCCATTTCCAATGCGCATCGTCACCTCGTCTCTTGCCAGTGTTCGTTTATTCCGCAGCTCCTATTTCGAGTTACAAATATGAGCAACCGAACCAGTATCAAATACCCAGGCACTACTACGATTACTAGTAAGATACACATCTATAACACATATATCAAATATACCTTTCTTCTTGATGTTGCCGTTCTTCAGATCCGCCAGGTACTTGGGGTAGTTACGCTTCCAGTGACCAGCACCCTTGCAGTAGAAGCACTCAGTTTCAGGCTTCGGACCAGCCTTGGGCTTCTTAGCAGGTGCGGCAGCTTTCTTGCCGTCCTTCTTGAAGTTGCCCTTGTTCCTAGGCTTGCCCTTTTTCTTGAAATTGGTGGTCTTATTGACCATCAACACTTGGTGTTCCTTCTTTATCTCCACTTCAGAAGTTTTTAGCATGGATGACAGTTCAGGCAACGTCTTGTTCATGCAGTGCATGTTGTAGTTCATCACAAAGTTCTTGTAACTTGGTGGTAGTGATTGAAGGAGACGGTGAATCCCCAATTCATTAGGAAGCGATATTCCCAACTCTTGAAGCTTCTTTGCGTACCCAGATATGGCGAGCACGTGCTCGCTAACGGAGCTTCCTTCTTCCATCTTACAGTTAAAGAACTTTTCGGAGGCCTCATAGCTCTCCATGGCCGCGCGAGTCTCAAAAATTAGCCTGAGCTCCTTAATGATCTCGAACGGGTCGTGGTGCTCAAAACACTGTTGGAGCTCCGCTTCTAAACCGTACAGGATGGCACACTGAACTGTGGAGTAATGATTTTTCCGAGTGGCGAAAATATTCTTTTCGTCATCGGTGGCATTATCTGCAGGTGGGTCACCTAGCGGTGCATCGAGCACATAGGTCAACTGACCAGCCCTGAGGACGATCTTCAGTCCACGGAACCAGTCCGTGAAATTGCTTCCATTGTTCTTAAGCTTTTCT
Source organism: Avena eriantha (assembly GCA_910589775.1). Lineage (NCBI taxonomy): Eukaryota > Viridiplantae > Streptophyta > Magnoliopsida > Poales > Poaceae > Avena > Avena eriantha. Next base: position 354,733,260 of record OU342743.1, read on the forward strand.
TTCTCTAGGAACGCATTGAAATTGATGGAGGGGTTCGCCATAATCTACAACAATTTGCAAGTAGTTTAGACTATGTTTATGACAAATTGAGTTCAAATTTAATTCTTAAACTAACTAGGTGAACTCCCACTCAAAACAACATCCCTCACATTGTCTTAGTGATTACACGAACCAAGTCCACTACACCAAGTCCGATCTTCACGAGAGAAGATGTAGTTTCATCGGCGAACAATCTTCATGTTCATCATATCATTTATATGACTCATGCTCTACCTTTCGGTATTCCGTGTTCTGAGACCATGTCTGTACATGCTAGGCTCGTCAAGACAACCTTAGTTTCCGCATGTGCAAATCTGGCTTGCACCCGTTGTATGCACACGTAGAATCTATCACATCCGATCATCACGAGATGCTTCGAAACGACGAGTCTTAGCAACGGTGCCAACTAAGGGTGAACACTTTATTACTTGATATTTAGTGAGAGGGATCATCTTATAATGCTACCGTCGCGATCTAAGCAATACAAGATGCATAAAGGATTAACATCACAGGCAATTCATAATTAGTGTGATATGATATGGCCTTTTCTTCTTGCGCCTTTGATCTCCATCTCCAAAGCACGAACATGATCTCCATCATCACCAGCATTGCGTCAAGGTCAGTGGCACCGCTTCATCGTTGTCCATCATCACCAGCAACTATTACAACTACTTGGAATAAAGCTATTACAAGATGAATAGACACGCAGGTCTTAACAGAATTAAAGACAACCATTAGGATCCTGCCGGTTGCCATATTACAACAAGGATCATTGCATACATCAAATACAATCACAATCACATGTTGGCCATATCACATCACAAAACCCCTGCAAAAACAAGTTAGACGCCTCTAATTTTCTTTGCAAATTTTACGTGGTTTGTGGCTTTCGCATAAGACCGATCTTACCTACGAACAAGGACCACAACGTTGATAGAAGTGTTGTCAAGATGCTCATTGTAAATTGAATCTTAACTATGGTGGGAGAGACAGACACCCGCAAAGCCACTTGTGCAAAGCAAGTTGCACGTCAAGCGTGGAGCAAGTCTCATGTGCGATGACATGTAATGTTAGCCCGAGCCGCTTCATCCCACCATGCCGCAAGATGCAAAGTACACGCTAAGACACCGACAACAAAAGCATCAACGCCCACAAAAACATTGTGTTCTACTCGTGCAACAGATCTACGCATAGATACGGCTCTGATACCACTGATGGTTCATAGCATGGAAAAAAAAAATTCTACCGCAAGAACGAACAAAACCCAGATCTAATCTAGATAAAAGCCAAGATCTAATCTATTAGACATGAGCAACGAGATAGATAGGAACTAACCCTCGTAGATCCGAGAGCGTTAACGAGATTAGATCTCGTGGTTGATGCGGTCGATCACTTGCCGATCTCAAGATCGTGTGGACGATCCTTCCGGCGTCGCGTTCCAGCAGCGCTTCCACAGTCGGTCAAGTGGACGATCCTTCCGGCACCGCGATTCGGCAGCGCTTCCGCAGTCGGTCACATGTGCGGAGTCGAAGCAGACCTTCCTCTGCCCGTTCCAGCGAGCACCGGAGGTAGTAGATCTTCTCCACGGAATCCCAGCAGCACGACGGTGTGGTGGTGGTGGTGGAGTAGAGAATTCTGCAGGGCTTCGCTTATGCCTGTGTAGAAGAAAGGTGGAGGAGAGAGGCGGCAGAGATTGGGTGTTATGAGAGCAAGGGAGGAGGGGGCGCCCCTGCCTTCTATTTAAGGGGGGGGAGGGCGCCTTGGGGAGGGGGAGTCCTTGTAGGACTCCCCTCCTCTAGGCCGGTGGATTGGGGAGTGGGGGGAGGAGTCCTCCTCACCCACGACTCCTTGTCTTGACCCACCAGGACTCCTTGATGCCTATCTTGATTTTTGAGCAAACTCCAAGATATTTTCTAGAACCTTCTGGAACATTCCGAAACCTTCTAGAATCCTCATACAAACACTCCGGAACATTTCCTAACTCAGAAAATGATCCCCTATATATGAATCTTATTCTCCAGCTCCTGGATGTCCCGAATCCAATCCGAGACTCCGAACAACATTCGGTCTCCAACACATATTGCATATCTACTTAAAACAACTTCGAACCTTAAGTGTGTCACCCTATGGTTCGTGAATATGCAGACATGATAGAGACACATCTCCTATCAATAACCATCACCGGGACCTAGAGATCTATAATGGCTCCCACATAATCAACGATGACTTCACGATCGATTGAACCACTTACATACAAAACCAATTCCCTTTGTCTCGCCATACTATACTTATCTGAGGTTTGATCGTCGGCATCTCCATACCTAGTTTTACCTCATTACTGATAAGTACTCTTTACTCGTTCCGTGATATGTCATCCCTTGTGACCTAGTCACATGCTTGCAAGCTAACTAGATGACATTCCACTGAGAGGGCTCAGAGCATATCTATCTGTCATATGGATGGACAAATCCCAATCTTGGTTCATGCGCTTCAACACATACTTTCAGAATACCCAATGACAACTTTATAACCACCCAGTTACAAAGCGGCGTTTGATGTCATCAAACTATCCATCCGGTGATGGTGATTAACATAACCTCATGGTCGAAGGATTAGGTTACTATGTATTTGAAAGCTTACAGCAATACAAACTTAATGACCCTATCTTATGCTACGCTTACTATGGGTGTGTGTCCATCACATCATTCTTCTAGTGATATAACCTTGTTATTAATCACATCCTAATGTCCATGATCAGGAAACCATGATCATCAATCAATCAACAAGCTAGTTCAACAAGAGGCTTACTAGGGACTCTTATATGTTTACAAAACACACATGTATTAGTGTTTCCTAATAATACAGTTATAGCATGGGATGTAAACATTCATCATAAACACAAAGATATAATAATAATCACTTTTATTATTGCCTCTTGGGCATATCTCCAACAATGATTGGGTATACCTTCTATCACAGATCCAAGGGCAAGGTTTTTGTTGCCAAGAATGGATCCTTTCTTGAGAAGGTGTTTCTCGCGAAAGGTGTGAGTAGTCGGAAGGTAGAACTCGAAGAGGTTATTAGACCTTATCTTCATGAAATGGCGAGTGGCACAGCACCGGAAGTTGTTTCAGAGTTGACTTCGCCTGATGAAGAGAGAGCTAATGATAATGATCAAGAAACTCCGAAAGAGGATACTACCGAACCTTGCAGGTCAAGCATGACATTTGGAGCTCCTGAACTGTACGGCAATCCTGTTATGAATTTCATGATTGATGAAATGGATGACCCTGTGATGTATGAAGAAGCGATGATGAGCCTAGATTCTAGAAAATGGCTAGAAGCCATGAAATCCGAGATGGAATCCATGCACAAAAACTAGGTTTGGACCTTGGTGGACTTACCTCACGATCGAAAGGCCGTTTAGAATTAATGGATTTTCAAAAGAAAAACTGATGTGATGGTAATGTGACCATCTATAAAGCTCGACTTGTCGCAAAGGGGTTTCGATAAATTCAAGGAGTTGACTACGATGAGACATTCTCTCCTATAGTGATGCTAAAGTCAGTTAGGATTATGTTAGCAATTGCTGCATATTTTGATTATAAAATATGGCAGATGGATGTCAAAACTGCATTCCTCAATGGTAATATGGAATAAGAGTTGTATATGATACAACCTAAGGGTTTTGTCGATCCTACGGATGTTGATAATGTATGCAAACACTAGCAATCCATCAATGGACTGAAGCAAGCATCCCGGAGTTGGAATCTCCGCTTTGATGAGGTGATCAAAGAGTTTGGATTTGTCCAAACTTATGGAGAGGCTTGTATTTACAACAAAGCGAGTGGGAGCAATGTGGCATTTCTGATAATATATGTGGATAAAATATTATTGATTGGAAATGATATAGATCTTTTAAACAGTGTCAAAAGTTATCTAAATAGCAAATTTTCAATGAAGGACCTTGGTGAAGCTTCATATATATTAGGCATTAAAATCTATAGAGATAGATCAAGGCGCCTAATTGGGTGATCGCAAAGTACGTACCTTGATATGATATTAAAGACGTTTAATATGGACGGAAGTAAGAAGGGGTTCTTACGTATGTTGCAAGGCTAGACATTGAGTAAGACTCAAAGTCTGGCTACGGCAGAAGAAAGAGAGATAATTGATAAGATCCCCTATGCCTCAGCCATAGGCTCTATAATGTACTCCATGCTATGTACAAGACCGGATGTGGCACATGCTATTAGTTTGAACAGTAGGTACCAATCTGATCCAGGTCGGAACACTCGATAACCGTCAAGAATATCCTTAAGTACTTAAGAAGAACTAAGGATATGTTTCTTGTATACGGAGGTAAAGAAGAGCTAGTCGCTGAATGTTATGTTGATGCTAGTTCTGACACCAATCCGGATTACTCTAAGTCTCAATCCGGATATGTGTTTATCTTGAACGGATCAGCAGTTAGTTGGAGGAGTTCCAAACAACCTGTGGTGGATGGATCAACGACGGAGGCAGAATATGTTGCTGCTTCAGAAGCGGTGCAGGAAGCGGTCTAGAAGAAGGAGTTCATAACGGAATTAGGTGTGGTTCCTAGTGCATTTGACCCAATGGTGATCTATTGTGACAACAATGGAGCCATAGACAACGCCAAGGAACCAAGGTCTCACAAGAATTCCAAGCATATTAAGCGCCGGTTTCACTCGATCTGCGAGCATGTCAACGATGGAGATATAAAGATTTGTAAAGTACACACGGACCTAAATGTAGCAGATACGTTGACTAAAGTTCTCCCTAGGGAAAAACATGATCAACACCAGAACTCCATGGGTGTTAGATTTATCACTATGTGAACTATATTATTGTCTCTAGTGCAAGTGGGAGACTGAAGGAACTATGCCCTAAGAGGCAATAATAAAGTTGTTATTATGTATTCCTTGTATATGATAGACGTTTATTTTGCATACTATAAATGTATTGATAGGAAACGTCAATACATATGTGTTTAATAAACAAATAAAAGGTTCCTAGTTATGCCTATCTTATATACTAGCTCGTTGATTAACAAGATGATCAAAGTTTCCTGATCATGGACATTGGATGTTGTTAATAACGAGGTCACAACATTCGTGAAATGATGTGATGAACATTCATCCGAAGTATAGCATTACGATCAAAGTCATTATGTTTATGTTGCTATAACATTATACGAAGTAATCTTAGTCCTTAGACCATGAGATCATGTTAATTGCTAACACCGGAAGAGTATCTTGATAACATCAAACGTCACACCGTAACAGGGTGACTATAAAGGTGGGTTCAGTGCTACGAAGGTGTTATGTTGAGGCTCATGGATCAAGAGTGGAATTTGTCAATCCTGATGACGGATAGATATACTCTGGGCCCTCTCGGTGATATCACATTAAGATAGCTTGCAAGCGAGTGATGTGATCACTAGAATGTTATATCACGGGAATGAGAAAAGAGTGCATGTCGGTAACGAGATCAAACTAAGTATTTGGATACCGATGATCGAATCTCGGACATGTATTATATCATGAGACAAAGGGATTAAGTTACTAGCATGAAAGGTTCTCACGATCACAGAAGTCATCGTTGAATGTGAAGGAGTCAGTATGGATCTCCTGGTCCCGCTTCTGATTATTGATTTGAGAGGGGTCTCAATCATGTCTGCATTATTCGCGAACCGTAGGGTGACACACTTAAGGGTTGCCGAATACCATTTTGGAGCACATATGTTTCAGACGAAAGAATTGCAAAGCGCAGGAATTATTTCGATGGAAACTGGAAGTGTTTCGGGTGAAATTGCAGAAACTGGTTCTGCATGTGATATTGAAATGTTACAAGGGGTTTTATGTGAATGTTTGTTAATTAAAGTAATTAACAAAATTCTGAATAAAATAAATAAAAGAGTTTTATTAATTGAGAGTTTCATTAAATTTGGTGGAAATTTAATGCATGTGAGTGGAACTTTGGGTGGAGGCTAAATTGATGTGAGTGGAGTTTCCACCACATGAATGAGAAAGAGGTGGGGGCACCCCCCTTGGCCGCCGGCCATGGGAGGGGAGGAGCCCCCCCCTCTCCTCCCTCACAAAGCACACCTCCTCGTGAAGGATCTCTCTTCCCCTCTAGATATATTTCCCCATGGTCTCGGATTAGCGAGATACATGTTCCTAGTGGGCTTGCATCTAGAAGGAGTTGTTGCTGCTGCTGATTTACTGGAGCGAGGAGGTTGAGGTTATCTGGTGGCTTGAACGTGTGTGCGAGGACGGATGCGCTGCTGATTTGTGGCGCTAGGACTTCCACACGATCTTGAGATCAGCAAGCGTACGACTACATCATCCACGAGTTCCAACTCGTTAACAAAACTCTGTTGTCTTCGAGGGTAAGTTCTCTATGAATTTATATCCACCCGTTCCTTGTATCTAGTAGATAGATCCTGGCGTGTAGTTCTCATCGTAGGATTTTTTTGTTTTCTATGCTGCGAACCCAACATTTCTTACCAGAACTATTACCTATTCAAAAACGGACTCTGTACGTCCCTGAACTTGACATTTAATAGATATTCCGGAGTTACTTCTTGAATAATATCAATATATTCATCTTTATACACATATTGTTTGAGTCATGTAACCTTTCACTATCTTATTACACCATTTTCTCCCATAATCTGGAAATTTATTTCACAGAGAACTCCACACAATTCTCATTACCAACATTAGTGTAAGCGAGGTAATAAACCTTTTAAGTTCAATTTCAACTGAAATCCATCAAAACATAGCCTACTGTAGCAAATCCTTCTAAAAACCCAAAAAGAATTTAAAAAGGAAATCGATTTAAGAGGCAAATGCAAGAGTGTCACAAATCTGTCAAAACAGAGCAGCAGGTAAAGATCATTTTTTTCGAAACTATTATGTTGCTCAAATCAAAAAGTGCAAAACTAACGAAAGTTAAATAATAACCTGGGGCATGCACACAAAAATTTACAGATTAGCACGATGTTCTGGGATCTTTCACAATTTTTTACAGTGAAGCACAAAAATCTGTTTTGGGACAACAACTTCCCCAAATCTTACCTCTCTCTTATTAGAGGTTGATCTTGACACAAAAACCAAACAAAAAGGATAAGAAGAGGTTATTGCCGAAACAATAACTTCCAAGACTCAAATAAACAAAAACTGAAAGCAAAAGAAATATATTGGCTTGTCTCCCAAAAATCTCTTTCTTTATAGCCATTAAGATGGGGATGATAATTTCAATGATGCTCATATAAGAATATGAATTGAAGTGAAAGAGAGCATCAAGAAGAAAAAATACAAATGTTTAAGTCTAACCCACATCCTATGCAAGGTAATTTTGTAAGAAAATAAACTGTTGAAACCAGAGGCTGCTAACATAGGAAGGCAAAACAAATGTAACATAAAGACTTTCGGCATAAAGCGAGGAAACTTAATATTATTGAGATGCATTAGAAAAGTATTCCCTCTCTCATAATAACTTTCAGTATCATGCATAAATTTAACGATATAACTATCACAAGAACCATTGTAGCAATGATCACTTATCCTACAAGAAAACACAGGGACACTAACTCTCATAACACTACTTTGTGAAACAATATTAGGGATATCCTTACAAAGGATAGTATGTACCTCTTATACATATTTAGTGACGAAGTCTTTCACATTTGCTACTACAGGTTCAACAGCTATTTGTTCATCAGGTTCAACAGCTTTATTTGTACTTTCATTAACCATACTAGCTATCATAGAATGTTCCTTTACTTTAACCGAGAAAGGTATTTTCTCAATGTAAGGTTCAGGTAAAACATGATTAGCAGTATAAACTTCAGTATTTCTTGTAGGAACACAATTAGCAATATCTTTATAAGGTTCATGATACTTATTCCACTTCTTTTTAGGAACTTCAATATAGGAAGCAAAAGCCTTAAAATAAGTTGCAATAGCTTGAGAGTCTAAACCATAAACATTTTTAATATTGTGAAAGTCATCAGTTCCCATAAAATATTTAATGCATTCATAATCATAATTTATATCTTACTTTCTTCCTTTGTCATTCTCCCATGCTTCAGCATTATCCTGAATACAGTCTAGAAGATCCCATTTAGCTTCTTCTTCCATGCGTGTAAATGATCCAGCACAAGAAGCATCCAATAGATCCTTATCATGAAGAGAAAGCCTTGCATAAAAGTTATTGATAATAATATTGTTGGGGAGCTCATGAATAGGACATTTGAGCATTAGTAACTTCAATCTCCCCCAAGCTTGAGCTATACTCTCTCCATCAAGAGGCCAAAAGTTTTATATTTGATTCCGATCTTTTTGAATCTCACTAGGAGGATAAAATTTTGAATAAAAGAGAGGTACTACTTCCTCCCATTCAAGAGCTTGACCATTCTTCAGCAGCTTATACCATTCCTCATCTCTTCCTTTCAGTGATAATGAGAATAACTTCTTCTTGACTTGATTTGTTGTAATACCTGCACACTTGAACAACCCGCATAATTCGTGTATAAAGAGCAAATGATCACCGGGATGGATAGTTCCATCCCTAAAATAGTAGTTATCCATAACATGATCCATAATTCTTGTGGGTATCTTAAAAGTATCATTCTCACCAGGTGGTGGTTCATCTACTACCTTAGAAGTGGTAGTAGCATTATGAAATAAGAAACTAAGTGAATTATCCATATTGAAATAAAGTAACTAACAGAAATAAACAATACTCACAGTAGACGTTTCCTTTACCAATTCCACTCTCCAATAGTGCTTCACTCCCCGACAACGGCGCCATAAAGTAGTCTTGATGACCCACAAGTATAGGGGGTGTATCGCGGTATTTTCGATAAGTAAGAGTGTCAAACCCAACGAGGAGCGGAAGGTGTTGACGAGTGGCTTGGAGCAGGAATTCTCTGTAAATACTTAGCAAACGGATTTTTAGGGGTTTTTGATAATGTAGGTAAATAAAGTACAAGTAAATAAAAGACAATAATGATAATGGCAGGAAGTGCCCCAATCCTTTGTATAGCAAAGGACAAGTTGGTTGTTTTACTTAAGATAACCAAACGTTCTCGAGGACACACGGGAATATCGTTGAGTGCTTTTGCTTGATATAGTTGATTAATCTTCTTTAGTTTGATAAGTGTTGTGTGGGTGAACCTATGCTAATGTACCGACCTTCGTAGGACTAATACATACTTGTGATTATACCCCTTGCAAGCATCCGCAAGTACAAGAAAGTAATTAAGATAGAAACTTAACCACAGCTTTAAACTCTAAGATCCTGACATCCCTTGTGCAAAGGTTTCCTAATGGGGGTTCATGTTTCTGTCACTCCCGCAACCCCTACGATTAGTAGCCAAATACACAATGCATTCCCCTCGGCCCATAAAGGTGAAGTGCCATGTAGTTGATGTTCACATGACACCACTAGAAGAATAACACCACAATTTAAATAACAAACTATTGAATCTTTCTCAACACAATTCCACTACTAACAACATGACTTCTCCCATGTCCTCAAGAACTAAACGAACTACTCACAAGACATCATATGGATCAAGATCAGAGATGATATAATGATAAGTAACAATCTAAAAATAACAATAATTCAATGGTTCCACTCAATAGCATTAACTACAACAAGTAATCAACACCGGGAAAGTTTCCCCTAAGAAATATGCAAGATTCAACCCAATTGCTACAGCAGTATGGAATGGTGATGATGGTGCTTGTGGAGATGATGATGGTGATGATCCCGATGAAGTCCAACTTGATAATGGTGTTGATGGCGATGATCTCCCCTCTCTGGGAAGGAATTCCCCAGGCAGAATTCTGTCTTCCGGAGAGATCTTTCTCTCTATGTAGTTTCCCGCCCCGCAGAGGCGGTAGAATGTTTCTGTGGTCGCCCTCCAGGTATTAGGGTTTCGTGGGGATAATATACGCCAACCGAGAGAGCCAGGAGTGGGCCAGGGTGGCCAAACCACCTACTGGCGCGGCCTAGGGTAACCCGCGCCAGGGGGTGGTGTGGGCCCCCTGTGGCCCATATCCGCTCCCCTTCTGGCTTCCTTTGTATTGTAGAAAAATAGGATTTTCCATGTATTTTCCCGGATTTTCCGATCTTCGTGAATTTCGCATCCAAACAACACCTTTTCCATCAGAATCCTGAATGCAGTTGTCCATTCTCCAAAAGTCATCAACCATGCAAAATTAGATGAAATAACATAAGTATCATCTCTTAATATGAAATATATCAATGAATAATAATAAATTAAGATATATAATAGTGATGCAAAATGGACGTATCAGTCTCGAACCTTCACAAATTCTCATAGTATACGAGAACATGTATCTTACTAAAAATTCGTTAACATGGAATTTTCTTCTTGTTTTCTTTCCAATATAATTAAATGGCTATGTCACTCAAAAGTGATATTCCAATCATTCATCTTGCAACTTTTTAGCATCAATGTTTATGGACGTGATTTATCCAACTAGATTGGTAAAAGTTCATCCATCTTCTATGCAATTACGGTATTTATATGAATAACCATTATTCTCATGATACTAGAACAAAATAACAATTATTAATAGCATATTGAAGGCAAGCTTTGATGTCAATAAGAAACACAATAACACTTTATTTGTTTTCGATGAACATCATCACATATTCTTTTGCTAGTTACTTAGGCTATTGCAGTTCATGAATTGTGTTGGTCTGTATGACAAATTTGGTATCCAATAGCAAAGAACCACATTGTTTAACAAGCAAAGAATACACCCATAACATGTATATCATCTATATACCTAAGTTGGACTTTTCCAGTCTTTTTTCTACCAAATATTTATCAGTTTCCCTTTCAGCATTACCTTTCCTTCTTAAAAGAATTATCAACATCAATAGTGGTGCCATACATATGACACATGGTCCAAATCGTATATAGTTGAATACTAATACCTTTGGACTTGCACTTTGAAGTTGATCACCATCATCAAATGTTTTGGGTTCTTTCAAATTTCATTCCTTTTAGTAATCCTTTTAATGTAGTAAACATTTTAACTACATATTCTATATATCATTATCATGACAAGTTTCATGATCAAGCTACTATAGCTCATATGGAAGAATCGTGAATATAATGTTAGTTCCCAAAAACCTTTTTGGGAGATCAGAACGCCTAGCGTCTCCAACCTTCACAAATTCTCATACTATAAGAGAACATGTATCTTACTAAAATTACATTCTATCATATTGCAACCAAACATTATTTCATACATCACAATATATTCCATGCATGATGTTTTCAGAAACAATTCTTTCAGCTCCTAGATAACCTTGATACTAAAACAAATTTTGAATATCAAAGATCATGGAGGCAAGCATGATACTTGGATACTAACATTGGAACTATTACTCTTGATTCAATACTACTTACTTAATTTCATGGAGTAAGTGAGGTTTTGCTGAAAGTTTTGCAATAGTACTTCAAAAGTTAGATTGACACCCATAAAACAATACGATACCAATTCGTAATGTACAAATTCGAGAATCCTATAGTTATATTATATTAATCATAGCTAAACACAAGGTAGTAAAAGAATGTTAGTAACTGCAACGAACTATGCAAATTCACTTCGATTCAGTTTATGATAAATTAAGTTCAACTTTAATCATATTACTATGTGAACTCTCACTCAAAAACGACATCCCTCTAGTCATTTTTAGTGATTACATGAACCAAATTCACTACCCCATGACTGTTCATCACGAGTGGTGGCATGGCTACAAAGGTGAGTATCTTATGGGCATCATATCATCCATATGACTCCTTCTTTATCTTTCGGTTCATGTTCCGAGGCCATGTATGTACATGATAGGCTCGCCAAGTAAGAACCTTAGTATTCGCGTCTGTAAAACTGTCTTACACCCGTTGTATGCAAACATAGAGTCTATCACACCTGATCATCACGTGGTGCTTCGAAACGACGAACTTTCTTAACGGTGCACATTAAGATAGAATATATTATTATCTTGATATTTAGTAGGAGGGATTATCTTATAATGCTAGAACCAAGTTCTATGATAAACATAAGCATAAATAAGATGCAAACGAACATCATATGCATAAAGTGATATGATATGGTTCTTGAATTTGATCACTATCTTGTGCATCATGGTATGATCTCTATCATTCCATTTGTGTAGCGCCAAGGTATATGGTGCTTCCACTTTGTTATAATTACTGAGAGTATCTCACCATACTAAAATTATAACATATTAGCATATCATGACACATGCCTAGCAAAAATAAAACTAGACACTTCTAATTTATCTTTTGCATATTTTACATGGCTTTGTCCTTTCAAAGATAGAATCGATCTTACCTACGAACAAGGAACCACAACGATGATAATCAAATTATTAGCAACCTGTTGTAAATCATACATCAACTATAGTGGGAGAGATAGACACCCGCTAGCCACTGATGCAAAACTAGTTGCATGTCAAGCGTGGAACAGGTCTCATGTGCGACGACATGTAAAGTTTGTCCGGGCCACTTCATCCCACTATGCCGTCAATATCCAAAATACCTAAGGATGCAATAACATGATCAGTTCCCACATATTCATATGTTTTCTAACCGTAAAAAGCATCTACGCATAGACATAGCTCTGATCCACTGATGGGATTCGTTGCATAGAAAAAAATCCTACGGTTGCAACCACCAAGATCATATCTAGGAGATACATGTAATGGTTTCAGATGGACCCACCCACGAAGACCATAACACGAATAACGTTCCCGCAAACAAATGTGGGTGAAGTAGAGTGTATACGACTGTCCTCAAGGACGTGCAGATGATCAACGCCATAAGAAGGCAGTGCCTCTGTAATCGGTCATACGTATGGTGTGCCGACGACTCACAAACCCTCGCTCCAGCCGGGCAGCAGAAGTAGTGGATCCCCGAGTACTTCGCCAACACTACGACATGGTGGTGATGGTGGTGGAGAAGATCTTGAGTAGGGCTTCTCCTGCAAACCTACACCACCTCTGAGCATCCTGAGGAGGTCTTGCCCCTCTATCTTGATCCTCGCTAGGCACATATCCGGGACTCGCTTCCTCAATTCAATGAGTGGGGCATGCTCCCTCCAGGCCACATGGGCAAGCATCTGAATCCCTTGGCCACAGACTCTCCTACCATAGCCCTGTTGAGGGCCCTCCTTAGGCAACTGTGGGGTTAGGCTGTAGGCATGGGAGACTCTGTCAGCGAGGCAGACCCTTAGGAGGTGGCTCAAAGTAAGCGAACCCGAGAAGAGAGTTCTACTCTAGAGGGAGTCGCATCATGAAACGATGGATCTCGCCCTGCAGGGCCCTTTGTTCCCCTCGGCACGAGCTCAGGCAACTGGGCGTGCGGCCCCGGCCGGGGGTGGGTAAGCCGTTAGCCGGCCCTCCTTCCTTTACAAATCTTTGAGTCCCATCTCACCCGGAGGACCCCTATAGTGAAGGCCGCCCGCAAAAGCAGCCGCGGCTGAAGTGAACCACTTCTAGGAACGCCTGGCCTGTGGTGCACCCCTTGGATCTGCTTGGGGAGGTCCAGGTTGTACCGACTGTGCCCGAGGAGAGGGCGGCGGCCTCCCCACCATGCATGATCTCCGCCACTTCCTCCCTAGCGCCCCTAGTCATAGAGGTGGCTGAGATGGGCGAGGACCACCCCCATGGCTCCCCCTAAAGCCTCTTCCCCAATTGAGGACGGGGTCGTCGATGATGGGGTTCGATGCATAGAAAACGAAAAATTCCTACGGTTGCAACCACCAAGATCAAATTTGGGAGATACATGTAACCATTTTAGATGGACTCACCCTCGAAGACCGTAATGCGGGATAACATTCTCACAAACAAACAGGGCTGATGTAGACTATACACGACATTCCTCAAGGACGCGTAGATAATCAGTGCCACAAGAGGGCAGCACGTCCGTAATCAGTCACATGTACGGTGTGCCGACGACTTCCGAACCCTCACTCCATCTGGCAGCAGAAGTATTGGATCCCCGAGAACTCTGCCAACACTACTATATGGTGGTGGAGAAGATCTTTCGAAGAGCTTCGCCTAAGCACCTCGCTCGTGGCAACGGACAAGGCTAGAAGGGGAGGAACATGCTAACCAAAAGGCATATGCGAGGAAGGGTGAATGGTGTGTGATGAGATGAGGATGAGGGCCTTTTTGTAGGTGAATGGGGCATTCCAAGAGGGCATGGCGCATAGCCATGGTGCTACCAACCTCTCCCCCAATTATGTGGGTGGACACTCCACTTACATCAATATAGCTCCACTCGTCTTCCATTTAATTTCCACTCAAAAATCAAATGTCTTTCCATTATAGCACTTTAATTCACTTGGTTTAATCCAACTCATTTTAATGAAAACTTCATTTAATGAACACTTCATTCAATTAACACATTAACATTTGACCCCTTCGCTATATTCTGATACACTGAAACTATTTCGGCAGTTTTTATTAGAACAGTCCATGCGTTGTCCAGTATTTTCTCTAGTATTTCCTACCCACTCAATTGTGTCGACTAACCTTAAGTGTGTCATCCTATGGGTTCGAGAACCATATATACATCGTCGAGACTTTCTCCGATCAGTAATCATTAGCGGGATCTCGAGATCCATAATGACTCCCACTAGTTCCACGAAAATCCAATGATCGTCTGAACCTTTTTAGCTGTAATCAAATTCCTTTTGTCTCGCGATATTTTACTTGTCCGAGATCTGATCACTCGGTATCATCCATACCTTGTTTAATCTCATTCCCGACTAGTACTCTTTTTCTCATTCATGTGATATATCATTCTTGTGATCAAATCACTTACTTGCAAGCTATGTCAATGTGATATCACCGAGAGGGTCGTGAGTATATCTCTCCATCATCTGGATGGACAAATACCACTCTTGATCCAAAAGCCTCACCTAACACTTTCCAAGTACCCAACGACACCTTTATAATCACCCTGTTACGATGTGACGTTTGATGGAATCAAAGTACCTTTCGGTGAAAGTGATTGATGTGATCTCATGGTCTAAGGATATTGAGTTACTCCGTATGTGATAGAAATATAAACTTGGGGACATGATCGTATTTCTACATACAATTCGGGTGATTGTTTATCATATCATTCTCCAATAATATGACCCTGTTATTAATAACATCCAATGTTTATGAGCAAGAAACCAGTGATCCTCAGTGAATCAACAAGCTAGTATTAAGAGAGGTATTACTAGGGACCTTTATTTTGTTTATAAATCAAACATGTATCAACGTTTCCGGTTAACATAACTAGACATCAAACCGTGCATCCGCATGGGATAACGTTTTTTTATTCGGCATAACTATGGTGACAAATTATAAGCTTGTATCCTAAAATAATGAGAATTGTAGAGACAGAAAATGTGTATGCTTCTAGGCCTTATGCCTCCAAAACTCTAGACACTGAATAAAGAGGCAAGAATGTTAGTGTGGTTTGGGTACTTTATATGCAAATCATGACACAACTGACGAAGCACCACCGACGGAATAAATCATTGAAATTTATAAGAAAAACAGTTCAAAAAATATGTGTAACAAATGTATATTTTATATAAGACCATCACAACTTGCGGCAGTATATGTTGAATATTGAAACCATATAAGACACACTTGTTTCCTTAGTGGCACTTCAAATAAATATGGTATCATTTAATGGGATTAGATCATAAATATTACATATAGTTTTTGATCCACCGATCATATATACATTGTTAGGCCTTATATGAGTCCATACTTAAGGTAAAACATGAGGAAATTTCATAGAAGAGTTATGCTTATATATCAATTAATTTTTCTTCTCACATTGTATGGTAACAATTAACATACATAGTTTTAGACAAAAATAAAACTGACAAATGCTAACTTATGTCCACAGATACGACTATAGGCATGCCACAAATAGAGATTATGTAAGTCTACCAGATAAGGTAGACATATTTGAGAAGACGTAATGCAATGTTTACTTTGTCTCCATGGATGGTTTGTTCTATTTACCTGCCATCGGGAGAAAATAAAAATACCATAGCATTTTCATGGACAGACTTGTTAATCCATCACCATGCATACACATGATGCTTAATGTTGTGCTTTTCCTCGGCACACCCGTGTAGTGAGTCAAATGTCAAAAGATCTATTTGCTCTGAAATCACTTGATTTTTCATATTTTTGATGATGATGCGGCAACAATGTTGCATATTATTCACCAATCTTCATCACACTGTATTCAACGGAGGTCCTGATGTTGAATTAATCTGGTGCCTTTTTTACATATTTGTGGTCACGATAGAGAGTAGTTTCATTAGACAACATGGATATGTCCAACCCAGCACCTATGGTCTTTTAGACTATTTGATACATGTCTTCTCTATTCTAGATTCAACATCAAAAATTACAATAGGATTTAAATGACAAAGCATGGCCAGAAATGTTCAAATAACAACACAGGAATGGCTATAAACTATGGAATCTAAAGTATAGATGTATTCTGAGAAAGTAATATATAGGTTTGTCTCCAAATATTTAGTCAAAATCCTCCTATGGTATGCTTGGATGATGCAAATTGATGTCAAGATAAATTGAATACGTGTAAATAAAATAGCCTATTACATGAATGGGTGCGAAATAATATTGGTGGAGATGCAAAAATTTCTACCAAAAAAATATATATCAATGAACATGTGTAGATAAATACGAATCTAGGAAAATGTGAGTTTGCTAATTCTGATCGGATGGAGTACTATTTATATCATGAGGTTGCCAGTCTAAAAGTCATACTTATATAACTTCAGCGAAGCATCACGCACTCTAATTAAATCATAGACGCATCCAGCTGTTGGGGTATATAGAAAACAAAAATATTTGCCAGCGTGCGACATGAGCAATCGACATATTCGCAGCTTATGGATCTGATTCAAAAAAGAAGTGCATTGAGTACCTGATATTAGCATGACAATTTCTAGATTGATTCAACACTCTTGACCTCTGCTACAGTGTTGTCCCGCATAGATACATGTGACTACAGACTGGTGGTTTTTCCTAAGCATCTTGTACCGTTGTTAAACAATTAATTTGACGATTCCTAGCATGTATATTAGCAGCTTATGGATCTGATTCAGAATAGAAGTGTATTGCGTACCGAGAAGAGATTAGCGGGACAATTTCCATATTGATTCAGCATGCTTCACCTCTGCTGACCCGAATGGTTACATGTGACTACAGACCGGTGGTTTTACTTAACATCTTGTACCGCTGTTAAACAATTAATTTGATGATTCTCACGATTTGTAGGCTAACGATTGGATTAGGTCGTCATGGAATTGCAAAACGATGTTGGGTTAATTTCCGCAATCAACATGTTATAAGCTTATATAGATCTGATTAGAAAAGAAGTGTGTTGCGTATACCTGAAAATTAGTGGGACAATTTCCAAGTAGATTCAACATGCATGGCCTGTGCTGCCCGACATGGATGCTTCTGACTGGAGGAGCACGACCATGACTTTTCCTCAGCATCTTGGACCACTGATAAAAAACTAAATTAGATGATTCTTATGATATAGCTTGCACACGATTGGATTAGATCAGCAAGGACATTGCAAAAAGCTGCCGAATCAATCGCCCCTTCAGATATGGAATGACATGAAAAGAGGAGGCGTGCTTCGTGCAATCTTTATGTTGTCGTGCGGGAGGATACCATGCAGCTGATTTCATCCAACGGCTCTAGATGGACGATTGGGTAATTGGATGGACAAAATTTACTAACCTTTAGGATTAATGTGGAGACTCCTATTGTGCCTCTAATTAGTAAATATAAGATATAAGATTATAGCATGAGAAATAAAAATTATCATAAACATGGAATAAGATAATAACCACTTTATTATTACCTCTTGGGCATATTCCTTTTAATGTCCCACTTGCACTAGAGTCAATAATATAGTTTGAAAAAACATGCCCATTCAACACCTATGGCACTTTAGTGTTGTATATACGCGTTTGCTAGTAATAAACATAATCCTCAGATCTGACACTTTCAGGTCTGTGTGTGTTTTGCATGTCTTTGCGTCTATACACATCACTCATTCTCTAATGAGATGGCTTTGTATAAATTTTGTGAGACCTTAGTTCCTTGGGGTTCAAAACATGTTGATATAATTGTCATATAATATATCTTGATAGTACTAGCCCATCGAACCACACCTAGTTCCTTTGCTGCTACCATAGTAGTATAATACTTAGCCTTTCATTGTAGTATCTGTCACAATTTCCTTAACCTTTTGGAACTTATCCAAATCCATCATGGAACTTCATTCCATTACATTTTGTCACCTTAAACTATAGCCTAAACTGAGATAAACTTAGTTTGTATCTGGTGCCAAAACTAGTATCAATGTAGCACTTACAATGAATTATTTGTTTAGTTCCAGTGTAACACCTTACACTGAACTATTTGTATAGTTCCAATGTAACAATTTCAATGAACTATCTATATAGTTGCCAATGTAACACTTTACAATGAAAAATCGGTCACTTATATATACAAAATATATTCTTAGTTCTTCCAAAGATCATAAGAATATTCTTACTATCGTGCAATGATCATCTTATGAGTCACTGTGGTATATGCTCATAACATTTAGAGCATGGGACATATCTAGATATGTACATATCACAGAATGATTGATTAATATATTCATGTGATTTCACTCATCTAGTGTAAAAACACTTGAATCTCGTTTATTAAGATATCCATGTGATTTTACTCACCAAGTGTCAAAACAATTGAATCTTGCTTCAAACTTCTCCATGAGGCAAGAACCTTTCTTGTCGTTTCCATATTTAACTCATTCAGTATTTCATCTATCTACATTTGGCATAACCATATTAGCATCTCAATCTATCCATATAGACATTGATGCCTAATATTCGGGTTTCGCCAAAATCTTTCATTTAAATCTAATTTTAATGAAATCTTAACTTGTGTCAATTAAAGATACAACATTTCCAATCAACAATGTCTTATACACAATGTATTAGAAATATGTCTCAGTGCTCCCACTTGATTTCATGCAAATGCGAGCATCTTCATCGTCTCTAATGAAATTAAACATTTAACATATTCATCATGGTGAAGATTCCAACTCCGCTATGCTTACTTCAACTACTTAAGTTTGCATCGCTTTTTAGCATCCTTTGATTTAGTAAAACTCGTCGGGTCGTTCACATACACGTCCTAGGTAATCATTCGATTAGAAGAACATTGTTTTGTTTGTTCAACTATCATATACAACAATTGACATATGTAGTGGTTACTACACAAATCTTCCCAGACTAAATATCACTATGAAAGATCGAATCGTATCATATTTAACTCTTTGAACATTGTCGTAAATTCTTTAGCAACATGTCAACTCCTTGAGCATTGTCGTAAAATCTTTCCCGACATGTCAACAATTTCATAGATGTGAAACCTCCATGTCTGTTTCTTTATAGATCCAAATACAACCAATAGGTTTTATGCCTTCAAGAGGGTCTTCCAAGTTGAATAACTTGGTTTCTTGTGTATGGAAATATCATGGATTTTATGGCTTCAAGCCATTTGATGGAGTCAGGCCCATCATCACTTCTTTAAATGTAGTCTGTTCATCATTGTCAAACAATAATGATTCAATCTCAAATCTTACTATTTGATTGTTCTGACCTACGCGGTTCAATAGGAACTTAGATATCCGTGGCCACAACCTTTGAGGCACGCGAGCCATGAGCATTATCAAAGCTCTAGTCCAATAACCTTATCAAAGTTCTATTATCCTCTCACTTAACTTTTAACGAAAAATTCCTTTTCAAGAAACTTGACGTTCTAAGAGATAAATACTTTTTTATTTGGTGCTATGGAGGAATACCCAATGATTTTTTGGAATAGCCTACAAAGACATGCTCATCCGACTTTTATTGTAAACATTTTACTTATGCCTAGCATACCAAAATTTAAGAAAAAGACAACTTGGGTTTTATCCCAAACCATAACTCATATGGTGTCATTTCAACGGATCATGATGGAGCTCTTTTTAGTGTAAAAAGCGGTAGTCACTAAAGGTTAATCTTTAAAATATAATGGCAATTTTATAAATAACACCATTGATCCTATCATGTCAACAAGGTTCGATTACATTTCATGAAGACTCAATACTCCTATGGAGTTTCGAGAAACGCAAGTCAATGGAACGTTTCCTAAAATCATAGGTATTTTGCTAAACTTGTAACTCAAATATCTTCCTTTACAAACCAATCATAAATTCTTTATTTTCTTGTTATAATGATTTTCCACTTAATCTTGAAATCAATTGAAAATTTTCAAATGTTTCATATTTCTACCTTATTAAGTAAATATACACATATATTTACTCAAATTTCGGAGAAAGCATATGAATTTTAAATCCATCGCTTATGACTACACATAATGGACACTATACATCATCATGCATTATGTCAAATAGGTTAGTCATTCGTTCTTCTTTGTCCCACGAATGAGGTTTTAATTATCTCTAAGAAAGTTTCACAAGCGCCCATTGATCAAAATCACAAGACTATAAAAATTCATTAACATGGAATTTTCTTCTTGTTTTCTTTCCAATATAATTAAATGGTGATGTCACTCAAAAGTGATATTCCAATCATTCGTGTTACAACTTTTTAGCATCGGTGTTTATGGACGTGATTTATGCAACTAGATTTCTAAAAGTTCATCCATCTTCTATGGAATTATGGTATTTATTTGAATAACCATTATTCTCATAATACTAGAACAAAATAAAAATTATTAATAGAAATATTGAAGGCAAGCTTTGATGTCAACAAGAAACACAATAACACTTTATTTGTTTTCGATGAACATCATCACATATTATTTTCCTAGTTACTTAGGCCATTGAAGTTCATCAATTGTGTTGGTCTGTATGACAAATTCGGTATCAAATACTGGTATCCAATAGCCAAGAACCACATTGTTTAACAAGCAAAGAATACACCCATAACATGTATATCATCTATATACCTAAGGTGGACATTTCTAGTCATTTTTCTGCCAAATATTTATCAGTTTCCCTTTCAACATTACCTTTCCTTCTTAAAAGAATCTATCAAATTCAATAGTGGTGCCATACATATGACACATGGTCCAAAGCGTGTATAGTCAAATACTAATACCTTTGAACTTGCACTTTGAAGTTGATCACCATCATCAAATGTTTGGTGTTCTTTGAAATTTCATTACTTTTAGTAATCCTTTTAATGTAGTAAACATTTTAACTACATCTTCTACCTATCATTATCATGACAACTTTCATGATCCAGCTACTATAGCTCATATGGAAGAATCGTGAATATAATGTTTGTTCCCAAAAACCTTTTGGGAGATCAGGATGCCTAGCGTCTCCAACCTTCACAAATTCTCATACTATATGAGACCATGTATCTTACTAAAATTATATTCTATCATATTGCAACCAAACATTATTTCATACATCACAATATCTTCCATGCATGATGGTTTTTGAAACAATTCTTTTAGCTCCTAGATAACCTTGATACTAAAACAACTTTTGAATATCAAAGAGCATGGAGGAAAGCATGATACTTGGATACTAACATTGGACCTGTTACTCTTGATTCAATACTACTTACTGAATTTCATGGAGTAAGTGAGGTTTTCCTGAAAGTTTTGCAATAGTACTTTAAATTTTAGATTATCACCCATAAAACAATATGATACCAATTCATAAAGTACAAATTCGAGAATCCTATAGTTATATTATCTCAATCATAGCTAAACCCAAGGTAGTAAACGAATGTTAGTAACTACAACGAACTATGAAAATTCACTTCGATTCAGTCTATGATAAATTAAGTTCATCTTTAATCACATTACAATGTGAACTCCCACTAAAAAACGACATCCCTCTAGTCAGTTTTAGTGATTACATGAACCAAATTCACTACGTCATGACCGTTCATCATGAGTGGTGGCACATCTCCAATGGTGAGCATCGTATGGGCATCATATCATCCATATGACTCCTTCTTTATCTTTCGGTTCCTGTTCCGAGGCCATGTCTGTACATGATAGGCTCGCCAAGTAAGAACCTTAGTATTTGCATGTGTAAAACTGTCTTACACCTGTTGTATGCGAACATAGAGTCTAGCACACCCAATCATCACGTGGTGCTTCAAAACGACGAACTTTCTTAACGGTGCATACTACGGAAGAATATATTATTATCTTGATATTTAGTAGGAGGGATCATCTTATAATGCTAGAACCAAGTTCTAAGATAGACATAAGCATAAATAAGATGCAAACGAACATCATATGCATAAAGTGATATGATATGGTTCTTGCATTTGATGAGTATCTTGTGCACCATGGTATGATCTTTATCATTCCATTTGTGTAGCGCCAAGGTATATGGTGCTCCCACTTTGTTATAATTCCCGAGAGTATCTCACCATACTAAAATTATAACATATTAGCATATCATGACACATGCCTAGCAAAAATAAAACTAGACACTTCTAATTTATGTTTTGCATATTTTACATGGCTTTGTGCTTTCAAAGATAGAATCGTTCTTACCTACGAACAAGGAACCACAACGATGATAATCAAATTATTAGCAACTGATGCAGAACTAGTTGCATGCCAAGCGTGGAATAGGTCTCATGTGCGAGGACATGTAAAGTTTGTCTAGGCCACTTCATCCGACTATGCCGTCAATATCCAAAATACCTAAGGATGCAATAACATGATCATCAGTCCCCACATATTCATATTTTTTCTAACCGTACAAAGCATCTATGCATAGACATAGCTCTGATCCACTAATGGGGTTTGTTGCATAGAAAAAAATCCTACGGTTGCAACCACCAAGATCATATATAGGAGATACATGTAACGGTTTTAGATGGACCCACCCACGAAGACCGTAACACGGAATAACGTTCCCGCAAACAAACACGGCTGATGTAGAGTGTATACGACCATCCTCAAGGACGTGCAGATGATCAGCGGCACAAGAGGGCAACGCCTCTGTAATCGGTCACATGTATGGTGTGCCGACGACTCCCAAACCCTTGCTCCAGCCGGGTAGCAGAAGTAGTGGATCCCCGGGAACTTCGCCAACACTATGACATGGTGGTTATGGTGGTGGAGAAGATCTTGAGCAGGGCTTCTCCTAAGAACCTCGCTTGTGGCAATGTACAAGGGTAGAAGTGGAGGAAGATGCTAACCAAAGGGCATATGAGAGGGAGGGTGAATGTTGTGTGATGAGAGGAGGAGGGGGATTTTTATAGGTGAGGGGGTAGCCCAAGGGGGTGGCCGTAGGCTCTAAACATTCAATTCCGTCCCGTAAGTCCCTCGAGGAGGTGGACGTAGGACGCGTACTTCCCCTCTATAGTCCCTCGGAGAGGCAACCGTAGGTTCCTCACAATGTATGCTTTCCCTTCGCGTGCCATGTGAGGATTATCAGGCACCGGGAACCATGGGTGAGGTGACTTATCACTGTAGCTAGTCTGCAAGTTCAAAGCTCGACACTTTAGGCCCTAGTGCTGACCGAGGGTGGCTCCAGTGATAGACATCATTCCTAGCCCCGCTCACGCTGTGCGCGAAAGGGAGAAAGACCACAGAAGAAATGAAGATGCAAATGAAGAATCGTTGGGGGGAAACCGAAAAACAAGCCATCATTCTTGACTTTCCACACCATTCAAGGGGAGAGTTATTTGTTACCACCGCCGCCCTGAGCAGAGCTCACGGGTAGAACTTGCGAAGGTGCTAGATGTTCCAGGCGCTGGGGATTGGGATTCCTTCCTCCATTTACAGTTGCACTGTGCCTGCCCTTGTGACATGCATGACCCAGAAGGGGCTGTCCCACATTCAGGAGAGCTTGTGCAAACCCTCGCCAGAGAGGACGTTGCGAGAGGACAAGGTCCCCACTTCCAGGGTGCACGCCTCTATGTTACGACAATGGTACCGGTGCAATGCTTGATGGTATCTGGCTGCCTGCACATTGACCTTGTGGCGGGCTTCCTCGATGAGGATGAGGTCGTCATGACGCAACTCCTCTTGTGCCGGCTCACTGAAGGCGAGCACTTGTGGGTATCCGTGCTTCAGTTCAGCGGGGATGACAACCTTAGCGCCATAAACACAGAAGAAAGGGGTCTCACCAGTTGGTTTGGTTGCGGTGGTACGGATGGACCAAAGAACTCCTATGAGGTCGTCCAACCACCCTTGTCCCCACTCCTTGAGCTTGAGGCGAAAGCTCTTGGTCTTGAGCCCCTTTAGGACTTCTGCATTTTCTTGTTCTTCTTGTCCGTTACTATGGGTGTGGGCGACAAATGCGTAGCAGATCTTGTTGCTGATGCCCTCACAGTAGGATTAGAACATTCTGTTGGTGAACTGGCTGCTATTGTCGGTGATGATGCGGCTGGGTACATCAAAACGGCATACCAAACCTTGGATGAACTTCACTGCGAATCGCGCCGAGATTGTCCTGACCGGTTCCACCTGGAACAATTTGGTAAACTTGTCGATGGCGATGTAGAGGTACCTGTAGCCCCCGGGTGCTCGCTGGAAAGGCCCCAAGATGCCCATCCCCCATACCGCGAAGGGCCATGATAGTGGGATGGTCGACAGCTGCTGATCTGGCTCATGTATTAGCCGTGCGTGGAACTAGCATGCCTCGCATGACTTCACCAGCGCTATGGCATCGGTGAGCATGGTGAGATAGTAGAAGCTGATGCGGAAGGATTTCCGAGTGAGGGTACGTGCTGAGGCATGGCCGCATTCCCCGGCATGGATGTCGACCAGCAGCTCGCACCCCTCGATGTCGTTCGGGTGGCGGTAGTAGAAGTCCCCGTCCACGATGCAGTACTTCTTCGCACAGCGGGCAAGGCTTTTCACCATGTCCTCCATATCCGGGAGGATGCCGTCCTAGAGGCAGATCTTGAGCTCGGTGATCCAACCCGACTCTTGGGTAGTAGCTGATAGGACAAGCCTGTTTCCTGAGGGTGGACCACAGTCGGGGCGCCTGACGATGGTGGGGGAAGAAGCTCTTCAGGTTGGGCAGCCAAGGTGTTGAACAACCTTTCCTCGAAGACTCCTGGTTGTTGGTATTCTTTCCTGGATGCACACTCGGTGATTTCATTTTCCTCGTGGTTGTCTCCCCGAGGAATGTGGAGTAGGTCCATGCCCAGAAAGTACTTCTCCAGTCTTCGCACCACCTCAAGGTACGCCGCCATGTGCTCATCCTTGGGGCGGTAGCTTTTGTTGGAAAATTTGACCCGGAGCAAGGAGTCTCCCTAGACTGTGATGCACTTGATGCGAAGGGCGATGGATGTCTTGAGGCCGACGATGAGGCCCTCATACTCGGCAATTTTTTAGAGAGCTTGTCTTCGTCCTTAAAGAACATATGCACGCCGTATGAGAGCTTGTCGCCCATTGGAGATGTGATCACGGCGGCTACCCCGGCTCCGTCTCTGTTGAATGCCCCGTCGAAGTTCACGGTCCAGCGCCCCAGGGCCGGCTTCCCAGGGAGTTATGTTATTTCCTCCTGAGGCCCACTTCCCCTAGGCCAGACTACTTTGCCGCAAAATCCACCAGGGTCGTTCCACAGATGGTGGTCGTAGTGTCGAACGTTAGCCCAACAGGTTGTATCTCGATGGCCCACTTAGCCACACGGCTCATGGTGTTGGGGTTGCGCAGGATCATCTCTAGAGGAAACTTGGTGAGCACCTTGATGGGGTGGCCCTGGAAGTAGTGGCATAGCTTGCGCGACACCACGAGGAGTGCGTAGAGGAACTTCTCCTACATGGGTTACCTTTCTCGGGCGTCCCTGAGCACCGTGCTGACAAAGTAGACCAGCCGCTGCACTAGCTCAGTGGTTTTAGTCACGGCCAGGCCGGCGACCTCACCACCAGATTTTTCTAGTGCATCACCGCCTTACACCGCAGCCCCCGAGCACTCTGGAGGGTTCGAGGCCCGTTCCTTTCTTTTCCTTTCCACCACCTCTTCACGCTCAGCGACTAGGACATCGCTTTCCATTTGTGGCATGGCCACCAGGTATAGCAGCAGCGGCTAGTGCTCCCTCGGGGCCACCATGACAAGAGGGCTCGTGAGGTATGTCTTGAGGGCCTAGAATGCCTTGTTAGCCTCCGGGGTCCACTAGAATTTGCCGGTGTGCTTCATGGTCTTGAAGAAGGGCAGGGCCTTCTCGGCTAGCTTGGAGATGAACCTTCCTAATGCCACCATGCACCCGCCAAGCGCTGCATTGGGGGCGCATTTCCACAATGGCCCGGACCTTGTCCGGGTTAGACTCGGTTCCTCAGTGCGATACCACGAAGCCGAGGAGCTTGCCCGACGGGACTCCGAATATGCAATTGGAAGGGTCGAGCTTTATGTTCACGCAACGTAAGTTGGCGAAGGTTTCCGTTAGGTACACCACAAGGGTGTCTTTTTTGTGGGTCTTGACCACTATGTCATCAACGTAGGCCTCCTCGTTTCTTCCCATTTGCTCGCCCAACGAGATGCGCATGAGCCTCTGTAAGGTTGCACCGTTGTTGTTGAGGTAGAATTGCATGCAGGTGTAGTAGTAAAGCCCACATGGGGTGATGAAGGATGTATTTTCCTCGTCCTCCTTAGCCATATGGATCTGGTGGTACCTCGAGAAGGCATCTAGGAAGGATAGCAGGTCATAGCCCGCCATGGAGTAAACGATTTGGTATATCTGCGGAATCAGGAAGGCATCCTTAGGGAAAGCCTTGTTGAGGTCGGTGAAATCGACACAGTCGCCTGCAGCTAGTGGTCTTAGGAATCACCACGGGGTTGGCATGCCAGTCGGCGTGAAGACCTCCTTGAAAAAGCGTGCCTTGACCAGCTTCTCCATCTTGCCAACGATGAATTGTTATTTTTCTGCGGATTGCTTCCGCGCCTTGTGTTTTACTGAGCGTGCTGTAGGACACACCGCCAGATGATGCTCAATCACCCTCGAGGCACCCCCATCATGTCTGATGGGTCTAGGCGAACATGTCTGCATTGGCCTGGAGGAAGGCAACGAGAGCCTCCTCCCTCTCGGTCGAGAGGCAGGTGCCGATGGTGATTATAGCCCCTGGCACCACCGGGTCGAGAGGGACCTTCTTTGTCTTGGCCCTCTCCTAGGCTGGTTCTCCTACCAGCGATGTCGATGGTAAACACAACATCCTTGTTGGGGGACGCCGTCAGCAGCTCACCGTCAGCCCTCGAGGCCTTGTGAGCCTGGGGATACCTATCACCGTAGGAGTCAGTTGCGACCTCCTGGTGTGCGGTTGCTGCCCGCTTGCATGCCTTCTTGAGGGAGTGCACAGATCCGACCTCATCTCAGTGCATAGTGATGGTGGTACCAGTGCCACCCGACATCTTGACCAGGTTATAGGCATTGTGAGTGGCCACATTGAACTTCGCTAGTGCCGGGTAGCCTAGGATGGCATTGTAGGGCAAGAAGAACCATGCGACGTCGAAGTCAATGAGCTCCGTGTGGTAGTTGTCGCTTGTGCCGAAGGTGACAGGGATCTAGATCCGGCCGAGGGGCACGGTGGTACCCGCTGTGGTCCCCACGAACGGCAAGGCAGGGAGGAGGTGCGTGATGGGCACTCGCCATTTCTTGAATGCTCCTTCTGAGAAAACATTCAGACCCGCCCCACCATCAATGAGGGTCTTGGATGCCACCACCCTGCCGATGGTGGGGATGTAGACCAAGGGCACGGTGCCTACCAGGCGGGTTGAGCCATGGTGATCTGTGGTGCCGAAGGAGACCGGCTGCTGCGACCACCTGAGTGGGGTGGCAATGCCGCTAGGCCTTAGAGCCGCCAGTTCACGAGAGAACTGCTTGAAGTGCCGCCAGGAGGCGGGATCCTAGGGGCCGCCCAAGATGCAGGCGACGATCCCAGATGCTCCCCTAGATGGAGTGCTCCCCAAGCCGACCTCCGCATGAGGGCTTGCCGCCATGGCGTCGACCGTCTACAGGGTCTTGAAAGAACACCTCAACCCCCTACCCGGCGTGCCAAATGTGGTAGATTTGTCCCGCGATGGAAACTAGGGTCCAACGATCCCTTGGTGTGAGAGGGGTCTGAACACATGGTTCCAAGCAAACTCGACGACGGCAACGGTTGCGGAGAAAGCACACGACAGAAAAGTGACATGGTATTTTTTACCCAGGTTCTGGACCCTCATGAGGAGGTAAAGCCCCTACTCATGCTTTGTTGTATTGCTCGCGTTCTTCACGAGGGTACAACGGAGGATGAAAGTCTAGGGTTTTATATCTCAAGGTAGGAGAAGGGATCCTTATATAGGGTAGCGACAGGCTTCTTCCCCATGTCCATCGGTGGGAAGGGTCACCACAGTGCCTCCCTTGAGGTCCTGGTTTACAAGACCGCTTTTTGGTGGACCGAGCCTTGGACGTTGGGTGCTTATTCGTCCACTGATAAAGTGTCCTCCCTTTAGCGTCACTTGTCTTCATATGGCACTGCTCGCTTTCCTCCTTGCACCAAACTAGCAAAGGACTGACCTACTCTCACTAAGGTCGTCCATCCAGCCAGACAGGACCTTATCTGCCTCACTTTTGACAAAGGCCCTGACTTCAGGATCGTGCCGTGGAGGCATCCAATGCCACCATTTTTCTTGGATGGGCGTCTCCTCCCCCATATTGAGGAGTCGTGGTCTTGCCAGGGATATCCCGAGTGGATCTCCCCTTTGGAAGCCTTCACGGGGTCCAGTGAGACGCTCCTCGAGAGAGAAGCCTCCCAGCCCTCCCGAGGAGTGCCAAAATCTTGTCGTGCAAGCCAGCCATGGACGGATCGGGGTACCCCCTGTACCAGGTATCTGACAGTTCCTCCTTGCAGAAGTTGTTGCCAATGCTAGAATCATTGTTGAACAATCAAAGCACATCCAAGAATTGGATGATGAGAACAAGACCTTGAATAAAGACTTAGGTGAAGCTGTCAAAACACATGAAGATGCGATGAAGGCCATGCAAGAATCTACAAACAACAATATGGAGTGTTTGAAGAAGGAAATTGAACAACTAAAGGAACAGAACCAAGCTGCCACAACGCAGAATACTCGGAGCCTTGAAATGTTCAAGAAACTTTAGAAGGAGCATGATGTCTTGGCGGAGACACGCCAACAAGCTGAAACCAGCATCTTTGGTAATGTTCTTCCGTCTTCCAAAAATTCTGTAAGTTGAATATTTTATAGCATTGCAATACACATGAACTTTTTCTCTTAGAAAAACACAACCCCCATTTCTTTAACCAAAATGGTTGAAGGTGCCTCGGATTCAAAGGATTCCATGATTATTGTCGGAAACTTCATCAATACTGCCATCACCCAGGCCAAGGAGATATCTCAGCCCCTGGACATCAACATCAAGGTGATAGACTCTGTCGCCAAGTACTCGGAAATCCTCCACCGAGCCCCTGAGAAGATAAAGAGGTCGAAAGCATCCTCCATTCATGCTAGTGCTAGGATGGCCTTGTCCTTGGTCAAAGCACACTACGACGATGCTGCCATGGATTTGGTAGCCTCTAGTATGTCGGAGATCGACGAGGAGGGCCATGAAGTTGATAGAACTGGTATCTAGAATTCCCTCGCCGGCTATGATACCAAGGTTCCCAAGCTAGACAAGGAGGATGTCTTCGTTCCTACCGAGGAGATGGATGATGAGCCGGCGGAGTCATATTCTTCCTTCAGGACTATCTCCGACCTTGATGATATGTCCAAGGTTGCTTCTCCCACTTCTGATGATACAGAAACAAAGTCACCTACAGTAGAGCATAAACACTTTGTTGTATTAAATGTGTCTCTGTCATTTTGTATATATGCCAAAAAAACTATGTAGAAGTAAGGTGGAAAACTTGGTTGCAAGCATCCTGCTACTTATCTATGGCCAGCATGTAAATATTTTTTTAAGCAAGTGTTGGCTTATCCATTATTCTGGTTATTATGCTTGACCTTTCATGAGACGGAAGACTTGCAGCATAGAACCATGTTCTCAGGTGATGATGCTTAATAGGACTGTCTAGAACCTAAGAACAAAATCGTCGGCTTTTAGTGCCGAAATGTCACTAATCCAGAATCCACATGAAAATAAAAATAAAACGTGTAGGCCAAAAGCCTTAAGCTAACGCCCGTAGGCAGAGTTTTAACAAGTGTAAATGCAAGATTGCACATAAAGGGTTTATACGATCCAAAAATAAACAGTAATATAGGTAAAAGACTCAGGAAATATGTGTGAACCAAATGCTTTATTTCATTGATCATATAAGATACATATTACATAATAGAAAATATGCTAACTGTAAAAGGGGCGTGGTTGTGCTATATTCCATGGCTGATCAGTCTCCGGATAGTCATCATCGGGGTCACGTCGCTTATGCTTACGATCTTTTCCTGGCCTATCTTTCAACTCACGAATATCGACGGGGTAATATGAACAATTGAGTAGCGCTTTTCTTATGACAAATGGTCCTTCCTAAGGCAGGGAGAGTTTATGTGACTTTTTCTACTTGAGGCGAAGCACAAGATCCCCTTCTTTAAATGAGCAATGCCTAACATGGTCACTATGGTAGCTACATAGATTCTGCTGGTAGATGGCAAATCTTTGGCGTAGCAAGCCGTGTTCTTCCTCGAGAAAGTCCACAAATAAGAATCTGGATTCTTCAGTGTCATCTTCGTCGTAGGCAGTGACTCCCGGTGCATCATGGAGAATTTCGAATGGTAGGACTGCTTCTGCTCCATAAACCATTGGCCCTTTCAACTTTCCCATTAGATTATGGTTATCCCAAAGATGCTAGGTCAAGGCAGATGCCTTTGTTGTGACAGTAAGCCTATACTACTCTTAGTGATAAGTTGTTGCCATTGTCGGAGATGATGCTACGCGGGAGACCAAATCTCACCACTAAATCCTCGACAAATTTTAGTGTTGTTTCCCCATCATGCTTTCTAATGGGTTTAGCTTCAATCCATTTAGTGAATTTATCAAACGCAAATAGCATATGCATAAACCCACAAGGTGTCGTCTTCAAGGGTCCTATCATGTCAAGCCCCCAGACTACAAATGGCCAAGTAATTGGCATTTTTCGCAATTCTCTAGTTGGAACATGTGGTTGCCTTGCATAAAACTGACATCCAATACAAGTCTGCACCAGCTTGTCGGTGTTCGGCTTAGCGGTCGTCCATTAGAATCCTTGCTGGAAGGCTTTGGAGACCAGCGATCAAGGACCGGCATGATGCCCGCAATCTCTAAGATGAATCTGTCTAAGGATTTCCATACCTTGCTGCTGGGAGACACTATAGGAATACTCATGTGGTGCTTTTGTTATATAGCTAGCCATTTATTATAGTATAGTCCTTTTCTCTGCGTACTATCCGCCGATTTTTGACTTGGTCGGCCTGTAGTGTTCCGTCTTGAAGGTAGTCCATGAACGGTTTCGTCCAAGCCAGAGAGGTCACTTTACTGAGTTAACAAATGAATCAACTATATATGGGTTGTCTGGGTTTGTGCGTTTCAAGGATGGTGTCTGTAGACGCTCCAGGAAGATGCTAGGTGTAATTGGTTTGCGGGCCAATCCAAGCTTTGACAGCAAATCTACTGCCTCATTATCCTCACTTTTGACATACCACACTCCGTAGCCATTGAAGCACTTGGCTATCTTATTTACTTCGTATCGATATGCCGCCATCATAGGGTTCCGATCATTCCAGTGCCAGCCACCTGTTGGGCTACCAAGTTGGAATCTCCACGACAAACTATGTGCTTGATGCCAATATCCTTGGCTACTCGAAGTCCGTGAATGCGAGCTTCATATTCTGCCATGTTGTTGGTAGCATTGAAGTGGATTTGTAGGACATACTACAGCTTCTCTTGTATTGGTGAGTGTAACAATACACTAGCCCCCGATTCATTGAGAAACTTAGATCCGTCAAAGTGCATGCCCAAAACTCTAGCTCAGGCACAAGAGTAACTTCTAGCAGCTCAGTCCAATATGCTATGAAATTAGCCAATGCTTGTGATTTGATAGTGTCGCGCCTCTTGTAGGTGATTTTGAAGGCAACAAGCTCGATGCCCCACATCTCCACCCTTCCTGTAGCATCGCTATTGTTGATTTTCTCACCACTTTAATGGGGTGATCTTAGAAATAATGCCTTAACTTATGAGAAGCAAGAGAAACTCCATAAGCTAGCTTCTAGTAGTGTGGGTAACACTGCTTGGACTCTGTCAAGACCTCGCTTACAGAGTAAATTGGTCGCTGAACTCCATGCTCGTTCATTGGCTCCTTGCGCTCCACCACGATGACGATGTTGATAACCCAGTTGGTTGCCACCATGTAAACTAACGTTGGCTCTGGTGCTGCAAGTATTGGTGCGGAGGAGGGTATTCCCTTCAACTCCTAATGTGATACATCTTCTTCGTCCATCCATATGAATTTGTTTGCCTTGTTGAGCAACTTGTAGAGAGGCATTGCCTTCTCACCAAGTCGGCTGATGAACCGGCTTACTACTAGAACATAGCCTATGATCCGTTGGATGTCCTTCAAGCATGTCAGCCATTTGATGTCGAGGATAGCTTTGATCTTCTCCGGGTTGACCTCGATTACATGATGCGAAACGATGAAGCCCAACAATTTGTCGGTTGGGACCCCAAAGACACAGTTCTTGCGGTTGAGAATCATATTGTACTTCTGGAGGTTATCAAAGGTTTCTAGTAAGTCAGCAATGAGGTCATTTGATTTATTTGACATTATCGCGATGTCGTCTAGGTAGGCATGAACATTGCGACCTATTTGGTCATGTAGGCAACACTGCATCATCCGCTAGTACACAACACCTACATTTTTCAACCCAAAGGGCATCGTGATGTAGAAGTATGTGCTAGAAGGTGTGGTGAACGAAGTGGCCAATTGGTCCGACTTATGCATCTTAGTTTTGTGGTATCCTGAGTATGAATCCATGAAACACAAAAGTTTCGAGCTAGATTTGAGTCAATGGCTTGGTCAATGCGAGGCAAAGCAAACAGATCTTTCAGGCACGATTTCTCCAAGTAGGTGTAATCAACGCACATTATTAATTCTTTGGTTCCCTTCTTGGGAACAAGTACAGGATTGGCCACCCACTGGGTGTAAATAACTTCTCGGATAAAACTATCCTTACGTAACCTAGCTAGATCCTTGCATATGGCTCATCGTTTTTCATCACCGAATCGTCGTAGAGGTTGTTTCACCAGTTTTGCTTTAGGATCAATGTTTAAGCTATGCTCGGCAAGTTCCCTAGGTACACCCTTCATGTCGGCTGGTTGCTAGGCTGACATGTCCCTATTCTCATGGAGGAACTCGATGAGCGTGCTTTCCTATTTGGAATCCAGGTCCGTGCCAATGGCGGTGGTCTTAGAGGAATCACCTTCCACAAGTTGCATCGGCTTGGTCTTGATGGCAGCCTTGATGGTAGTTTCGGAGTCAAAAATCTGCTTCTTCAGAGCCGGCATATCCGAGGCGTCGACCTAGCGCTAGATCTCCTTGAAATCTTCACCGTAGAGGATGGCTTCGGCGAAGGCACCTTCACTCACCTCGCACTCCCTTGCCTTATTGAAGCTTCCAGCAATGCTGATGATGCCGTTTGGTCCGGGTATCTTAAGCTTGTTGTAGACTAAACATGGCCTAGCGTGGAAGGCATGGAATATGTCACGTCTAAATATGACGTGATACACGCTCTTGAAGGGCACCACTTCAAAGGTCGTGCGCTCTTGACGGTAATTGTTAACATCACCAAAGGAGACCGGAAGGGTAATGCAGCCAAGGGACTACGCTTTCCAGCCAAGAACGACGCCATGGAACATGGTGTTCCTCTGCCTTAGCTGATTCTCCATAATGTTTCATCTTGTGTAGCGTATTAAGGTACATAATGTTGATGCTACTTCCACTGTCCACAAGGCACTTGGTTAACTCGCTACTGTCAATAAGAGGGTTGATGACCATGGCATACTGGTTCTCTTTCAGGATGAGGTCTGGGTGATCCTCTCTATCCTAAGTAACAACAATTTCTGATCACTTCACATACTAGGGATCTAGGGGAGGGTGGCCATCAGTATCCTCAGAGAGGTTTTTTGGGCCCGGACAGTAGGGTACCAAGGAAGGTGTGGTAGACTAGAGTCTTCTTCTAAAAGGTATTTTTACCCTTGCCATTTCCCTCGTTAGCGGGTGTGGGGACCATGTCTTTGTCTATATCATCCGAATCCTTGGACTCTTCCTCCTTATTAGTCCCTATGCCCTTTCCGTGGGGTCTATTCTTCCGAATTTGCTTATAGCCAGACTCAGGGTCTTCCTTGAGATCATTGAAAACTGGCACTAGTAGTTGGTATGAGTGGATTTTCCGTTTGTGTTGAGATAGACGAACAATAGCATATCATGGTACTCCTCGTACGTCTAGGGAATGTGGGGCACTACAGGTGTAGATTCAATCTGTTGCTGCCCACGACTAGCCCCCCTGCCACGACCAAGTTGTCCGCCTTTGCCTCTTCCAGCGAAATTCATGGTGACCATGTCAGCTGCTTGCTTGTCTTCGGGTGGATTCTTCCTCTTGTTATTATTGTTTTTCTTGGCCTGAGTGGGAATAGCCACTACAGGTAAGGACCCACGAGCATCTTCATCGGCGCATATATCAACATTACCCTTGTCTTGAGTGCGCTTCAACGTATGTCGGAGTAGATATCCGCTTTCCAAACCATCGATGAAGGCAGCCATAGCGGTTTGATCATGTACTGCCGCGCATGAATTTTTCATGTCGAGCCAACATGAGAGGTAGTTCCGGGACAATTCGCCCTTCTCCTGTACACACCACTATAGGCCACCAATGGTGCAGGGATGTTTGTACATACCCTCAAAGTTCTTGGCGAATGCTTCATGCATGTCCAACCAATTGCAGATTGATTTTTCTGGAAAGTCATTGATCCATTGTCAAGCGGTGCTAGAGAGCATTAGTGAGGGAAACTTGACGGCGATGTTGGGGTTTCGCCCTGTGATTGCTATTGCTTTGCAGTAGTCCTGCAACCACATGGCTGGCCTAGCAGTGCCGTCATAGGGCTTGATGGTCTTGTCAATCTGGAGGCCCCTAGGGTAGGTTGTAGCCCATATGATTGGCCCAAAACAACGTGGCCCCAGGTATGGCTCTTCACGGGCTTCATGAATCCTATCAAGGCGAGAATGTGCATCATACGGCTGCGATTATTGCTTGTGCGGATCTCTACCATGGGGAGGAGAATTATGGCGCGAGGCGTGAGACCTACACGATACTCCGCCATGGTGGCTACTGGGTGGTGGCGAAGGCGGAGGTGGTTTTGCCTTGTTGTTGTTCCCTCCATGCAAATTGTCATTCTAGTTGAGGTTGCTTGTTGAATGTAGGGCTTCCTTGTATGATTTTCCCATTGTCCGTCAATGCCGAGGCGCCTCTATGCCAGGTCGAGGCTGCTTTCACGTATAACGATGCAGCCTCGAGGGTGTCTAGGAGGTGGCATACTCGTACGGTGCCGCGAATGTTGGTCCACATGATGTTAGGACTACCGGGGAGGTGGCAGCGAGTGAAGGGGGTGAGACTTGTCTCCATTTCCAGAGGATACTAGAATGGCATCAGTCCTGTTGCGCGCATCCCTCTTCCTTAGTGACAGCTCAGGCTTCGAGCTGTCAGTCCACACTGCAAAAGACTACAGAGCCATGATGATGTCCACCAGCGTTCTCGTGTTTCCAATTCCCAAGGCTGAGCCTGACACGCCTTGTCAGGCTCAGTTGACTCCGGTTCCCGGGCTGTGCCTGGCCCAAGAGAAGTGCTCTAGGGTCCTTCCGGGGCTCAATCGAGGCCACTCCTTAGATTTGCTCCGCCCCAAGCGCGTCCTTACCCTCCTTCCTAGGCAGCCCCTGAAAGGAGGGATCAGACCGCCTCACACATCGCTGTCTTTTCCTTCTTGTCCATGCTGGGCTGGCGGATCAAGGCTTGTCTCGTGGTGTTCATCTCATCCATAGGCACCTACACCATAGCCGACAATTAGTCTCCATAGGATCATCATGCCAAGACCATACCTTCTTGGAGCACACAGTGCTCATATCCTTGTGACACCCTTGCCGACCAGGCTATGCAGCCACCGAGTCGCTGACTGGTGGGTCCTAGCCCACGTGCTTCGGTGCAATGTGAGGGACCCCAATATCATTACGCGGACAGAAGCCCCCGGGTGAGGTCCGGTAACTTGCAACGATGGTCGTGCTCGACGGAGAGGCTGTTTCTGGATTTTGCCCTCCAGTATCGTGTGGGAACAGTCCACGTCACGGGAAGTGCAACATGACTGGACGACATGCTTTCCATCCCACAGAGCTAACATGCGTGTGCCTGCGCACTGAAGTGGCTGTGAGACCGCCAAGCCAAACCTTGGCTTCCGCGGTAGCCCGCATTGACTGTGCCCGCTTCGATTCCTGCAAAACAACTTTCGTGGGGCGCGATTGTTGCCATCCCACGAGCCGAGGGGGTGAGCAACAACTATTCCCCCTCCTGATGGGTTATAAAAGGGAGGGAAGGCGTGGGGCTATGGCTTACTCTCCACTTCCCCCGCAGCCTTTCCCATCCAACTCCCTGTTCGGTGGTGATGGCGTCAGGCAGCTCTTGAGACGATGATCCTCCTTCCCTGATGGAGATGGCCCCGTCTTTGCCGGATCGGGCGCAGGCGCCGAGGCCGCTGTGTCTCCTCCGCCACTGGTGAGGGTGTCCCACAACCACACACTATGGCCCCGCCATGCCATGGCTTCTAGGAAGGCGGCAGCGGACGGGGAGGCCCTCCTAATCGCCGTTCTCCTTCTTCAAGGCACGGACGTAGCCCGCCCCACCAGGGTCGCAACGGGAGATGCTCACTCCTCCACTGGGTCCCTTCAATCTCTCCGTCTCAATCTCGGGGGGAATATATGACGGACTTGGTGAAGAGGGACGCACCAATGGTGGTTGTGGGTGCTGATGAGAAGGTCATGGCCAACTGGTTTCCAATGGCCCTAAAGGGCACGACCTTGTCCTGGCGCATGCATGTACCCATGGAATCCATTCATTCCTGGGCCGAGTTGTATACACACTTTGTCAGCATGTTCCAGGGAGCCTTCAAGTGTCCGGGAACACTCATTCAGCTCCACACTGTGGTCCAGGGGATTGGTGAGCGGCTACGGACTTCATGCTATGATTTTCACGAATCGCACACACTATCTCGGAGGCGGAGGACACCGCCATTATTGGCGCATTCACCATGAATGTGCGTGACAGCAAGATGCACGAAGAGCTTAACATGCACCCCGTCAAGAGTATCCATTAGATGTGGGCATTGGCTGACGTCTACTCCTTAGTAGAGGAAGGACGCCTCGCACCTGAAGATGCTGCTCGGGAAGCCGCTGGAGCGCAAAACCCGGGAAATAGTGTTATGAAGAAGAATGTCTCGCGCAAGTGGGGCCATCGACAGGCTTTGGCTGCAGAGCCTAGTGCTCCCACCGGGGCTGAAAACAATACCAAACTGGAGGAAGAAGTGGCGTCTGCCAAGCCCGCCATAGGGAAGTGGTGCCCTGTGCATGAGTCTGACGAACATGATGCTCAAAACTGCCGCTCCACCCTCGGTTATGCCAAGGGACAAAAGAGGCGCATCGCTGAGCAAGGGACTAACGGTGCCTTTGAGAACTGTTACCGCTTCAACAAGGTTGGCCATCATGCGAAGGACTGTCCGGTCCAACGTGGACCAGGTGCCCTCGCCAGAGGTCGCGGGGGCAACGTGGGAGCTGCACGAGGAGGGGATGGAGGCGGTGGAGACGGAGCAAGAGCGGGGCATAGAGGGGGCCATGGCAATGCAACCACTCAATAGCGTGGCAAAGGCCCTGCCGTTAACCAAGGCGATGACGATGGGTGCGGACAGTACCCACAATTACAGGATTATGATTGCACACATAGAGGGCCCTACGCCATGACTTCCCACAGGGAGTTTAAGCGTTTCTTCCGAGAACTGTGTGCCGTGCATCCCAGTCTGGAGGTGCAACGGCCACTTCGGTGGTCTCATGTGCTGATTACTTTTGATGCCGGAGATCACCCGGACCGCATCGCTGATGAGTGCATATTTGCATCAAGTTTTATATTATTAATTTGCACTGTGGTTGTAGGATCTTGGTATTTTACGGTGTTCACACGCTCATTTTATGTCTATTTTCACCAAGATCAGGACAGATGATCGATACAATGGACACAATTCTTGGAGCAGTTCTATTGGGGAGAAAAGGAGTCAAAAAACATAAGTCGCTTATTAGGGAAATATCAACAATACTAGAAGAAAATCCGAAGCGATCGAGGCATCCAGAAGGTTTAATGACCAACTCTACGGCGGGAATAATTTTCCGGCTATGTATGCATATTGTAACATAGTTGAACTTGATAAAGAGACTTCCGTATTGGTTGAAGGTAAAACAAAGGTAAAAGATGTGGGTAAGCCTATTCTTCCCTCTATATTTAAGGAAACCTCGCATTATGGTTTATGCGATCTTGGCACCAAAGTTAATGTTATATCTTATGAATTTTATTTAGAAATAAAAGAAGAAATAGAACTAGCTGCAATTGAAAATACTGATATGACAATCATGTTAGCCTATAAAATTCTTAGAATTCCAATGGCAGTAGTTGTCAACACCCGGATTTTTAATCCCAGATGCCTATTATGCCATACATCGCAATCCCAGGGTTACCATTTTTTTGAGACATAACAGATTGGATATCACAGTACATCATCCATTACAAACCATAATAAGGTCTTACACAAATAGAGGATATCATGATCCAGTCTTAGTACAAACAAGCAGCAGAATAATAAGCGTATCAGCGGGCTCCATCTTTAGGGTCACAGGCAATGCTGGCGATGGGAGATGATCCCAGTTGTCGTAGCCGTCCTGCTGTCCATCTTCCTGATAGTCCTCCTCATAGTCTGCCATGGGAATAGCCAGGGACAAAGGCATGAGTACTCTTTAAGTACTCGCAAACTATCACTAACAAGTAAGATAGTTCTAATAGGAATGCTAAGCTCTAAGTTTATTTGCAAAAGATAAATTTAAACCTAAGCAGAGTTCAGAAACAAAGAAAGTTAAGATAATTTCTAAATCAGCTAAGTTGGGAACTTAGGTTTCATAGTCACAATCCTGTTGTGGTTAAGTCAAAGTCATAATTCATTTCACAAGTCATTTTGAAAACATCTGACGACGGAACAGTATGGCCACTCCAACTGTCCATAACCGCGGACGTGGCTATTCGAATAGTTTGACACTCTGCAGAGATGGTACACTTTCACCACAAAATTTGATACATCCGTCATGGATAACCCTGAATCATCATACTTAGTATACGGATAATCAATCATAACCTTTCCTTTACAC
Organism: Avena eriantha; assembly: GCA_910589775.1. NCBI lineage: Eukaryota > Viridiplantae > Streptophyta > Magnoliopsida > Poales > Poaceae > Avena > Avena eriantha. The sequence continues at coordinate 354,772,937 of OU342743.1, forward strand.
ACCCTAGTATAAGCACCTCTCCTATGCGTTTGGCCTCCTAGCCATGGCCATCCTGGGCACTGCATAGCTGGACATCACCAAGAGGTAGCCTCAGCTCAAACCTCTTCCACGAGGGAACCCATACTAATGCATATAAACTTCCGGTATTGTGGTTGTACGGTAAAATTGGAATGGTATCGCATCCGAATCCAACCATCAGTTTTTATAAAGGGCTAAGGCTCATGCCTCAACATTTTCATCATCATAAACCATTTGTGTTTCTCAACACATGCAAAACATTTCAATAGAATGACTCATCATTCCAAGGTTTTCATAAGCATTTTCACCAAGTATTCCCATCTAAAGTGATCAAGTTTTATGCTTAGCCCTAGCCACTAAGGTTAAGAGTGTTCACTAATGAGGAGTGCTAATCTCAATCTCATGCCATAGAATGACATATAGTATTGGCCTAGTTGTATACTCTTTATGCTATCTATACTATCTTTCCAAAATCTCACAACACATTAACTAAAAGTAAAGAAACTTTGGTAAAGTAAAAGATTAAAGCTTGCAAGTAAAACTTGGGATGGGTATAAATCAAAATGTATAACCAAGCATGCCTAATGCATCTTGCTTAGGTTAACTTTCATCTAGTGATGGCTTGCAAGTATTAGCTTTCCAATAATAGTTGGCCTTGATTGGTGCAGTGATTGAAGTTCTCCTCGTCTTCTTCAGGGTAGAATTCCTCCTCCTCATAGACTTGGTCGGTATTATCGTCTATAGATGAATACGGGATACACAATCACCAAACAATAATTAACTAAGTACACTAAGGTTCAAACTTGATGATCTAGCATCATCACACTCATCACAAGATTTAAAGAACTAGTTTCATTTATTTTATTTGAGAAAAGTAATTTCTACTCATTGAAATTAATTGAGATTTAATATTCTCCAATTAAAATAAGGGATCATGTGGACACATGTCATCACCACATATTCTAATACATGGGAATGTGATATAAAGGGTTGGTCACATTTTGTAAAGTTTAAGATTATCATTTAAATGATTTAAAGTGACTAAAAATGCCCTAATAACATTCCTTTGGTACTAGTTCAATGTCACTTCATGCAAACCTAAATATTTTTACATATTCAGATAGATATTATCAAATGTGATTTTTGAGAGTTGGAACCAACTCAAAAGCCATTATGGTTGATTTTTGAAAAATGTTTGAAGTTACAAAAGTCGCTGCCTTGTTATTTTTGCTATAGATTATATCTAACTCTAAATGATTTAAATCCAACGGGCTTGGATAGATATTTTAATTATCTTTCTAGCAAAATTTGAATCATGCATTTTGGTTAAGTGAAACTCTCTGAATTGATTTTTAATAAGTGGACAGACTCTAGTTTCAACTAAATTGGAAAATACTAATTTGAATCGGTGGGCTAGCGCGGGAAAGGAAATGGGCCGGCCCAGCTGCACTTCGCGGGCGCAACGGGCTACTGACAGGTTGGTCCCGCACGCCAGCAGCACATCTAACGTGAAGCAGTACGGGTCAAAATCAGCACTACGATTAGACTACGATCGAACGGTTGTGGTTCGTCGTCCCCGGTGAACAGGTCTCCAGCAAGGGAAACCCTAGCGGCATGGTGGGGGTCTACGGGGCCTCACCTGGGCTCCAGCTACGGTCGGTTGTGGGAGCGTTCGAGCTGGTGGATGACGGCGGTTCGAGGCATGGTCGCGGCGGCTCCAATCGACGGCGCCTCTTCTCCTCTACAGCGGCAAACTCCGGCGAAATTCCGGCAGACTATGGCTCTCCTTGCTCTAGGGATGGTGTGGGAGGATCAGTGGTGAGATGGGAGTGAGATGGTGTGCAGAATTGGGGTGGAGAGGGCCTCCTTTTATAGCTCGAGGAAGGGACCGAGCGGCAAGGGCGCGGCTCGTCGGTGGCAACGCTACAGGCAGCTAGTGGCGCGGCTAGAGGTAGGGGACGGTGCATGGTCTCCTAGCGGTCCTCCATGGCTTAAAGGCGAGGCATGGGGCGGTCGCATTTGGTCTGGAGCGGATGGTTCTCTGCGCGGCAGAAGCAGTGTTCGATGCAGCGCACGGTGGGTATGGGTCAAGCGGCGGCGAACGGGGGTGTCTGGGCGGTTGCTGGGATCATGGCGGAGCAGTGCACGCGGGGTGAGGTCGAGTTGCAGTGTGTGCATGCTGGTCAGGGGCAGCGCTCTGGCGCATGCTCGGCATGGCGCGGACGCTCTGGGTGCGGTTGTTCTGAGGTGGTCCAGGGCCTGTCTTTGCCCGTGGAGGGGACAGAGAGGGGCGATGCATTGGTGGCTACCTCCTAGACATGGCAGGAGAGAGCAGGGCGGTCCAGGGTGAGTGGTCCATGGTCAACCTGGTGCGGTGGCTGCGGGCGGCGGCGCACTAGTGCCAAACGGCCAAGGGGGGAGTGGTTTGCTGCTGCTCGACACCAAGGGGAACATGGGGAGTAGAATGAGGGCCAATGGTCTAGTAATCAATGCCCAAATAGTGAAGTTAGGCAGATGTTTACATTGTGCCTGCCAGGTGTTTGTTTAAATGGCCGAAAGAAATTTATATTTGAATTTTTGTCTCAAATTTTTTGAGTGGTCTTGTATTAAGCTTGAGAGACTATGTTTTCTTGGAATCTCCAAGGTGAATTGATTTGGTGGGTTTTTGAAAAAGTAGGATCTTCACATATGAATTGGATTCAATTTTCAAATGCCATTAAATTTTTTTTGCTAGATGTTTCTATAAGTGTGTAAAGTGGGCCTTGGTACATATTTACTTGGTCTAGCAAGGGGTGAAAAGATCTAGAAATGTTTCTGTAAGGAATTGACTTCTAGGAATACCTACAGTGGCCTAGTGAATTAAAATGGTCAAAATGACCATTTGCCTTATTTAACTTTATTTGATTTCTTTCTCTTTGGATTTTATTTGTAAATGGTCTAGATGATGTGGCATTCACCTTTAAACCATTTCACAACATTTAGAACAATCAAGCATCTCATTTTCAAACAATTCTACACTAATACAAACACACATGCATTCATATGCCTTTTCTTTAATAAAATTTTTGTTAACCCTAAATTGCGTGATTTGAACTTTGATAACCTTGATTAAAGTTTTGGGATGTTACAGTAGTTGAAGATGCAACTGTCACAATTGGCGATAAAATCTTTCCTATCGATTTTGTAGTTGTTGATATGCTAGCTGACACTCTTTGCCCAATTATATTTGGAAGAAAATTTTTGAGTGATGTAGATGCCAACGTTGATTTCAAAAAGGAGACTGCGTCTCTTTAGATTGCGGAAACGGAAAAATAATTCCACTTTTCCAAATTTAAAGACAGACCTCTACAAATACATGAGGAAGAGAAAGAGAAAACTATATAGGAAATAGCAGCTCTCTTCTTTAGTGATCAAGAAGAAGAAATAAATGAAGACTCAAATTATGAAGAAATAGTTATGGAGGACAAGTCCCTAGAAGAACTAGAAGGTGAATTCGATTCACTCCCCATTATAGGGCCTCCAACTAACGACGCTTTCGAAGAGCCAGAAAAGCGAGGGGACGAGGAATTACCACCCCCAGAATTCAAGACACTACCAGATAATCTTAAATACAGATTTTTAGATGATACAAATAAATTTCCTATTATTATTAGTGCTAAACTTTTTGGAGATGAAGAATAAGAACTCATGAAAATACTTTAGGAGGATCGCAAGGCCTTTGGGTACTCAATGGATGATTTGAAGGGCATTAGTTCCATGATAACCGTCCATCGAATATTCATGGAGGAAGGTGCTAAACTAGTTGCGGAATTTAATAAACGACTGAAGCCCGAAATGAAGGAAGTGGTAAGAAAAGAAATAGTATGCCGATTAGACGTAGGTATAATCTATCCTGTAAAAGAAAGTGAATGGGTAAGTCATGTTCATTGTCTCCCCGAGAAGGGCGGTTTTCCTGTTGTTCCTAATTAAAACAATGAATTGATACCTACTAGAACTATTGTTGGACATAGGATGTGTATAGATTTCAGGAAATTGAATAAAGAAACTAGGAAATATCACTATCCTTTACCGTTCATAGATCAAACATTAGAGAGGTTAGCAAACCACACTAATTTTTGCTACTTGGACGGATACTCTGGTTTTTCTCAAATAGCTGTTCATCCTGATGACCAACTTAAAAAAACTTTCATTAGTCCTTATGGTTTACATGCTTACCATCATATGGCTTTTGGTTTATATAATGCTCCAGCTACTTTTCAAAGATGCATGACTGCTATTTTTGTGGATTTTATAGAACTAATAATGGAAGTATTTATGGATGACTTTTCTGTCTATGGAACTTCGTTTACTAGTTTCTTGGATAATCTCAAAAGAGTTTTGCAGCATTGCAAACAAACCAATCTTGTTCTAAATTGGGAGAAGTGGCATTTTATGGTCAAAGAAGGTATAGTGCTTGGACATAAGGTATCAGGTAAAGGAATTGAAGTGGATAGATCTAAGGTTTAGGCAATAGAGAGAATTCCACAACCTAGGGATATAAAAGGTATAAGAAGTTTCCTTGGTCATGTGGGTTTTTATAGAATGTTAATTAGGAATTTGTCTGGAATATCTAAACCTTTGACTAACCTTCTGCAAAGGGAGTAAGATTTAATGATGATAAGTGTCTTGTAACCTTTGATAAACTTAAATATGCTTTATCCATGCTCCTATTATTAAACCACCTATCTGGGATATGACTTTTGACTTAATATGTGAAGCTAGTGATGATGTTGTAGGAGTAACTCTAGGAGAACATATACGTTGCAGATTTAATATTATACATCATGCTAGTAGAACTCTCAATAGTGCTCAAAAGAATTATCCTAAGGGAGAAAGGGAACTTTTTGCTGTATTTTTCTCTTGCGATAAATTTTGTTCTTATATGGTTGATGCAAAAGTAAGAGTTCATACGGATCGTGATGGCTTAAAGAACTCCTTGAGAGGAAAAATCATAACCCAAGACTGATCCGTTGGATCCTTTTACTTCAAGAATTTGAGTTGCAGATTATAAAGAGGGAAGAAATAATGATGGTGCATGCAGATTATGAAGAGGGGAGAATTTGAGTTGCAGATTATTAAATGAACTAAGGTCAATTCCTCCAAAATAGAAGAAGTCTTTGTTGTTGGAGGAGCTGGTCATCCCCGAATAAGTAAATGGTAAGTGCAAGGTAAGTGTTCTTAATCAAATAATGATTTGTTTTCACAAATTTTACTTCTGAATTTTTTCCCTTTGAATTCCTTGTGTTTTTCATCTAGGTGACCATGTGTTAGATTGTCTTAATCTTGATGTTGGGAGAAGTTGACCTCTCAATATTTGCCTCTTCTGGGGACTTGATGGAGGGAACTACTTGTTGGTAGACGGAGGTGTGTTAGCACCTACAGTGACTATAAAGCTGTTGGCACCCCTTACATGTCAATTTGGGAATAGAGGAAACTCATGGAACACTATCCATGCCATGGGATACGTCCTACAGGATTAAGTCCCTTAATAGCCCAGTAATTCAATTGATGTCAATTGCTGTCTGTTGTGGTTATGGGGATGATGTGAGCAATGGTTGCTGCCTATTTGTCCAGATACAGAGTTCCTCGCACACATACATAGTTGAGAATGTTCATGATAATAATCTTTACCTTAGCTCTTTATAATGCTAGAGGTGTATCCTCAACTCCCTAAGAACGCCTTTTTCCCTTTTGCAGTTCCAGTCTCTTCTACATACACGATACTTACTTTCTTTGTTCAATTGTTTTACTTTACTTATTGTTCTCTTATACCAAAAACCAAGAAACACCTTTTTTGCACAATACTTGCATTTTATCTTGTTACTTAGAACTTTATTTAGCATTTCTATTGTAGTATTTAATTCAAGAGTTATTAGACTTCAGACTCCTGCTCCCTGTGGGGTCGATATCTTTATTTCAAAACTAGCTAAAAATGATATGTGCACTTGCAGTCATCAAGGCCAGAGAAAGGTCTTGGCAAGAGTATAAGGCTCGTCGCTCGATAGCAGCAGTCTCGTGGCTTCTGGGGGAGGCTGGCCCTATAAGCAAGGCATGAGTCGACTGCGAAGCCAAAACTATGGAGCGGGAGAAAGGCGCATGAGAAGATGAATGACGCCGCTACGTGCCCTACGGAGGCGTAAAGGAGGAAAGGAAGCACGGATGAAAGGGATGCCTTAAGCACGATGCGGCATGAAAAAGAGCAAAGAACGTGATGGCAAAGGTAAATTCATTGATACTAGCAAATTGGCATTACATTTGGGAAATGTACAATGCATCAACTAGCTCAGGAAGGACTGTGGGAATAAAAGAGAGAGCCGAGAGTCAACGGCGCAAGGGAGGAGCACGCACAACATCCTCCACCTAGCATGCGACTGTGTCACTCACTCAGTGTGGTGCTCCTCCTCAGGCGCCAGTGAGGTCCAAGTCCAAGACAAGCGGTGGGTAGTAGCTTCTGCAGCAAAGGGTCTCATCGAAGATTTTCATCGACATGCGACCCCCGCCGCAGTAGTGAAAGTTCAGAGCATTGCCAACCTTGAGCTTGTATGGTCTAGGAAGTCTGGCCACCCATCACTCAGGTACAGACTGCAGGCGCCATCCACCCACCTCTAAAAGTCTCGGATGGGCTGGTTTCCACTAGCCTTGCACATGAAGCTCGCACGAAGGGTTCTCTCTGAGATCCTCGGCGAACAGGTATGGCTGGCGCATCCACCACTTGAAGTTCACTAGGACGGAGATGAGAAACTCAAAGCCAATGAGGTCCGTCGTTTCGTCGTCACTGTCCCCACAACAGAGTAGTGGGAGAGTGGAGTACCCGTCGGGCACCATCCATAGTGACCCCAGCGAGGGGGGCTACGTCTACGCCTTGGAGAAGGAGAACAACAACCGAGAGGGCCTCCCCATCCGATGTCGCCTTCCCGGCGGCCGCGGGGGGGGGGGGGGACTCGGTGTGTGGTTGCGGGAGACCCTCACCAGCTGAGGAGGAGATGCAGCGGCCTAGGCGCCTATGCCTGTGATGCGGCTTCTCCGGCGAGGTAGGGTCCATCTACCTCGAAGAAGGAGGATCGTCGTCACTAGAGCTACCCGACACCATCGCCCCCAAACAGGGAGTTGGAAAGAAAAGGCTGCGAGGGAAGTGGAGAGTAAGCCACAACCCCGCGCCTTCCCTCCCTTTTATAACCCATGTGGAGGGGGAACGGTTGCTACTCACCCCCAGGCTCACAGGAGGGCAATAATCGCATGCCACCAAAGTTGTTCTGGAAGAATCGAAGCGGGCGCAGTAAATGCAGACTACCACGGAAGCCAAGGCGTGGCTCGATGGTCCCGCATCCACTTGAGTGCGCAGGCACGGGCACATCAGCTCTGCAGGATGGAAAGCCTATCATCTAGTCATGTCGCGCTTCGCGCGACGTGGACTGGGCCCACACGCTATTGAAGGAGAAGTCCCGGCAACGGCCTCTTCGTCGAGCACTACCAGCATTGCAAATTGCCGGCCCTCGCCCGGGGGCTTATGCCGGCGTAATGAGATCGGGGGTCCTGCACAATGCGCTAAAGCACGTGGGCCAGGACCCACCGATCAGCAACTCAGCGGACGCGTAGCCCGGCCGGCAAGGGTGTCGCAAGGATATGAGAACCGTGTGTTCCAAGCAAGTATGGCCTTGGCATGATGAGTCTATGGAGACTAACTATCGGCTATGGTGTAGGTGCCTATGGATAAGACGAACACCACGAGACAAGACTCGATCCACCAGTCGGGCGCAGACAAGAAGGAAAAGACAACGACGCGCGAGCTGGTCCAATCCCATAAAGAGGGTAAGGACACGGTTAGGGCACAGCAAAGCTAAGGAGCAGCCTCGACTGAGCCCCGAAAGGACCCTGGAGCACTTCTCTTGGGAAAGGCGTGGCTTGGGAACCGGAATCAACTGATCCTTACAAGGCGTGCCATGCCCACCCTTGGGAACTAGCGACAAGCAGTCCGCTGCAGACCGCTCCTTCTCTCTCTTCTCTACCTCCCTCCAAGCTCTCACAAACTCCTCTCCAAGACCCTCTAGATCTCTCTGCTAAAAAACCCCTCTCCTAACTCTCGGCCAAGCGCCTCCTTTTATACACCAAGGGGTCACTACAAGGTCCAGCGTGGAGGACCATCCGCGGCATTCCCGGGCTCAATCGCGGGGTGCCACGCGGTCTTTAGGCAGACGGGCAGTGCCTGTGGCCAATGGATGGCTAGGGGCGGTGCACATGTGCACTCGATGGCTGAGTGATAGGTCAGGTTCTGAGCTATCATTCCTGTCGGTGGCACACTACAGCGGACAGCAACACCATGATGATGTCCCAAGGCTGTCGCTAGTTCCCAAGGCTGGGCCTGACACGCCTTGTCAGGCTCAGTTGACTCTGGTTCTCGGGCGACGCCTGGCCTAGGAGAAGTGCTCCAGGGTCCTTCCAGGGCTCAGTCGAGGACGCTCCTTAGCTTCGCTGAGCCCCAACCACGTACTTACCGTCCTGCCGAGTAGCCCCCGAAAGGAAGGATCGGACCGCCTCATGAGTTGTTGTATTTTCCTTCCTGTGCATGCCCGGCTAGCATATAGAGTCTTGTCTCATTGTGTTCATCTCATCCATAAGAACCTACACTATAGCCGATAGTTAGTCTCCATAGGCTCATCAAGCGAAGGCCATGGGCTACGCGTCCGCTGAATCATTGATCGGTGGGTCTTGGGCCACGTGCTTGTGAGGGACCCTTGATATCAGTACACCGACAAAATCCCCTGGGCGAGGGTCAGCAACTTGCAACGCTGGCGGTCTCGACGAAGAGGCTGTTGTCGGGCTTCTCCCTTCAATAGCGCGTGGGCCTAGTCCATGTCATGGGAAGCACAACATGACTAGACGGAACACTTGCCATCCCACAGAACTTACATGCACGTGCCTGCGCACGCAAGTGGATGCGGGACTGCCGAGCCACGCCATGGCTTCCGCGACAGCCTACATTGACTGCACCGCTTCGATTCCTGCAAAACAACTTTGGTGGGTGCGATGGTTGCCCTCCAACAAGCTGGGGGGTGAGTAGCAACCGCTCCCCCTCCTCATGGGTTATAAAAAGGAGGGAAGGAGTGGGGCTGTGGCTTACTCTCCACTTCCCCCACAACCTTCCCCTTCCAATTCCCTATTCTGTGGCAATAGCGTCGGGAAGCTCCGGTGACGATGATCCTTCTTTCTCTGAGGGAGATGGCCTCGGCCTCGCTGGAGAAGCCGTGGCATAGGCGCAGGTGCCGAGGTTGCCGCATATCCTCTGCCACTAGCGAGGGTATCCCACAACCGCACACTGAGGCCCTGCCCCGCCGTAGCCGGTAGGAAGGCGGCAGCAGACAGGGAGGACCTCCTGATCGATGTTCTCCTTCTCCAAGGCGCGGACGTATCCCGCCCCGGCAGGGTCGCAACGGGAGACGAACTGTCAACATCTGGATTTTTAATCCTAGATGCCTGTTATGCCATACATCGCAATCCCAAGATTACCATTTTTGCGAGACATAACAAATTGGATCTCACAGTACATCATCCATTACAAACCATAATAAGGTCTTACACAAATAAGGGATCTCATGATCCAGTCTTAATACAAATAAGCAGCGGACTAATAAGCGTAGTAGTGGGCTCCATCTTCAGGGTCACAAGCAATGCTGACGATGGGAGATGATCCTAGTTGTTGTAGACCTCCTGCTGTCCATCATCCTGGTAGTCCTCCTCATAGTCTGGCCACGGGAATAGCCAGGGACAAAGCCATGACTACTCTTTAAGTACTCGCAAACTATCACTAACAAGTAAGGTAGTTCTAGTAGGAATCATAAGCGCTAGGTTTATTTTCAAAAACCAGATTTATCTAAAACTGAGTTTAGAAGTAAAGAAAACTAAGTTAATATTCTAAATCACTTAAGTGGGAACGTAGTTTTCATAGTCACAACCCTGTTGTGGTCAAGTAAAAATCATAGTTCACTTCACAAGTCATTTTGAAAACATCTAACGATGGAACAATATGGCCACTCCAACTGTACATGACCGCGGATGTGGCTATTCGAATAGTTTGACACTCTATAGAGGTGGTACACTTTCACCACAAAATTCATTATATCCGCCAGGGATAACCCTGAATCATCATACTTAGTAAGCAGATAATCAATCATAACCTTTCAATTACACACTCTAGTATAGTCACCTTCCCTATGAGCTTGGCCTCCCAACCATGGCCATCTGCCATCCTGGGCACTGCATAGGTGGACATTCACACTCATGAGGTAGCCTCAGCTCACACCTCTTCCACGAGGGAACCCATACTAAGGCATATAATCTTCCAGCTAAGCCCTACCAAATTGAGGTATTGTTGTTGTATGATTAAATTGGAATGGTATCACACCATCAGTTTTTATAAAGGGCTAAGGCTCATGCCTCAACATTTTCATCATCAAATCCTTTTGTGTCCATAACACGTGTCAAAACATTTCAATAGAATGAAGCATCATTCCAAGGTTTTCGTAATCATTTTCACCAAGTATTCCCATCTAAAGTGATCAAGTTTTATGCTTAGCACTAGCCACTAAAGTTAAGAGTGTTCACTAATGAGGGGTACTAATCTTCAATCTCATGCCATAGAATGACATCTAGTATAGGCCTAGTTTTATACTCTTTATGCTATCTATACTACTTTTCCAATCCTCAAAAAGCACTAACTAAATGTAAAGAACTTTGGTAAAGTAAAAGAATAAAGCTTGCAAGTAAAACTTGAGATGGGTATAAATCAAAGGTATATAACCAAAGCATGCCTAATGCATCTTGCTTAGGTTAAGAGACTTGCAAATGTTAGCTTGCATAGCTAACTTGTAGTGATAGGCTTGCCTTGAGTAGAGCCGTGGTTGAAGTTTTCCTCTTCTTTTGGGTAGAACTCGTCCTCCTCGTATCCGGGGTTGGTACTATCGTCTATAAATAAATATGGGGTGCACAATCACCAAAAAATACTTAACTACTTCTATTTAGCACACTAAGTTTCACACTTGATGATCTAGCATCATCACAATCATCACAAGAAATAGGGAACTAGATTTATTTATCTTATTTGAGAAAAGTAATTTCTACTCATTGAAAATAATTAAGATTTAATATTCTCCAATTAAAATATGGGATCATGTGGACAAATGTCATCACCACATATTATAATACATGGGAATGTGATTTAAAGGGTTGATCATATTTTATTAAGTTCAAGATTATCATTTAATAGATTTAAAGTGACTAGAAATAACCTAATAGCATTCTTTTGGTACAAGTCCAATGTCACTGCATGCAAACCTAAATATTTTTACATATTTAGATAGATCTTATCAAATGTGATTTTTGAGAATTGGAATCAACTCAAAATATATTATGGTTGATTTTTGAAAAATGTTTGAATGTAGAAAAGTCTCTATCTTGTTATTTTTACTATAGATTATATCTAACTCCAAACGATTTAAATCCAACGGTCTTGGATAGATAATTTAAATATCTTTCTAAAAAAATGACTCGTGCAATTTGGTTCAGTGAAACTCTCTGAATTTATTTTTGAATCTATGGACAGAAACTAGTTTAAACTAAAATGGAAAATCCATATTTGAATCTCCAGGCCAGCGTGGCAAAGCTAAACAGGCCGGTCTAACTAGACTGCATAGCACAGTGGGCTACTGACAGCACGGACCCACTGGTCAGCGACTACATCTAAACAAAATGGTATCTGTGAATCTAGACCGTGCGATCAAAATATAATCTAACGGTCGAGAGTCATCGTCGACGACGAACTGCTCCGGCGAAGAAAACAACCTAGTGCGGCGGTGGGGGTCCGACGAGGCTCACCTGGGCTCCAGCTAGGGTCGGTGATGGGGGCGATCGATGTGGTAGACGATGGTGGTTCGAGGCGCGGTCACAACAGGCCTTGGGGTGGTCGAAATCGACGGCGCCCTTCTCCTCCAGCAGCGACGGGCTCTGGCCAAATTTCTATGAGAGAGAGCTCGCCTTGCTCTTGGGAAAGGTGAGGGAGTGGCTGTGAGGAGTGGGGAACGTGCTGTTGTGGAGAATGGAGGCGGGGGAGGCCCCTACTTATACTACAACTAGGGGACCGAATGGCGTGGGCGCGGGCTCGTCGGTGACGATGCTACAGGCTGCTAGCGGCACGACTGAGGCTAGGGGACGGTGATGTGTTCCCTGGCGGTTGGGAGTAATGGCAAGGCACAGGGCGGTGTGGAATGGTTGGGCGCGTGCGGCGCTCTACACAGAGGCGGAGGTGTTTGCGACGGTGTGCGGGAGCTGCGGGTCGCGCGGCGGCGATCGGGGGTGTCTGCGGGGTTGCGGTGATCACGGTGAGCCTGAGCGTGCGTGGAGAGGGTGAGGCGCGGTCTATGCGAGGCGGTCGGGCACGCCGAGCTGGCGCGCTCTAGGCATGGCACAGAGACATAGGGCGTGGCAGTGCTAGCGTGGTCTAGGGCTCATTTGTTGTCGAGGCTTGGACAGGGGGTGGCGGTGGAGTGTGGCGTGTCTAGTGCGTGTCGTGGGCGAGGGCGGCGATGCTCCTGGCGCGCTGTCCACTGTCGGCCGACGACGACCAAAACTGGGCGGCGCTTCACTGTGCACACGGCTAAGGGGGATTGGTCTGGTGCTTGGCTAGGCTTAGGGGAGACCAGGGAGTGAAGAGGGGACACTGGGTGGAGGATTACTGCTTAGAACTGTGAAGTTAGGCAGTGGTTAGATTAGTGTAAGCAAGGTGTTTACTGTAATGGCCGCAAGAAATATTATTTGGAATTTTTGAATGAAACTTTTTGAGTGATTTGATCTTAATCTTGACTATCTATGTTTGCTTGGAGAGGTCAAGTGGAATTGGTTTGGTAGATTTTCGAAAAAGTGGGATCTTAGTACATACACTTGATTCAATTTTCAACTGTCCTTTAAATTGATTTGGAAATAGCTTTTGTAAATTTGTAAGGTGGGCCTTGATAAACTTTTACTTGGTCTAGCAAGGGGTGAAAACAAGTGGAATTGTTTCTGTTAGAATTTCTCTTCTAGGAACACTCAAAGTGGCCTAGTGGTTAACTTTGGTAAAAATTACCATTTTGTTATTTATCTCATATTTGATTTCTTTTTCTATTGATTTTTCTTGCAATTGGTCTAGATGATGTAGCATTCACCTTTAAACCATTTCTAATTTTTTTGTAGCAATCAAGCATGGCAACTTCAATCAATTCTACACTAATGCAAAACACACATGCATTAATTTTCAAATTTTTAATAAAAGTTTTTGTTAACCCTAAACTTGGGTGATTAAGACTTGATAATCGTGTTTAACAATTTTGGGGTGTTACACGATCACTCCTCCGCCTGGCCCCTTCAATCTCTTCGTCTCAATCCCGGGAGGAATATATGCTGGACTTGTTGGGTTCCGAATTCTTGGTCATCCTAGGTGCGGGGTTCAAGAAGTGGTTAGTGCTTCCCTGTTCCATGGCTGAGGATTTGAATGGTCTTCGCACGCACGATGTAGAATTGTGCAAGAACAGCAGGGGCCAATCCTTATGGGATCTTCGGATGGATGTTGACGAAGAGGGCCGCATGTTCCTGAAGCAAGGGGTAGCCCTCATTCACGGATTGGTACAAGCAACAGGTCGGCCATGTGCTACAGTTCCGCTATTATGGCGGGGGCCGGCTCATAGTAAATGTCTTTGACAATACCATGTGCTACCGCCACTACCCTCCTTACCTCCCTAGTGACGGGGGGTTGAAGGGGCTCTCCTCCTGACGCGGGTGATGCCAAGGGGCTGACCAGGCAATGCGGCACTGCTGGGAGCGGTAGGGAGCGGCACTTGCCCTTCCCCCTAGTGCATAGCCTTTTGCCTGCACCCTTTCGTCAAGCATCTTTGCCTTCATGTTCTTTTCTCTTTTTCATGCCGCATCGTGCTTAAGGTTGCCCTTTGATCCGTCCATCCCTTTCCGCCTTTACGCCTCTGTGGGGCCCGTAGGGGCATTGTTCATCTTCTCATGCGCCTTGCTCCCGCTCCATAGTTCTAGCTTTGCAGCTGACTCATGCGTTGCTTAGAGGGCTGGCCTCCCCCGGAAGCTGTAGGACTGCTGCTATCCAGCAGCGAGCCTTATACTCTTGCCGATACCTTGCTCTAGCCTCTCCTTGTTCATCCATTTTCGCTTATCCTGAAATATGATGAACACACCTTACGACATCTTACCCATGCCTGAAGTTTAAAACAGGGTGTCGTGCGCTTGATCAGGGCGCACGTCGTTGCCAACTGGAGGGCCCGACGTGGGAGGTGTGTCTTCGCGATTTAGTGCCTGTCGTCAATGCCTAGAGCACAACGCTCATACATCTAAGCGGATCATGAGAGTATGATGTTTCCTGGCCTGAAAGTCTCTTCACCCACGTCTGACCCCGAGAAAAACCAAAGGAATGCAAAATCCTGAAAGGCTCGACAAATGAAAAAGGGCGGAAGAATGAGAGAAATGGGATTTTCATTCCAAAACACAGGGAGCTCTCGGGTTACAAGTGGGTTACACATTTGGCAGGCCAGGACAGATACGCTAGTATTCATCGTATTTTCTAGAAGTACTACACTCACTCCCGGGCTTTAAGGTTTGTCGAGAGCACCACGCACACTCCCAGGTTTTCATTTTCCGGGGGAACTGATGGCTCCAAAACTAGCCATCTTCCACCACGTTTAAAAATTCTTTTTGGTCAAGCAATTGACAAGAAACTCTCAATCCTTGCCACTAATGACTAATAATTGCAAAGATATGAAAAACATTTCTTTGAATTGTGTTGTGCAGGAAATCACGGTTTTTAATGCGAAATCAGGAGTCATAATGAAGGATTTTGAGGAAGTCTACACTACCAAGTAATTGGGAAACCATTCCAGGGCGTCAGTACGCTTAATGACAACTAGTATGGGTAGGAGCCTGCCTGTACAGTCCGCCCGTACTAGGTGGCATTGGCTTCAAACCCCACGACTTTCGTGAAGGAGACTATATATTTCGAGGCTCCAGCCGCCAGCCAGAGAGACGCCATTCTCAGATTACATCACAACACCACCATAGGAGATCCACACCATTGTTCATTCATTGTTCCTCACTTCCATCATCCATCCCCTCCACTAGCCATAGCCGTTTCTTTGTACTTTATATATCCTTGTGATTTCGTGACCATTGTTAGAATATTTGATTTCAATCTAAGTATTTCTATGATTTTTTCGATCTCCGATCTATTTGTTATGAGTGAGTAGTCCTCACGGGCTATGGGTTGGGGAGAAACCTCGCAGCGATTATGTGCATAGAATTCATGGGAGTATTGTATTTTGTTTGCAATTGAGATTTCTATCTTTTATTTCATTGTCTCTTGTCTTGTCTGTGGACTTGTAGGTACCCAAGATCCCATACATTGATAAAGGCTTGAGATGAGATACTTGGCTAGCGGCGATCTCATAGGAACCCAAGTGACAGAAAGGGTAGTATGGTCTTCCCTTAGCGACCCATTCGGGATCACAACAACATCACCACTTAAAGCTTTGATATGTGTACTACACTTAATAATCTTTTGTAGCCCATTGGTTCAGTGTGCATTCGGTTGGATTAACAGACTATTGTTATGCCTGTTGCATCACGGTGGCTCTAGTATATTAGGATGTGTTGCCCACAAGAGATTATCTCCGTTCATCATTACACATGACTATGCTTATTACTTTTATCCCATATGATGTGTTGATGCAGGTGGATCTTCATCCCTGGCCTACCTCCATCCCATTGATTCAACCCATTATAAAGTGAACTACATTGGTCTGGTAAACTAAGGTAAAACGAACAAACAAATTCTTGTAGACATGTCCTTTTTATTTCCTTTTAGCATTACTTTCCAAGTTTCGATTAAACCTAGGTCTTCTAGGGAAAAAGCTATTATACTACATCTGTGAATCTAGATCGAACACCTTTTCTGGCTCCGTTGCTGGGGAAGCAATATCGCTATCCTAGTGAGGTCACTAGAGATATTCTTTTTAGTTTTATTATTAGTTTGTAGTTTATTTCTTGTTATTAGTTTAATTTCTTATTATCTATTTGAAAACCCAAAAAAAATAGTTACTTGTTATTTGTTTTCATTACTTAAAAATTAGCAAAAATATAAGATCCATGGCGCAAAAGAGATTAGGGAATATGCTACTCCCATTGATGATTTTATCCTTGCACCTATCACTCAGCCTGCTGTTGATGCGGAAACATATCAAATAAAGCCTAACCTTTTAAGTTTGGTTCAACAAAACCAATTTGGGGCCTCATCTGCTGAAGATTCGGGTTTGCACTTAAACACTTTCACTGAAATTTGTGACGTGATGCGTATTAAGGATGTAGATCCAAATGTTGTTAAATTAAGATTGTATGCTTTCTCTCTTATAGGAAAGGCTAAGGATTGGTTGCTAGCTCTACCAAATGCATTAAGTCTTAGGAGGAATGTAATGACTTGTTTATGACTAAATTTATTCCCCCAGCTAAAACTATGCAGCTAAGATCCAATATTACAAGATTTAGACAAGAAGACCGTGAGACACTAGCGCTTGCGTGGGAAAGGATGAAAGAAGTCGTAATGAACTGTCCTAGTCATGGGATGGAAGAATGACTTATATCACATTTGTTTTATAATGGTCTTAACCAAATGTCTAAGTCTATGCTAGATACTATAGCAGGAGGAACAATCATGGGAAAGTAAGTGAGTGTTGCAAAGAAGTTACTTGATGATATGCAAAACAATCATGCCCAATGGCATGTGGAAAGAACCTCGAAGAGAGTAAGTTCAATTACCGAGGTAAAAAATAAAGATCTTACATCTAAGGTAGACGAGTTTCTTAGCATAGTAAAAAGTAAAGAAGATACCCAAGTCAATGCTATCGCTACCTATGTTAATTTTATAGCTCGTACTCTTTTTAATCCCGCATGGAAAAATAATTATGCTTCTAATGTTCAAAAACATTATCCAAACCTGCAGGAGCTCCTTACAACAATTATGATAATAGAAATGGAGCAAATGATGGAAATCTCTCGTTTGAGCAAACTGTTAGAACCTTTATACAAGCTCAAACCGAGCAAAATAGTATGCTTATTAAAATCACAGAGAACCATGAAAGTAGTATAGGAAAATTATCTAACCAAGCCGTTGCAATTAGAAATGATGTGCAGGCTCTACGGGAAAGGACAAAGACAATGGAGGCTCTATTGGGTAAAGTAGCTGAGAGCCAAGCTCTCACACTAGCAAAGTTTGCTAGAAAGCCCGAGCCAAATGTTGTAGAAGACCGATGATGAGGGTGGTAACCAATGAAGAAAAGCCTGAAGAGATGAACTATAGCAATGCGCCAATACCAGAATATACCATGGAAGATATACTAAAGAGGATCACCGGGAAGATTCTAGGTGTAGAACAAGGTAATGATGCTATGTACAAAAAAAATATACAACAAGTAGCATCTATAGTTTGCGAGTTAGAGATGGAGTATGATAGACTAGCCGATAAGCTTCCATCTAAGCTAGATGATATATTTGAGCCCACTATTAAAGTTAAGTTGGGAGTCAATGAGATATCCAGACTTTGTGATCTTGGTGTGAGTGTCTCAACGATTTCCAAAAGCTTATTTGACAAATTAAACTTGGAGCCATTTGTTAATACTAAATTGAGACTCCATCTAGGAGATTCAACTTACAAACAAGTTGTGCGGATTAAAGAAAATATAGTTGTTGAAATTAAAGGTAGTCCCGCTTTTATTGATCTTGTTATTGTGGACATGCTTGAAGATCCCATAGCACCTATAATTCTAGGCAGTCCATTCCTAAGAACTATCAAGGCTTTAATTAATTTACATGAGGGGAATGTGAGAATAGGGCTACTATCTAAAGATCCTTTTATAGTGCACTTCCCTAGAAAAAAGAAGCCCGAGCCTAATGATGATGATGGTATAATTACTTTGGAGAGAGGAGAAGAAATAAGGTAATCCTCAATCTTTCATTTTACTAACACATAGCCTAAGAAGTATTGCTGATTTTTATGTAGTATATTTGTTGTTATTTTGTCCTTTGGTAAGATGTGCAAAGGCACACAGAACTTCTAATCAAAAAAATTGAGTTTTTTAGCTCACAGACCTCTTAACGATCACTGGTACGGCCGGAAGGGAACGTACGATGCGGCCGTACCAAGAGTTTGCTGTCTTTTGTTTTTGTCGATGATTGAGAGAGAGGTCCTAGGGCTTTCGGTTTCACCTATAGCTGTGCAAAACATCTGATGGGAATAAAAGATAATAATAAAGTATGCATATAATTGTTAGAGCAAGATAATTATATGTGAGCAGTGCATCCATAATTGCTATTGCCTTCGCAACCTCTTATAGCAATAACCTACTAGTCTCATCCATATAAGAAAGAGAACTAATGATATGCATAGTGATGTCACTATTTATCCCAAGTAAATCCCTCACATACAGCCATACTACCCCTTCTATCACTAGGGTTCCCGACCTGCAGATTAGTCATTACTCATACTCCCTATACCTGGCTCAATCCTCGGGGTCTTGGGTACCTGACAAGTCGTTGGATTGAGGCAAGAGACGATACAATAATCATAATGTCATATAAACTAATACTTGATCCCACCAATGATAAATAACATGCACAAAAGCTACATGGCTAGGCCGAAGCCCTTAGCCCAAAGAGAATTACTCACGCATAGAGATGAAATCAACAATCATAAACATTGCAATGGAAATCATGATATTGATAGAAAATAGCCTTACAACGTTGCCAATCGAAGATGAGATCTACTATTACAAGTGGTGGAATATGGCTATGGTGGTGGACAAGGGTTTGGAGATTAGATCTAAGTCTATTCCTCTACCGGCTCTTTGGTGTTTTGGATGCAGGTTTTTGGGGTTCTGGATGGCCTCGTTTCTCGTCGCCCAAAGCCTCTTATATAGGGGTCCCTTCACGAAAGTTGTTCTGTTTGACCTAGTAGCGCTGATGGCAACTATACGGCCGGAACTATACGGCGGGAATAAAATTCCAGCCGTATAGTTGGTCGTTAAAGCTTTAGCATCCACTTCACCACCCCTGGTTTCTTTGTGTTCTTGGAATCTCGTATCTTTGACTTCAATGTGGCGATTCCCATCATCAAACGTCATTATCTACGCAGGGAAAAATAGAAAGAAAGGATTGCATACCCCTTTTATCATTAGGCATTAGTGGCAGGGTTTGGAGAGATATTTCATCAGAATTATGAATAATATCTAGTTTAAATGTGGATGTAGTTGGCTATATTTCATAGAAATCACCCGTACCGTACCCTCAAACAAACATCAGATTATAAGAAAAGTCACATATTGGATACCGACCATCAGTACGGGCGCATGCGACCATACCGCGCGCTCGTACCGACTACACCGCTAGAAGAGAGTCGTCGCCCCCAAGCTATTACACCCGGTACGGGGGGGGGGGGGGGGGTCTGACCGTACCGCCCGCCTGTACCACGTACGCGGCGGCCATATTTCGCCCAAGAGGTATCCTAGAAATCCTCAAAACCAATCTTTCTCTTTCTTCTTCCTCCAAACTCCAAACCACCTCCATTGGATCTTCAAATTTACTTAATCTTTCTTCGATTCCTCACACTCAATTGATCTAAGGTATGATTCTCCTCTGATCCACAACTTATTTGTACAAAATCTTCACTCAATCTTTCACCATTGTCAATCTAGACTTAGGTCTTGTTCTTGATTCAATCTTGATATTGAGCTTGCTTACTGTTGTTTTAGAGTAGTTTCTCTTATAATTAGTGTAGAGGAACACTTATGCTATGTTTCTATTGGACTAAAAAAGTTATTAGAAATTTGTATTTACTTTATCTTATTATTTTTAGATGAACATGAGGAGCCGTACACGAGCAATGGCTGTGGAGTCCTCCGCACAACCCGTTGACACATTGACCCCCGAGTCACTTGGTATCGAGTTCACCAAGGAGTTTCAGCTAAACCATTTCAATCGTCTCAAGCTCCGAGAAATCAAGTCCACCAAGTGGACGTGTCCCTATATCTTGAACCAACTTGGCATTCATGCTGATTTTGACTTACTTTGCAACAATGTTGGTTTGTATGATTTTGTCTTTTGGGATGATGGCACGTATCGCCACTTGACGCTTGAGTTCTTTAGCACCTGGACACATACAATGGATCCCTACGGTTGTATCGAGGAACAAATACCCGGAGTTGATCGCATCAAATTCCACCTTATGAATTGTGAGTACACCCTAATACTCAACCAATGGGCTCAATGCTTTGGGTTTACCAACAACACTAGCGATGTACACACAACTAATTTCGTTTTAAATCTTGCACCTTGGGAGTACTTTAATTTAATGAGAATCGGTGGAACCACACCCAAGGGAAACCAAATTGATCACCATGCTATTCGATATTTATTTTATGTGATTTCTAACACTTGAGTTTTCTAGAGTTAATGAGGAAAACATGTTGATCCTCGCAAAAGCTGCTATTATTAATTGTAACTTAACACCATATTTGGGCGCTCTTCTTGTGTTTTATCTTAAGCATTAGGCTCTTCAATCTCAAGGACCCATATGTAGAGGAGGAGTTGTGACCATTCTTGCACGCACTTCACATCAACCTAGGTAACATCCAACCATCGATAGGAAGTCATGGTCTCGGTCTCTCTACTCTAAGAGCATGTGGTATGATTTCTAAAACTCATGGTATATACTGTTTCGATATACTTGGAGCGGATCACTTGATCCCGACTCCTTTGCCTAACGGTTTATTCTCTATCGAGGATAGACGTTTGCGATTTGACGCGCAGGTTGAGGCTAATCTACCCCCAACAAGAAATATCCATGGGAGGAGGAGAAGATGAAGAAGTAGAACAAGGAGGACCCGAACAAGATGAGCAGCCACCGAACTACTACACCACCTATGAAGATATCTATGCACTCAAAGGAAATATTCAAAACATGAACAATGTCAACACCCGGATATTTAAGTCAAAATGACTGTTATGCCGTAGATCGCAATCCCAGGATTACCATTTTTGCGAGACATAACAGAACTGGTACCACAGTACATCATCCATTACAAACCATAATAATCTTACAAATAGTTGAACTCACGGTCAAGTCTTAGTACATATCAAAGCAGTGGAAAATAACGTAGTAGACTCCATGTTCATTGTCACAAGCAATGCTGACGATGGGAGATGATCCTAGTTCTCGTAGACCTCCTGTAGTCCATCCTACAGGTAGTCCTCCTCATAGTCTGGCCATATGAATAGCCAGGGACAAAGCCATGAGTACTCTTAAAGTACTCGCAAACTATCACTAACATAAGTAAGGTAATACTAGTAGGAATCCTAAGCTCTAGTCTTGTTTGCAACAAGCTAATTTAATTTCATAAGTACTTAGTAGTAAAGCCTATTTTAGTTCTCTAGATTAATCAAGTGGGAACCTAGTTTTCATGTCCACAACCCTGTTGTGGTCAAGACAAAGTCATAGTTCAAGTCACAAGTCATTTTGAAAACATCTGACAACGGAACAGTATGGCAACTCCAACTGTCCATAACCGCCACGTGGCTATTCGAATAGTTTGACAGTCTGCAGAGGTGGTACACTTTCACCACAAAATTCGATTCATCCGTCAGGGGTAACCCTGAATCATCACACTTGGTATGCGGATAATCAATCCTAACCTTTCAATTACACACCCTAGTATAGGCACCTCCCCTATGAGTTTGGCATCCCAGCCATGGCCAACTGCCATCCCGGGAAATGCATAGGTGGACAATCATAATCAAGAGGCAGCGTCAGCTTCACCTCTTTCCGCAAGGGAACCCTAAGACATATAAACTTCCAGTCAAGCCCTACCCAACTCAGTATTGTGGTTGTATGGTAAAATTGGAAAGGTATCGCATCCGAACCCAACCATCCGTTTTTATCAAAGTCAAGGCACATGCCTCAATCAGTATCATCTCCAAATCATTGTGTTTCACAACACATGGCAAAACATTTCAATAGAATGATTCCTCATTCCAAGGTTTTCATAATCATTTTCTCCAAGTGTTCACATCTAAAGTGATCATGTTTAGTTCAACACTAGCCATTATTAATGAGAGTATCACGATTGAGGGGTGCTAATCAAGTATAATTACCCAAGACTAGTTCTATGATCTTGATGGTATCCATCCTATTTTCCACTAATCACAATTAATTAACTAGGTAAGAAACTTTGGTAAAGGTAAAAGAATAAAGATTGGAAGTAAAACTTGGGATTGGTATAATCAAGATTGCATAACCAAACATGCTTAATGCATCTTGCATAGGTTAGCTTGCATGGATGCCTTGCCTTGGTTGGTGTAGTTGTTGAAGTTCTCTTCTTCGTAGTAGTAGTAGTAGTAGTACTACTCATCTTCGTAGCCTGGGTCGGTACTAGCGTCTATGAATAAATACGAGGTATACCATCACCAAACAATACTTAGCTACTTCTATTTAGCACACAAGGTCTCACACTAGATGATCTAGCATCGTCTCAATCATCACATGAAATATTGATATATTCTTATTTATCTTATTTTGTAAATTCAATTTCTACTCATTGAAAAATACTTAAGATTTAATATTCTCCAATTAAAATATGGGATCATGTTGACACATGTCATCACCACATATTCTAAAACTTTGGAATGTGATTTAAAAGGGTTGACATATATTACAAAGTTTAATATTTCTATTTAGTAATATTAAAGTGACTATAAATACCTATATAGCATTCTTTTATTACTAGTCCATGATTAATGCACGTAAAAGTAAATATTTTTATATATTCACATAGAGCGTGGCAAATGTGATTTTTGAGAGTTGGAATCAACTCAAAAGCATTTATGGTTGATTTTAAAAAATGTTTGAAGTTGGAAAAGTCTCTGTGTTGTTATTTTCACTATAGGTGATCTATAATTTCAAATGGTTTGAATCCAACGGGAGTATGTAGAAATTTTCAATACCTTTCTAAAAAAATTAGAATCATGCAATTTGGTTAAGTAAATATCTTTGGATTCAATTTTGAACACATACATCATAGGATTTTGGATTAAATGGAAAATCCATATTTAAATCTCTGGGCTAAACGTAGGAACTAACATGGGCCGGCCCAACTGCACAGCGCGTGCAGCGGGCTGCTCTCAGGCTGGTCCCACTTGTTAGCGGTGGTGTCTAAGCGAAACGGTATCAACTAATCTCAGCCACGCGATTAGAAAGCGATCAACGACTCTGGTTCATCGTCTCCGTCACAGTGGGCACGCGAGATTCTAAACCTAGCGCTAAAGTGGGGGTAGATGGGGGCTTACCAGGGCTCCCGCTAGGTCCGGTGATGGGGGCGAACGAGTTGGTAGACGATGGCAAGCCGAATGGTGGTCACGGCGGCTCCTGGGGTGGCTCCAATCAACGGCTCCTTCCCTTCACTATAGCAGCGGGCTCCGGCAAAATTCTAGCGATGTGGTGCTCGCCTTGCTCCGGGGAATGGTCAGGGGCTTTTGGGTGAGAGGGGAGTTGAATGGTGTGCCTTTGGAGGCTAGGGGAGGGTCCTATTTATACACCGGCGAGAGGAGCAGCGCGACATGGCTCGGGCTCGTCGGTGACGTTGCTACAAGGCGCTATCAGCATGACGGAGGGCATAGGTCGACGAGGTGGTCTGTGGCGATCATCATGCGCATAGTGCACGGCGAGGGGCAGTCTTAATTGGTCAGGAGACGTCTGTTCCATGTGCGGGTACCTCGGTGTTCGTCATGGCGTACGGTGGTCACGTGGTGCACGGCGGCGAACGGTCGTATCTAGAGTTTGCTCGTGATGCGGCGAAGTTATTTACGCAAGGAGAGAGCAAGGCGCGGCGTGGCTCCGCGGTATTGGCTTGGCGCTCTAGCATGCGCTTGGCATGGCCGTGTTGCTGGATTCTCCACTAGCTGTCGTTGGCCGAGGCGTGGACTAGGGAGTGTGTTGAGGTCACGCCTGTACCCTCATGGTCGTGGTAGAGGGTGGCACGGTTTTTGCCGTCGTGTCCATGATCGACCGGCATGGCACACTCGGGTACGGGCTGGCACTGGTGCAGTTGGCAAGTGAGAGAGGCTCAATCACACTGGCTGGTACTGGGGATGATCGTGGGCGAGTAAATGAGGCTGAATTGGGTACAATGGTGAGCACTAGATTGATCAAAACAATAGATAGTTGGTAGACTTATAATCTGCATGCCAAGTGTTTGATTAAATGTCTACATTAGAGAAATATTTGAATTTTCAAGTTATATTTGGTGGGTGTGTTGGTCACATGCTTGAGTGCCTCTGGTTGCTAGGATTGGTCAAGTTGAGATGGTTTGAGTGGTTTTTGAAAAATGACTATCTAGATACATACACTTGATTCAATTTTGAAATGTATCTCAAATGGATTTGAAATTGGTTTATGTAAGTTTGTAAAGTTTACTTGTGTACATTTTCACTTGGTCTAGCAAGGGGAAAAGAAGTAGAATTTTTTATGTTTGAAATCATTTACAATAGAGGCCCAAAGTAGGCTAGTGGTTAACTTTGGCAAAAATGACCATTAGGTCATATGCTTCATATATTGATTTTCTTTTGATTTGTTTTTGTTTGGTTTTGACCTAGCTAATATGGTTTTCATCTTTAAACTAATCAATATCATTTATAGCAATCAAACATGGCATAGCAAGCATTCATGCATTAATAACAAACACAGACATGCATTCATAAGGGTTTAAGAATGAAAGTTTTTGTTAACCCTAAACTTAGGTGATTAGAATTTCATAATCTTGTTTAATATTTTTCAGATGTTACAAACAGCATCTCCATGAACCTTCGAGATGCTACTGCAAGCCTCACCACCCAGTTCCACGATTGGAGTAGCCAATGTAACGTGGGAGACTATCCACCGCCACCACAATGAGCAACAAAAGGGCTTGCAAAATCCTGATCTTGGGGATGTGGTCCCCCCGACAAATTTATTTTGGTAATAACGAGGTTGTACTCCAATTCCTTGAGATCTTTGAAACACTCGTGTTGGCTTGTCCCAACACTTTTCTTTTTTCCTTTGCTTTTTAGTTTGCTTCCATTTTTAGTTTGCATTTGTTTTTCGTTAGTTTTTATTTTCTTAAAACCCTTGCTTGGTCGCAAGTTCTTTTATATTCTTTTATCCCTATCCTCGAAAATACAAAAAGATTTTTTCCATTCTTCCTTTTTCATAAATGTCGATTCGCACTTTGCCTCTTTGCTTTGATATTATTATGAGAATAATCGTGTTTTAGTTTTGACGGAACACATCGCTATAAGAAACAGGATCATGAAGTCACTTATGAGAGGTATGTCCTATGTCTCCCACTTATGAAGTTTGAGTTGTTTATCTTAGTTGGTTGATTT
Source organism: Avena eriantha (assembly GCA_910589775.1). Taxonomy (NCBI): domain Eukaryota; kingdom Viridiplantae; phylum Streptophyta; class Magnoliopsida; order Poales; family Poaceae; genus Avena; species Avena eriantha. The sequence goes on from OU342743.1 coordinate 354,798,494, forward strand.
TCTAAGATGCTGATGAGGATATCCCTACAATTACACCTACTGAAGATGCTCCAACTGTTGCAAGGAAGGATTAGTCCAATGAGATTAGAATTGGACCCATTACAAGAGATCGTGCTAAGCTACATGAACAACAGGTGAATTTGCTCCTAAACGAATCTGGTACTTTAACTGATGAGCTTTATACTGCCTAAGTCTATGCATTTATGTATGATCAGGTTCGTTGGAGAAACAAGCATGGCGCAAGGAGGACAAGGGCTACAAGAGGAGCCTAGCATGATGATCGCCCAAGGATGCACGAGGGAGGAGCGGGAGGAAGGAGCAAGAGAAGATTATCAAAATAGAGGCCAAATGCTCTGCATCGACCGGAGTGTCCGGCGGAGTGCACCCGGACTATCCGGCCTGCCCGAGAGAAGATTTTGCATGGACAATCAGTACTCTAGTTCAGACACTAAACGGACACTGCCTAGAAACTTCAAAGTTTCTGGCCAGACCGGACTGTTCGACACACCCCACCTGGAGTGTCCGGCCCGACTAGACTGTACGGCCAACACCAGCCGGAATGTCCGCCCGCCGACCGAATCTGGTCCGAGTCGGCTTGTATCAGTTTGAGTCGTACGCATCTAGTTTTGGTTTCTGGCCGCCCAATCCACCCTTATTACCCTGGGACAACCCCTAGTTAGGGTTTAGACCATGTTTAAACTATTTTGGAGGTGTTTCTTTCCAAGAACCTCTAGAATTACCCTGTGATCGAATTATACTACTGCAATTGAGTGTGATATGTTGTTCCATTGAGAATTAGCAGATTGCAAACTACCGTTTGTGGTCGACGGCTACGTGCACAAGAGCGTGGTGCTGTGAATATCCCACAGGGTTCGAGACCTGTTGCATTGGCATCAGGGTTCGAGTGGGAGAGTTCATAGCTACAGGATATTTATCTATCCACCGTTATCATCATCGACAAGTGCTCGCTGAGAAGATCAGGCCACCCCATATCATCTTGGTATCATATTTCCTCGTTTACTCGGTGAGCATCCACAATTCCATCCACAGATTAGTTCGTGTTTTTCGTCATATATCAAAAAATCCTTACAAAAAGAGTTGACATCGACTAGATTGCATCGTTTTCGAGTTTTAGTTGTTGATTGTATCTTCTCGCAAATCCGATCTGAAGGTGTTCCTCGTAGGAGTCTAGTTTTCGTTTTTGTCTATGTTTAGGGTTTGATCTTGTTTTCCTCCGTGTCCACCATCATTGTTTTCCGCAAGTTTTCATCGTTTTTCCGAGTCTACATAGCGTACCGTTGTTTGCATACCAAAGACATAGTCTATCTACAACATCCGTGCCTAGGAATGTACCCACGAGACTAGTTGATTTGCTCCGATAGGCTGCTCATTAGGTTTTCGAAGTGCAAAAAAAATTTGACAGGCAAACACCGGACTATCCGGCCAAGTTCTGTTATTAGTTGTTGTACTCGTTTGCATTGAGTCCTATAGTTGAAAAATCAAAAAAAATACGGAGAAAAGAAAAGAGAATTAGTATAAAAAGAGAAAGAGAGAAAAGAGCTACAAGCGTGACAAAAAGAGATATCAAAGTTTGCATTATTGGAGGCCTAGTTGATTATAGCACTTGTACATTGAGCAATCTTCTGCCTATTTACTTTGTGCTTTTACTAGCGTCTCTCTTGTGCATTGCAATATTCCTTTTCATAAGTTGCTTTGTCACGTTTATCTCCACCATGTGTGTTTCTTGGGTTTTTATACAATCAGCACTAGGACTTGTTTGCGGTGTAGTTAGGATATCATACCTACAGTTCAACCTTAAATAACCTGTGTACCCTGTCTTCATTCTCTATACCCTCGATATTCACTTCATCACATCAGTGCATCAGTCTTTGATTTTGTTTTGGTAAAGCATCTCTATTCACTTTGGAATGGTAAGATCTCCTTTCTTGTCAGTTGTGAGTGGGTTGTGAGAGTTTCCACCAAATAGTTTTTGATTTTTGCACTAACCTACTAATCAGGTCTTCTAGTGATGATGATGTTGTGTCGCAGAAAAAGAAGGACGAGGAACTTGTTAATTGGTGCGAATATGAGGCTTTGAAATCCCACTTGACGCGTGTGTTTACTCACACGACAGATGCCATTGAAAAGAATATACAGGACGTGCAAATGACATTGGATCAGAATGTTGGCACAGTCACTACTATTTAAACACAAGTGACAGCAATCAATGTTAATGTCGCAACTTTGCAGTGTTCCATTGAGGCTTTAACAGTAGCAATACAGCAACGGCAGGAACACCCACATGATGATGTTTTTGATGTCTATGATGAGGGTAGTGGGGCTGATGCTTCCCCACATCTTGCTAGGGGACGTGCCAATCCCCTTGCACCTGCGCCTGCTGCTACACCTGCTTATGGCCGCAGGGTTTGCTCCTATTGGGCGTGCTCAATGTGTTCAGAACCAAGCTGCTGATGATGGTTTGGGCAAGCCAAAATTCTCAATTCCCAAGTTTGATGGCTCAATTGATCCTAAAGATTACCTCACATGGGAGTTGAAGGTTGAGAAGCTCTAGCGATTGTTTGACTATCCAGAAAACAAGAAGGTCAAGCTTGTAGCGTAAGAATTCGATGGATATGCTTTGCGTTGGTGGGATGCTATTGTGCAGAATAGAAGGGACGACAATCAACTTCATGTGATGGATTGGCGCGGGATGAAGAGCATTATGAAGGCTCATTTTGTACCCACCAACTACTTGCAATCAGTTTTTGATAAGTTGACACAATTGAGGCAAGGAACCATGTCAGTTGATGAGTACTACATGGAGATGGAGATGCTTATGCATCGTGCTAGAATTTGTGAATCCCTTGAGATGACCATGCAGCGATTCCTCAACAATATGAAGTTACCAATCAAGAGCATTGCTCGTCATCACAAGTATGAGACTATGAATGAGCTATTGCACCATGCTAGAGAGGCCGAATCATAGTTGGTTGAAGAAGCTAAGTCACGTGCGAGGTTTCTATCTACTAGACGTTTTTCAGCGAGGTCAACACTACCGCCACCTACGGCGCCGCCTACAGCGGCTGCTAGCCACCCTTCACCATTGTCCAAGCCTGCTCCCACGTCTTCTTATGGTTCCAATGCTAGGAAGCCCGCTGCTCCTGCTGCTAGCTCGGGTTCCGATATGTCAACCACGCGTACGCGCGATGTGGTGTGCCATACTTGTGGAGGTCAAGGACACTACAAGAGAGATTGTCCCAACCACAAGGTGATGTTTGTCAATGAACAAGGAGAGTATGAGAGTGGATATGATGTTGATACTCATGGCGATGATGGATATGACAGCGAGAATGGTATGGATGCTTTCCCTGAGCATGCGCCTATGATAGTGGTCTCTCCACGTACACTTAGTGTGCAGCCTATTGTTGACTCTCAGCGCTACAACTTCTTCCAATCCAAAGCACTCGTTGGCCCTAACAAAGCTTGAAGGTAATCACTGATGGAGGTAGCTGCAAAAATCTTGCAAGTAAGGAGTTATCTGCCAAGCTGAATTTGACTTATTTACCTCATCCCAAGCCATACTACATACAGTGGTTGAGTGATAATGGTGTGATGAAGGTAAACCATATGGTACATGTGAATTTTGAGATAGGACCATACAAGGATTATATTGATTTTGATGTGGTTCCTATGACTGTTTGTCATCTATTATTGGGTCGGCCTTAGCTTTATGATCGCCATGTGCAACACAATGGCCGTGCCAATACATATCACTTAGAGTTCAAGGGCAAGAAGATTAATTTGCAACCAATGACACCATAGCAGATTGTGAATGAGTCTCGTCACAAGATAGAAGTGAACTTGAAGGAAGCATATATAGATGTGCAAGAGAGTGTTGCAGCTGTACATGATGTAATAGAGCCCAAAAAGAGTGATATAACGAAAAGTGAGAGAGTGCATGGTCTATTGATATTAGCCACCAAGGAAGCTATGAGAGAGTTTCATGAGGATCCTACAGCCGTGCCACTTGTGCTCATGTATAAGGGTGAGGTATTGGTTTCTAACGACATGACCCCTATTTCTCTTGGTGTATCTACTGTTTTGTAGGATTTTGGCGATGTGTTTCTAGAAGATGTACCAGCAGGATTGCCTCCATTGCGTGGCATTGAGCATCAAATCGACTTGATCCCTGGCGCCACATTACCATACCGTGCACCCTACATGACCAACCCCGAAGAAACAAAGGAGATACAGAAACAAGTGCAGGAGTTGCTAGATAAAGGGTACATTGGTGTTTCTCCTAGCCCTTGTGTTGTTCCTATTATTTTAGTACCTAAGAAAGATGGTACATGGCGCATGTGTGTAGATTGTAGAGCTATTAATAACATCACTATTCTATATCGTCATCCTATTCCACGCTTAGAGGATATGCTAGATGAATTGAGTGGTGCAGCTATTTTCTCTAAAATTGATTTGGGTAGTGGTTATCATAAAATTAGGATTAAAGAAGGGGATGAATGGAAAACTGCTTTCAAAACAAAATTTGGTTTGTATGAGTGGTTAGTTATGCGGTTTGGTCTTACTAATGCACCTAGTACTTTCATGAGACTGATGAATCATGTTTTGAGAGAATTTATTGGTCGTTCTGTGGTTGTTTATTTTCATGATATACTTATTTGTAGCCACAACGAAATTGAAAAATGTAATCATATCTGACAAGTTTTGCAAGTGTTGCTTGATAATAAATTGTTTGCTAATCTTGAGAAGTGCACATTTGCAAAAGATAAGGTCATATTTCTGGGATTTGTTGTATCTAAGCATGGGGTAGAGGTAGATCAATCTAAAATTGAATCAATTTAGAATTGGCCTATTCCCATGAATCTTAGTCAAGTGCGTTGTTTCCATGGATTAGCTATTTCTATAGGCACTTGGTGAAGGATTTTAGCACTATTATTGCACCATTGAATGATTTGACTAAGAAAGGTGTGCCATTTGTGTGGGGCGCAGCCCAAGATATTGCTTTTGATACATTGAAACGTTTGCTTACTTCTACACCATTACTTGCGTTACCTGATTTTTCGAAGCAATTCGAAGTTGAATGTGATGCTAGTGGTATAGGTATTGGTGGCGTTCTGATGCAAGAGGGTCGCCCTATAGCATATTTTTGTAAGAAACATACTATTGCTAGATTGAACTATCCTATTTCTGATAAAGAATTGTATGCACTTGTTAGAGTAATTGATGTTTGGCAACATTATTTGTGGCCAAAAGAATTTATCATACATTCTGATCATGAAGCTTTGAAGTATTTGAAAGCTCAATCAAACTTGCATAGAAGATTAGCTAAATGGGTTGAGTTTATTGAATCGTTTCCGTACATCATTAAGTATAAGAAGGGAAACGAGAATGTAGGTGCTGATGCTTTGTCTAGGAAGAACATGCTATTAACCAATCTTGATCTTAAAATTCCTGGATTAGAGAGGATTTGTGCACTTTATGCAACTGAACATGATTTTTCTAAACCATATCATTTGTTTTCTCTTAAAAACGCATGGGATAAGTATCATATACATGATGGATATTTGTTTAGAGCCAACAAACTATGCATTCTAGAATCGTCGTTGCGTTTGTTCTTAGTGCAGGAATCACATGCTGGTGGTTTGATGGGTCACTTTGGGTGTGAGAAAACATTGCTCATGCTCACTGATCATTTTTATTGGTCCAAGATGAGGCGTGATGTATACAGATTTGTGAGTCGTTGTATTACATGCCACGAGTCGAAATCCAAGCTGCAGCCTCATGGTTTTTATACACCTCTCTCTGCACCTACTACACCATGGGAAGACATTAGTATGGATTTTGTGCTAGGTCTACCTAAAACACAGAGAGGTCATGATTCTATATTTGCGGTAGTGGATAGGTTCTCTAAGATGGCTCATTTTATTGCCTGCCACAAAAGTGACGATGCGTAGCATGTTGCTAACCTGTTTTTCAGGGACATCGTAAGATTGCATGGAGTACCTAAGACGATTGTTTCTGACCGTGATGTGAAGTTCATGAGCTACTTTTGGAAGACCTTATGGGGGAAGCTGGGAACAAAGCTTCTATTCAGTACTACATGTCATCCCCAAACAAATGGTCAAACGGAGGTGGTGAATTGAACATTGTCACAATTCCTGAGGATTATGATAAAGAAGAATCCGCGGGAGTGGGAAGAGTGTTTGCCACATGTTCAGTTTGCGTACAACAGGGTTATGCATTCGACTACTAAGCTTTGTTCTTTTGAGGTGGTGTATGGCTTCAAGCCATTGATGCCACTTGATTTGTTGCCTTTGCCATTACACGAGAGAGTTGATATGGAGGCATCAAAACATGTTGAATATGTTAAGAAGATTCAAGAGACAATCGAGATGCTATTGAGAAGAAAGGCAAGAACATTGCTATTGCAAGGAATCTAGCAAGAAAGGAAATCGTGTTCAAGCCTGGTGACATGGTATGGGTGCATCTATGCAAGGATAGGTTCCCACAACTTTGGAAGTAAAAATTGAAGCCACATGGTGCTGGTCCTTACAAGGTGTTATCCAGGATTAATGATAATGCCTACTCGATTGATATACCTATTGAGGAGTTTGGTGGAGTTAGCAACAACTTCAACATTGCTGATTTATCACCATATGATGGAGAATACCTTGGAGCGTCGAGGTCGACGCCTTTTGAAGGGGGGGAGATGATGAGGACATCCCTACAATTACACCTACTGAAGATGCTCCAACTGTTGCAAGGATGGATCGGTCCAATGAGATTAGAATTGGAACCATTACAAGAGGTCGTGCTAAGCTACTTGAACAACAGGTGAATTTGCTCCTAAACGAATCTGGTACTTTAATTGATGAGAATTTTATACAGCCTAAGTCTATGCATTTATGTATGATCAGATTCGTTGGAGAAACAAGCATGGCGGGAGGAGGAGAAGGGCTACAAGAGGAGCCCAACATGATGATCTCCCCAAGGATGCGCGAGGGAGGAGCGGGAGGAAGGAGCTATAGAAGATTATCAAACAAAGGCCAAACGCTCTGTATCGACTGCAGTGTCCGGCCGAGTCCACCCGGACTGTCTGGCCTACCCGAGAGAAGATTTGGCACGGACAATCAGTACCCTAGTTCGGACACTACCCGAAGACCACCCGGAAACTTCAAATTTTCTGGCCAGACCGGACTGTCCGGCACACTCCACCTGGAGTGTCTGGCCCGACCAGACTGTTCGGCCGACACCAGGCAGAATGTCTGCCCGCTGACCGAATCTGGTCCAAGTCGGCTTGTATCAGTTTGAGTCGTACGTGTTTAGTTTGCATTTCTGGCCACCCTAGCCACCCTTATAATCCCTAGGACGACCCTAGTTATGGTTTAGACCACGTTTAAACTATTTTGGAGTTGTTTCTTTCAAAGAACCTATAGAATTACCCTGTGATCAAATTGAGTGTTATCTATTGTCATATTGGGAATTACTAGTTTGCAAACTATCGTTCGTGGTCAACGGCTACGTGCGCAAGAGCGTGGTGTTGTGAATATCCCACAGGGTTCGAGATCTGTTGCATTGGCATCAGGGATCGAGCGGGAGAGTTCATAGCTACAGGCTATTTATCTATCCACCGTTATCATCATCGGCAAGTGCTTGTTGAGAAGATCAGGCCACCCCATATCAGATGCCATGCTAGTGGGAAGTAATTTAATATGGTTAGAGTAAAGCTTTTTATTAGTATGATGATTAGTAGCTGAAGCTCTTGCTCTAGTTCCTTTAGTTAAATGAGTATTTCATTGGAAATAATATTGCCAAACAAGTACAAGAAGAAAAAACCTGAAATTTATGACTTTTTTGATGAATGATTGTCTTGAAAGTATACCCTTGAAGATACTTAACCCCATAGATATTTTGATAGTCTTGACGACACTCATAAAAGGAGTTGTTTGATTGAAATAAAGTCTAGTGGTAATTGTGATGCATGCCAAAGCTAACCTTGTGGATCAAACCATGGTACTAGCTCAAAAAAAAGGAGGAAAGAAGTGACACTATTTTTGTTTTATGGCTCTAATGCACACCATTGGGATGCTAAAACTCCGCTAGCTTTTGAACGATCTATGGTATAACCCTAGATTTCGGCTATGAGTTAATGACATGAGTGGCATACGTGTCAATATATGGGCAAAAGTATTGGTAGTCTCAAAGATTGTGTAAACACTTGCAAAAGAAACATTCAGCCATCCTTGAAAGAATAAAAGAAAAAGATATCTATGAGGATCCACATAACAAGTCCTTGGAATGGTCTCATTACTACTCTACAAAGTTCCTTGAAAAGTAATGATCGGATTAGAAGTGCTTTTGATAAACTTGATTTATTGATGTGGGTGTAAATAAGACACTTCATTGTTATACTACTTAGGACATGAAACTCTCTTACTCAATGATGCTAATTAAGCATCCTATTGTTCCTTAGCAAGATGAGAGTCAACTAGAAGAATTGGATTGATTGATACACTTATTTATACTTATATTAAGCTTTACTTTGATTATCTTGACTTACCGAAGCTTGTATAGTACTCTTGTAATCTCTCTAACTTTGATAAGCTTCGCAAATGAATGAAGTGTTGAGTGCATATGACTACCAACCGTAAGTGAATTCTTATTCTCGTTGTTTCAAGTTTAAACTCTGAATTCCTTATAGTTCTTTTGTTTCTTCTTGCTCGAGGGCGATCATGTTTGAGCTTTGGTGATATGGGGTGCCCCGATCTTCTCAGCAAGCTCTTGTCGATGGTGATGGTAGATGATAGATAACTAGTGCGTAGCTATGATCTCTCCCGCTCGATCCCTGATGCCAATGCAACAGCTCTTGAACCTTGTAGGATATTCACAACACCACACTCTTGCGCACGCAGCCGTGACCACGAACGGTAGTATGCAATCTACTAATTTCCAATGGAACAACAGATCACACTCAATTATAGTTGGTAGATTCGAACACAGGGTAATTCCAGAGGTTCTATAAAAGAAACAACTCCAAAATATTTTAACGTGGTCTTAAACCCTAGCTTGTGACGGCTACGGAGGTTTATATGAGGGCTGGGGCGTCCTTCCCTCTAAACAGGCCTAAAAACAGCCATAACTTGGCCCAAACTGACTCGGTTCGACTCAAACTGATACATACTGACCCATATATGGGTTCGGCCTTATTGGCACGCAGTCAAAACGTCGTGGAACACCTAAAACATGTAATTCTTGGTGTGCCATCGCTCTCTCTTGCTCATACGTGATTTCCTCATTGCCTCCTAGTGCGCATGCCTCCCGCTCCTCCCTCTCGCACTTGTTGATATTGGAAATCAGCGCTTGTCCTTCTTGCTGCAACTCTCCTCCTCCTCGCGCAATGCTTGTGTTATCAATAAACCTGATCATACAAAGATGCGTAGACTTAGGTAGTATAAAGTTCTCATTAAATAAAACATCAGGTTCAATTAGGAATAAATTCACCTGATAGTCATTATTGATTTGACTCAATATTTCCTTCCAGTTCAGGCAGTCAGAATTATCATAATCCATGTATATATCCTCATCATCCTCCCTTTCTTCATGAAAAGCCGTCCTCGGCTTTGGGTAAGCTGAAAGTGGGAGAAACAAAAAGAACAACATGTATGAAAAGTATATGTATATATAACATGTTGTATTATTGTTGTTCACATGAAAAGTATGTCCAGTATACATCAAGCAACTTAAATTGCAGGTATAAGTGAAGTACAAAGAATCATGATCATGGTGAAAAACAACTAAATAGATAGTCATGTTCTTCAATATTAAATTCAGTTTTCTCAAAGAAGATCTATGATCAAATTTGTGAACAAGATCAAACCAATTCAATATGTCTGAAAACCAAATTGAATCATGACATGCTTCAACTGCGCTACTCTGATTATTATGAACATGATCATGTTGTCCAGTACGTAAAATGTAACTCAATTTGCAAATATCAAGGAAGTCTAAAGTAGTAACAAAACTAGACAAAGACTTTTGGGACAAACATAGTGAATATGAAAACTTGGGTCCTATTCTAGCAAGATTAGAACAATCCAACATAGGTAAAATTACTTGTGTTGGTTGCAATATATCAACTAGACCAGAATGTATTTCCATAATATCTGGAACATGAGCTTTTGTCCCATAGCAAACATTTTGTGATGTATGGCTGAAAACAACATGTTTCAGTGCAGCGATTCTATCACAAGTAATGCATATGTGATCCACAAGAAAATTTGCATGCATGCTATATTCACCAATCAGATTGAAAGTGAAACAAGGAGAATATGTGCTAGAATTCAGAAATGAAATTTCAGAAATCTTATCCATAGCACAACTCATACTCATAGGTTCATTTAGCATGATGGAATATACAACATCAGCAGGTGGTATTCGAGCAAGTATTTCCTTATGTGTTATCAGTACCACATGATCAAAATTTGAATTTGGTAAACTATCACATGGTGCTGAAACAGTAGTGCAAGGCAAATCACAAGGAGGCTTCAGTAAAGGAATAGACTCACAATATGTCACACATGTTGGCTGAAGCTCCAAAACAGTACCAATGTCATCAACAATCTCCTCAGTTGTAGTAGGTACTAAAACATCCGCCGCAAGTGACAATGCATAGTCCGACGATGTAGGTTGTAAAATAGATTGCTCCCTTTCTTCAAAAGCAACCTGGATAGCACAAGAAACAATACCAGGAGTAGAGATGATTACATTCGTAGAAACATCCTCACATGTATTAGCATCTATTGCACTGATGTTTTCTTTTTCTCTCATACTCTTAGAATGGATGCTCTCAACCTCACGTTTAGTGGAATCACACAGCTCACTTTTGATAACACTCTCACTCAGCTTATCTATGTGGCTCTCATTCTCACATGGGTTGTAATGCACACCGTGTTTAAGATGACAAATAATAGAATTGTCACCGTTCATCATGACCTTGTACTTAGCAGACAAACTGAACTCTTTTGTCCTCTCCTTGCGAAGAAGATGATACTCATGAAATTTGTCGGCTAAAATCCTGAGCATAACACGCTTCTTCATGTTCCATTTGAAAGAAATCCTTCCAACAACAAGACATATTTGAGCGTCAAACCTTCTGCTCCAAGGTTCTCCCAATAGTATGTGACAAGAATCAACTGGTATAGGAGATACATCACAACGGACAATCTCAGTATGCTCTTTAAAAGTCATAGGAACATCAGCGGTGTGTGAAATCAGCAATATACCATATGATGAATGCAAGAGATATGGCACCGCACGGGCACATGTGGGTAGCTGCAACTTTTGTACAACTTCAACGCTGATCAAATTAATAGTAGAGTTACTATCAATGGTAATGGAAGCACATCGCTCACCAATCATCACACTATGGTGGAAAAGACCATCACCATCAAAAATACCGCGTTCTTCCTTCCAAAAAGTTCCACTACAACGCCAGTTGTCGATGAATTTGTAACTGTATGTCTCCATATTATTTGTAACATCACTTGCCTCCATTTTCTGCATCACATCAACACTACTAGAAGACATTATTAGTACATTAGTGCACAAATCAAAATCAGTATGGTGGAAACTCTCACAACTCACTCATAACTAATAAGAAAGGAGATCTTACCGTTCCAAAGTGAATAGAGATGATCTACCAAACGAAATCAAAAACTGATGCACTGATGTGATGAAGTGAATATCAAAGGTACAGAGAACGATCACAGGGCACATGGGATATTTATGGTGGAGCTGTAGGTATGGTATCCTAACTACACCGCAAACAAGTTATAGTGTTGATCATATGACAAAGACCCACGGAAACACACAGTGGAGATAAATGGGGCAATTGCAACTATGAAAATGAGCTCAAAAAGTAAGGTATGTCAGAGGAATGCTCGTGTTGCAATGCACAAGGAGAGACTCTAGCAATGTCTCAACAAAACGGGCACAAGATTGCTAACTGAGCAGCCCGCAGAGCACTAAGCACGCTAGTCTCGTAGGATAGTTATAGACACAAAGAAAGGCTTACTAAGGCTCACAAGGATAGGTACGCTATGTGGACTCAGTAAAAATATAAACAAAAAAAGAAAAAAATTTGACCTTAGAATTGGTCTCTGCCACGGCAGAAAAACGGCCTAAAATCCTGCCGCGACAGAATTTTTTTTTCTCGTACTAGCACAGACTGGTCTGTGGTAAGGCGACGGTTCGATTTTTTTTTTCCGGATTTTTTTGTCACGCTGGAGCATAGACTTGTCTGCGGTCAGGCGTGAGGAAGCGAGCCGATTTTTTTTATTCCGAGTCGCCAAGTAGTACACAACTAGGACTCTTTACTTGGATCGGATCTGACTTGATGGTAGCGGAAAAAGATGGTGGAAATCAACTAGAACAACTAGAAAACAAATCTACAAAGAACAGATCTAGATCTATTCTAATAGAGGAACTCGACCAGCAACTATTACTCGAATACGATGTAATCTAGGCTATGGCAACTCTTTTTGTGGGGCTTTTTCTGTATAGGATGAAAAACACTCTCTAATCTATGGATGGATTGTGGATTGCTTACCGAGGCAACACCAGAAATCTGATACCAAGATGATATGAGGTGGCCCGATCTTCTCAGCAAGCTCTTGTCGATGGTGATGGTATATGATAGATAACTAGTGCGTAGCTATGATCTCTCCCGCTCGATCCCTGATGCCAATGCAACAGCTCTCGAACCTTGTAGGATATTAACAACACCACACTCTTGCGCACGCAGCCGTGACCACGAACGGTAGTATGCAATCTACTAATTCCCAATGGAACAACAGATCACACTCAATTATAGTTGGTAGATTCGAACACAGGGTAATTCCAGAGGTTCTATGAAAGAAACAACTCCAAAATATTTTAACGTGGTCTTAAACCCTAACTTGTGACGGCTACGGAGGTTTATATGAGGGCTGGGGCGTCCTCCCCTCTAAACGGGCCTAAAAACAGCCATAACTTGGCCCAAACTGACTCGGTTCGACTCAAACTGATACATACCAACCCATATATGGGTTCGGCCTTATTGGCACGCAGTCCAAACGTTGTGGAACACCTCAAACATGTAATTCTTGGTGCGCCATCTCTCTCTCTTGCTCATACGTGATTTCCTCATTGCCTCCTAGTGCGCATGCCTCCCGCTCCTCCCTCTCGCACTTGTTGATATTGGAAATCAGCGCTTGTCCTTCTTGCCGCAACTCTCCTCCTCCTCGCGCAATGCTTGTGTTATCAATAAACCTGATCATACAAAGATGCATAGACTTAGGTAGTATAAAGTTCTCATTAAATAAAACATCAGGTTCAATTAGGAATAAATTCACCTGATAGTCATTATTGATTTCACTCAATATTTCCTTCCAGTTTAGGCTGTCAAAATCATCCTAATCCATGTATATATCCTCATCATTTGGGGACATTGATGGCTCCAAAATTATCCATCTTCCACCATGTTTAAACATTGTTTTTGGTCAAGAAATTGACAAGAAACTCTCAATCATTGCCACTAATGAATAATAATTGCAAAGATATGCAAAACCTTTCTTTGAATTGTGTTGTGTAGGAAATCATGGTTTTTAATGCAAAATCAGGAGTCATAATGAAGGTTTTTGAGGAAGTCTACATGGCGAAGTAATTGGGAAGCCATTCCAGGGCGTCAGCACGCTTAACGACCACTAGTACGGGTAGGGTCCGCCCGTACCATTCGCCCGTACAATGTGGCCTTGGCTTCGTCTCGTCAAACCTACGAATTTCGTGAAGGCGACTATATACTTTGAGGCTCAGCCGCCGGCCAAAGAGCCGCCATTCTTAGATTACATCACAACACCACCATAGGAGATCCACACCATTGTTCATCCATTGTTCATCCATTGCTCACTTCCATCATCCATCCCCTCCACTAGCCATATCCATTGCTTTGTACTTTATATCTCCTTGTGATTTGGCGACCATTGTACGAAAATTTGATGTCAATCTAAGTATTTGTATGATCTTTTCTATCTCTGATCTATTTGTTATGAGTAAGTAGTGCTCACGGGTTGCGGGTTGGGGAGAAACCTCGCAGTGATTATGTGCACCTAATTCATGGGAGTATTGTATTTTGTTTGCAACTGAGATTTGTATCTTTTGTTTCTTTATGTCTTGTATTGATTTTTGTGACTTGTAGGTACCTATGATCCCATAGATTGATAAAGGCTTGAGGTGAGATACTTGGCTAGCGGCAATCTCATAGGAACCCCAGTGACTTAAAGGGTAGTACGGTCTTTGCTTAACGACCCATTCGTTATCACACCAACAACACTAATTAAAGCTTTGATCTATGTTTTACACTTAATAATCGTTTGTAGCCCGTTGCTTCGGTGTGCACTCGGTTGGATTAAACGACTATTTCTATGCCCGCTACATCACGGGGGCTCTAGTATATTAAGAGGTGGTTGGCACAAGAGATTATCTCCTTTCAAACATTACACATGACTATGCTTATTATTATCATTTATCACATATGATGTGTAGCTGCAAGTGGATCTTCAATTGTGACACCCCGGGATTAGGACTAGACAAATCCTAGACCTCTGTCTGATGTAAGCCTAACCTAAATATCGGAAGCATACAGAGAAATAGTCGGTAACATTTCAGTGACCGTACGACACAAGAATTATTACAGCAAGCTCATAACTGAGCAAAGAACCAAGATATTACAAGTAGAGGTCACTGACCATAAACATCAAATAACGGAAGGCAATTAAGTACAACAATCTTAACAAAAGGCCTAAGAGGCCTGAAGCATAACGATAACGTCCCATTCCATAGATTCTAGGCTGCCGACCGGGAACCCCAAGCTACTCATCAATGTTGATGCTGACACGCACTCATCTTCTATGATAACACTTACCTGCTGCAAAGTATCAACAAAGAAAGGTTGAGTACAGGGTGTATTCCGCAAGACTTATGGCTAGTGGGGTTACTTTGCATAAAGCTAAATTTCTTTGTAAGATAAGTAGGAGAAGCTCGACCAATGGAACCTTTTAAAATGGGATAACAAAGCGATACCACTAGCTTTGATCTTCTTTTGATATCCACATAATCTTTATCAGCTAAACCTACTAACTAGGATCACCCATTTGATCCCTTAGGAAGCATCGTTATAACACACCTCACTTCTCTTGCCAAGTTTTATGATTATGTTATAGTTCTCTCTGATCTTTGAATCCATTCCCAAGTCGTCCATAACCGTGGACATGACTTTTTGAAAAGACTAATACCCTGCAGGGGTGTATAACTTTACCCACACGTACCAACCGATTCTTACTGCTAGATCACTAGCCCTCTTCCTTGGAAGGCCAGCAGAGAGTGGTTAACCATGACATTTACCTTGCTTTTGCCGAGACCATGAGTCATGCCCTAAGGAGATGCCACCGTAACGGGTCAAGTCCTGAAGCCGGTCCCTAGAGATGTGCGCAGGGTTCAAGATTATGGAGGGTGTGCCTCTCTTGTTCCTGGCCATGCTTACCTACCTGTATGAATGCACATCCTTCATCACCTTCGAGAAAAACCAGAATTCATAGGTAGAATGGAAATCCCAAACTATGTGACTCATGAAATCTACTAGGCAAGTTAGTTGGTCGAGCGGGTTTCTAGGCCCCTGTGTGGTTATATGCTCAACTTGGTTCAAGAGGCAATACCTCGGATCCTAGTGGTGGCAAGTATGGGACTACAAAAACCACAACCCTCTGTGGCCTCCCATACAAGCCTTAGCATGTTTAACTTACATCTCTGATCATACCATGTCATCCTGTCATACTAGGTTCATTCACAACTCTGATTCATCAACCAGATTGACCAGCAGTAACAGGTAGGTTAGCTAAGCACAACTGATATAGCAACTCTAGAAAATCTCACATGCCGAACCCTAGTTATGCTAGGAGTAGTGGATCAGGGAGTATAGGCTACAAAGGGAATATGCATGAGATAGGATTACTCTATCTATGATGAAATACTTTGGAACCGTATGCACATGGCAAGAATGAAATGCTTTGAAATCATAGGATTATATCATGTGTGGGGTTTTGCTTGCCTTTGCCTGTTGATACCCAACTAAGTAGATCTTCAGACTCCTGGTACTTGACTTGATTATAGTTGGCCAAGTATTGATCTTCAAACTTCGATGGTGTTGATCTCGGTCTTCGATCTCAGAGTCGGTATCGTATTCTACCGGGAAAAACCAAACACCAGAAAGAAAGGGAAAAAAAATCAACACATGGCATCGATACAATGCTCAAACAAGGATGATGATACGACATGTTAAATAACATTGAATTGAAACCCTAGGACATGGTCGGTCATTTTAAGCAGGTTCCGAGGGTTGCAAACCCTAGAATAGGGAGAACCTCGAAATCACCTGCGAGGGGGGTCAATTGTTTTTCTAATTAAACTTGCTAATTAAGTTGCTGATCAATGCATGATTATAAGTGTATTGTGTAGATCTCATTTTTCTGAACATTTTGATATATTATTTGTGTTTTTCTGACTTAAAATGAATTAGTAATGAATTTTCCCAATTTAAATCCATTTTAAAATCATTTTAAAAATAACTAATTTTTTTGAAATATTTATAAATTATTTTCCATCTGGCCCCACATGTCAGGTTTTTATTAATTTCAGAAAACATTACAGGAAAAGATTAAAATGCTGATAACCTGGGCCCACAAGGGTTTATTTATACCCAGAAAACAATTATTAAAACATTTTAAAGAATTATGACCTCATATTGACGTCATCATGACGCCAGCATAGGGACTGGGCGTTTTCTACTGGGATTCTCCCTAACCACAGAAGCTGACGAATGGGCTTAGAGGCCACGTAAGCGTCCACGTGGGCGGCTAGGCCCACTCGTCGGTTGACATGGTGAACCACGGTCGGCCAGCTTAGATGGTCGCCGGAGCGGTGGTTTGTGTTGGACCACGTAGAGATAAACAAAACTTTTTCCCTATGCGGTGATCCAAGATCCAGCTCAGGTAGAAGGCCACGAGGATTACCATTAGACGCACAGTTGCGGAATTGATGAAGCACGTCGCTTGATGCAGTGCAGTCCTCACGATCCGTTCCGGTTCCACGATCCACGATCCGTACTTTCTTCACGATCGTCGAAGTGCTGAACGTACAACACCTCCGCCGGTATCCACACGTACGAGGAGTAGCGCCGGTGATGGACTTCTAGGTCCGGTACAGCGGCGACATGACGGACTAGGCTAGGGTTTCCAACACATGGAGTGACCTAACCTTGTGCTCTAAGCACATGCGCCCCAGCTTATATGGGGAGTGAAAGTGGGCTCCACCCACTTGTGGCCCATTCACTAAAAGGCCTATATTAGCCACTGCAAGTCTCACTTGGTGACTAAGTCCATGTCTCTATTTGGGTCCAACCCAAATAGGTTTCCTGTTTGGGTCTAACCCAAACTTGCTTCGGCTCTTAAGTGTGTGACCCGACAGCTCATGGTAACCCGGACACGATTCCGAGTCTCACTCCTGATCGATTAGTTGGTAGCGGCCCCTAGCAGAACATGCCAACTCCCAAGTACCAATAAGTCATGACGACATACCTTTCCAATGCGACTTTCGTCTGAGTCCCTTTTGCCTCACGATATACCTTGTCGGACTATAGGCGAATGACCGTCATCCAATAAATAGTCCGACTCTCTTTCTCGATCCGAGATAAGTGATTCATCCGACTAACTCTTAGTCGGTTGCCTCGGTTAACACTTATCCGAGACGCGCATGGCCATGCTTTCCGAATCATATCTTTCGAAAGGGCCTAGAGAATATCTCTCTAGATGGAAGGGCAAAATCCCGTCTTGGTTATTCACATCACGCAGCTTGATTCTCCGTCAACCCGAACTCCGCCTTTATAACTGCCCAATGACGGAACAAGGTTTGACAGAACCTAAGTCGGAGATCCTGAACTCGGATTGTGCAATAACCTCAGGTCTAAGGATTACATTGATTGAGACATGCAAATGACGGCTTGTTCGTTGCATCCCAATATGGGCCAGTCCGACTCGGTAAACTCTTTAGTCGAATCTATGTAAGTCGGAGTAGGATCTCCATGCCCATGACAAGTGGAACCTAGTCATCTACCGACTTTCACATTGGTCTAAGTTGTGTGTCCGGCACAACCTCAATGACCAAGGACAATTAATATGAACAACATGAATATGTAGTTCCACAATCAAATCACATATTCGATGATACATATCAGCAGTTCATACATGGACCATAACCTTATGAATACACGGGAATATCATCATACATGATTGCCTCTAGGGCATATTCCCAACAGTCTCCCACTTGCACTAGAGTCAATCTTCCGACATCACATGTCTAGGCATCTAATGCCCATTGCTCTCAGGTGCGCCTCATGCTTCGGCTGTGGAAGTGGCTTTGTCAACGGATCCGCAATGTTTGCATCCGTGTGTACCTTGCATAACTTGATATCACCTTGATCCACGAACTGGCAAATAAGGTGGTACCGCATGAGTATATGTTTGTTCTTCTGGTGTTGTCTAGGTTCCTTGGCTTGTGCAATAGCACTATTCTTGTCGCAATACACGTCTAATGGATTGGATGAGCCCTGAACCACACCAAGATCCATGAGGAAATTCCTCATCCAAACGGCTTCTTTTGCCGCCTCCGAGGCAGCAATATACTCTGCCTCTGTCGTAGACGCAGACACCGTCTCTTGCTTGGAATTCTTCCAGCTCACAGCCCCTCCGTTTATTACAAACACATATCCGGATTGCGAACGAGAATCATCCGAGTCAGTGAGATAACTCACATCTGTGTAACCCCTTACACTGAGTTCATCCTCACCTCCATAAACTTGGAACATATCCTTAGTCCTTCTCAAGTACTTTAGGATATTTTTAGCCGCTGCCCAGTGGATTTCTCTAGGGTCAGCCTGGTACCTGCTCACAACACTTAGAGCATAGGAAACATCTGGCCTAGTACAAATCATAGCGTACATGATGGATCCGATTGCAGAAGCATACGGAATCGCACTCATCCGACTTCGCTCATCAGTTGTCGAAGGACACTGAGTCTTGCTAAGTTTTACGCCGTGGGACATCGGTCAGAACCCCTTCTTAGATGATTCCATGTTGAACTTCTTCAACACTTTGTCCAAATATGTACTCTGACTCAATCCAATAAGCCGCCTTGATCTATCTCTATAGATCCGGATTCTTAGTATGTAAGTCGCCTCACCCAAGTCTTTCATCGAAAAACTCCTTTCCAATGATTCCTTGGTCTCTTGCAACATCAGGACATCATTTCCAATCAATAATATGTCATCCACATACAAGATCAGAAAGTTTACTTTGCTCCCACTAAACTTCTTGTATAAACAAGAATCATGATCGCTCTTGATGAAGCCAAATGATTTGACTACCTCATCAAAGCGAATGTTCCAACTCCGAGATGCTTGCTTCAACCGATAAAAATGGATTTCCGAAGCTTGCATACCTTGTCAGCATTAGCCGGATCGACAAAACCCTCGGGCTGTATCATATACACGTCCTCGGTTAAATTTCTATTAAGGAAAGCTATCTTGACATCCATCTGCCATATCTCATAGTCGAAATAGGCTGCTATAGCTAACATGATCCGAACTGATTTGAGCATCGCTACAGGAGAGAAAGTCTCATCGTAGTCAACTCCTTGAACTTCTCGGAACCCCTTCGCGACCAGCCGTGCTTTATAGATAGAAACATTTCCATCCATATCAGTTTTCTTCTTAAAGACCCATTTGCACTCGACGGGTCTTGCACCGTCTGGCAGATCAACCAAGTTCCAAACTTGATTTTCATCCATGGACTTTAACTCAGATCTCATGGCTCCAAGCCATGACTCGGAATCAGAACCCACCATCGCTTCTGAATAAGTTGCCGGCTCATCATTGTCTAACAACAATACATCACGAACACTTCGCAATCTGGCTGATCTTCGCAATATCGGTGCAGTTTCTGGCTCAGGTACCATGTCCGGCTCAACCTCTAAGGCTATTTCCGACTCGCTGCTAGCCGGCATCTCTCGAATTTCTTCGAGATGCACCGTACTCCCACTGACTCCCCGACTGAGAAACTCTTTCTCAAGGAAGACACCGTTTTGAGCGACAAACACTTTGCCCTATTCTCGGTTGTAGAAGTAGTAACCCAAGGTTTCCCTCGGATATCCCACGAAAATACACTTATCCGACTTAGCTGTAATCTTGTCTGACTGAAGTCGCTTGACAAAAGCTTCACAACCCAAAATCTTAAGAAAAGACAAACTCGGCTTCTTGTCAGTCCACATCTCATGTGGTGTCTTTTCTACCGACTTTGATGGTACTCTGTTTAGTGTGAACGCTGCAGTTTCTAGACAATAACACCAAAATGATAAAGGCAGATCTGTCCGACTCATCATTGATCGTACCATGTCCAACAAGGTCCGATTTATCCTTTCCGACACACCGTTTCTCTGCGGTGTTCCTGGAGGAGTGAGCTGGGGAACTATTCCACAGCTCTTTAGATGGTCATCAAACTCATGGCTCATGTACTCGCCTCCTCGGTCTTACCGAAGAAACTTTATTTTCTTGCCAAGTTGATTTTGTACCTCATTCTGGAATTCCTTGAACTTTTCAAAGGCTTCCGACTTATGTTTCATCAAGTAGATATATCCATATCTACTCAAATAATCAGTGAAGGTAATGAAGTACTCATAACCACCTCTGGTTGTCGTGCTCATCGGGCCACATACATCACTATGTACTAGTCCCAATAAGTCGGACGCCCTTTCACAACTCTTTGCAAAAGGTGTCTTGGTCATCTTGCCGAGAAGGCAGGATTCGCATGTCTCGAACAACTCCAAGTCGAACGAAGTTAGGAGTCCATCATCATGGAGCTTCTTCATGCGTTTCCAACTTATATGACCAAGCCGACAATGCCAAAAGTAAGTCATATTCAGATCATTTGGTTTCAAACATTTCACATTTATGTTATAGACAGATTCACTATCAAGATTCAAAATAAATAACCCGTCCCAGACGGGTGCAAAGCCATGAAACATATCATTCAAATATAAAGAACAACCATTATTCTTAATATTCGACTCATAGCCATGTCTCATCAAACATGAGGCAGAAATGATGTTTCGACTAAGCACTGGAACATAATAACAATTATTTAGCTCCATTATGAATCCAGAAGGTAAATGAAGTTGCATTGTGCCGACTTCCAACGCAGCGACTCTCGCTTTGTTTCTGACTCTAATGTCAACCTCACCTCTTGCAATGCTCCTAGTTCTTACCAGTCCCTGCAACGAGTTGCATATGTGAATGACTGATCCGGTATCATATACCCAAGAACTACCAGGTGCATCAGCAAGATAAATGTCTATAACATTGCAAACAAGCGTACCTGAGCCGGAAGTCACACCTCCGCTCTTGGCTTTATCAGCCAGATACTTGCTGCAATTCCTCTTCCAGTGGCCATCCGACTTGCAGTAGAAGCAAGTGGATCCGGCTGTAGGAGATGGCTTAGTCCCTGAGGAAGCGCTTTGGACTAGGTCCTCCGCCTTACCTGCTGAATTTGCCTTCTTCTTCTTAGTCCAAGAACTCTTCTTGAACTTAGCCTTGTTTTGTACCATCAACACTTGACTGGCACCTTTCTTGAGATCCGCCTTAGCCTGCTTGAGCATCCCATGTAATTCAGTGAGCTTCTTATCCATACCATGCATGTGGTAGTTCGATATGAACTGGCCATACGCACTAGGAAGAGAGTTCAGAATTATGTCCGTAGCGAACTCTTCGCTAATTGGGTAGCCAAGCCTTTCCAGAGACTGCACGTAACCAACCATCTTGATCACATGCGGACTCAGTGGATCGCCATCCTTAAGCTTGCAGGTCAACAAAGCCTGAGAGACTTGATACCTCTCAGTCTTTGCCTGAGCCTGGAACATACTTTTGAGGCTTTCGATCATATTGTAGGCCCCAACATTCTCGAACTGCTGCTGCAAGTCCGGTTCCATGTGAGCAAGCATAAGACAGCTAATCTCCGTGGATTCATCACAAATCCGACGGTAGGCATTGGTGGCTGCGACAGTCGCATTCTCATCCGACTCAGCTGGAAGTGGGTTG
Source organism: Avena eriantha (assembly GCA_910589775.1). Taxonomy (NCBI): domain Eukaryota; kingdom Viridiplantae; phylum Streptophyta; class Magnoliopsida; order Poales; family Poaceae; genus Avena; species Avena eriantha. The sequence goes on from OU342743.1 coordinate 354,820,746, forward strand.
TCTAGGACACGATCCTTTTTTTTGTTTGAGAACAATTCTCAGATTACGATACCAGTTGGTGAAATTAGTTCCATTCATCTTATCTTTCTCCAAGATGGTTCTCAAAGCAAAACCGGAAATCTGACGAAGACTGCTAGGTGCCATTGATCTACAACAGAAAATATGCAAAACACTTAAGACATGTATTCATAAAGAGCAAGCATATTAAACACTTTAATATTTATGCTCCCACTAGAACCAACATCCCTCCGATGGTTACTTAGTGATTCAGGACCCTAAATAAGCAAGTCGACTAGTGAGCTTTAGCATCACCGCTAGCCGTCAAGTGATCTAGGTAGACAACTCCTTGTCAATCATATCTCATACGACTCCTGTTGGATGGGTGGCATCACATGCCCCGGCTCCCATCCGACTTTTCCCTAAGTCCCACAACCGTTGTGATAGACCTGTCTAGATTACCAAGTGCTTCTGCTGTAAGAGTCTGACTCGAACCCACCTAGTCGGAAAGAATTGATATGGCTCTTTTCATGGCGATCTCCATCTCCATAAAGCCTGTAATCCGACTCGTGTCAACTCTTGTCACGTGCCGTCTTACACCATGTAGCCGACTTGTACACCGACTTGCATGCCATCCGGAGTCTCCAAACAGCTACACTAGCTAGTAATGCAAATTACAAAGAGAATCCGATACGCAGGCCGTTATACAATAAGATGATAGCACCTAGGCTCCAGCCGGCTGACAAAAAACCGTGATACGCAGATCACGTATGGATTACACACATCACATGCACATAAGCCATACCATTCACAACATCATCCTGCAAAAACAAGTTATGCATAGATACGATATCTACCGGCGTTGTGAAACTCGCAACGACATCTAAGGCACCTAGGCTCCGATACGCGAAGCCGGCGGCCCCGACGATTTTTCCGAAAACGCAGATCTCATCTGCATTCCGGACATGGATTTCATCATCGGATAAAACAATTTTACCCAAATCCGATCCGGACTCTGATTCGATCAAACCCTTTGATCTTCGATCACCGCATCTGAGTTTACGTGTCACAGTCTACCCCGATGGTGGAAACCGACCGGTAGGGGTATGTCATTCCACTACCTTAGCAGTTAGATCACGGAAACCAGATCATCCATTCCCCCGAGTACAGTTGATCCAATCAACTTTGTACAAAACCGATCTATCCAATAGATCGACCACCAAAACTACAATTAGATCCAATCTAACGCCAACCGCATATCACATATGCGCGATATCGAGCCTAAAACCAGAAGCTAACGCTCTGATACCACTATTGGACCATGTAGAGATAAACAAAACTTTTTCCCTACGCGGTGATCCCAAGATCCAGCTCAGGTAGAAGGCCACGAGGATTACCACTAGACGCACAGTTGCGGAATTGATGAAGCACGTTGCTTGATGCAGTGCAGTCCTCGCGATCCGTTCCGGATCCACGATCCACGATCCGTACTTTCTTCACGATCGTCGAAGTGCTGAACGTACAGCACCTCCGCCGGTATCCACACGTACGAGGAGGAGCACCGGCGATGGACTGCTAGGTCTGGTACGGCGGCGACATGACGGACTAGGGCTAGGGTTTCCAACACATGGAGTGACCTAACCTTGTGCTCTAAGCACATGCGCCCCAGCTTATATAGGGAGTGAAAGTGGGTTGCACTCACTTGTGGCCCATTCACTAAAAGGCCTATATTAGCCACTGCAAGTCTCACTTGCCGACTAAGTCCATGTCTATATTTGGGTCCAACCCAAATAGGTTTCCTGTTTAGGTCTAACCCAAACTTACTCCGGCTCTTAAGTGTGTGACCCGACAGGCTCATGGTAACCCGGACAAGATTCCAAGTCTCACTCGTGATCGATCAGTTGGTAGCGGCTCCTAGCAGAACGTGCCAACTCCCAAGTACCAATAAGTCATGACGACATACCTTTCCAATGCGACTTTCGTCGGAGTCCCTTTTGACTCACGATATACCTTGTCGGACTATAGGCGAATGACCGTCATCCCTTAAATAGTCTGACTCTCTTTCTCGATCCGAGATAAGTGATTCATCCGACTAACTCTTAGTCGGCTGCCTCGGTTAACACTTATCCGAGATGCGCATGGCCATGCTTTCCGAATCATATCTTCCAAGAGGGCCAACGAATATCTCTCCAGATGGAGGGGAAAAATCCCGTCTTGGTTATTCACATCATGCAGCTTGATTCTCCGTCGACCCGAACTCCGCCTTTATAACTGCCTAGTGACGGAACAGTGTTTGACAGAACCTAAGTCGGAGACCCTCAACTCAGATTGTGCAATAACCTCAGGTCTAAGGATTACATTGATTGAGACATGCAAATGACGGCTTGTTCGTTGCATCTCAATATGGGTCAGTCCAACTCGCTAAACTCTTTAGTCGAATCCGTGTAAGTCGAAATAGCATCTCCATGCCCATGACAAGTGGAACCTAGTCATCTGCCGACTTTCACATTGGTCTAAGTTGTGAGTCCGGCACAACCTCAATGACCAAGGACAATTAATATGAACAACATGAATATGTAGTTCCACAATAAAATCGCATATTCGATGATACATATCAGCAGTTCATACATGGACCATAACCTTATGAATACACAGGAATATCATCATACATGATTGCCTCTAGGGCATATTCCCAATAGTTTGGGCATGCATGCAGACTCGGGAGTAGGGGCGTTCGACGCAGGGGACCAACACGAGTCGAACGGTGGTAGCGCTGCTAGGTTAGGATCACCGGAACAGTAGCTACAGCGAGGTTCTGTGGCGGCACACGAGGTACTCGGTGCCAGAGGAAACCAGAGAGAGAGGAGGGACAAGGGAAAAGGTCCACGAGGACCAGATGCTCACCACGATTGCAGGGAAGGGGTCAGCTCATACAGGCAAGCTCAGGAGTGGCTAGAATCAGCGTCGGAGAGCAGCGGCCAGTGTCGGAGAGGATGGCCCGATGAAGTCGAATCATAGCGCCCAGGCTTGATTCCTTCTGCGAGGTGGTAGAGGAGATCGTGACGGTGCTCCTAGGCTTCTTAGATAGGCTCGACGTGGTCTGGGATGACAGCGACAGACAGCTCTGTCTAGGGCCAGGGATTAGCTCGGTCAGGAAGAAGAGGAGAAGAACTAGGGAGAGGGAAGAGAGGATAAGGGTGGGCAATAGGGAGTCGTGGCAGTTTTATCTAGCTCCAGGAAGTGACAAGGAGGCGGGCATCATGATGGTAGCGGACGACATCGGCATGGACACGCGGAAGCTTGTCCACCGGCAGTGAGGAAGAAGAAAAGAAGAAGACGCGAAGAGTTATGGGCCAGGTGGGTTGAGGCGGGCTGCGCTTGGGCCAGACTTGGCCGGCTGCGGGTGCGCATGAGCGGTAGAGAGAAGGGGAGGAGTTGGGCTAAGGCCTAGGTATCTTGTAGGATCTACTTTTTATGTAAAACCCTTTTTCAATTTCTATTTTCTGTTTTATTTTGTCTCTTTTGTATTTTCAATTTCAATTCTATTTTTTGAATACTTTTGAAATACTAGAGAGTTTATAAAATATCTGAAAACAATAAGGGGCCCTTATATACAATTTGGGCTCCTCACTTTTTGTACTTTTCAAATTCAAAACATTTTTCAATTGATTCATAGAGAAGGAAAAGATTAGGATTTAGGGTTTGCACCTTGTTTTCTTCCATGCATTTTATTTAGAAAATATGATCTCATGCTATGCACAAATCAAACCCTAATTAGAAGGTCATTAAAACTAGGGGTGTTACATCAACCCTGGCCTATCTCCATCCATTGATTCAACCCATTATAAAGTAAACTAGATTGGTCCAGTAAACTAAGGTAAAATGAACAAACAAAGTCTTGTAGATGTGTCCTTTTTAATTCCTTTTAGCATTGCTTTCCAAGGTTCGATTAAACCTAGGTCTTCTAGGGAAAAGCTATTAAGGTTTTAAGGTATCAGGAAGCTCCACTAACACTCGGGATTTTAAGGTTGCCGGGAGTACCACGCACACTCCTGGGCTTTCATTTGCCGGGGGAACTTCCACTCCACCCAGGCTTTTAAGGTTTGTTGGGAGCACCACGCAGGCTCCCGAGCTTTCATTTGTCGGGGGAACCTCCACTCCACCCAGGATTTTAAGGTTTGTTGGGAGCACCACGCACACTCCTAGGATTTTTAGCTAGTAGGGTGGATGTGAGAAGTTTTTAGCTTGCTCGGAGAGCCACTAGTACCAGAATAATCATTAGAACTAAGTTCTAGAAAGGGTTGCAGCCTTTTCCTGGACGAGCTGGGAAACGGGGTGAAAGGTTGGTATGAGTCGGACAAAGGGTTAGAGTGAGTCATAGGAGAAGCGGTGGCTTCTAGTTTAAACAGTTGTTCAAAGAATAATACGGTGTCCCTGATATCACCTTTGATGGTCAAGGTCCCCCACAAAGAGGAGATCTTTAATGAGTTGTAGGCATGTTGGGAGACCACAATGAACTTTGTCAAGGAAGGGCGCCCTATTATGTCGTTATACGACAGGGCAATGTCCGCAACATCAAAGATGATGTTCTCAGTTCGATAGTTATCTTGAGTGTCGAATGTGACCGATAGCTCGATCTTCCCCCACGGCTAGATAGCTCCCGGGCTTACGCCCAAAAAAGACCCTGTAGGGGCTAATTGATCCTCATAGATCTAGATCTTATCCAGCAGCCTTGCCAAGAGGATTTTGAGGCCAGCCCCTCCATCCACCAGCATCTTGGCAACTCAGATGTTGTTTATGATGGGGAGACCACCAGGGGTAGCATGCCGACCCCGGCAATGCGTTCCGGGTGATCTCCCGCATCAAAAGTAATCGGTACATGAGACCACCAAAGTGGCCGTTGCGCCTCCGGACTGGGTTGCTGTAATACCTCGAACACTACGCTCTAAGCAACAAGCTGGTATGATCCAAAAGTAGACATGACGTACTAACTTGGGGTCCCGCAGCCACATAGTAGGCCCACCTCGTGGAGCAGGGCACGGTACCAGCCAACCATCCCAACCACTTTTATGATCATAGCTTTAGGTGCGAGCGGCGTAGTCGATAGGGAAAGCAAGGAAAAACATACACAAACGAGTATGTATGTCAGTGACATACAATAGTACGTCAGAGCCAGACCATCTAAAAAATAATAGAAATAGAAATATTAAACTCCATGCGGCAAGATCCAAATATCCTAGAAAGATATAATAGTTTAGGATACATCCTCATACATCACACATTAGAGTATCAAGCGGAAGTGGAAAACAAGATCCGAGTACGGATTAAGAAGCAAATTGGTATAAGATGCCAGAGAAATAAGCACATCCCGGCCACAAATCTCATGGATGTCCATCCCTGGAATCTCTACACCTGGCAGTCATTTTCACCATCATCGGTCTCATGGCCCCAGTAACCTTCTTGAGAGTATACCTATCCATCTGAACCAAATATTTATCATGTGAGACCCTAGGGGTACTCAGCAAATCATAATGTATGTAAAGGGAACAACCTGGAGGTGACGTAGTTGCAACGTTAGATGATATCTAAGTAGTTCTGTAGAGATATGCTACAGATCTACCCAACCAGAGAAGGACAAACGCTCGTTGATTAGATGCAACAGTTATATGAGTAACATAAATAAACATCGCTCGCCCCCTTTCTCGCTTACCGATGATAAGGCGGAAGAACATCCCATCTGTTGGCAATTTTAGTAACCATTCCATGAATGTTGCACTATTAACTAGTCATGCTTTAGTCAAATCAAAGGCGGTACTTTAGTTATGCTTATCTATGATCTAGAAACTTTGCTCCAAGTCATCCATAACCGCGGACACGGCTTTCAGAAAGATTTACCCTGCAGGGGTGCCCAAATAGCAACACAAATACGATCAACCTCGGAATGAACCAAATAAAAAGAAACGTGGCCTCATGACAATGCATTCACAAGATTCATAAATTATTTCAGGGGGCCATCCCAATAAGCTAACCGCAACGAAGTTGGCCGGCTCCGAGACGGACCCAGGGTTTGTGAGTACGGATGTAAACTACCGGGAACCCGAAAGTGTGATTGGGCTTGTCAATACCGTGAAATCGTGCCGCAATCCTAAAAAGTACAGGCGCTCCATGCGTAATAGTAAATAAAGCAGTAAATCATGGCATAATTATAGGATAGTAATAAAGCCCCAAACTAGTTTGTGGCCCCAATAAATAAAGTACGAATCAAGCTCAGGCAAAGAGGGATCCATAGAGTCTCCCGAATGTGGATAGTACGAATAGTCAAGGAATAGGAATAAAGTACTCGGGGTCCTACAAGACACAAGTGAGCGTGGAAGAACCAAATAACTGGTATTGCCCACTGGTACATCTTTCTTTAGTTATCCCATTACTACACATTTTAACTTGTTTAGGTACCTCATTACCAAAGACTCGCACAAATCCTACACACGCAGTTCTATGACTTGCATGGCTCAAACAACTTTTGTAGTAATGGCTTATAGGATTAAGGGTACCAGTTTCGGAGGGGTTTCCAAGTAAAGGTTATGCAGTACTTTGGATTCAATTTAATGCAATCGCGACTTAATGATGCATGAATAAGATAGTAGCATAGGTAGTATATGTATCGAAGCATGGGGAATTTCTTGCCTGTCGAATAAGCAGTTGGGTAATCGGGATCCAGGTAGTACTCTTGGTTCTCCTGATAATTCTCTTGCTTGGCATCTGTCCGGATAGAAACCAAACACACAAAGGGCCATAGTAAATAAAGTGCACAATCATATGAATAAATGCAACAAGCAAACATGGTATACCATGATGGAATGATGCATAATTACATGGTATAATATTGCATGGCATGGGAGAGGTGTAGAAACAATAATAAAACACTTTATTAAAATATTTAGGCATGTGTTGCTCCCATAAAAATAGTTCTGAATATTTAATATTTATATGATGCATTCTATAATTCATATTATGGAATGCATAATCAGAACAGGCTCATCGCGCTAATCGATTTATATATATTATTTGTCGAATTTGAAATTACGGAATTAAAGTTATGAATTTATTAAAAAAAGGCATTTATTGGCATTTAAACAATTTTGAAATTTTAAATTGCTAAAAAAATTGATTGTATCTTTGCATTCCTGGCATTTTTCTGATTCAAAAATATATATTGCTTGTATTATTTGGAAATATCAATTTAAAACAATATTAAATCCTTTTATATTAAAAAGGGGTCAAAAGTTAAAGGTTTTACTAGTTCGAATCAAATCTGAGCAAATTTGAAAATATGTTTGAATTCATATTTAGATTTGATTCATATTTCATTTTGAAAATTTTGTTAAATTCAAATTATTTAAAAAGATATGAATTTATTTAGTGATATTCATTTTCTGAACTTTTTATTTAATTAGAAAAAGAATTCTGGGACTTTGTGTACCAAGGCAGAGCTAGCCGCAATGATTGGCGGTGGGGTTGCTATGCTGACTTGGCTCTACTGGGTTCAGTTGACTGCGGTGTGGCTGTCACGTGTATCTGGGGTCGGCGGGGAGAAACAATAGGAAAAGGGACCGCCGGGGATCGAACCAGCGACCTCGCACAGCGCAAGGTTAGGGTGCAGCAGATAGCCATACGGGATCAGTCGGTTTTGTGTTAGCTGATGAGCTCGTTGCTAGGTAAAGAATCAACACAGTTAGTTGGAACTGACGAACGGAAGATCTAGTAGGCCACACAAACATTTGCAGACACGTGGATCTTGCGGGCAATATATCTCCACAATCGCTCAACGAAAAAGGGCATATGAGTACTCGAAATGACCGAGCGAACAAACTCTATGACGTGGTGTCATCGGTTCGTGATGGGATGGACCATGTCTTGTGCAGTTCCATGAATAACAAAAAAATATGAACAGGTAGATTTTTTTGGGACACTGACTTGCGATCAACATAACGAGAGGTACAGTGGATGGTTTTGAACGTGCTATAGCTGCTTTTGAAGAGGAAAACGAGATTTACAACTATCGTTCAGGGGGCATCTGCATACAAGTAACACAGAGGATGCTAAAACACAGGGGCATCTGCATACAAGTAACACAGAGCCTGCATGAACATAGACAAACGAAAAGCAGCGTTGAACGGATCTAGCGACATAGTGTAGTCGGCGGCGCCCGTAGTGTGCTCGACGAAAGGATTGGCGACACTAGGGGTTTATGTAGCGGGGGACCTTTTCAAGTAGATCGGTATGCTCACCAGGAGCTTGTCGGTATGGTCGCTGGCGTAAGAGGTGGAGGAGACACGGCTGTGAGGATCGTGCTCCGGCCTTGAGGAGGAAGCTTTGGTTGTCATCGGGTACGGCTTCTCCGGCGAGCTCCAGCGGCGAATGCATATACTAAAAACATAGAGGTAGCAGGGGAGATGCCTGGTGATCCTAGTACTGATCGAAACACTCCAGATGATCGGCTAGAAGAGAAGGCCGAAGCTAGGGTTTGGAGAAGGTTTTGACACAACCATGGCAATGAATGATAGCTTGGGAAGGAAGGAGGGGGAAGAGGGGGTGCCTGTGCTTCCAAATCTCGATCCTGAGCTCTCCTAGGGCGGTTGAGGAGATAAGGGAGGGAGGGAGAGAGCACATTGGTTGTCTCACCTTTTGCAAAAGAGAGAGGTGGGGGTAGCCAGGGTTTTCTCTTCTCTCCCTTTTCTTTGTCCTGTAGCAATTAGAGAGGGCAAGTGGGACCATGGGGAGGGTAGCTCGTGGCTGGATGCTGCTGATCTTCTTGGTGGTCAAGTAAAATAAGGTGGAGGGAAAAGAGGGTGATGTGCCATAGAAGGCTCACATATGCCATGGCGCATGGCTACATAGTGGCCTTGGTTTGGGAGGGGTACGGTTTAGAGATATATAGATGCATAGGTGGATTAGTTTGTTCTCTTGTTTCTTTTGTTTTATTTGTTTGAACACACACTTGTAGGTATGAGCTAAACAAATAATCCAAATGGTGAACCAAAACCAAAAGAACAAGTTGGGAGAAGAAGGTGAGGTGTTGTAGATTGTTTGAATTTATCTAATGATTTGAATTCAAACAAGCAAGCCTTCAAGAAAACAAAAAGGATTCAAATCAAATCAAATAGAATATGGGACTGACTTGCATGGGCCATGCACAAGCGTTAAATGCCACAGTTTTAGTTGGGGAAACAACTATAAATCCTTATGAGCATATAATCCATACGTGCAACCAAATTTGAATAGAGGCCAAAACAAAATATGCAATCTTGCTTCACATATGGAGTGGAATAAAAATAAGGATAATTGAATATAAATGGGCAATGCTAATGTGTGTGTCCCACTAGATTATCATAGCCTCATATATATTCAAACATGCTCGCATATTCAAAACAACCTATATAGAAGATAATCTACTCACATAGCATGCAAAGGAGGACATGTGGCTCCACATATTAATATTGTGAAAACAATCTTTATCGCATATTGGAGAATGTATAAATAGAAGTGGATCCATCTCAATAAATATGAGCTAGATGTAAATACCAATATAATGCAATGGCTCACATATAATTAGGATGGTGGCATTTATGGATAGAACCAAATAAAGGTGGTGGAGTTGTAAAAGATATGCCCTGAACACAAGTTGGGAATGAAGAAATATATCAAGAAGCAAATACAATATATCAAGAGGCAACTACGATTAATAAGAATACAAATGCATATGAGAGAAGAACCAAAGTAAGAGGGGTTTCATATGATGCTCAAATGCAATGTGGCATGGTGACATGAGCATGATATAATGATGATGCAATAAATGATATCTAGGAAGTAGCAATATACGGACTAGACAAGTAGCATTGCAATTTTTAGACAATTGCTATGTTACAACTCTCCCCCACTAAATAAGAATCTTGCCCCGAGATTCCTACGAAAAAGAAAAGGCACAAGGGGAGGCAGGTGTTCAGAACGAAGGTGATCATCGTGTTCCCAAGTTGATGAACAACAGAATGGTGTGACCATTACACCTTGCAAAACTTTCTAGACTTGTTCTGAGTCTTGCGTTTTGGTTCTTAGAAACAAAGGACTTGAAGCATAAGGAGGTTTGTGGTGATACAAGAAGGATAGGATGAACATAGCTCCGGTGCTCTCGAGAAACATGATAAAAGAATAGAACAACTTGTTGAAAGAATTTGAAAACACAACGCATCAAGGAGAAAGAAAAGGCACATCGTTAGGGTTCAAGATCAAAAGCTGCAAGTGAGGATGATTCTTGCTCTCACCAGAAGAAAAGAGTGAGTTTGGAGAAGTATCAACCACTATGAAAATAGCATTGCTTCTTCCCTCGGATTTAAGGAATGAAGTTTAAAAACAACAGTGCCAAACAACACCATTCCTTGATCTAAACAGAATAATATTTGAATTGAGAACTTCTCGGATTAGGTTCTTCTTGCATCAGTAAGAACCAAGGATCACGCAATTGAGGTGCGGAGATATATCTTCAATAGAAGGAGGTGATGCTAGTTTATGGTGGAAGCTTGAGAAGAAGTTGAATGTTCAATATCTGGGGTTTATTATAGAGATGCTTATTGCTTTCCTTAACCATGAGGTAATTGCAATCGATTTTGTGATTGATGGCATCGACCACAATTGGTTTGATGAAGTCACAGATATATATTTTCCATCCATCTTATTTGACGCTATCGAGCACCTGTAGAATGAAGAGGACAGAGAAGATTTTGCATTTGTTTTCACCAGATCGTTGAAGATTTTGCTCCATCTAGAGATAGACGAGCCCACCAACAAGAGATTATTGATTACATTTTTGAGAGAATGCTCCGGAAAACAAGGATAGAAGTAAAAGTCTCAAAAGATAATGTCCACTTCTAACTTCCGTGGAATGAGTAAAATCGCATTAATCCACCAATCCAATGTACAAGAGTGAATGATAAGAGTAGTGGTATGGTAGCTACTCCATCCCGCACCCAAAGCATTACTCCGTACATGAATAGGAAAATAATGCAACCCAACTCTCAGAAATTGAGGCTGAAGATCTTCACAAGTAGAATTCCTAAAGCTTCGTAAGAAAACAAGGACGTGATGCATAAAATTCATCGGATCCAAAGTAGATAAGATGATGATGTTGTCAACATGTCATAAGTTCACAAACCACCAGAAAAGATACGAAGAAAATCACTAAAACAGATGATAGATTAAACAGATAGTTGAGAAAAAGCACCAAGGTCTTGAATAGATAAATAGCAAAAGATCTAAAAAGTCTTCATGGCGTCGGGCGAATTGAGGATAGAAGATAAGGCGAAAGGGTTTCAAAAAGGTTTCTTGATGAGCAGAATATCAATAGAGTTTATCATCCTTCTTGAGAATATCCGAGATAGATTTAGCAGTCTTGTGGAAGTCTTCAACAAAGCCGTGAGAATTACTTGACAAACCAAGGAAAACTCCGAAGTTGATTGGATTATTATGATGGGTGAATATTAACAATTGATTTTGATGATTCCTGGATTGTAGAAATATTTTTAGCAGAAGGACGTGGTCGAGATAGGTGACTTTAGAAAGTCGGGATTTACACTTAGAGAACTTTGCACAGATGCGGTGTTCTTGAAGCTTGAGAGGATGAAAAGAGGTTCTTCATGTTCTTCCATTGATATAGAATAGGCAAGAATATCGACAAGATATACCACCAAGAATTAACAACATATTCCAAGAATTCGAAGTTCATGAAGCGAGAGAAACAAACAAATGCTCAAAATAGTTTCTAAGCTCAACACGCTTCGAACGATCAACAGTAAGATCAAGGATTCATGTTGAAGAGATGTGTTGGAATAATAGGTTATCTGATCTTTCGGAATATATAAGAGGTGTTGAGTTGTCCACATAGTTGAACCGATGATAACTCATAGATTAAGCAAAGCTATCCGATATGAAGGGATGAGATTCTCTCATATCAAAGGGAACCTTGCAGATATGGAGTTCAATAGGATATGAAGCATGACAATTGGATGAAAATCCACATAAGCACATTAAGAAACCTCCATATTGCCGAAGATACTTGAATATGATATAGATATGATCATTGTATAACTTAAAATCACAAGAGATAACCGCCATCATTTGGAGGATTAGATTGATAGAATTGGCCATATTCCACTCATGATAAGCATCCTATAGCAATACCAAGAACTCAGTTACAATCAAAGCATCGGATCGACGCAAGTTATGCATTTAGCCCAAAAGAATTGAAGATGAAATGAAAACTCCAGAATGAAGCACCGGTAGCAAAAGATTGAGTTAGCATGGACATGACAATAAATAAGGTGAATAATGTATCACACAGGACTGGAAAGGAGTGTGGAAACACAGATGTATCAAAGAAAAAATGCGCATTTTTCGGTATTAAAATACCAACTAGATGTGCTAACCCCCTTAATAGATAGAGATTAGCAACTCCACATTCAGTGAAAGCATGCAGATAGGAAGAACACCCTTAAAAAGATCATATCGGTTAACAAAGAGTCGGATAGATCATGTAGGTTTACAAAAGACGGTCGGTGTGGAATGTACCAACAGTTGATAACCAAAGATAGATTGCGAAGTAAAGTTGGATGCAACAGATAGACAAGGGATTAACACATCCTATCCTACTACAGATACCCCGAACATGTGAATCCTAGTTTTAATTTTATAAGAGGATAAACAGATGTTACACTTCCTTGCCAGAATAGTTTGGGTGGGTGGGTAAGAAAAAAATGGAAGCAGTCCTACTCTCACGTTTAGTTTTTTCCCTAGTCTACATAGCTACCAAAATATTTCTAGACCAACAACGACCATCTTAGCAAACACCCTAAAGGGAAGAATGGCTCTGATACCAATTTTAATACCTCGGACACTACACCCTAAGCAACAAGCCGGTATGATCCAAAAGTGGATAGGACGTACTACCATGAGGTTCCACAGCCACACATAGTAGGTCCACCTCGTGGAGCACTTCACGGTACCATCCAACCATCCCAACCACTTTTATGATCATAGCTTCATGTGCGAGCGATGTAGTCGATAGGTGAAGCGATTAAAAACATACACAAATGAGTATGTATGTCAGCGACATACAATAGTATATCAGAGCCAGACCATCTAAAAACAATAGAAATGGAAATATTCAACGACATACGGCAGGATCCAAATATCCTAGATAGATATAATAGTTTAGGATACATCATCATACATCACACATCAGAGTATCAAGCGGAAGAGAAAACAAGATCCGAGTATAGATTAAGAAGTAAATCGGCATAAGATGCCACAAAAATAAGTACATCGCACGCACAGATCTCACGGATCTCCATCCCCGGAATCCCTACATCTGATAGTCATTGCCAGCTTCATCGGTCTCTTCGACCCAATAACCTTCTTGAGAGTATACATGTCCATCTAAACCAACTATTTATCGTGTGAGACCCTAGGGGTACTCAGCAAGTCTTAATGCATCTAAATGGAACAACTTGGGGTTGACTCAATGGTAGAAAAACATAATATGTAAAAAGTTCTATAGAGATACACTACACATCTGCCCAACCAGAGATGGATGGATGCTCGTTAATTAGCTACAACAGTTATATGAGTAACATAAATAAACATCATCGCCCCTTTCTCGCTTACCGACGAGAAGAGGGAAGAACATCCCATTCGTTGGCAATTTTATTAACCATTCCATGAATGTTGCACTATTTACCACTGTTCAAAAAATCGTCCGAATCAGCGATTAATAGGCCGATTAATCGCTACTAGGGACCTAACCGTGTCAATTACCATTAATCTATTGTGTTAATCCTTTAGCCCGACTAATAGCTCTGATAGACCGATTACTAGGTATATTCCCGATTAACTACTACACTTGGTCAAAAAAGTTGCAAAATTTTCAACGCATATCGCCTGTCCAACCGCTAGCCCGCTCCAATGAAGTAGGTTTTGCGAAGCTCCTGCTCGATTTCCTGATGTCACCAGCCAGTACCCTGGGTAGGTGGTGGGAGAAGAGCAACTTCAAAGGTCAGAGGAGAAGCGCATGTGTTTTAGTGGGCTTTTGGGCTTTAGATAAGTATGGTTGGGCATATAAAGGCCCATATACTATTTATTTCTTATATACTACATGTGTTTTAGGTGCTAGTTTGTGTAGTTTACACCGATTAATAGCCGACCGATTAAATCAGTTAATCATCCGAATTCCGATTAGTCGCTACTCCCAAGCCGACCGAGCAGTTAACGATTACCGATTTCCTCACCATTGCTATTTACTAGTCATGCTTTAGACAAATAAAAGGTGGTACTTTAGTTATGCTTGTTTATGATCGAGAAACTATGCTCCAAGTCGTCCATAACCGCAGACACGGCTTTCAGAAAGATTTACCTTGCAGGGGTGCACAAATAACAACACACACATGATCAACCTCAGGAATAACCAAATAAAAAGCAACGAGGCCTCACGACAATGCATTCACATGATTCGTAAATAATTTCAGGGGGCCAATCGAATAAGCTACCCGCAACGAAGTTGGTCGGCTTAGATACAGACCCAGGGTTTGCCAGAACGGCTGTAAATTACTGGGAACCCAAAAATGTGATTGGGCTTGTCTATACGGAGAAATCGTGCCAGTGATCGTAAACAGTATAGGTGCTCCATGCGCAATAGTAAATAAAGACGTAAAGCATCGCATAAGTACAGGATAGTAATAAAGCCTCAAACTAGTTTGTGGCCCAAGGAATAATGTGTGAATCAAGCTTCGGCGAAGGGGGATCCATAGAGTCTCTCAAATGTGGATAGTGCGAATAGTCAAGGAACGGGAATCAAGTACTCGGGGTCCTACGGGAGACAAGTGGGCGTGGAAGAACCAAATAACTACTATTACCCACCGGTGCCTCTTTCTTTAGTTATCGCATTACTACACAGTTTAAGTTGTTTAGGTACCTCGTTATTCAAAGACTCGCACAAACCCTACACATGTAGTTCTACGAATCGCATGGCTCAAACAACTCCTATAGTAATGGCTCATAGGATCGAGGGTACAAGTTTTAGTGGGGTTTAAAAGTAAAGGTTATGCAGTACTTGGGATTTAATTTAATGTAATCGCGACTCAATGATGCAAGAATAAGATAGAAGCATGGGGAATTGCTTTCCCGTCGAATCAGCAGGTGGGTAACCGGGATCCGGGTAGTACTCTTGGTTATCCTGATAATTCCCTTGCTCAGTGTCTCTCCAGATAAAAACAAACACACATGCAATGACTCTAGCTGTGGTTTGTGAAAAGAACAGCCACGCAATGACTCTAGTTGTGGTTTGTGAAAAGAACAGACCTGCAATGACACTGGTGGATCCATGTGTGGTTTGTGAGAAGAACACACATGCAATGACTCTGGCTATGGTTCATGAAAAGAAAACACATCCAATGACAATGGTGTATCCTTATGTAGTTTGTGGAATGAACAGACATGCAATGACTCTATTTGTCATTCATGAAAAGAACACACATGCAATCAGACTCGTGGATCCATGTGTGGTTTGTGGAAAGAACAGACATGCAATGGCACTGGTGTGGTTCATCAAAAGAGCAGACATGCAATGACACTGGTGGATCCATGTGTGGATTGTGAGAAGAACACACATGAAATGACACTGGTTGTGGTTCATGAAAAGAACACACATCCAATGACACTGGTGGATCCTTATGTGGTTTTTGAAAAGAACACACATGCAATGACTCTAGCTATGGTTCATGAACAGAACACACATCCAGTGACACTGGTGGATCCATGTGTGGTTTGTGGAAAGAACAGACGTGCAATGACTCTAGCTATGGTTTGTGAAAAGAACAGACATGCAATGACACTGGTGGATCCATGTGTGATTTGTGAGAAGAACACATATGAAATGACACTGGGTGTGGTTCATGAAAAGAACACACATCCAATGACACTGGTGTATCCTTATGTGGTTTGTGAGAAGAACGGACATGCAATGACTCTAGCTGTGGTTCATGAAAATAACAGACATGCAATGACACTGGTGGATCCATGTGTGGTTTGTGATAAGAACACACATGCAATGACACTGGGTGTGGTTAATGAAAAGAACAGACATGCAACGACACTGGTGGATCCATATGTGGTTTGTGGAAAAACAGACATGCAATGACTCTAGTTGTGGTTCATGAAAAGAACATACATCCAATGACATTGGCGGATCCATATGTGGTTTGTGGAAAGAACAGACATGCAATCAATCTAGCTGTGGTTCATGAAAAGAACAGACATGCAATGACTCTAGATATGGTTCATGAAAAGAACACATACCCAGTAAAACTGGTGGATCCATGTGTGGTTTGTGGAAAGAACAGACATGCAATGCCTCTAGCGGTGGTTTGTGAAAAGAACACACATCCAATGATACTGGTGGATCCATGTGTGGTCTGTGGAAACAACAGACATGCAATGACTCTAGCATGGTTCATGAAAAGAACAGACATGCAATGACACTGGTGGATCCATGTGTGGTTTGTGGGAAGAACATACATGCAATGACTCTGGTTGTGGTTCATGAAAAGAAAAGACATGCAATGACTCTGGTTGTGGTTCATGAAAAGAACACACATGGAATGACACTGGTGGATCCATGTGTGGTCTGTGGAAAATACAGACATGCAATGACTCTGGCTGTGGTTAACGAAAAGAGCAGACATGCAATGACGCTGGTGGATCCATGTATGGGTTGTGATAAGAACAGACATGCAATGACACTGGGTGTGGTTAATAAAAAGTGCAGACATGCAATGACACTGGTGGATCCATGTGTGGTTTGTGACAAGAACACACATGTAATGACAATGGGTGTGGTTCATGAAAAGAACACTCATCCAATGACACTGGTGGATCCATATGTGGTTTGTGGAAAGAACAGATATGGAATGACTCTAGCTGTGGTTTGTGAAAAGAACATACATCCAATGACTCTAGCTGTGGTTTGTGAAAAGAACACACATCTGGTGACACTGGTGCATCCATATGTGGTTTGTGGAAAGAACAGACATGCAATGACTCTAGCTATGGTTTGTGAAAAGAACAGACATGCAATGAAACTGGTGGATCCATGAGTGGTTTGTAAGAAGAACATACATGCAATGACACTAGGTGTGGTTCATGAAAAGAACACACAACCAATGACACTGGTGGATCCATATGTGGTTTGTGAAAACAACACATATCCAATGACTCTGGGTGTGGTTCATGAAAAGAACACACATCCTACGACACTGGTGGATACATATGTGGTTTTTGGAAAGAACAGACATGCAATGACACTGGGTGTGGTTCATGAAAAGAACACACATCCAATGACACTTGTGGATCCTTATTTGGTTTGTGGAAAGAACAGACATGCAATGACACTAGGTGTGGTTAATGAAAAGAACAGAAATGTAATGACACTAGTGGATCCATGTGTGGTTTGTGAGAAGAACACACATGCAATGACACCAGTTGTGGTTCATGAAAAGAACACACATCCAGTGATACTAGTGGATCCATATGTGGTTTGTGAGAAGAGCAGACATGCAATGACGGTAACTATGGTTCATGAAAAGAAGAGACATGCAATGACTCCAGCCGTGGTTCATGAAAAGAACACACATCCAGTGACACTAGTGGATCCATGTGTGGTTTGTGGAAAGTATAGACATGCAATGACTCTAGTTGTGGTTTCTGAAAAGAACACACATCCAATGACACTGGTGGATCCATGTGTGGTTTGTGGAAAGAACATACATGCAATGACTCTAGCTCTGGTACATGAAAAGAATAGACATGCAATGACTCTGGTGGATCCATGTGTGGTTTGTGAGAATAACTCACATGCAATGACACTAGGTGTGGTTAATGAAAATAAAAGCATGCAATGACACTGGTGGATGTGGTTTGTGGAAAAATAGACATGCAATGACTCTAGTTGTAGTTCACGAAAAGAACACACATCCAATGACATTGGTGGATCCATATGTGGTTTTTGGAAAGAACGGACATGCAATGACTCTAGCTGTGGTTCATGAAAAGAACAGACATGCAATGACTCTAGCTATGGTTTGTGAAAAGAACACGCTTCCAATGACACTGGTGGATCCATGTGTGGTTTGTGGAAAGAATAGACATGCAATGACTCTAGCTGTGGATTGTGAAAAGAACACACATCCAATGACACTGGTGGATCCATGTGTGGTTTGTGGAAAGAACAGACATGCAATGACTCTAGCTGTGGTTCATGAAAAGAAAAGACATGCAATGACACTGGTGTATCCATGTGTGGTTTGTGGAAAGAATAGACATGCAATTACTCTAGTTGTGGTTTGTGAAAAGAACACACATCCAATGATACTGGTGGATCCATGTGTGGTCTGTGGAAATAACAGACATACAATGACTCTAGCTGTGGTTCATGAAAAGAACATACATGCAATGACACTGGTAGATCCATGTGAGGTTTGTGAAAAGAACACACATGCAATGACACTGGGTGTGGTTAATGAAAAGAACATACATGCAATGACACTTGTGGATCCATATGTGGTTTGTGGAAAAAAAGACATGCAATGACTCTAGTTGTGCTTCATGAAAAGAACACACACCCAATGACATGGGTGGATCCATATGTGGTTTGTGGAAAAAACAGACATGCAATGACTCTAGTTGTGGTTCATGAAAAGAACAAACATGCAATGACTCTAGCTGTGGTTCATGAAAAGAACACACATCTAGTGACACTGGTGGATCCATGTGTGGTTTGTGGAAAGAATAGACATGCAATGACTCTAACTATGGTTTGTGAAAAGAACACACATCACATGACACTGGTGGATCCGTGTGTGGTTTGTGGAAAGAACAGACATGCAATGACTCTAGTTGTGGTTCATGAAAAGAACAAACATGCAATGACACTAGTGGATCCATGTGTGGTTTGTGGGAAGAACATACATGCAATGACTCTGGTTGTCGTTCATGAAAAGAAAACACATGCAATGACTCAGTTTGTGGTTCATGAAAAGAACACACATGCAATGACACTGGTGGATCCATGTGTGGTTTATGGAAAGAAGAGACATGCAATTACTCTGGCTGTGGTTAATGAAAAGAGGAGACATGCAATGACACTGGTGGATCCATGTGTGGTTTGTGAGAAGAACAGACATGCAATGACACTGGGTGTGGTTAATGAAAAGAGCAGACATGCAATGACACTGGTGGATCCATTCGTTGTTTGTGAGAAGAACACACATGTAATGACATTGGGTGTGGTGCATGAAATGAACACTCATCCAATGACACTGGTGGATCCATATGTGGTGTGTGGAAAGAACAGACATGGAATGACTCTAGGTATGGTTTGTGAAAAGAACAGACATGCAATGACTCTAGCTGTGGTTTGTGAAAAGAACACACATAAAGTGACACTGGTGGATCCATATGTGGTTTGTGGAAAGAACACACATGCAATGACTCTAGCTGTGGTTTGTGAAATGAACAGACATGCAATGACACTGGTGGATCCATGTGTGGTTTGCGAGAAGAACACACATGCAATTACACTAGATGTGGTTCATGAAAAGAACACACATCCAATGACACTGGTTAATCCTTCTGTGGTTTGTGAAAAGAACACACATGCAATGACTCTAGGTGTGGTTCATGAAAAGGACACACATCCAATAACACTGGTGGATCCATATGTGGTTTGTGGAAAGAACACACATGTAATGACACTGTGTGGTTCATGAAAAGAACACACATCCAATGACACTGGTAGATCCTTATGTGGTTTGTGGAAAAAACAAACATGCAATGACACTGGGTGTGGTTAATGAAAAGAACGGGCATGTAATGACACTGGTGGATCCATGTGTGGTTTGTGAGAATAACACACATGCAATGACACTGGTTGTGGTTCATGAAAACAACACACATCCAGTGACACTAGTGGATCCATATGTGGTTTGTGAGAAGAATAGACATGCGATGACTCTAGTTGTGGTTCATGAAAAGAATACACATGCAATGACTCTAGCTGTGGTTCATGAAAAGAACACACATCCAGTGACACTGGTGGATCCATGTGTGGTTTGTGGAAAGAATAGACATGCAATGACTCTAGCTGTGGTTTGTGAAAAGAAAACACATCCAATGACACTGGTGGATCCATTTGTGGTTTGTGGAAAGAACAGAAATGCAATGACTCTAGCTGTGGTTCATGAAAAGAAAAGACATGCAATGACATTGGTGGATCGATGTGTGGTTTGTGGGAAGAACAAACATGCAATGACTCTGGTTGTGGTTCATGAAAAGAAAACACATGCAATGACACTGGTGGATGTGGTTTGTGGAAAAACAGACATGCAATGATTCTAGTTGTAGTTCATGAAAACAACACACGCCCAATGACATTGGTGGATCCATATGTGGTTTTCGGAAAGAACAGACATGCAATGACTCTAGCTTTGGTTCATGAAAAGAACAGATATGCAATGACTCTAGCTGTGGTTTGTGAAAACAACACACATCCAATGACACTAGTGGATCCATGTGTGGATTGTGGAAAGAATAGACATATAATGACTCTAGCTGTGGTTTGTGAAAAGAACACACATCCAATGACACTGGTCGATCCATGTGTGGTTTGTGGAAAGAACAGACATGCAATGACTCTAGCTGTAGTTCATGAAAAGAACATACATGCAATGACACTAGTGGATCCATGTGTGGTTTGTGGAAAGAATAGGCATGCAATGACTCTAGCTATGGTTTGTGAAAAGAAAACACATCCAATGACACTGGTGGATCCAAGTGTGGTTTGTGGAAAGAATAGACATGCAATGACTCTAGTTGTGGTTCATGAAAAGAACATACATGCAATGACAATGGTGGATCCATGTGTGGTTTGTGAGAAGAACACACATGCAATGACACTGGGTGTGGTTAATGAAAAGAACAAACATGCAATGACACTAGTGGATCCATATGTGGTTTGTGGAAAAACAGACATGCAATGACTCTAGTTGTGGTTCATGAAAAGAACACACACCCAATGACATTGGTGGATCCATATGTGGTAAAGAATAGACATCCAATGACTCTAGCTATGGTTCATGAAAAGAACAAACATGCAATGACTCTAGCTGTGGTTCCTGAAAAGAACACACATCTAGTGACACTGGTGGATCGATGTGTGGTTTGTGGAAAGGATAGACATGCAATGACTCTAATTGTGGTTTGTGAAAAGAACACACATCCAATGACACTAGTGGATCCATGTGTGGTTTGTGGAAAGAATAGACATGCAATGACTCTAGCTGTGGTTCATGAAAAGAACATACATGCAATGACACTAGTGGATCTGTGTGTGGTTTGTGGGAAGAACATACATGCAATGACTCTGGCTGTGGTTCATTAAAAGAAAACACATGCAATGACTCTGGTTGTGGTTCGTGAAAAGAACACACATGTAATGACATTGGTGGATCCATGTGTGTATTGTGGAAAGAACAGACATGCAATTACTCTGGTTGTGGTTAATGAAAAGAGAAGACATGCAATGACACTGGTGGATCCATGTGTGGTTTGTGAGAAGAACAGACATGCAATGACACTGGGTATGATTAATGAAAAGAGCAGACATGCAATGACACTGCTGGACCATGCATGGTTTGTGAGAAGAAAACACATGCAATGACACTGGGTGTGGTTCATGAAAAGAACACTCATCCAATGACACTGGTGGAACCATATGTGGTTTGTGAAAAGAACAGACATGCAATGACTCTAGCTGTGGTTTGTGAAAAGAACAGACATGCAATGACTCTAGCTATGGTTTGTCAAAAGAACACACATCCAGTGACACTGGTGGATCGATATGTGGTTTGTGGAAAGAACACACATGCAATGACTCTAGTTGTGGTTTATGAAATGAACAGACATGTAATGACACTGGTGGATCCATGTGTGGTTTGTGAGAAGAACACACATGCAATGACACTGGGTGTGATTCATGAAAAAAAACACATCCAATGACACTGGTGGATCCTTCTATGGTTTGTGAAAAGAACACACATGCAATGACTCTGGGTGTGGTTCATGAAAAGGACACACATCCAATAACACTTGTGGATCCATATATGGTTTGTGGAAAGAACAGACATGCAATGACACTGTGTGTGGTTCATGAAAAGAACACACGTCCAATGACACTGGTGGATCCTTATGTGCTTTGTGGAAAAAATAGACATGCAATGACACTGGGTGTGGTTAATGAAAAGAATGGACATGTATTGACACTGCTGGATCCATGTGTGGTTTGTGAGAATAACACACATGTAATGACACTGGTATGTGGAAAGAACAGACATGCAATGACACTGGTTAATGAAAATTACAGACATGCAATGACACTGGTGGATCCATATGTGGTTTGTGGAAAAACAGACATGCAATGACTCTAGTTGTGGTTCATGAAAAGAACACACACCCAATGACATTGGTGGATCCATATGTTGTTTGTGGAAAGAACAGACATGCAATCACTCTAGCTGTGGTTCATGAAAAGAATAAACATGCAATGACTCTAGTTGTAGTTCATGAAAAGAACACACATCTAGTGACACTTGGGTATCCATGTGTGGTTTGTGGAAAGAATAGACATGCAATGACTAACTGTGGTTTGTGAAAAGAACACACATCCAATGACATTGGTGGATCCATGTGTGGTTTGTGGAAAGAACAGACATGCAATGACTCTAGTTGTAGTTCATGAAAAGAACAGACATGCAATGACACTAGTGGATCCATGTGTGGTTTGTGGGAAGAACATACATGCAATTACTCTGGTTGTCGTTCATGAAAAGAAAACACATGCAATGACTCAGTTTGTGGTTCATGAAAAGAACACACATGCAATGACACTGGTGGATGTGGTTCATGAAAAGAAAACACATGCAATGACCCTGGTTGTGGTTCATGAAAAGAACACACATGCAATGACACTAGTGGATCCATGTGTGGTTTGTGGAAAGAACAGACATGCAATTATTCTGGCTGTGGTTAATGAAAAGAGAAGACATGCAATGACACTAGTGGATCCATGTGCGGTTTGTGAGAAGAACACACATGTAATGACACTGAGTGTCGTTAATGAAAAGAGCAGACATACAATGACACTGGTGGATCCATGCGTGGTTTGTGACAAGAACACACATGCAATGACATTGGGTGTGGTTCATGAAAAGAACACTCATCCAATGACACTGGTGGATCCATATGTGGTTTGTGGAAAGAACAGACATGCAATGACTCTAGATGTGGTTTGTGAAAAGAACAGACATGCAATGACTCTAGTTGTGGTTTGTCAAAATAACACACATCCAGTGACACTGGTGGATCCATATGTGGTTTGTGGAAAGAACACACATGCATTGACTCTAGCTGTGGTTTGTGAAATGAATAGACATGCAATGACACTGGTGGATCCATGTGTGGTTTGTGAGAAGAACACACATGCAATGACACTAGGTGTGGTTCATGAAAAGAACACACATCCAATGACACTGGTGGATCCTTCTATGGTTTGTGAAAATAACACACATGCAATGACTGTGGGTGTGGTTCATGAAAAGGAAACACATCCAATAACACTGGTGGATCCATATGTCGTTTGTGGAAAGAACAGACATGCAATGACACTGTGTGTGGTTCATCAAAAAGAACACACATCCAATGACACTGGTGGATCCTTATGTGGTTTGTGGAAAAACCAGACATGCAATGACATTGGGTGTGGTTAATGAAAAGAACGGACATGTATTGACACTGGTGGATCCATGTGTGGTTTGTGAGAATAACACACATGCAATGACACTGGTTGTGGTTCATGAAAAGAACACACATCCGGTCACACTGGTGGATCCATATGTGGTTTGTGAGAAGAATAGACATGCAATGACTCTAGTTGTGGTTCATGAAAAGAACAAACATGCTATGACTCTAGTTGTGGTTCATGAAAAGAACACACATCGAGTGACACAGGTGGATCCCTGTGTAGTTCATGAAAACAACAGACATGCAATGACTCTAGCTGTGGTTTGTGAAAATAACACATGACAGTGGTGGATCCATGTGTAGTTTGTGGAAAGAATAGACATGCAATGACTCTATCTGTGGTTTGTGAAAAGAACACACATCCAATGACACGGGTGGATCCATGTGTGATTTGTGGAAAGAACAGACATGCAATGACTCTAGCAATGGTTCATGAAAAGAACATATATGCAATGACACTGGTGGATCCATGTGTTGTTTGTGGAAAGAATAGACATGCAATGACTCTAGCTATGGTTTGTGAAAAGAACACACATCCAATGATACTGGTGGATCCATGTGTGGTTTGTGGAAAGAATAGACATGCAATGACTCTAGCGGTGGTTCATGGAAAGAACATACATGCAATGACACTGGTGGATCCATGTGTGGTTTGTGAGAAGAACACACATGCAATGAAACTGGGTGTGGATAATGAAAAGAACAGACATGCAATGACACTGGTGGATCCATATGTGGTTTCTGGAAAAACACACATGCAATGACTCTAGTTGTGGTTCATGAAAAGAACACGCACCAATAACATTGGTGGATCCATATGTGGTTTGTGGAAAGAATGGACATGCAATGACTCTAGATGTCGTTCATGAAAAGAATAAACATGCAATGATTCGAGATGTGGTTCATGAAAAGAACACACTTCTAGTGACACTAGTGGATCCATTTGTGGTTTGTGGAAAGAATAGACATGCAATTACTCTAATTGTGGTTTTGAAAAGAACACACATCCAATGACACTGGTGGATCCATGTGTGGTTTGTGGAAAGAACAGACATGCAATGACTCTAGTTGTGGTTCATGAAAAGAACATACATGTAATGACACTAGTGGATCCATGTGTGGTTTGTGCGAAGAACATACATGCAATGACTCTGGCTGTGGTTCATGAAAAGAAAACACATGCAATGACTCTGGTTGTGGTTCATGAAAAGAACACACATGCAATGACATTCGTGGATCCATGTGTGGTTTGTGGAAAGAACAAACATGCAATTACTCTGGCTGTGGTTAATGAAAAGAGAAGACATGCAATGACACTGGTGGATCCATGTGTGGTTTGTGAGAAGAACAGACATGCAATGACACCGGGTGTGGATAATGAAAAGAGCAGACATGCAATGACACTGGTGGATCCATGCGTGGTTTGTGAGAAGAACACACATGCAATGACATTGGGTGTGGTTCATGAAAAGAACACTCATCCAATGACACTGGTGGATCCATATGTGGTTTGTGGAAAGAAAAGACATGCAATGACTCTAGCTGTGGTTTGTGAAAAGAACACACATGTAATGACTCTGGGTGTGGTTCATGAAAAGAACACACCTCCAATGACACTGGTGGATCCATATGTGGGTTGTGGAAAGAACAGACATGCAATGACACTGGGTGTGGTTCATGAAAAGAACACACATCCAATGACACTGGTGGATCCTTATGTGGTTTGTGGAAAAACCAGACATGCAATGACACTGGGTGTGGTTAATGAAAAGAACGGACATGTAATGACACTTGTGGATCCATGTGTGGTTTGTGAGAATAACACACATGCAATGACACTAGTTGTGGTTCATGAAAAGAACACACATCCAGTGACACTGGTGGATCCATATGTGGTTTGTGAGAAGAATAGACATGCAATGACTCTAGTTGTGGTTCATGAAATGAACAGACATGCAATGAATCTAGCTGTGGTTCATGAAAAGAACACACATCTAGTGACATTGGTGGATCCATGTGTGGTTTGTGGAAAGAAGAGACATGCAATGTCTCTAGCTATGGTATGTGAAAAGAACACGCATCAATTGACACCAGTGGATCCATGTGTGGTTTGTGCAAAGAACAGACATGCAATGACTCTAGCTGTGGTTCATGAAAAGAAAAGACATGCAATGACAATGGTGGATCGATGTGTGGTTTGTGGGAAGAAGAAACATGCAATGACTCTGGTTGTGGTTCATGAAAAGAAAAAACATGCAATGACTGTGGCTGTGGTTCATGAAAATAACACACATGCAATGACACTGGTTTATCCATGGGTGGTTTGTGGAAAGAACAGACATGCAATGACTCTGGCTATGGTTAATGAAAAGAGTAGACATGCAATGACACTGGTGGATCCATGTGTGGTTTGTGAGAAGAACACACATGCAATGACACTGGGTGTGGTTCATGACAAGAACACACATCCAATGACACTGGTGGATCCTTATGTGGTTTGTGAAAAGAACACACATGCAATGACTCTAGTTGTGGTCCATGAAAAGAACACACATGCAATCACACTGGTGGATCCATGTGTTGTTTGTGGAATGAACACACATGCAATGACACTAGTGTGGTTCATGAGAAGAACACACATGCAATGTCACTCGTGGATCAAATGCGGTTTGTGGAAAGAACAGACATGCAATGACTCTAGTTGTGGTTTTCGTAAATAATAGACATGCAATGACTCTTGCTGTGGTTTGTGAAAAGAACAGACATGCAATGACACCGGTGGATCCATGTGTGGTTTCTGAGAAGAACACACAGGCAATGACACTGGGTGTGGTTCATGAAAAGAACACACATCAAATGACACTGGTGGATCCTTATGTGGTTTTCGGAAAGAACATACATGCAATGACTCTAGTTGTGGTTCATGAAAAGAATAGACATCCAATGACACTTGTGGATCCATATGTGGTTTGTGGAAAGAACGAACATGCAATGAATCTAGCTGTGGTTTGTTAAAATAACAGACATGTAACGACTCTGGCTATGGTTCATGAAAAGAAAACACATCAAATGACAATGGTGTATCCTTATGTGGTTTGCGAAAAGAACAGACATGCAATGACTCTAGTTGTGGTTCATGAAAAGAACACACATCCAATCACACTGGTGGATCCATGGGTGGTTTGTGGAAAGAACAGACATGAAATGACACTGGTAGGGTTCATTAGAAGAGTGGACATGCAATGACACTGGTGGATCCATGTGTGGTTTGTGAGGAGAACACACATTCAATGACACTGGGTGTGGTTCATGAAAAGAACACACATCCAATGACACAAGTGGATCCCTATGTGGTTGGTGAAAATAACGCACATGCAATGACTCTAGTTGTGGTTCATGAAAAGAACACACATCCAAAGACACTTGTGGATCCATATGTGGTTTGTGGAAAGAATAGACATGCAATGACTCTAGCTGTGGTGTGTGAAAAGAACACACATGCAATGACTCTAGCTGTGGTTCATGAAAAAAACACATCTAGTGACAATGGTAGATCCATATGTGGTTTGTGGAAAGAACATACATGCAATGACTCTAGTTGTGGTTTGTGAAATGAACAAACATGCAATGACACTAGTGGATCCATGTGTGGTTTGTGAGAAGAACACGCATGCAATGACTCTGGCTGTGGTTCATGAAAAGAACACACATCCAATGACACTGGT
This sequence comes from Avena eriantha, assembly GCA_910589775.1. Taxonomy (NCBI): domain Eukaryota; kingdom Viridiplantae; phylum Streptophyta; class Magnoliopsida; order Poales; family Poaceae; genus Avena; species Avena eriantha. The sequence goes on from OU342743.1 coordinate 354,848,420, forward strand.
GTATCCTTATGTGCTTTGTGAGAAGAACAGACATGCAATGACTCTAGCTGTGGTTCATGAAAAGAAAATACATGCAATGACACTGTTGGATCCATGTGTGGTTTGTGAGAAGAACAGACATGCAATGACTCTGGTTGTGGTTCATGAAAAGAACACACATCTAATGACACTAGTGGATCCATTTGTGGTTAGTGGAAAGAATAGACATGCAATGACTCTAGCTGTCATTCATGAAAAGAACAGACATGCAATGACACTGGTGGATCCATGTGTGGTTTGTGGGAAGAACAGACATGCAATGACTCTGGTTGTGGTTCATGAAAAGAAAACACATGCAATGACACTAGGTGTGGTTCATGAAAAGAACACATATGTAGTGACACTGGTGGATCCATGTGTGGTTTGTGGAAAGAACAGACATGCAATGACTCTGGCTGTGATTCATGAAAACAACACACATCCAACGACACTGGTGGATCCATGTGTGGTTTGTGGAAAGAACAGACATGCAATGAATCTAGTTGTGGTTCATGAAAAGAACGGTCATGCGATGACACTGGTGGATCCATGTGTGGTTTGTGGCAAGAACAGACATGCAATGACTCTGGTTGTGGTTCATGAAAAGAAAACACATGCAATGACATTGGCTGTGGTTCATGAAAAGAACACACGAGGCGAGCCCTGGCGCGAGCTGCTTCGTGCTTGGTCGGCTCTTGATGCTCGAGCTCATGGTTTGCTCCTCCGGCCCCGCCCGGCGCTATTCCTTCTGGTAGATGGCCCCCTCTGATGGTGTCTCCTACGCCACCAAAGGGAGACATTCTCTCGGCAATGCCTCATGCATTGCCGGCGAAAGGATCTTCCGGTTGATGCCTCCTGCGTCGCCTGGTGGTGGTACTTCTTGCACAACGGTGCCTTCGCCAGCATACTCTCCTGCCTCAACCACGGGGTGCGGTTGCGACGGCGGTGGTAGTGGCACAGTTATGCTTGGCCCTGGACGCGAGGTGGCACCTGCGATGTTAGTGGCACGCCGTCCATGAGGCTCGTCATCCAAGTCCCCAGTCGTAGGAAGGGCGTGGGAGCGAGTTGTAGCTGCCAAGTCTTCTGCGGCAGGGTCAGTCCTAGCGCCAGCACCTCTCTTGGGCGCCATAGCTGGTGATGGCATGGTCAATGCCGATGTTGACCACGAAGACGAAACGGAAGTCGGTGATGATGATGGTGATGACGACAAAGCTCACGAAGCTGTTAACGATGAATATGATTGCCGAATATGAAAACACCAGTGCCCCTACCTGGCGCGCCAGAGGTCGCATCTCGTCTACACTAACATCGGGGATGTTGGACACCCCCTATTTGTTCGGTAGTGGGCACGAAGCTGTTCCAGCCTCAACGTCTGCGAAGGAACCTGCTGATTCGAGCACACTGCACACACAGGGCAGACACATACATTTTTTACCCAGGTTTAGGCCACCCTTTGGCTAACAACCCTACGTCCTACTTTGGTGGATTATCTGGGGTGGATCGAGGTATAAGAAGATGATCTCTCCGGTGCCGGGGAGACGCTTTCTCTCTAGCTTCTACACTCCCTGGGCTTCCTCTTTCTTCCTTCTCTCTCTCTCTTTTCTACCTCCCTCCAAGATCTCCCAAAGTCCTCTCCAAGACCCCTCTAGATCTCTCTGCCAAAAAAACCCTCCTCCTAACTCTCGGTCAAGTGCTTCCTTTTATACACCAAGGGGAACTACAAGGGCCGGCGTTGAACACCATATGGGGTGTTCCCGGGCTCAACTGTGGGGTGCCACGTGGTCTTCGGGAAGACAGGTAGCGCTATGGCCAATGGATGGCTAGGGGAGGTGCGCATGTGCACTTCATGGCTGAGTGACAGCTCAGGCTCCGAGATGTCACTCCCGTCAGTGGCACACTTCAGCAGACTACACCACCATGATCATGTCTAGCAGCGTTGGTACATTGCCATTTCCCAAGGCTAGGCCTGACATGCCTTGTCAGCCTCAGTTGACTCTAGTTCCCGGGGCTCAGCCGAGGCCACTCCTTAGCTTCGATGTGCCCCAACCGCGTCCTTACCCACCTTCCGGGGCAGCCCTGGGAAGGAGGGATGAGATCGCCTCGCACGTCGTTGTCTTTTCCTTCATGTCTGTGCCCGGCTAGCGGATCAAGGCTTGTATCGTAGTGTTCATCTCATACATAGGCACCTACACCATAGCAGATAGTTAGTCTTCATAGGTTCATCATGCCAAGGCCATACCTGCTTGGAGCAGACGGTGCTCATATCCTTGCGATGCCCCTGTCGGCCAGGTTACGCATCCGCTGAGTCACTGACCGGTGGGTCCTGGCCCATGTGCTTCAGCACAATGTGAGGGGCCCCCGATCTCATTATGCCTACAGAAGCCCCCGGGCAAGGGCCGTCAACTTGCAATGCTGGTCGTGCTCGATGAACAGGTCATTGTCGGGTTTCGCCCTTTAGTAGCGCGTGGGCCCAGTCCACGTCACGGGAAGCGCGACATGACTAGATGATATGCTTTCCATCCCACAGAGCTGACGTGTGCGTGCCTGCGGACTCAAGTGGCTGCGGGACCGCCGAGCCACGCCTTGGCTTCCGTGGCAACCCGCATTGACTGCGCCCGCTTTGATTCCTGCAAAACAACTTTGGTGGGGCGCGATTGTTTCCCTCCTGCGAGCCGAGGGGTGAGCAACAACTGTTCCCCCTCCACGTGGGTTATAAAAGGGAGGGAAGGCATGGGGCTGTGGCTTACTCTCCACTTCCCCGCTGCCTTTCCCTTCCAACTCCCTGTTCGGTGGTGATTGCGTCGGGCAGCTCCGGTGATGACAATCATCCATCTCAGAGGGAGATGGCCCCAGCCTAGCCAGAGAAGCCGCGGTGTAGGAACTTGCATCGAGACCGCCACATCTCCTCCGTCGCTGGCGAGGGTCTCCCGCAACTGCACACTGAGGTCCCGCCACGCCGCAGTCACCGGGAAGGCGGCAACGAACAGGGAGGCCCTCCTGGTCGTCGTTCTCTGTCTCCAAGGCGGGAACGTGCCCCCACTCGCTGGGGTCTCTATGGATGGCGTGATCCTGTTGGGTACTCCCCTCCCCTGCTAATCCGTCGCAGGGAAAGTGATGACTAAACGGCGGGCCACATTGGCTTTGAGTTTCTCGTCTTCCTCCCAGTGAACTTCAAGTGATGGTTGCGCCTGCTAGCTCTGTTCGCCGAGGAGCTCAGAGATAACCCTTCATGGGAGCTCCAGGCGCGCGAGGGTAGAGGCGACTAGCCCATCTGGGACTTTCAAAGATGGGTGGATGGCACCGACAGCCAGTACTTGAGTGATGGGTGGCCGGACTGCGTGGACCACTACGAGAGGTTGGCGGCCCTCTAAAGTTTTGCTACCATAGAGGGGCCCGCTTGTCGGTGAAAATCTTCGACGACACCCTCTGCCGCAGAAGCTACTACTTGCCGATTGCCTTCGACTCGGACCTCAGCGACGCCTGAGGCGGGGAATCGCGCTGAGCAAGTGACGCATTCGCTCGCGCGAGGTGGAGGAGGGTGTGTGTAACGCCCGGAAAATATTAAAAATTAGAAATTAATTGTTATTTTTTGTGTGCATCATCATCATGACATCATCATGCATATTTTATTCGCAATTTTGACAGCAAACTATTTTGCTAAATACTATTTTTGTTTTACTAAAATATCCCTATGGTTTTGTTAAATCCGTTTCCCTTTTCTTATTTTCAAACTAAAAATAATAATATTTTCGGTCCATTGTGCGGCCATAAATGGTTTTCTTATTTCACTAAAAATAAAAATAGCAAAAACTATCTAAAGTTTTAGCGTAAAACTAGTCCCATCTAGTCTACTTTAGACTATATAAATACCATTTTTCCTTCTTTCTTATCAAACCCTAGTCCACAAATCTGTGCAAAAATCCCCACCCTTCTTCCTTTTCCTCCTTCCGCCGTCGTGCTGCTCCAGATCCTACCTGTTTTGTTGAATACCAGGCAGCCACCTCCGCTCGACCATCTGAGCAGCCTCGCGTGCATAGCATCTATTCATCTAGCCTTGGATTACGTGAGAACAAGCAACATTGCCACACAAGCATCTTCACCAAAATCCATCCAACGTCTTGATCCGCTCTTGCCCAGCTTCATGGTTACCATGCGTTGGTCAACCTGGCCAGCTGCCCTGCTCGCCGTACCTTTTTCTTCTTACCTTTTGGCACATGCACCTCATTCACTTTTCTCATATCTTTCTCCTCTACCAAAAGACAGATCTGGTTGTCCTCCTCCTCCTCCCCATATCATTTTTCACATTGATTCACCATAGAAACTTGCTCAATCTTCATTGGTTGATACTCATATGTAAGTGAAGTCTTTTACTCCTCTAGGTCTACAACATGTCCCTTTACTTCTCATCCGGCTCTCTTCCGCAAGTCGTCGTTAGAGGAAGCGTGAAGGCGTTGCTTGCATGCTCATGCACGTTGTCGGCGATACCGCCACTATATGATTGTGTTGTGGTGCATGCTTCTATTTATGCAGAGATTTCATTTGAGATGCCAATGTTTCGCTAGAATGTCGATTCATTTCTTTTCTAGCGAGTTTCTGGCACTCGCGGATGTCCTCTTTTTAGGGGAGGTCATGCCGAATTTTTTGGCGATCCACGTCCATATTTGCTCTAATTATTCTCTTCATCTTTGTACCGCGCGTAGGCGACCATGGTCCGACCACTGATCTGCAAAGCCCTCGTGGATAGGTGGATGAGATGCGTGAGGGCTGATATGGCACGCGCAAACAAGACGGAGATAAAATATCCGTGTCCTAACTACAAGCTGATGTATCTGATAAGGCACGATTCCGGAATGATGGAGTCGCACCTGCTCCGACGTAGTTTCATGGATGGCTATACTCGGTGGATATGTGATGACGAAGATGATGATGAGGATGTCAATAATGGTGAAAATAAAGATGCCGGTCACGATCACGAAGATCAAGACGCCAGCGGCAGGGCAGGTGATGATCATGAAGATCAGGGTGGCGCCGGGCATGGTCATGAAGATCAGGATGGCGCCGGGCATGGACACGAAGATGATCAAGGTGGCGCCAGGCATGAACACGAAGACCAAGGTATCGGCCATGATTCGAGCTGGCTGCGAGACCCTCATGTCCAAGATCTGCTTCTCAAGGAGACTAGTAACGCCAAAGCCGCCGCTAGAGAGAAAGCTAAGCTGGCACAAATGAAGAAAGACGTGGTCACTCCATTATTTGACGGATGCAATGACGAGGATACCCGTCTAAATATAACACGCAGGACTCTAGAGATGAAGGCGAAACACAAAATGACCGACGAATGCTTCGATGACAATATTGCATTCTAGCACGATATTCTTCCCAAGAAGGGGAACACATATCCGACTAGTATCGCCGAGGCCAACAAAGTCGCGTGCCCTCTCAATCTACTGTACGTGAAATACCACGTCTGCATAAATGATTGCATCATCTACCGGGGTGAGGACGTAGAGAAGACCACGTGTCCAGGGTGCAAGACCTCTCGATACAAGAGAGGGACCAAGAAAGCTCCTAGAAAGGTGGTTTGGTACTTTCCTCTAACTCCTCGTCTACAGTGGTATTTCGCGGACCCTAAGGAAGCAGAGCTCATGCGCTGGCACGCGGAAAGAAAGATGCCGGAAGACGATGATCCGGAGAAGGATGAAATGTTGAGGCACCCTTTGGATGCTGGCCAGTGGAAGGCGTTGGTCCTCCAATATTACCAACATTTCGGAAAAGAGTTAAGGAACCTCATGCTGGGCGTGAGCATCGATAGACTCAATCCGTTCGGAAGCCAGAGCAGCACACACAGCACCTGGCCCGTGTTTGAATGGATCTACAACCTCCCCCTGGTTGTACATGAAGAAGAAGTACGTAACCATGAGTATGCTGGTTCAAGGGCCAAAACAACCTGGTACAGACATCAATCTGTATCTCACGCTGTTGAAAGAGGAGCTGGCCACGTTATGGGTGTTGGGTCCGCAGCATAGAAAACAAAAAATTTCCTACGATGAGAACTACACGCCAAGATCTATCTACTAGGTACCAAGCAACGGGTGGACATACATCCAACGAGAACTTACCCTCGAAGACAACGAGTTTTGTTAACGAGTAGGAACTCGTGGTTGATATAGTCGTACACTTGTCGATCTCAAGATCGTGAGGAAGTCCGAGCACCACAACTCAGCAGCGCATCCGTACTCACACACACGTTCAAGCCACCGGACAACCTCCACCTCCTTGCTCCAGCGATCCAGCGGAAGCAGCAACTCCTTTCAGACGAAATGCCACCGGGAACATGTATCTCGCTAATCCGAGACCATGGGGGAATAATTCTAGAGGGGGAGAGAGATCCTTCATAAGGAGGTGTGAGGAAGAAGGAGGAAGAGGGTGGCCTTTTATAGGAGGAGGGGGGTGCCCCTCCTTCATGGCCGGCGCATGGGGGATGACTCTTCACCTCCCCCATTCATGTGGTGGTAACCCCTCCACATCAAAATGCCTCTTCACGTTCCCTTTAAAGTCCCTACTTTAAATGCATTAAATTTCTCCAAATTTAATGCTCTCTCATTTAATAAAACTCTTTTATTATTTTTATTCAGAATTTTGTTAATTAATTTTATTAACAAACATTCACATATAACCCCTTGCAATATTTTAATATCACATGCAGAACCACTTTCTGCAATTTCACCCGAAACAATATCCGGTTTCTATCGAAACAATTCCTGCACTTTGCAATTCTTTCGTCTGAAACATATGTGCTCCAAAATGGTGTCTGGTAACTCTTAAGTGTGTCACCCTACGGTTCATGAATAATGCAGATATGATTGAGACCCCTCTCCGATCAATAATCAGTAGCGGGACCTGGAGATCCGTACTGACTCCTACACATTCAACGATGACTTCTATGATCGTGAGAACCTTTAACGCTAGTAACTAAATCCCTTTGTCTCGCGATATATTACATGTCCGAGATTCGATCATCGGTATATCCATACCTAGTTTGATCTCGTTACCGGCATGCACTCTTTTCTCGTTCCCGTGATATAACATTCTAGTGATCATATCACTTGCTTGCAAGCTATCTTAATGTGATACCACCGAGAGGGCCCAGAGTATATCTATCCGTCATCGGGATTGACAAATTCCACTCTTGATCAATGATCCTCAACATAACACCTTCGTAGCACTGAACCCATCTTTATAGTCACCCTGTTACGGTGTGACGTTTGATGTTATCAAGATACTCTTCCGGTGTTAGCAATTAACATGATCTCATGGTCTAAGGATAAAGATTACTTCGTATAGTGTTATAGCAATATAAACATAATGACTTTGATCGTAATGCTATATTTCGGATGAATGTTCCTCACATCATTCAACCAATGTTGTGACCTTGTTATTAACAACATCCAATGTCCATGATCAGGAAACCTTGATCATCTTGTTAATCAACAAGCTAGTCTATAAGAGAGGTATAACTAGGAACCCTTTTTGTTTATTAAACACACATGTATTGATGTTTCCGATCAATACAATTATAGCATGCAAAATAAAAATTTATCATAAATATGGAATAAGATAATAACCACTTTATTATTGCCTCTCGGGCATATTCCCTTCGGTCTCCCAATTGCACTAGAGTCAATAATCTAGTTTGAAAAACTTTGCGTATTGAACACCTATGGCTTTCTGGTGTTGCATATATGCGATTGCTAGTGGTTAACATAATCTCCAGATCTGACAGTTTCAGGTCCGTGTGTATTTGCATGTCTTTGCATCTCTACGCATCACTCATTCTCAAATGAGATGGCATTATATAAATTTGGTCCTCTGGTGAGACCTTTAGTTCGTTCGGGTTAAAATATGTTGATATTATTGTCACACAATATATCTTCATAGTATTAGCCCACTTTGAACCACACCTAGTTTGATAACAAACTACTTAACACAAATGCCCTCCTTTGCTGCTATTATAGCAGTTGTATACTTAGCCTTTTGTTGTAGTATCCGTCACAATGTCTCAACTTTGGAATTCATCAAAATCCACCATGGAACATCCTTTCCATTACATTGTGCTACCCATAGTCTAAATTGAGATAAATTTAATTTGTATCTTGTGACAAAACTAGTATCAATGTAACACTTTACAATGAACTAACTTTAACTATTTGTCACTTATACATGATATATTGTTAGTTCTTCCAAAGCTCATAAGAATATCTTTACTATTGTCCAATGATCATCTTATGAATCATTCTGGTATGTTCTCATAACATTTAGAGCATAGGACATTTTGGATATATACATATCATCGTATAATCGATCAAAATCTTCATGTGATTTTACTCACCAAGTGTTGAAACACTTGAATCTCGATACAATCCTTTCCATGCAGCAAGAATATTTCTTGTTGTTTCCATATTGAACCCTTTCAATATCTCATATATGTACGTCTGGCATAACCATATTAGCGCCTAAATCTATCCATATAGACATTGATGCCAATATTCCGGTTTTTCCTGAGTCTTTCATTGAAATCCTATTTTAATGAAATTCTTAACTTTTGTCAATACAAGATACATCATTTCCAATCAACAATATGTCCTCTACATAATGTATTAGAAATATGTCTCCGCGCTCCCATTTAATTTCTTGCAAATGCAAACATCTTCATCATCTCCGGTGAATTTAAACTCTTTTAACAGTTTCATCATGGTGAAGATTCCAACTCCGCTATGCTTACTTCAACTATTGAAGTTTGCATGCCCTTTTAGCACCCTTTGAATTAACGAAACCCTTCGGACTATGTCTTGTACACGTCCTAGGTAACCATTCTATTAGAAGAACCTTGTTTTGTTTATTCAACTACCATATACCAAATTATATGTCGTGATTGCTACATTAATCCATCAAGACTAAATATCGCTATGAAAGATCAAATCTTGTCATAGTCAACTCCTTGAACATTGCCTTAAACTTCTTTCTGACATGTCGAATATTTCATAAATGTTAAACATCCATGTCTATTTTATAGATCCAAACACGACCGATAGGCTTTACACTATTCAGAGGGTCTTCCAAGTTCATAAACTTGATTTCTCGTGTATGGATACTATCACGGATTCTATGACTTCTAGTCATTTTATGGAGTTAGGGCCCATCATCGCTTCTTTTCATGTAGTCGGTTCATCATTGTCAAAACAATAACGACTTGCTTATCAAATCACACTATTTGATTCTTACCGACCCACACGGTTCAATAGGAACTCTAATCTCCGAGATCACACCTTTTGTAATCACGGGAGCCATGAGCATTGTGGCTGCCACCGGGAGACTTTCCGGCGCTGCGCTACTTAGCACATATAGCTAAGGTTCAATAACCTTATCAAGTTTCTATTGTCCTCCCACTTAACTTTTCGTGAAAAATTCCTTCTCAGGAAACTTAACATTCCAAGTAACAAACTCTTTTGTCCTCGGTGTTATGGAGAAATTCCCAACAAATTATTTGGGATAACCTACAAAGACGCGCTTATCCGACTTTGGTTGTAAACATTTTACTTATGCATAGCATACCAAAATTTAAGGAAAAACAATTCGGGTTTTATCCCAAACCATAACTCATATGGTGTCATTTCAATGGATCACGATGGTGCTCTTTTCAGTGTAAAAGCGGTAGTCTCTAAAGCTTCAATCCTTAAAACATAATGGCAGTTTTATAAATGACACATTTGATCTTACCTTGTCAAACATGGTTTGGTTTCATCTCTCGAATATTCCATACTCCTATGGTTTATCGGAAAAACACAAATCATGGAACGATTCCTCAAATCTTAGGTGTTTTGCTAAACATGTAACTCAAATATCTTCCTTTATGATCGAATCATAAACTCTTTATTTTCTTGTTACAATGATTTTTCACTTCATCTTGAAAGTCTTTGAACAATTTTCAAATGTTTCATACTTCTTCCTTATTAAGTAAATATATAGATATATTCACTTAAATTTCTGGAGAAAGCATATGAAGCAAAAATATCCATCGCATATGGCTACACATAATGGACTATATACATCAACATGCATAATATCCAATTATTTAGTCATCCGTTCCTCTTTGGCCTATGGACGAAGTTTCAATTATCTCGAGGAAAGTCTCACATGCGTCAATTGATCAAAATCAAAGACTCCAAAAATCCATCAACATGGAGTTTCTTCATGTTTTCTTTCAAATATAATTTAAACAGCGATGTCACTTCATAAGTGATCTTTCAATCATTTGTCTTGCAACATTTTAGCAATAGTATTTATGGATGTGATTTCTCCCACTAGACTTGCACAAGTTCATCCATCCTTTATGGAATACGGTAATTATTTGAACAACAGTTGTTCTTGTAATACCGGAACAAAAATAACAATTATTAAAACAAATCTTGAAGGCTAGGTTTGATGACAACGAAAAACACACTAACACTTTATTTGTTTTTGATGAACATCATCACTTATTCTCTTGCCAGTTTCTTAGGCCATTGCAGTTCATGAATTGCTTTGTCCTGTATGACACTTCATACCAACCAATTCGGTATCCAATACCGGTATCCAATACCTAAGAACCACATTGTTTAACAAGCAAGGAATACAACCATAACATGTATATCTTCTATATACCTAAGTTGGACATTTCCAACTTTTTCTTTTCTACCAAATATTTTATAGATTCTATTTCAGCAATTCCTTTTCCTTTTAAAAGAATCTATCAACATCAATTGTGGTGTCATTCACATGACAAATAGTACAAAGCGTATATAGTCAAATACTAATACCTTTGGACTTGCAATTTGAAGTGGATCACCATCATCAAATGTTTGGTGTTCTTTCAAAAATCCATTCTTTACTAATCTTTCAGTGTAGTAAACATTTTACTTACATCTTCTATTCATCCTTATCATGACAACTTTCATGATCAAGCTACTATAGCCTATAAGGAAGAACCGCGAGTATAATGTTAGTTCCCGAAACCTTTTGGGAGATTCGGATGCCTAGCATCTCCATCCTTCACAAATTCTCATACAATATGAGAACATGTATTTTGCTAAAATTACACTCTATCATAATGCAACCAACAACTTTGTTTCCGATATCACAATATCTTTCACACATGATGGTTTCTAAAACAATTATTTCAGCTCCTAGATAACCTCGATATTAAAACAACTTTTGAATATCAAGAATCATGGAGGCAAACATGATACTTTAGATACTAACATTGGAATTCTTACTCTTGATTTAATACTACTTATTAAACTACATGGAGTAAATAGAGTTTGATGAAAGTTTGCAATATGACTTATAAACTTTAAATTGACATTCAAAACAATACGATACCAGTTCGTAAAGTAAATATCCAGAATTCTATAGTTCTATTATCTCAATTAAAAACTAAGCAAAAGGTAGTGAACAGACGCCAATGACTATAACAAATTATGCAAATTCACTTCGATTTAGTTTATGATAAATTGAGTTCGAATAATCTAAATTAGAGATGAACTCCCACTCAAAAACGACATCCCTCGTGCCTTTTTGGTCATTACATGAACCAAATCCACTACACCAAGTCCGATCATCACGTGAGTCAGTGTAGCTTCAAAGGAGAGCATCAATATGGGCATCATATCAACTATATGACTCATGCTTAACCTTTCGGTCCGTGTTCCAAGGCCATGTCTGTACATGCTAGCCTCGCCAAGTAAGAACCTTAGTACTCGCGTGTGTAAAACTGTCTTACACCCGTTGTATGAAAGCGTAGAGTCGAGTACACCCGATCATCACGTGATGTCTCAAAACACGATCCATAGAATGGTGCATACTCAAGGAAGAACACATTTTATCTTGATATCTAAATGAGGGATCATCTTACAATGCTACAGAAAGCGCCAAACTAGCAGTATAAGATGTTAACATCTAATGTGTAAAGTGAGATGATATGGTCCATGCATTTGATCTCTATCATTTGCATCGTGGTATGATCTCTATCATTCCTTTGTGTGTCAGGCCAAGGTCTATGGAACTTACACGTTGCGTGTGTTGTAGGAGTATCTATCATACATCTCCTTACAACAATACCATATCAATACACTGGCCCAACAACGATCTAAACTAGACGCCTCTAATTTATCAATTGCAAGTTTTACGTGGCTTAGGGCTTTAGGAGATAGAACCGTTCTCACCTACGAACATGAACCACAACGAGGATAACCAAGTTATTAGCAACTCGTTGTAAATCAGATATTGACTATAGTAGGAGAGACAGACACCCGCCAGCCACTTATGCAAAACAAGTTGCATGTCAGTCGTGGAACCGGTCTCATGTACGATGACATGTAAGGTTAGTCCGGGCCGCTTCATCCCACTATGCCACCAATATCCAAAATACATAAAAGATGCAATAACATGATCATCATCGCCCACATATAAACATATGTGTACTACCCGTGCAAAGCACCTACGCATAGACCTGGCTCTGATACCACTGTTGGGTCCGTAGCATAGAAAACAAAAAATTTCCTATGATGAGAACTACACGCCAAGATCTATCTACTAGGTACAAAGCAACGGGTGGACATACATCCAACGATAACTTACCCTCGAAAACAACGAGTTTTGTTAACGAGTAGGAACTCGTGGTTGATGTAGTCGTACACTTGCTGATCTCAAGATCGTGAGGAAGTTCGAGCGCCGCAACTCAGCAGCGCATCCGTACTCGCACACATGTTCAAGCCACCGGACAACCTCCACCTCCTCGTTCCAGCGATCCAGCGGAAGCAGCAACTCCTTCCAGACGAAATGCCACCGGGAACATGTATCTCGCTAATCCGAGACCATGGGGAATAATTCTAGAGGGGGAGAGAGATCCTTCACAAGGAGGTGTGAGGAAGAAGGAGGAAGAGGGTGGCCTTTTATAGGAGGAGGGGGTGCCCCTCCTTCATGGCCGGCGCATGGGGGTGACTCTTCACCTCCCCCATTCATGTGGTGCCCTGCCCTGGCTGCTCGCGGCAAGCACGTGAGAAGGAGGAGCAAAGGTGGCCGAGGCCACCTTTATCTCTACCCCACTCCCGCACGTCACCCCATCTCCCTTCCCTATCTACTCCCTTCGCCTCACGCACCCTGGCATCGCCAGATCCACCCCAGGTCTCTGCCTCTCCCCTCCTTCTTCTTCACCGACGCCATCTCCTCTCACCGGTCACCGCGAGAACCACCGCCTTCTCCTCGTTCCAACCAGCAAGCGCGTCGTGGAGGTGGTCGAGGAGACCAAGGAGGTTCCTCTGCTTCACCCTGGACGCACCAGCGAGGAGGAGAAGCCCCACGTCTGCCGCAGCACCGCGACGTCGCTGAAACCCTAATCTCGCCGGCCGTCTGCCTCGACGTCGCCCTGCCACTCCCCAAGACGATCCGCCGCCACCAACCACCCCGCGGTGAGTCCCTCTCCCGCCTAGACATCCTCCGCCTCATCGGGAAACCCTAGCCGCGCTAGGCGTTTCACCGGGCACTCTCCGTGCGCCGTCGGCCGCTGGCGTCTGCCGCCTCTGCACCGCGCCACACCTCACCTGGCCGCTTAGTCCTCCCCTGTCAACAACACCCACCCAGCCGCACTGGTTACCATCTCCGCGCGCGAGCCCCAGGTCGCTAGATCGAGTCCCCGCCTCGGCACGCCGCGCACCGCGCGCGTCAGACAGGTCCATCAGAGAACGAGAGGAGAAGATCCACAGTGCCCCCCCCGTTTTGCAAATAGCCCCCTCTGTTAACTCTCGCTCGACCCGCGGTACTCGCGAGCCCCACCAGTCAGCCTCCCTGTCCATTTTACAAAAACGCCCCTGTAGTTTTGAACACCCAACTTGCGATCCAGCACGCTCCCCACCTATCAGCCTCTGTGGGTTCACCCACTGTCACGTGGGCCTCTAGCCGCTGGCCCACCTGTCAATCGCAGCGGCTAGGTAGCGCCGTGGTGAGAAAAGCTTGCGTCTGTGCAACGTTGACCGCTGGGCCTAGTTAGCGCCGGCCCCATCCGTCAGTGTCTTGGGCTAGAATCCCCTGAGTGTAAAAAAGGTTCTGGCGAATTTCTGTTTAAATAAAAATGATTTCAGTAATTGTTTAAATTCAAATTCAAACCAGATTTTAAATAACTTTCAAATTATAAAGCCAAATAATACAAATAATATATGTTTTGAATCAGAAAAATATGAGGAATTCAAATATGCCATTCAAAATATTATTTAAACACTTTAAAAGTTCGAGATCATTAAAATTACAATAAAATGCCCTTTTCTTAATAAATTAATAACTTTAAATCTATAACTCCCAAATTTGACAAATAATATGTCTAAATCGATCAGCGCGACGAGCCCTTTCCACCTATGAACTCCTTGTTCTGAATTGAAGCATGCATCATGTCATTATTACAAATCAGAACTGTTTATGGCAATAAAATTTGACTAAATCAATAATAAAATGCTTATTGTTGCACCCCACACCTCACCCTTGCCATGCTACTTTAATGCCATGTAAATTGTGCATCATTCATCATGGCATGCTTGTTTGCTTGTCGCATTTTAATTCATATGCTTGTGCACTTTATTTATGTTGGCCCTTGTTTGTTTGGTTCTTCTTCGAATAGACGCCCAGCAGGAGAATTACCAGGAATCACAGGAGTTCTACCAAGATCCATCTCTCGCTTCAACTGAGCTGCCAGGCAAGCACTACCACATGCTTGCATACATATAGTACCTATTGAATCTATCTTATTTTTGCATCATTGAGTCGCGATTGCATTAAATTGAATCTCAAGTACTGCATAGCCTTTACTTTTAAACCCCACAGAAGCGTGTTCCTCCATCCCATGAGCCATTACTACAGGAGTTGTTTGAGCCATGCGAGTCGTAGAAAAGCATGTGTAGGGTATGTGAGTGTCTGATGAATATCGAGGTACCTAAACATCATAACTTGAGTAGTAATGGGATAACTAATGCAAGAGGCACCGGTGAGCAATATCTGTTATTTGGTTTTCATTCTCACTTGTGTCCCGTAGGACCCTGAGTACTTGATTCCTGTTCCTTGACTATTCGCACTATCCACATCCGGGATGCCTTATGGACCCCCTGAGCCAGATGTTGATTCATTCTTATTTCCTGGGGCCACAAAGTAGTTTGAGGCTTTGTTACTATTCTGTACTTATGCCATGCTTACTATTTTATTTAATATTGTGCGTGGAGCACCTCTACTGTTTTGGATGCGGAGTGTTTTCGCGGTATCGACAAGCCCAGTCACACTTTCGGGTTCCCAGTCGTTTACAGCCATTGACACAAACCATGAGTCCGTCTCGGAGTCAGCTAGCTTCGTTGCGGGTAGCTTAATGGGGTGGCCCCCTGAAATATTTCTGAATCCTGTGATCGCTTTGTCGTGAATGCCTCGTTGGGTTTCGAGTTGGATTTTTCGAGGTTGATCGAGTGTTTGTTGCTATTTGTGCACCCATGTAGGGTAAATCTTTCTGAAAGCCATGTCCCTGGTTATGGACGACTTGGAGCACAGTTTCTCGATCATAGACAAGTATAAATAAAGTACCGCTTTAATCTGACTAAGTACCTGATTAGTAAACATTGCAATACTCATGGAATGGTTAATAAAACTGCCAACGGATGGGGGTTGTTCGTCCGCTTCCTCGTTGGTAAGCGAGGAGGAGGATGGATCTGTTAATTATACTGTTATAACTGTTGCTCTAATTTCACGGACATCCGTCTATCATTGGTTAGGCGGATGGTTAGCGAGTATCTATAGACTTGTTAGGTATTATCTTTTGCTGCAATTGTGTCGTCCCAGGTTGTGTCCCCTTTAGTGGCATAAAGAATTGCTGAGTACCCCTAGGGTCTCACACGATAAATTGTTTGATCCAGATGAACAGGTGTATTCGCAAGATGGATACTGGGTGGAGGAGACAGATGATGTTGGCAACGATCATTCGGTGTAGAGATTCCGGGACCGGGATCCGTGAGATCTGTGGGCGGGATGTGTTTATTTATGTGGCATCTTATGCCGATTTGCTTCTTCTCCGTACTCGGACTTTGTTTTCTGCTTTCGCCTGGTACTCTGATGTGTGATGTATGAGGAGCTATCCTAAAATATTATCTCTATCTAGGATATTTGAATCTTGCCATATGGCGTTGCAATATTTTCTATTTCTTTTTAGATGGAGTGGCTCTGAGGACTGTTGTATGTGGCTTGCATACATACTCATTTGTGTATGTAGTTGGTCCCTTCGCCTGCCGATTACGCCGCTCGTTCTTGTCCCGATGATCTGAAAGTGGTTAGGACGGCCGAAAGGTCTACCGTGAGCGGCCCCGGGCCCCACCGTACTATTTTAACCACTTTCGTTCATCCAGGCATGTAACTAAGAGCGTAATTCACCGAGGTAGTTACAATTGGTATCAGAGCCATCCCGCCCTTTAGGGTCTCAGCCAAAATGGTCGTTGTCAGTCTAGCAAATATTTTTGGTAGTTATGCATACTAGGGAAAAACAAAACGTGAGAGTAGGACTGCTTCCATTTTTCTTCTTACCCACCCACCCACCCTTTTCTAGTAAGGAAGTGTAACGTTTTCAATCCTCTTCTAAAATTCAAACTAGGATTCACGTGTTCTGGGTTCCGTAGTACCATAGGTTGTGTCAGTGTGTGTGTGTGTGTGTGTGTGTGAATTCCTTGTCTATCTGTTGCATCCAAATGTTATCACTATCTGCCTTTTGGTTATCAACTATTGGTACATTCCATACCGACAGTCTTTTGTAAACCGACGCGATCTATCTGATTCGTTGTATACCGATGCGATCTATCTTACTCTTTGTTATCCGACGTTATAATGTTGGGGTGTTCGTTTCCATAGTTACCAATCTTGAGGTTCATCTTAAGGTATTGGGATATGTATTTTACTTATTCATGTGCGGAGTAATGATTTGAGTGCGGGATGGAGTCGCGACCATACCACTACTTTTATCATTTTCTCTTGTATATTGAAGTAGTAGAGTTACTAATCTTGATTCGTGAAGTGGTTTTGCGCATATAGTGGTATTTTAATGCCGAAATTTGCGGAAAAATTTTCTTTGTTAGCTTGTGTACCACACTCCTTGTTCAGTCGTGTGTGTTATGCTTAATATCTTCTAGGTGCCATGAACTTTGTTGATATTTTAATATCATCTCAGTGAATTGTATCCTTTAATCTTGGTTAATTCCATTTTTGTACTATTTTGGATTATTATCATTCTCCATTATAGTACTGACTTGTGTTTTATATCAATCACAGGATGGCAGCACCACGCCGTTATGAGGAGGACATACCACCTGAACTGGGGGCTGCTTTGGCAAGTATTGCAAATGCTTTGGGCACTATGCAGCAGAACCAGCAGCGCTTCGAGGAAAGTGTCAAGAGGAATGAGTTTGTTCCGCTACCTCCACCTCCCAAGCGAGGAGACATCAAGAGTTTTCTCAAGTTCAACCCACGCCAATTTGAGGTGTCTGATCAGCCACTTGATGCGGATGATTTGCTGCGTGAAGTGTCAAGGTTGCTGATGACTCCGGATGTTCCCGAGCAAGAATGGGTCAAATGTGCCACTCACCTTCTGAAGGGAGATGCAGCTCTCTGGTGGGAAAATTACCTCAAGGCAGATCTCTCTGGTTTTCAGCCTACTTGGGAGCAATTCACTGCTGCTTTCCAAGAGCAATATCTGTCAGAAATTGTCATGGAAAGGATGAAGGAAGTGTTTCTCAACCTCAAGCAGGGCACTGACAATGTCAATACCTACATCAGGAACTTCATGAACCTTTCTCGTTATGGTGGCGATGAGATCTCTGATGACAAGAAGAAGCAAAAGAGGTTTAGGCAAGGGCTCAATGCTTCAATTAAGTATGCAATCACTCATGCAAGGCCGACATCTTTTCTGGAACTCCAACACACAGCTCTGCAGGAAGAAGCAATTAGGCAAGTGTTTGAGGAGTCAAAGAAACACAACCGCGATGGAGCAAGCTCTTCTGCTATGACAGCTCCTTCTAAGCATCGTGTCTGGGTTCCTAACACCCTACCGTCGCTCCCTGCTCCACCAAGACCGTCAAGCTACACAGCAAGGCCACCAAACTCTTTCACTGCGGCTCCCAGGGGCTACAACCACAACTACCCTAGAGCGCCTGGCGGAGTCCCTGGCTACGTTGCTCCACGCCCACCTGGTGCTTGTTATACTTGTGGAAACACGGGGCATTAGCACTGGAATTGTCCAATGAACAACAAAGCTCTTCCACCACCACCTCCAAGACCTGCGGCAAGTTCTTCTATGGTTCGTGCACCTACACCTAGGGCTCTCAACATCAACACTAAGCCCGGGTCTACGGTTGCTCGTGCCAACTGTGTCAACGTCGCTCAAGCTGAGCATGCACCTGGAGTTGTCATGGGTATGCTTCCTGTTAACTCAGTCCCTGCACGAGTTTTGTTTGATTCTGGCGTATCGCATTCTTTTGTTTCTCACAAGTTTGCAAATGAGAATGAGTTAGCAATGGATCCTCTCCCCAAGCGTTTAACGGTACTTTCTCCTGGAGCAACAATGGCATCTTCTAAAATCAGCCGTGGCAATCAAATTGAGATTGGTGGCTCTTCGTTTCCAGCTTCATTAATCTTCTAGGCAACTCTGACATTGATGTTATCTTGGGATGGATTGGTTAATAGCAAATGCAGCTGTGATTGATTGTGCTGAACGTTCGGTTTCTCTAAAAATTCCTGAAGGCCATATAGTCTATTCTCCAAGTCTGACTCCTACAATTCAGCTTTATTCTTTGGTGGCTCTGAATGATGATGCTATGGAAGGTATTCAGAGTGTTCCTGTAGTCTGTGAGTTTCCAGATGTCTTTCCTAAAGAGTTGCTAGGTATGCCTCCAGATCGTGAGGTTGAGTTTGTGATTGAACTTGAACCTGGTACCGCTCCTATCTCCAAGCGGCCTTATAAAATGGGTCCTGCTGAGTTGGCTGAACTCAAACGTCAGCTGGATGAACAAGAGAAGTTGGGTTTCATTCAGCACAGTACTTCTTCTTGGGGTAGCCCAACCATCTTTGTGAAGAAGCGAGACAAGACTGATAGACTTTGTGTTGACTATCAGGCACTCAATGCTAAAACAATCAAGAATAAATATCCCCTTCCGCGGATTAATGATCTCTTCGATCAGCTAGCTGGAGATGTGGTATTCTCTAAGCTTGATTTGAGAAGTGGCTATCATCAAATCAAGATTCGCAAGGAAGATGTTCCTAAAACAGCTTTCACCACCCGCTATGGCATGTATGAGTACACGGTCATGTCTTTCGGTCTCACCAATGCACCTGCCACCTTCTCGAGGCTTATGAACTCAGTTTTCATGGAGTATCTTGATAAGTTCGTTGTGGTCTATCTGGATGACATTCTAGTCTATTCTATGTCAAAAGAAGAACATGAAGAACACCTTCGGTGTGTCCTAAACAAGCTTCATGAGAACCGCCTGTATGCAAAGTTCTCCAAGTGTGAGTTTTGGCTGCCTCAAGTCACCTACCTTGGTCATGTCATCTCTGCCAAGGGCATTGCCGTTAACCCAGAAACTATTAAGACAATTATGGACTGGCTTCCACCCATAATGTCAAAGAAGTCCGGAGTTTCCTTGGTTTGGCCAGTTACTGCCGTCGCTTCGTTCAAAACTTCTCGAAGATTGCGAAGCCTCTTACCGATCTCCTCAAGAAAGGCAAGAAATACCTTTGGACTCCTGCATGTCAAGCAAGCTTTGAAACACTCAAAGAGAAGCTCACTTCCACACCAGTCTTGGTTCCTCCAGATACATCAAAGCCTTTCCAGATATTCTGTGATGCCTCATTGCAAGGATTGGGTGCAGTCCTTATGCAAGAAAAGCAAGTTGTTTCTTATGCCACTCGACAGTTGAAGACGCATGAGATCAACTATCCTACACATGACCTCGAACTCGCAGCAGTTGTCTTTGCTTTGAAAGTATGGAGGCATTACTTACTTGGCAACCGTTGTGAGATATTTTCTGATCACAAGAGTCTGAACTATATCTTCACACAGCCGGATCTCAACCTTCGTCAGAGGAGGTGGATTGAAACAATCAATGATTTCAATTTGACCATCAACTACACTCCGGGCAAAGCTAATGTCATGGCCAATGCTCTCAGCCGAAAAGCTTATGTCAACAACCTCATGGTGGAAGAACAACAGCCTCTCTTGTGCGAGGAATTCCGCAAGCTCAACCTTGAAATTGTGGATCAAGGGTATCTTCTGAATCTTCTGGCAACACCTCTCTTGGAAGAAAAGGTTCGTTCCATTCAACTTGGTGATCCTTACACTAAAATGATCATCTCCAACATTCAGCTTCCGAAGTATGAGTCTTTCCACGTCGACGACCAAGGCACTCTTTTCTTTGAACACCGGATGTTTGTTTCGAACTACCCGGGTTTAAGAGAGCAAGTTCTCAAGGAGGCGCATGATTCTGTTCTTTATATCCACCCTGGCAGCACTAAGATGTACATGGACCTGAAAACACAATATTGGTGGCCTGGTTTGCAACGATATTGTGCCAAGTATGTCTCGGAGTGTGATATCTACCGCAGAGTTAAAGCTGTCCATCAGAAACCTTCCGGTCTTCTACAGCCATTGAAGCCTCCGGAATGGAAATGGGACAAAGTAGAGATGGATTTCATCACTGGTTTTCCAAGGTCACAGAAGGGCAACAATGCAATCTTTGTTGTCATCGACAGGCTTTCTAAAGTAGCTCATTTCTTTCCTGTCAAGGAAACAATTTCTGCAATTCAGTTGGCTGAGCTCTGTATCAACAGAATTGTCTCTCTATGTGGAGTTCCTCTTGAGATCAGTTCAGACCGTGGAAGCATCTTCACTTCCAAGTTCTGGGGAAGTTTCCAAAATGCTTTGGGAACAAAATTAAACTTCAGCACAGCTTACCACCCTCAGTCGCAAGGACAAGTTGAAAGGATCAATCAGATTCTGGAAGATATGCTCCGTGCTTGCGTTATCTCTTTCGGCATGAAGTGGGAAGAATGTCTTCCTTATGCTGAATTCTCTTACAACAACAGCTTCCAAAAAAGTCTAAAGATGGCACCATTTGAGGCTCTCTATGGTTGCAAATGCAGAACTCCGATTGGTTGGTCGGGTGCAGGAGAAAGAATATTGTTTAGCCCCGACATTGTAACTCAAGTGGAGGAGAAAGTTCACATCATTCTTGAAAATCTGAAGATTGTTCAAAGTCTCCATAAGAGCATTTATGATAGAAAGCACACGGACATGGAGTATGTCCCGGGTGACCTCGTTTACCTTCGTGTCACTCCCATGAGAGGCACGCACCGCTTTGGTATCAAAGGAAAGCTGGCTCCTAGATACATCGGTCCTTTCAAAATTCATGGAAGAAGAAGAGAAGTTGCTTATGCTCTTGAGCTCCCTGAAAAACTCAAGGTCCATGATGTTTTCCATATTTCTCAACTCAAGAAATGATTCAAGGATCCCGGCAGGACCGTGGACCATGAACTCATCAATCTCCAAGAAGATCTGTCTTATCAAGAACACCCCACAAAAATTCTCAAAGTCGCAGAAAGAAGGACTCGCAACAAGTCCATCAAGTTCTACAAGGTGCAGTGGTCGCACCATTCCGTTGATGAAGCCACTTGGGAACATGAAGATGAGCTCCGTGCCAAGTATCCTGCCCTCTTTGAGTCTTCTTCTTCTTCCTAGAATCTCGGGGCGAGATTCATGTTTAGTGGGGGAGAGTTGTAGCATCCCAATTGTCTAACAATGGTAATGCTACTTGGTCTAGTAATATAATGGCTACTTCCTATATATAATTGTTGCATCATAATTATATCATGCTCATGTCATCATGCCACCTTGCATTTGAGCATCATATAAAACCCTTTTCTCTTGGTTCTTCTCTCATATGCATTATTAATTGTATTTGCCTCTTGATATTGTAGTTGGTTATTGATATATTGTTTAATGCCCAAATTGAGTTGGGGCATATCTTTTAATCCACTCTACCATCTTTCTTTGTCACCACCTTATAATTCCACCATCCTTACTTACCCATGAGCTTTTATTTTATTCTATTTTGGAATTTACTCTAGCTCATGTGGGTTGGGATGGATTCACTATAATTTCTTTTGCTTGGCCTTTATTCCACATTTTGGTAATGCATGGGATCATGCCATGTTATAATATTATTGTTTTCACAATAATAAAACATGACATTAATTATTTTTGCATGGGCCATGCAAGAGTACCATCACTTTTAGCCCATTTGCTTTTCTCTTTGTTTTAGTGGTATTTTCTTTGTGGGATCATCTCTATCTCTCCACCATCCCCATGCTTCCAACATAACCATGTCCCCTATCATGCATGATCAAGTGGGACCGTTTCCCATAAACCCCATCTCTCTCTCTTTTTCTTGAGTTTACCTTCACCTCACCTTGTGTTAAACTAAAACCGCCACCCCTTCATCTTGGCTTGTTCTCATAAGCATGTGCTTAAAACCTAAAAACTCTAAACCAAACCCTAACCCTAGCTCTTCTCTCTTGTCCTCTCCTTTCAAACCCTAACCACACTAGCTCTAACCTACCTCCCTAGCTAAACCTAACTACACTGGACCTTCCCTTCCCTTTTCTTTTTCCTTCCTACCATGCAGGCCCACCCCACTAGCTCTCTCTCTTCCTTGCTGAGGCTACCCCTCCATGCCATCCCAAAACCCTAACCTGAGCCTCCCTCTCTCCTTTCCTTTCTCTCTCCCTGCCGTGTTGGCCCCAGCCCGCGCCTGTCCCTCCTTGTCCTCGCGCTGGCCCGCCTGTCCACCCCTGCCCTGCCCTGGCTGCCCGCGGCAAGCACGTGAGAAGGAGGAGCAAAGGTGGCCGAGGCCACCTTTATCTCTACCCCACTCCCGCACGTCACCCCATCCCCCTTCCCTATCTACTCCCTTCGCCTCACGCGCCCTGGCATCGCCAGATCCACCCCAGGTCTCTGCCTCTCCCCTCCTTCTTCACCGATGCCATCTCCTCTCGCCGGTCACCGCCAGAACCACCGCCTTCTCCTCGTTCCAACCAGCAAGCGCGTCGTGGAGGTGGTCGAGGAGACCAAGGAGGTTCCCCTGCTTCACCCTAGACGCGCCAGCGAGGAGGAGAAGCCCCACGTCTGCCGCAGCACCACGACGTTGCTGAAACCCTAATCTCGCCGGCCGTCTGCCTCGACGTCGCCCTGCCTCTCCCCAAGCCGATCCGCTGCCACCAACCACCCCGCGGTGAGTCCCTCTCCCGCCTAGACATCCTCCGCCTCACCAGGAAACCCTAGCCGCGCCAGGCGTTTCACCGGGCACTCTCCGTGCGCCGTCGGCCGTTGGCGTCTACCGCCTCTGCACCGCGCCACACCTCACCAGGCCGCTTAGTCCTCCCCTGTCAACAACACCCACCCAGCCGCACTGGTTACCATCTCCGCGCGCGAGCCCCAGGTCGCGGGATCGAGTCCCCGCCTCGCCACGCCGCGCACCGCGCGTGTCAGACAGGTTCGTCAGAGAACGAGAGGAGAAGATCCATAGTGCCCCCCCCTTTTTGCAAATAGCACCCTTTGTTAACTCTCGCTCAACCCGCGGTACTCACGAGCCCCACCAGTCAGCCTCCCTGTCCATTTTACAAAAACGCCCTTGCAGTTTTGAACATCCAACCCGTGATCCAGCACGCTCCCCACCTGTCAGCCTCTGCGGGTTCACCCACTGTCACGTGGGCCTCTAGCCGCTGGCCCACCTGTCAATCGCAGCGGCTAGGTAGCGCCGTGGTGAGAAAAGCCTGCGTCTGTGCAACGTTGACCGCTGGGCCCAGTTAGCGCTAGCCCCATCCGTCAGTGTCTTGGGCTAGAATCCCCTGAGTGTAAAAAATGTTCTGGCGAATTTCTGTTTAAATAAAAATGATTTTAGTAATTGTTTAAATTCAAATTCAAACCAGATTTTAAATAACTTTCGAATTATAAAGCCAAATAATACAAATAATATATGTTTTTGAATCAGAAAAATGTGAGGAATTCAAATATGCCATTCAAAATATTATTTGAACACTTTAAAATTTCGAGATCATTAAAATTACAATAAAATGCCCTTTTCTTAATAAATTAATAACTTTAAATCTATAACTCCCAAATTTGACAAATAATATGTCCAAATCGATCAGCGCGACGAGCCCTTTCCACCTATGAACTCCTTGTTCTGAATTGAAGCATGCATCATGTCATTATTACAAATCAGAACTATTTATGGCAATAAAATTTGACTAAATCAATAATAAAATGCTTATTCTTGCACCCCACACCTCACCCTTGCCATGCTACTTTAATGCCATGTAAATTGTGCATCATTCATCATGGCATGCTTGTTTGCTTGTCGCATTTTAATTCATATGCTTGTGCACTTTATTTATGTTGGCCCTTGTTTGTTTGGTTCTTCTTCGAATAGACGCCCAACAGGAGAATTACAAGGAACCACAGGAGTTCTACCCAGATCCATCTCTCGCTTCAACTGAGCTGCCAGGCAAGCACTACCACATGCTTGCATACATATAGTACCTATTGCCTCTATCTTGTTCTTGCATCATTGAGTCGCGATTGCATTAAATTGAATCCCAAGTATTGCATAGCCTTTACTTTTAAACCCCATTGAACCTTGTTCCTCCATCCCATGAGCCATTACTACAGGAGTTGTTTGAGCCATGCGAGTCGTAGAAAAGCATGTGTAGGGTATGTGAGTGTCTGATGAATAACGAGGTACCTGAACAACATAACCTGAGTAGTAATGGGATAACTAATGCAAGAGGCACCGGTGAGCAATATTTGCTATTTGGTTTTCATGCTCACTTGTGTCCCGTAGGACCCCGAGTACTTGATTCCTGTTCCTTGACTATTCGCACTATCCACATCCGGGAGGCCTTATGGACCCCCCTGAGCCAGAGCTTGATTCATTCTTATTTCCTGGGGCCACAAAGTAGTTTGGGTCTTTGTTACTATTTTGTACTTATGCCATGCTTACTGTTTTATTTAATATTGTGCGTGGAGCACCTGTACTATTTTGGATGCGGAGTGTTTTCGCGGTATCGACAAGCCCAGTCACACTTTCGGGTCCCCAGTCGTTTACAGCCATTGACGCAAACCTTGAGTCCGTCTCGGAGTCAGCTAGCTTCGTTGCGGGTAGCTTAATGGGGTGGCCCCCTGAAATATTTCTGAATCCTGTGATCGCTTTGTCGTGAATGCCTCGTTGGGTTCCGAGTTGGTTATTCCGAGGTTGATCGAGTGTGCGTTGCTATTTGTGCACCCCTGCAGGGTAGATCTTTCTGAAAGCCGTGTCCGCGGTTATGGACGACTTGGAGCATAGTTTCTCGATCATAGACAAGTATAACTAAAGTACCGCTTTAATCTGACTAAGTACCTGATTAGTAAATAGTGCAATACTCATGGAATGGTTAATGAAACTGCCAATGGATGGGGGTTGTTCGTCCGCTTCCTCGTTGGTAAGTGAGGAGGAGGATGGATCTGTTAATTGTACTGTTATAACTGTTGCTCTAATTTCACGGACATCCGTCTATCATTGGTTAGGCGGATGGTTAGCGAGTATCTATAGACTTGTTAGTTATTATTTTTTGCTACAATTGTGTCACCCCAGGTTGTGTCCCCTTTAGTGGCATAACGACTTGCTGAGTACCCCTAGGGTCTCACACGATAAATTGTTTGATCTAGATGAACAGGTGTATTCGCAAGATGGATACTGGGTGGAGGAGACAGATGATGTTGGCAACGATCATTCAGTGTAGAGATTCCGGGAATGGGGATCCGTGAGATCTGTGGGCGGGATGTGTTTATTTATGTGGCATCTTATGCCGATTTGCTTCTTCTCCGTACTCGGACTTTTTTTTCCGCTTCCGCCTGGTACTCTGATGTGTGATGTATGAGGAGCTATCCTAAAATATTATCTCTATCTAGGATATTTGAATCTTGCCATATGGCGTTGCAATAATTTCTATTTCTTTTTAGATGGAGTGGCTCTGAGGACTGTTGTATGTGGCTTGCATACATACTCATTTGTGTATGTAGTTGATCCCTTCGCCTGCCGATTATGCCGCTCGTTCTTGTTCCGATGATATGAAAGTGGTTAGGACGGCCGAAAGGTCTACCGTGAGTAGCCCCGGGCCCCGCCGTACTATTTTAACCACTTTCTTTCATCCAGGCATGTAACTAAGAGCATAATTCACCGAGGTAGTTACATCGGGGCAGGTGGTCCAAGGATTCTATGGGTGCGTTAGGGCAAAGGATAATACAACGTACCTCCAGCTACAAAAGATCCCGAGTCCGGGAAAACTGTGTTCCTTGGGGCTCGAAGGTGGCTTCCCAAGAATCACGCATGGAGAAAGCTAGGAGATCTATTCGATGGGACGGTCGAGCTCCGAGGAATCCCGTACCAGAGGAGCAGCACGGAAATCTATGAGGTGTTGAATAACTGGAAGGAATGCCCAGCAGCGGGAAAGACCCAGAAGAAGCCAGAGCCGTTGCTGAAGGTATGGAAGGCGAGGTCTGTTTTCTGGGACTTGCCATACTAGAAGATCCTCCGCGTGCCTCATATCCTCGATCTCATGCACATCACGAAGAACGTGGGAGAGAGTCTGCTTGCCACCCTCCTTAACACCGACAAGACCAAAGATGGGCCAAAGGCAAGGAATGACTTGAAGCATATGGGCATCAGGGATGAACTTCAACCACCACCTAGCAATGTTGAGGAGGAGGACAAGGAGGAGGAGACACAAACGCATAATAGCTATCGTTGCAAGGGAAATAAGTAGGTCAAGAAGGGCGAGGTCAATCTCAAGGCCTCTTGCTTCACTCTGAGTAAGAAGGAGGCCATACAGTTTATGGAGTGCCTCCTCGGAGTCAAATTTCTGTACGGCTACACGAGGAAGATAAACAGATAGCTAGACGAGGCGAAGCAGCGCTTCAGCGGGATGAAGTCTTATGATGTCACCATGCTGATGATGCAGGTATTCCTGATTGTGATCCGAGGTATAATGGACAAGCATGTCCGCGAAACATTGTTTGGCCTCTGCAACTTTTTCGACGTCATCTCTTGGAAGTCGATAGGAATTAAGCAGCTCATGAGGCTACAGGATGAGATCGTGGTGAGAATATGCGAACTGAAGATCTATTTCCCCCTGCTTTCTTCGACGTCATGCTTCATCTGCTTCTCCATGACGTGGAGGATATCGTCCAGCTCGGTCCTCCGTTTCTAGGAAGCATGATGTCGTTCGAAAGGCTCAATGGACATATCAAAGGATATGTTAAGAGCAGGTCCCGTCCAGATAGAAGCATAGAAAACGGCTTCCTAGCCGAAAAGTGCATCTCTTTCTGCTCGAACTTTCTATAAACCGAGACCTCTCTTGGTCTGCCATTTAACAAGCACCTCGGGAGGCTCGCTGGATGGGTCATTGATGTGCTCGACTTTCGACGTAGAGCTCGTTGGGAACCCCAAGAGGAAGGTACGATGAGCACAGTAGTAAGTTTTCCCTTAGTTATGTAACCAAGGTTTAATCGAACCAGTAGGAGCAAGGAAACACCCCAAAGGTGTTACTAGCTGAGCTTTGGCAGGGCGCACTACCGGTGCTAGTAGCAACGTGGAGACCTGCACAACACAACCACAAAACTTTGTCCCCAAATTGCGACGAGGTTGTCAATCTCACCGTGTTTTGCAGAAAACAAAGGATTAAACGTATCGAATGGAAAGAAGTAAAATTTTGCAGAAAGTAAACACAAAGCAGTAAAAGATTGTAGATTGTATGTAAAGAAAAAGGACCGGGATCCATAGTTCACTAGAGGTGGCTCTCCTTAGATAAATAACATGTTGGGTGAACAAATTACAGCGGGGCAATTGACAAACACCAAGAAAGCAATACATGCATATACTAATCATCTTGACTCCTCTGAGACTTGATTGGGCATTACAACATAATATATAGACCGCCATCCAACTGCATCTATGACTAATAAGCCACCTTCAGGTTATCATCCGAACCCCCTCCAGTATTAAGTTGCAAGCAACAGATTATTGCTTTACGAACTGCGTGTAAAGTAAACAATATGATTGTTCAGTGAACAAAGGATTGTTGTTATCTCCCTAGTAGCAACATCACATCTAGTACCTTAGAGATTTCTGTCACTTCCCCAGATTACCAGAGGCATGAACCCACTATCGAGCATAAATACTAACTCTTGGAGTTGCTAGCATCTACTTGGCCAAGATAGCTACTAACAACGGAAAGCATGCAAGATCTCAAATAACAAAGACATGATAAAATCAATAATCAATCTGAAAAAGCATCTCAATATCCATCGGATCCCCGCAAACACAACATGTATGGATTACAAAATAGATGATCTTGATCATGAACGAAGCTCACAAGATCTAAACATGAAAGCACAAAGGAGGAGAAACCAGCCATCTAGCTACTACATGGATCCGTAGTCCAAGGATGAACTACTCACGCATCACACCAGAGGCTTGCATGGTGATGAAGAAAGCCTCCAGGGTGAATTCCCCTCTCCGGCAGGGTGCCGGGAAGAGCTTCATATCCCTCCCGATCTAGGGATGGAGATGACGGCGGCTACAGACTCTTTCGTGGATTTTTGATCGGGTACTTAGGGTTTTCGTCCCGAGGGCAATATATAGGCGGAAGGAGAGGCCGAGGGGGTGCCGAGAGCGGCCACACCACCCCCTGGCGCGGGCCAGGCCTGGTCGCGCGGCCAGGTGATGTGGTGGCTCCCTGGCCCTTCTCCGTCTCGTATTCTGGCACTTGATGACATCCGGAAAAATAGGCACTTTGGCTTTTGTCCCGTCCAATTCCGAGAATATTCATTTTCTGACTTTCCTGGAACCAAAAACAGCAGAAAACAGGCAGCTGGCACTGTGGCTCTTGTTAATAGGTTAGTCCAAGACATCATATGAAAAGTACTCCAAAGTTGGAACAAAACACAAGAAAGTGGATAAAACCAAGCATGAAACATCAAAAATTATAGATACATTTGCAATGTATCAGTCACCACGAGGGTCAGCGCCCAAAGCATGTCGACCTCGAGGGGCAAACCAAGGACTTTGAAAGAGCAAACATGGTCGTGCTATAGCACCTGCAGGTGGTCAATACATACATATATGAGCACAAAGAGATTATCAAGAAAAATTAGGCTGACCGGGGGCACCAGGTCCCGAGGGAGGAAGATGTTATCAAGGAGCACAACTCTGGTTTCACGCGGTTGTTTAGGGATAAGGTCATTGCTAATCCACCGTAGGGCAAGTACTCGAAGGAAGATATACTCATATTCTCCTTGTCACGAGGTGCCTCACACAACTTGATGACCTATCAGGCATACGATATCAACGGATGCGCATTCTACACTGATGAAAAGGACAATAACTACGGTTAGCAGAACTCAGGGGTAACAGGGATATTCTACAACGGCGATGTCCCGGAAAGATACTACGGAAGGATCGAGGAGATTTGGGAGCTCGACTACATTATGGAGAAGGTGTCGATGTTCCGTGTCAGGAGTCCAAGAGTGTCAAGAAAGAAGGCTGATATTTCACCACCATGGTTATACCGTCAAAGACCACCAGCGCGAACGCACCCGCGAGAAATGAGCCTTGGGTTCTAGCTAGCAAGGTCAACCAAAGCTAGTACATCACAGACCCGTCAAAGCCTGGCCACGTTGTCGTCAGGAGAGGAAACAGGAACATCATTGAAATGGACGGAGTCGCCAACGAGCAAGACTTTGACCAGAACGGTGACCCGAAGATGGAAGACGGATACGGCAACCAAGCACCATGCACCACAACCCTTCCTAAGAAAGGACTCTTGTTCAAAAGAAGTAGTGAAAATGTCTCAGACCTAACCTATGCAACCGTGACAAAAAAGGGCAAGAAGACGATCATTGTCAAGAAACGCTAGCGCGCTCCAACCATTGTCAAGAACAGTCATGTGTGTGTGGCCTACTATTATGTATCGAAACATTCATAATCATCATTTTTGTATGTTATAATATTGCATTGAGAATATTATATATCGACGAGACACATTCATAATACTCACTTTTGTTGTTTTCGCAATATTTAAATTTTTAAAATGTTTGTAGTATATTTTATAGTTCATATTGTGTTTGGACAATGTTTTTACATGAAAAATGGTCTTTAAAAAAACTTTCCAAAAATATGTTGCCACCAGGATTCGAACCTGGGTGGCTAGGGTTTAGAATAGGACTAGGGACATAACCAATGGGCTAGGGTCTGTTTGTTTAAAGATACCAGTGCACTGTGCTATTTGACTAGTACTGTAGAATAGCCAAGGCGCATTCTGGCCAGATACGCCTCGCCTAATCATATACGAGGGGCACTTTGCAATAGGGGCCTCACATAATCTGGCACCTGCCTAAATGATTGAGGGCTCGATCGATTCCCATTTCTCTCTCGCACGATTGATCTCACGCCAGAGACTCTTCCGTGCCGGCCGCCGTCGTCCCCTTCCTACCACTAGCCGCGCTCGCAGCAGCCTGCCGTCTGCCGTCGTGGAGGTGAGCCCTCTCCCTTCCCGTCCCCTACCCCTCTTCCCTCCCCTTCCCCTCTCCCTGACATCACCATGACCAGCCACAGGGAGGAGGAGCCCGCCGCCCGCGACCCGCCTACCCCATGGAGGAGGAGCCCTTTGCCGCCCCGTGGAGGAGGAGCTGCTGCCCGTGCTCACCACCACCCCATGGAGGAGGATCTGCTGCCTCGTGGAGGAGGAGCCCGCCATTGCCACCTCGTATGCAACCTCATCGTCAGCCTCGCCGAGCACCCCAAGGTGAGCACCTCGTCTGCAACCTACCTTCCCATGGCAACCTCCCCTTCTGTTCAAAATTACCAAGAAAGTGCGCAAATTAGGAAGAATTCATGTCAGATAAGGCATTTATGTCTTGGTAACTAAGTGAGTTCTTGTTGATTAGAGGTCAATTTCTTTGTATATACATGTTGACTAGATAGGTAGAAACTTGTTTCTTTACTGTGATAGATTTTTAGGAATCTAATTTGGTGTTCTTGCTATTCTTGGATTTGTTCTTAGTGTTCTTGAGATGTTCATGTTCTTGATGATCACATGACCATCTTTGTATGTTGTCCTATGTGCAGGTGGAAAAATCACTTTCAGTGGTCAAGCCCATGTTGCTCTAACTTTACTGTAGTTTGGAGTTTGACAAGTGATTGATCTTGTCTTATTCCTTAGTTTGTGCATTGCCAAGTGGGTTTTTGTTTTATATTGTTGTCCTGATACACAATTTGGATAGTGCCAATAAGAACTAAATTTGTAGTTTGTTAATATTTGATTCCTTTTCAAAGAATCTGAGTGGTTCAAATGATTTGTTACTGGGTTTTTATTTAGTAGATCTACTTATCATCCTTTTTATTAAATCTTGGTGTTTGAGATTTGCTTAGAGTTCCAACTACTAGTACTGTTAAGATTTGTTTGTTTAATGTCGCATAGCATCCTGATGATCATGCCTATTGTTACATGTCTGGTCTACTCCTCATGCATGATCTACTGCTATGTTGTACTTTATAGTTTAGCTATTAGCATCTAGGTTTATATTGTAGGAAATAAGATGTGCTACGCTAGAGATGCATAGGATTCTTAGATTAAGTTAATTCGGTTCTATTTTGTATCAAGATTTGATTTGTGGTGTAATTGTTGGCTGCATAATGAATCTGGTGCCAGCTACGACTTGTGCTGGCTGGTTTACTTGTACCAACTAGTATGTTGTGATTAAGTACTAGTTGTAGGTAGCTAGAAATAAGTTGATATGGAGAGATTCTCTACTAGATTTAGCAATCCGTTATAATTAGTACATGTTTAAGTGATTTGATCCTTGCAAGTTACTATATGCACTTCTAATCTTGATCCAACAGTAGCTCTAATTAGATTGTGTCTTTATTCTAAATATTGGACAAATTAGGGAGTAGGTCCTAGTTGCAAACAGATCTAGGAACTGTTTAAAATTTAGAGGCAGTATTTACATAGACACTAATGCTGAATAACAAAAATCACAAATCACATGTACTACAGGTGCAAACATATCCAGGAACTGTTTATATGATTATGATCTAATACAACATATATATGAAAACAGAATCTATTGTGTTTACATGATTATGATCTAGTACAACTTGTTAATGTAAGCACAGTTATGGTGGTGCCTCCAATTCTTTGGAGTTTGCACAATGGTTTACCGCGGGACGTTCATGCAGATGGTGAAAACTCGGTTGGGCTTCATCAATGCCCCCCCCCAAAGCTGACTCAACAGCCAAAGAAGTCTTGATGATTACATTGCTTGGGTAGCTAGTTGTTAGTTCCGAACTGGTGTTGTAACCTCTTATCACTATGTTAAACTTGCCTAGCAAAAACTCTAGAGTATGTTTGATCAACCGTTGAACTTGATTATGAGTGACACTAGCTAGTTATTTGTGTTATGAACTATTTTAAGTGCTTGTTGCTTTTCATTCGTTATTGCCACCCTACTTCTTGTGGTTTGCTTTCTTTGTCTTTCTTCGAAATGTCGATGATTAAAACATGTTGTGGCGTCATGTGTGTGACCATGCCGTTGATGGATCTGTTCTGCCAAGTAGACTAGAGGTTTGTGCATATACTCTACTTGCCACACCAGTTCCATTAACGGCATTGTCATTTTCCGTGCCCAACCTAAGTATGAGGCAAGTAGACTTGTAACAATGTCGCCCAAGTTAATATATTTCGTCTCGTAGCCCCAAAGTCGAAAGAGGACAAATATTTCGAGGTTCATATACATAAGACATAATATGTTAAGCGGTAAGCCAAGGAAAGGATTCTGGATCCACATCAACGACTCCTTTCGACACACCAAACTTGAAATGAGTCGTTGCCGTGGAGACCGAATCCTTTCCTTACTTTACCGATCAACATATCATACCCATGCTATATGAATCATGGAAGTATTTCTCTTCTTTTGTCTTTGGCGATATGAATAGATTAGATAGTGTGAATTAAATTAAATGGTTAATTATGTAGTTTCAAATATCTCATGGTAGCCATAAGTCGAAAGGAAAGACATTACTTCATTATTCATATAGCGTTGGCGACATTGTTATATGAATTGTGGAATGATTTCTTTCCTTTCATATTTGGTGATACAATGAAATGATAAAATATTTCATCTCGTAGCCCCCAAGTTGAAGGAGGACAAATATTTGCGAGATTCATATACATAAGACATAATATGTTCAGAGGTAAGCTAAGGAAAGGATTCTTGATGCACGCCAATGACTCCTTTTGACACACCAAACTTGAAATGAGTCATTGACGTGGAAGACCGAATCCTTTCCTTGCTTTACCTCTGCACATATCATGCCCATTCTATATGAATCGTGGAAGTATTTCTCTTCTCTTGTCTTTGGTGAAATGAATAGATTAGATAGCATGAATTAAATGAAATGGTGAATTATGTAGTTTCAAATATCTCATTGTAGCCCCAAAGTCGAAAGGAAGAAAGAAATTATTTCACTATTCGTATAGCACTAGCGATATTGTTATATGAATCGTGGAATGATTTATTTCCTTTCATCTTTTTTGCAATATAATGAAATGATAAACTATTTCATCTCATAGCCCCAAAGTCGAAAGAGGACAAATATTTTCAGGATTCATATACATAAGACTTAATATGTTCAATGGTAAGCCAAGGAAAGGGTTCTGGGTCCATGACAATGACTCCTTTTGACAAACCAAACTCAAAATGAGTCGTTGCCATGGAGACCGAATCTTTTCCTTGCTTTACCATTGGACATAACATGCCCATGCTATATGAATTGTGGAAGTATTTCTCTTCTTTTGACTTTGGCGATACGAATAGATTAGATAGCGTGAATTAAATGAAATGGGGAATTATGTAGTTTCAAATATCTCATTGTAGCCCCAAAGTCGAAAGGAAGAAAGACATTATTTCACTATTGGTATGGCACTAGCGACATTGTTATATGAATCGTGGAATGATTTCTTTCCTTTCGTATTTTTGGAGATATAATGAAATGATAAACTATTTCATCTCGTAGCCCCAAAGTCGAAAGCGGACAAATATTTTCGAGATTCATATACATAAGACATAATATGTTCAGTGGCAAGCCAAGGAAAGGGTTCTGGGTCCACGACAACGACTCCTTTAGACACACCAAACTCGAAATGAGTCGTTGCAGTGGAGACCGAATCCTTTCCTTGCTTTACCACTGGACATATCATTCCCATGCTATATGAATCGTGGAAGTATTTCTCTTCTTTTGTCTTTGGCGATACGAATAGTATGAGGCACCAATCCAAGTCATTCTTGGTTTGCTTTTTTAGTCTTTCTTCGAAATGCCGATGATTAGAACGTGTTGTGGCGTCATGTGTATGACTATGCTGCTGTTTGATCTAGTGTGCAAAGTAGACTAGTAAGTTGGGCATATACTCTACTTGCTGCACAAGATCAAATAACGAGCATTGTTATTTCCGTGCCCAACCTAAGTATGAGGCACTAATCCAAGTAATTCTTGGTTTGCTTTTTCTTGTCTTTCTTCGAAATGATGATTAGAACGTGATTTCTTACATCTTATTGCACCCATATATATATGCATGATCTTATCTTGTGAACTGCTATTGCTTTCCACTGACATAGATAATATCATCTACCTTGTGTTTGGGAGATGGCGAAGAAGTGCTCTATCATGTACATCGGCCAGGTTCCAGGTGCGTACGAGGAGTGGGAAGACTGCCAGAAGCAAGTGAACGAATTCTCGGGCAACATCTACAAAGGCTACAAGACTAGAGAGGTGGTGGAAGAGAAGTGGAGGAGGCACGTGAGGAAGAAGTGGAGGAACTTCCTCGTGATCACCACCTTGTTGCTCTTCATGGTAGGTTATGTGCTCTACTTCATCTAGATAGAGCTCTGTCGTCGGAGTTGTAATGTGATTGTGAACTTGTAATCGGAGGTGTGAATTTGTGGCACAAACACTTGGTGTTGTGTGAAAACTTGGCACATGTTGATTCTAGTTAATGTATGAACTCATATGTCGTGATTGAAGTGTAATGTACTTGTATTCGTGCTGGTTCTATTATGCTTTGGCCAATTGCAAGTTTCTAGAAAATTCTATGATGTTTATACTGTATTCTAGACTGTATTGTATATTTGAATACCTGTAAACTGTTATTTGAAAATTGCTGTAAAACTTGAATTTCAAAAATATATCCGAGGCGCATATGTGAATTATAGGAGGCGCATATAGGATACTATACGAGGCACATTTTACAACATATGCGAGGCGCATATCATATGCGCCTCCTAAACTTCATAAATGTGAGGCACATATAACTGATATGTGTTTCGTGTATATGAAGTGCAAGATGCCAATATGATATGCACCTCGCATAACAAATACTAGAGGCGCGGTTCTAGAGGCGCATACCATATGCGCCTCGATAGGGTTTCTGGTGCGCCTCGGGTAGGGTTTCCCCTAGTAGTGCTCATCGTCCTAGCACCGCGTCAACCCCCAGCTGCGACGCCTGGTGACCGACAACATCAAAGGAATAGGTCCAGGTCGTCAGTGTTTGCAGGGTATCAGGTTATATCGGTTGTCAGCTAAACATCGTCTCCGATTCCCTATTTTTGTGGTAGTCCGTAACCTGTTCGATGAAATTTCTATAGGATTTTTTGACCATGGTTGCTACTTATCGACGTGTTTTTCGCCTACTCCGACTCCCGGAACTTCAAGATGGTATTTGTAATACCTCAGACATTACGCTCTAAGCACGAGCCTGGATGAACCAAAAGTGGATAAGTGATTCTACCGCGAAGGCCCAAGGCCACCCACGTGTAGGCCCGTCGAAGCGGAGCAGGGCACGGTACCAGCCTACCACCTTATCCACTTTCAAGAAAATCGGGACAAGAGAGAGCGGCGTAAGCGATAGGTAACGCGACCACGACATACATAAATGAGTATCTATGTATGCGACTTACAATAGACATTAGAGTCACACCATCTAGAAATATTGGAAACAGAAATATTCAATGCAATACGGTAAGATCCAAATATCCTAGATAGAGATAATAGTTTAGGATACATCCTCATACATCACGCAACAGAGTATCAAGCGGAAGCGGAAAACATGATTCGAGTACGTATTAAGAAGCAAATTGGCATAAGATGCCTCTAAAATAGGCACATCCTGCCCACAGATCTCATGGATCTCCATCCCTAGAATCTCTACACCTAATGGTCATTGCCACCATCATCGGTCTCTTCGACCCAATAGCCTTCCTGAGAGTATACCTGTCCACCTAAACCAAATATTTATCGTGTGAGACCCTAGGGGTACTCAGCAAGTCTTAATGCATCTATAGGGAACAACCTGGGGGTGACGCAATTGCAGCAAAAGATAATATCTACAAGGAGCTATAGAGAGTCGCTACACATCCAGCCAACCAAAGATGGACGAACGTCTATTAATTAATAGAAATAGTTATATAAGCAACATAAATAAACATCGCTCGTCCTCCTTCTCGCTTACCAACGAGAAGGCGGAAGAACATCCCATCCGTTGGTAATTTTATTAACCATTCCATGAGTATTGCACTATTTACTAGTCATCTATTAGTCAAATTAAAGGCGGTAATTTAGTTATGCTTGTTTATGATCGACAAATTGTGCTCCAAGTCATCCATAACCACGGACATAGCTTCCATAAAGATTTACCCGGCAGGGGTGCTGACATGGGTATACCCTACAGGTACTCGAGTTTGGTATATATCATCCAGATATGGCAGAAGCCCATGGCGTTGCCAAGGCCAGTGGAGAATTCGGGTGGCCCACTCTCGATTACTTGTGAGACAAGAAGAAGCTTCAGATAGAAAGTTCAAAGGGAAAAACCCTAATCTATAACCGACTCGACCTGCTACCCGAGACCTAGCCTATCTATATAAAGGCTAGGAGGGGCGGCGAGGAGGACAACCACCACCCTAGTTTCCACAACTCTTGCCAAATTGCATCTATGCGCCCCTGTAATCTTCGATTCCTTCGTTAATTCCAAGAGTAGAAAAGCAGGAGTAGGGGCCTCTACGAGGCCTGAACCTGGGTAAAACTTGCATCCCTGTGTGCTTGTTTGCTAGCCGATTGATGCCTCTAGCGCTCCCTCCTTCTCCAAAACCCAAGTCCATAACAATGGGCATTGACGAGTTAAACCCTCGTCAATTGGTGCCGTCTGTGTGAACTGGGAGTGCTGATGTCGCGGCTTCTTCGGCACCATCAACCGCGATCTACAATTCCGCAACAGTAGAGATTCACTAGCTCTTCGGCGTGTTTGACTTCACCGTCCACAGGCCGGCCACTCGCCCGGCTTTCGAGTCCGTGGGCGATCGAATCTGCCTGGCGATTGGGAGCTTCCGCTTCTAGGTTGGTCAATTGGGCATGCTTCGCATGCCTGACCAGCTGACGGCACCCGCGATTGCTCCAACATCATGGTTCCCAAGACCAATCGGCATCCTCAGTGAGCTCAACGCCTCGGCAACACCTAGGAGCACGGACAGCGACAACAGTCACGGATCCGATCTGGGTGACCTATCCACTGAAGACGGAGCCTACAACTCTGGATCTGAAAGTTGCGGGAGCAATAGCTTCCCCAACCACTTCATGTGCGCAGTCATCAATGCGGGCGATACTACCGCTAATCGCGAAAACATTGGCACTAGATCTGGCACCAGACCGCCAAACGGCAGCATACCCAACGGCACCGGACCATCCAACGACAGTACGCCCAACGGCGGCTCCCCCAACGGTGGCAACGGCGCACCCATCAACAACGGAACCGGTGGAGGACCGACGCTCATGGCGAATGAGAACACCGGCGAGCGCATGCAGATCCACCTCAATGACAACGAGTGGGCCCGAAGCTCTATGGGGCAATCCTCTACCCCCCACCACATCGCAGGACATGCTAATGGGCTACCATTGGCTACTAAAGGAGGAATTCAAGCGCCAGCAGCAGGTGATCGTGCAGCTCAAAGCGCGAAGAAAGGCGGCGGACGAGTCGAGCCTTCGATGAGCTGGGCTCTCCTCCCACAGAGGATCCTCCTCCAAAGGCAACGAGTACGCCACCAACAAGAGGCGATCTCAACCGGCCCACCTCACCGAGCAAGAACGCGTGGAGGCTGCAAAAGTCCTCGACTTCAGCTCTATGACAGTCGACACGCAGGGCAACGTGCTCCGAAAAACGCCGCAAGCTGCGGTAATAGTGGCCACCATGTACCTCCTCCACAACCAGCCTCCGGCTGGAGATCCACGAGCTGCCATGCACCGATCTACGATCGCGGGCCTGGGGCTAATCGAGACCACCCTCGACAAAGAACCAACATCGGAGCCAAAGAAAAGTAAGGCTCTGGAAAAATACTACTCGTACTCCTCCAATGACGACAGTCACGATCTGTCATGACGATGCCACTCATGGTGGCATGATCGCGACTACGATGCGCGCGATGACCTCACGCACCGCAAAGTCGACAAGATGCGGGCAACATGTGCTCGTTCGACTGACTCAGAAGAAGACAAGACTGAACTCTGCGGTGCCAGATGCTTCAGTGGGGCCATCAGGCAGAAGCGAATGCCTAAGGGGTTCAAACTCCCGTCGGAGAACCCAAAATTTGATGGTCTACAGGACCCGAAAATGTGGTTGGAGGACCACATCTCCTCCGTCAGACTACATGGAGGGAGTCGAAGCATGACCATGTAATGCCTGCAGCTACAGCTGTAGGGCGCCGCTCGCGCATGGCTCAACAACCTCCCGCGCGGATCCATTCGCAGCTGGGAAGAGCTGGTCCATACCTTCGTGCGCAATTTCAAGGGCACTTACAAAAGGCCCGCATCAATCGAAAAGTTGAGAAGCTGCCAGCAAAGATCTGGCAAATCGCTATGCTCGTACATCCAGTGGTGGTCCATCATCAAGAACTCCGCAGAAAACATCTCGGAGGACCGCGCAATCCACGCGTTCAACGGCGGTGTTCGCCGTATAGAGCTCAGGGAGGAGCTGGGCTGCTCGAAGCCCAAAATGATCGACCACCTGATGGAAACCGCAAATTGGTGGGCCGACGAAGAAGACTCGGTGAAAAACCGCACCTACTCCGATGACGACGACGACCTCGGGCGCAGACGCGACCGCCGAGGCAAACGTCGGATGCGCGTCTACGATGACCGCAATGAGGTCAATATGGTCGCAGCCGGCTACGCCGACAAATGCGACGACAACCGCAACAGCGGATACCGCAGTGGTGGATACCGCGATAGCGGAAAAACCATGCAAGTGTAGTAATGCCGCACTCACGAAGAGGCACCCGCAACATCTATCGAGGACAAACTGTCCAGACCATGCAACGTGCACTTCTACATTCAACTTAAAAAGCCTCTTGAAGAGGCCAAAGTGTGGCTCGATTCCGAGCCAGCACTCGCAAAGAGTACTGAAGCAGGAAATCTGGAGAATGGAATTTGGGGACAGTTGGTGAAGCTGGAGCCTATAAAAACAAAGGAGACCGCGAAAGAAAGGATGTAGAGGGAGAGAAAGACCTCGGATGACGAACGCAAGGAACATCACCCGAAAACCTAGAGGAGGACAAGGGATTACCTCCTCACCGGGCACTCGCGAGTCCTCTTCCGTGGAAGGAAGAACCCCATCTCGACGATGAAGATGCAGTTCGGCGGGCTTGATGATGGACGCCCGCCAGGCGCCATTGGTAATGTGGGTACCCGCACCCTTCTTCTTCCCAGCGCCGGCGGCTTTGGTGCCCACAGTGGTGGTTCCTCCCTTCTTCTTGCCCATCTTCCAATGGCGGTGAGAACAGAGGAAGTAACTAGGGAAGACACGGAGCTGGTCTAGTGCTGCGAAGAGGAAGTGCACAAGGAAGCAGAGAGCAGCAGCAATGGCAATGGAGGCACGAACAAAGAAGACATATGGGAAAATTACCGCAGCTGTGTTGCTACTTAACCTCTTCGCAGACACCATCCAACGGCCAGCAGAAACCCTACTACACGCGTGGAGCACATCGCCAACGACACGTGGCGAAGCTGAAGCACTACCCATCCCCCACTATTCCCATTACACGCGGAAATCGAGGAGACATAGTCAAAACAGAAGATTACGCACGCCCGGTCAAATCAAATTTGGAAAGTGGGACCCACCACTCATCACGTCCCGTCAAAGCTGCTCACACGGGCAACCGAGGTCATCACATCGTCAGCACTGACGCCATTGATTCAAGCAGAAGATTTCAACTACTTTAGTCCTTGCTCGAGTCTTGGACTCAACCAAGCACTCGGGGGCTAATCCTAACAGGAGCGCTGGTCGCGCACCCTAAAGATTTTTTATGCAGGTATATGAACATTGTAGATAAACCCTTCACTTGAATCATCGATTCGACTATGAACTGTGGGTTATTCCCATAGGGAGCGCTGAAAGCATATTCGATTGAAACAAGCAACAAATGACGACAACAGTCGCAAATGTTTTTTAGTCCCCACTCAAATCTACAACTCGAGTAGGCACTCGGGGGCTACTCCCATAGGGAGCGTTGGTCACGCACCCTATGATTATTTTTCTGGTACATCGTACTGTGTGTTGATAACATCGACACTCGAATGCTATGGCAACTCCGCCTCATATTTTCCCTACAAAGAGACTACGTCTCCTGGGCCACCCGAATCATCTCCGCAATGACAAAAATTTCGGATGTCATGCTTACATCGTGAAGATAAGACCTGAATAAGGCCTGGCAACGCATCTGCTGCGCACTACCAGAAATATATCCGTACCTACAGGTGCGATGAACATGCCTTGACGGACGCGTCGAGTGCTCACACTTATACCCTGGAATTCGACTCCTGTAAGACCTCCGTGGCCTGAGTCAAATTACGCCAGCACTTTTCCGAATTCGAGTCCGGGGACTCGAGTTTGAGTAGATTGTGTTGTTTTTCTCTAAGGTAGTTAACTGATAGCAATACATAGGTTTAATCAGTCACGTATATCAACAATCCCTATGACACAAACAGAACACTCGAAAATAGTTAGTCATGCACTCGAAAGACTTTATAAAGTCTAGTCGAATCTGCGATTCCGCTGGACACTCGGGGGCTACTTACATGGGTATACCCTGCAGGTACTTGAGTTTGGTATATACGGTCTAAATACGGCAGAAGCCCATAGCGTTGCCAAGGGCCAGTGGAGAATTCGAGTGGCCCACGAACTCTTGATTACTTGTGAGACAAGAAGAAGCTTAAGATAGAAAGTTCAAAGGGAAAAACCCTAATCTGTAACCGACTCGACCTGCTACCCGAGACCTAGCCTATATATATAAAGGCTAGGAGGGGCGGCGAGGAGGACAATGACCACCCTAGTTTCCACAAATCTCGCCAGATTGCATCTGCGTGCCCCTGTAATCTTTGATTCCTTCGTTAATTCCAAGAGAAGACAAGCAGGAGTAGGGACCTCTACGAGGCCTGAACCTGGGTAAAACTTGCGTACCTGTGTGCTTGTTTGCTAGTCGATTGATGCCTCCAGCGCTCCCTCCTTCTCTAAAACCCAAGTCCATAACAATGGGCATTGACGAGTTAAACCCTCGTCAGGTGCACAAATAGAAACACACACACGATCAACCTCGTGAACAACCAAATAAAACGCAACAAG
Source organism: Avena eriantha (assembly GCA_910589775.1). Classification (NCBI taxonomy): domain Eukaryota; kingdom Viridiplantae; phylum Streptophyta; class Magnoliopsida; order Poales; family Poaceae; genus Avena; species Avena eriantha. The sequence continues at coordinate 354,890,348 of OU342743.1, forward strand.
GCCTCACGACAATACATTCCCAGGATTCATAAATTATTTCAGGGGGTCACCCCCAATAAGCTACCCGCTACAAAGTCGGCCGGCTCCGTGACGGACCCAGGGTGTGTGGCGACGGCTGTAAAGGACTAGGAACCCGGAAGTGTGACTAGGCTTGTCAATACAGCGAAAACGTGGTACGGGGTTCCTAAATAGTACATGCGCTCCACGCACAATCGTAAATAAAGCAGTAAGGTATGCCATACGTACATGATAGTAATAAAGCCCCAAACTAGTTTGTGGCCCCAAGAAATAAAGTGTGAATCAAGCTCAGGCAAAGGGGGATCCATAGGATCTCCCGTATATGGATAGTGCGAATAGTCAAGGAATAGGAATCAAGTACTCGGGATCCTACAGGACACAAGTGAGCTTAAAGAACCAAATAGCAGATAACGCTCACCGATGACTCTTCCATTAGTTATCCCATTACTACTCAGATTAAGTTGTTTAGGTACCTCATTATCCAAAGACTCGCACAAACCCTGCACATGCATTTCTACGACTCGCATGGCTCAACCAACTCCTGTAGTATTGGCTCATGGGATGGAGGAACAAGCTTCGGTGGGGTTTAAAAGTAAAGGCTATGCAATACTTGGGATTCAATTTAATGTAATCGTGACTCAATGATGCAAGAGTAAGATAGAATCATAGGTACAATATGTATGCAAGCATGGGGAATTGCTTTCCTGGCAATTCATTTGCGGAATAAGAATGATCCGGGTAATACTCCTAAGGCTCCAGATACTCTCCTTGCTCAGCGTCTATCGGGATAAAACCAAACACACAAGGGGCCAAAATAAATACATAGCACAATCATATAAATCATATACAACAAACAAACAAGTATGCCATGATGGAATGATACACAATTTACATGGCATAGCATAGCATAACATGGCATGGGTGAGGTGTGGGGTACAAGAACAAAACATTTTATTAAGTTTTTATTCATGTTTTACTCCCATAAATATTGCTGTATACTTAATATTTATATGATTCATGCTTCAATTCATATCATGGAATGCATAGTTAGAACGGCCCCGTCGAGCTAATCAAATTAGACATATTATTTATTGAATTTGGAATTACGGAAATAAAGTTATGAATTATTAAGAAAAGACATTTATTGCAATTAAATTATTTCGAAATTTTTAATTGCTCAAAAATTATTTTGGATGGCATATTTGAATTTCTGACATTTTTCTGATCAAGAAACATATATTATGTGTAACATATGGAATTAGCAATAAAAATATATGATATATACTGTAAAAAGTCATTTTATTCATTTTTGTAAAAGAATTATAAACAAAACATTTTTTTATACACAGCTCCAGCTAGCCCCTGTGTCATGTGTGTGGGACAGATGCTGACTGGACCTTGCTGGTGCAGACCGAGCTTGCTGAGAGCATAAGGTGGGCCAGCAGTTTAATTGGATAACAAACAAAAAAATAGGGGCACGGTGCACCCATGCCTCGAAATCATGGTCTCCTGGATGCAGGCCTAGCTCGGTCGCCAGTTTTGATGTGCTGCTGTTAACGTTAGTATAAGATGCTGATGTAATTTCCACAGGGTAACAAGGTTTGCTGAAAAAACTGCAGCTTGCAGACGAACTCTGACAGAGAAACAGCGAAAAATAGCCAGCTTCCTTTGTCGATTGCCAGCGACTCCGGGCACAAATTGAGGCGTGGTTTGTTTCTACAGCTAGCTGGGGCTATAGGCTACGTAGGAGGTTCATCAAGAATAGCTAGATTAGTCTATGCATGAAGCAGAATTGAGAAGAACAGGGGCGCACGCTTACTGACGGAAAAGATCACCCTCGAGTGTGAAGAAATGATAGCGAACCCGCTCGGCGGCGCCATCTTGCGATGAGGATTACAGTCGCGCTATTTAACCAAAAAGGGTGTTTTGTGGCTCGTTTTGAAGAGGTAGCCACAGCCTACACAGGTGGTTCATCAGTGATGGCTGGCGCGGGGTGTGCATGAACCAATTTTGCGCTGAACAGAGACAATAGCAACTGCAGCTGCTGGTGCTCGCGGTGGTGACTACGCTCGGCGGCAAGTAAAGCGGCGAGGCACGGCGACGAGACATGGCACTAGGAAGAAGGCGGGCATGTCTGGGGTAACGTGGAACTCACCTAGGGGTCACGGTGAAGGCGGTGTGGCTCGGGTGGCGTCGCCCGACAACGAGGTGGTGGTGCTCTTGCGGTCGGACGTGTACGGGGCAGCCGGTAACTGACGAACTATAGTTTAACTCTGTGAACCTTGACAGAAACTGTTGCACGTGCACCAGGAATTAGCGGCACGCGACGGTGAGGCGGTGACAACCATGGGGAGAACGGGAACTGAAGTGGGTGCTCACCAGGAGATTGTGGATGTCAATGGTGAGGTCATAGGAGGACTGAGGGGGTCGGAATCAACGGCGAACGCTGGTGAACAGCGTGGCTGTCAAGGATGAATTTGTCCTGAGCAAAGCTTCTTCCGCTCGGTTCTTGACGTGTAGATGAATAAGATGACGAGGCGGAGACGGGGACGTTCTCAGCTCGGCTTGAGGGCAACCATGGCGTCAGGGCAGCGGTGAGGATGTGCTCGTCCCTCTCTCTCTCGTTCGTTCGGATCCACCGCAGAGAGGAAGGGGAAGGAAGAGAGGTGGCGGCGGAAGGAAGAGGGAGGCTAGGGTTCCTAGGTTCCTCGGGTGGGGATTAACGAGAGGGATGTAGTGGTTGGCTCAGGGACCACGGTGGAGAGCGGTTCAGGCTCTCCTCGTGACTAGATGGAGAAGACGACAAAACTATTTCCTCGTCGAACAGGTGACTTGGGCTCTAGTTGGGCTGGGAACAAGAGGAAAACAAGGCCCCGGTTGGGCTCCTGGTTTTGCTGGGCGACAAGGTGGGCCGAGCTGCCAATGGGATACGGCCGAAGTTGCTAATCACTGTTTCTATTGCTCTGTTTACTGAAGCAAGCAGAATGCTGTTGTAGACTGATTTTCAGAAATTGAACCACCAGAGTTTGCCTAGAATTTGAAACTAGGGCAAAGTTTGAAAACAAGGAGTGAACATATGAAACCCGTGTGTCAGAGAAAGTCTAGGACCACCAGATCATCCAAACATTGGCAGATTTGGGGATTTGCAAGAGGTAAAAGGATAGGAAAGGCAACATTTTGGACAAGAACACCGAATGGATTTCTAGAAAAAACATTTGGAACCTTTTGTAGCTTCTGAATTATTTAGCAGAGATTAAATAACATATGATGTACAGATGCAAGCATGAACTCTTTAATAAAGTAGGTAACCCGCAGATCATGCAAGAGGCCTGATTGAGCATTTGCAAGACTAAGAAAGGAATGGCCAGATTTGGTATTGTTCTGCCTCTATTGTAGGATTTTGAGAGAGAGGAAGATCAAGCACAAGGATAAATATATAAAGTAGATTCAAAGAAAAAAATATAGATGGTCACTTGAATAGACTCAGATGCACACAATGACATATAGGCATGTTTTAAATCCATAAGGCAAAATATAAGAGGCCCATGTGTCATCTGTGGTAGAATTGAACATGAGCATAAGGAAAAAGATAGAAAGTCAAATTAGTGATTGAGAGACTTTAAAAGATGATGCCCACAACTCAATTTGGGCATTATACACATCTATCAAGAACCAAATACATTATATGAAAAATCAAATATATTAAATAAGAGTCAACAAAGATGCAATTATGCGGATAAGAACCAAAATAGGGGTTTCATATATGCTCAAATTCAAGGTGGCATGGTGACATGAGCATGATATAATGATGATGCAACACATGACATGTAGGAAGTAGCATTTTATTATTGAACCATGTAGCATTATAGATGTTAGACAGATGGGATGCTACAGTATTAATATGGCTACTTTGTGGCGAATGATTACCTTCACTACGGCTCTACTACGTATACAATCCGAAGAATGTTCTCCACCTTTGCAATCCGAGCTGTGAGATCATTATCCTATTCCTATTTTAAATATCTATCATATATTTTTTCGCATATTAAGTTCATTCATGTGTTGCATTGTACAGCACGTGGTGCAGATTACTAATTAAATATGGAGTGTAAATGTGGGATGTCTTCGTCTCATTCCGACTCCATTTAAACTATGTAGCCCATCGATACCATATTTTTTCTTGTTAATTCAACATTTAAGCTGTGGGGTAGTTAAACAACTTGAACCATAATATTTATTTGTCGGGATTCCGATTTCGCTCAATATTACTTAATTAGATCGCATATCATCATGCCATGCATCATATCATAAACATGCCGGATCTTTACCGTAGATTAAATAGTGCATCGGTTGTTCTTTATAGTGCTTTGCTTCTTCACCGGATAGGACAATGAGTCGATGTGAGATACCACAAGCCTTTGGTCACCAACTTTGTCTCTCAGGCGAGCATTCTCCCCCTTCTACCTATTTTGCATTTATAATCTTTACTCCCTTCCTTTGATCTATTGCTATCCTTATTGTCGATGATTTAGAACCGTTCCCTTATTTTACCTACTCTACTATATTGCCTTGGTTATCTTATTGCTTTTGTTTGATTAGCTAGCTTTGTCCTTGCGAGTCATAGCACATGCTTAGGTCTGCTGCCCGCTCTCACATAGGTGAACCGTGATATCTGGTTATGGTTGATAACAAGATAAATTGGTGATGCTGGTTATGGTTACGGTTATGGTTTCACCTAATAATATGGCCCCGGCAGGGACCACCTTTGGGAACTGCTTGAGCCGACCTAGGACCCGTTCATTCTATGGTAGTAGTTCTGAGTTGATTGCGCTAACCAAATGCGGGGGGCCCTAGGATCCCCCCTCAACTACCGGCACTATTCGTTTATCCGGTGCATACGCATAATATGTCCTCAGACATGGGCGAGTTGTTATGTCTTTGAATTTGGTGATGATATGATTTGTTGGATAGCCCGGGCATTGCATACATAAAAGCGATACATGCCGGTGGTTCAAGGGAAGCTCTACAAGTTATCTTCTAGGGTCGTTCGGTATAGTAGTCGTGAACGCTATGCCACCTTGAGACTCGGTCGTGCCTTTGGGATGGATAAAACACACTAGGTGATACCTCTAGATACACGTGTAGTTATGGGATAGTTCTTGTTGTGAGATTTCGAAGGCACGCGTATTATGTTGCCTGAAAGGTTGAACATGCGTTTGGGTACATTAGTGCACCCCTGCAGGGTAAATATTTTTGAGAAGTCGTGTGTCCACGGCTATGGATGCCTCAGGAGTACAGTGTCATGATCATAGACAATGCCACTAATGATTTGTCTCTAATAATATGATTAGTCATACCTTCGATCCATTTTATGGATGTAGTATAGCTATTTTTCCCTAGTAGACCAAGGTTATCGAATCCACAGGAAGCGAATGCGTAGTGAAGTTACTTTAACGGACCTTCGAAAGATTTAGAATTCCTGTTGTGTTTTGACCGGACCAGTAGCTTGTCTCTTTTTTGTTGTTGTCGATGATGGAGAGAGAGGGCCTAGGGCGTTCGGTTTCACCTGTAGCTATGCCAAAACATCTAATGGAAATAAAAGATTGAAATAAAGTATGCATGTACTTGTTAGAACAAGATAAATTATATGTAGGCAGTGCATCCATAATTTCTATTGCCTCCGCAACCGCTTATAGAAATAACCTACTAGTTTCATACATAGAAGAAAGATAACTAATGATATGCATAGTGTTGTTACCGTTAATTCGAAGCAAATCCCTCACATACAGTCGTACTACCCCTTCTGTTACTGGGGTTCCCAACCTGCAGATCAGTTATCACTCATACTCCCTATACCTAGCTCAACCCTTGGGGTCTTGGGTACCTGACAAGACCTTGGATTGAGGCAAGAGAGGATACAATAATCATCATGTCATACAAACTAATACATGATACCATCTATGATAAATCACATGCACAATTGCTACATGGCTAGGCCGAAACCCTTGGCCCAAGGAGAATTACTCACACGTAGAGATGAGATCAACATTCACACAAACATTGTAATGAAAATCATAAGATTGATAGCAATAGTCTTACAATGTCAGCAATCGGAGAAGAGATCTACTATTACAAGTGGTGGAAGATAGCTATGGAGATGGAGAGGGGTTTGGAGATCTGGAGGCGGCTTTCTGGCGAGGTATGGCTTCTTCGGGAGTTCTGGGATCGAGGTCCGCTCGTTTCTCGTCGCCCGAGGCTTCTTTATATAGGGGTCCCTTCATGAAAGTTGTTCTGTTTGACCTAACGGTGGTGGCGCCAACTATACGACCAGAGCTATACGGTCAAAAATTTTGCTCTTGTCGTATTGTTGGTCGTTACGGCGTCTGTCTCCGCAGGACGGCTCCTGGTTTCTTGTGGTTGAAGGAAATCTCGTATCTTTGACTTTAATGTAGTGATTTCCTCCTTTAAACGACATTATTTGCGCAGGAAAAATACAAGAACAAAGGATTGCATATCCTTCTGAATATTAGCACTAGTGGCAGGGTTTAGAGAGATATTTCATCAAAAATGTGATTAATATCTAGTTTAAATATGGACGTAGATGGCTATATTTCAGAGCCATCAACCTCCCCAAGCTTAAACTTGATCGTCCCGAGCAAGAAAACCAAAATCAAAAAGGTACTCAACATTTAAACTAAAATAACGAGATTGTGATATTACTCATGATTAATAGTCTCATGTTTCCTCCAATTCATAAATCTGAAAAAAAACTTCAGCATAGATAGAGTAATGGAAAGCATATCATACGAGTTTCATGCATCCTTATAGCGCAGCAAAATTATTGTAAACATGGATGATTCAAATGAGTAAACTTTATTCGATGTCAAGTAATCAACTCATAGGCTTGCCTTTGAACAGTAAAGTATAATCATGTAAATTAAGAGTGTGAGAGTTGCCATGAAAATCATATATACTAGAGTATCTCAATTCTTCCACATCAATGAATCAAGAGTTTGCAAGCACTACTTTTCTATTCGTTGTCCTTCAAGAATTTCAGTTTTTAAGTAATTCAGAGCATGTCAAAAAAAATAGTTTATCGGGCTATGATGGACACTTGTGGCATCACTAAGGTTTTTGTTCCTTTTGCATAATGATTACTCATAGTAGCCATAGGAGTGATTCCATCATGATTACAGCTACCTGAGAGTACCAAGAATCTTACCCACTATAGCATTGCTGCTACAAGTGTTTAATCAACTCATAGCCGAAATCTAAGAGATTCCTCCATGAAGATCATTCGTAAGCGAGCAGAGTTGTTGGCATCCCATGAAGTTTGACACGCGTAAAGCTATATCATTCTTATGATTCACAAGTCAAAATTTGGCATGCTGACAAAAACCGCTAAACATTATCAAGTTAATCAATATTTTTAGTGGTGTCAAGTGTCTCTAGAAATAAACTTTCAAGACTAAGCACTACAACACCCAAGCCTTCAATTATGAGATTTTTTCTTATTACCATTGCTTAGCAATTTTTAGGCAAGACTTGGTTAATTATGAGAGCTGGAACAAAATGAGCCCAATGAAATACCCATGCAAATGACAATATTACTATGATACAAAGAATCACTCCACCAATATAATATCTCAACATTTACTACTAACTAGCATGGGTTTCTCAAACTTCAAAAGTGGGGAGTCATAAGACGTACCTCTCATGTTTGGTTCCACTTCTCTCTTCCTTTTTTTATTTGTTTCTTGGAAACTCGAAGTCGATCACTCTTCTGCAACTATATGAAGACCTCGAGGTGGAAAGAAAAGAAAGAGAGAAAATAAGGAAAAATAGAGAAATATTTTTGTGATTTTTAAAGAGAGGAAATTTAAAGAATAGAAAATTGGCGGCAAAGCTTGGCTAGAAAATTTCGAAAGCAAATAGAAAGAACTAAAGATAGAGTGTTGAGGAAACCAACACGAGTGCTTATAAACTCAAATAAAAACGTAACCTCAAAATAAAATAAAAACAAATAAACACCAACTAAAGATACATGAGGAAACTTCCCCAAGCTTAGTCTTTTGGAAGCCCTTCAAATCATTATGGTGGCAGGAAAAAGTCGTTACTCTAGTTCACGAATTGAGTGGAGAGGTTACTTGTCGATTCTCGGAAGTTCAAAGAGAGGTTGTGCATCCTCTCCATAGTCACTCCAAGTCCTTAGAAATCTTGGTATATGGCGAACCGGGTTTGTGGCTGCTCCTCTTGATAAGGAACTTCTTGCTCCTCCTCTTGGTCCTCATCCTCTTCAGGAATCTTTTCGTTGGGTTGGTGCTTATCAACATGCACATCATATAGCAAACGTCCTTCCTCGACAAAGAAAATACCATTAGGCAAAGGAGCGGGGTAGATACGCTCAGCTCCAGCAATATGGAGGTAATAAATACCACCTCTCCTAGTGAGAATTCCACAGGCCCTCAAGGTGGAGAAACCAACACGCGTCTCACCTAGTACGGGTTGCAACTCACAAGATCAATGTCTAGGGAAGTGGCAAGCATGGTGATGATGCCTCCTCTTTTGATTGGCCCTTGGCTTTGGGAGGCTTGCTGCTCCATGTAGCGCACAAGGATAGCGCCCAAGTTGAGTGACATGTTACAGTTGACATAAACATCCTTTGCAAGGACGAAGATGTCCTCCTCGTTGAGTCTCGTGAACTCATTACGTGCCTGCAAGGTGATAGCAATAACATAGAACATATAGCTAATTGCAGGATGTTAAATACTCTTCCCCTTTTTCACTCTACTAGTGAAACTCATTTCATTATAGTATTGATAGGGGGAAGGAATTAATCCAGTAAAGGATGCGCGTAAAGTATGAACATCATTTTTGGAAAATTAAAGCATGCGCACCATTCGTCAAATGTTAAATTGTAGTTGTTGTTCATCAGATGGAAAGAAATAGTATCCTCTCCTTGCCACAGCTTAACGATGCTTTGCAACGAACATAGGATCTCAATGGTTAAGCGGCGATAAGTAGGTACATCATTGTACACAAAGTTTTATAGGCCAGCTCTATTGCAAAGTAAATTAAAGTCATCAGAAATGCCGAGTTGGTTCAATATAATGGGGCAAGCCCACATGGTGGCCTTTACTTCGTGGTTCTTGATCTTGTTGAAGCGTTCACAATGGGCCTCATCCCTAAACTGTATCCCCATGCATTCCTGGGTGATCACTCGAGAAGCGCTAGTGGTGGCACGAACACGAGTTTGGCTCCTTGTGTTCATTTCTAAAACATTGAATAAAGGCAAAAATAAAACTTTTTGATCCAACAACAGTAAGTGCATCATATTCCTCATCATATCACACTAAATAATTCTCCTCAAAGTAATAATCTAGGCAAGAAAATTGTAGCAATTGGTTCATAGTAGGTCTCACCCTAGATTGGTAATGACAATAGATCAAAGATGAATTTGCAAAAAGTAATTGGAGGATCGGAGGAGAAACATACCGTAGATCACTTGTGTGCGAGGAAATCGAACGAAATTGAGTAGATGAAGATCGCTTGAGGTTTTGAGAGAGTTTAGAGGTAGAAGAAAAAAAATGATTGAAGTTTTCTAGTTGGGAGTACGTTCCCGTGCGATTTTGTGGTCGGACACAACTATATGGGCGCAACTATATGGGTGAAACATGTGTTCCGGCCGTATAGTTGGTGTTCTGTCAAAAATATTAGGTCCTTCTCCTGGCGGCGCAGCTATACGTACGTAACTATACGGGGAGAAAAAAATGTTCTGACCGTATTGTTGGTCGTTAAACTATGTGTTCCTACGAAAGAAAATTTGCAAAGGCATCGATATCTATACGATAGGAACTATACGGCCGGAATTTTTATTCCCGCCGTATAGTTGGTCGTTAAACACCCAGTATATATGAAAAGTAATTGTACGGAGGCATTGATATCTATATGACCGAAACTATACGGCCGGAATTTTTATTCCCGCCGTATAGTTGGTCGTTAAACTGTTTGTACACATGAAAAAAATTGTACAGAGGCATTGATATCTATACGGCCATAACTATACGGCTGGAATTTTTATTCCTGCCATATAGTTGGTCGTTAAACTCTTAGTACATATTGCAGAACAAATTTGATGGTAAAGATAACTATACGACCGGAGCTATACGGTAGGAACTTTTATTCCCGCCGTATAGTTGGTCATTAAACCATCTGTGTGCATAAATTTTTTTGTTTCTTCATAAACTATTTCTTTTCCTGCAACTTAGCGATATACCTTGTTTTTGACAGAAAATTGAAAGAAAATATTGTCGACCAACAATAGCATGAATAATGCAGAATTTCAAGTACTACTAAATTTATTCTCCTCAAATGGAGTTTTCTAGCACTCTTTATTGAACATGAACTTAAACTAAAACTAATAACTTAACTCAAACCTTAATTTAACATAGGTTGCCTCCTATGGAGTGCTCTTTTATGGTCAATAGCTTGACCTTGATGATACTCACTTGGGCCAGATGAGTGGGACACCCACTCCAAAGTAATTGGCCTTCAAAGTGATGGCCTCCTTCTCGTCATGTTTAGCTTTCGTCTTCCTAGAGAAATAAATAACAAAAGGATCCCGCAAATGCAATTGTAACTTCATGTTCCCTTCATGAAGGTTAATTAAAGCCTTTATAGTTCTCAAGAAAGGACAACCTAGTATTATAGGAGCAACATTATCTTCAGGCATGTCAACAATAACGAAATCAATGAGGGCAGGACAACCTTTGATGTAAACTAAAGTGTTCTCCTTAATCCCTATATCTTGTTTGTAGGTAGAATCTGCTAGATGCAATTTTAATTCAGTAATTTCAAAGGATCCTAGATTTAACTTGTTAAAAAGACTCTTTGGAATTGTTGAGACGCTTGCACCTAGATCACAAAGTGCAGCTATCTCATTGGTTCCAATCTTTTTCTTAATAGTAGGCTCAAATATGTCATCTAGTTTAGCATGCAACTTTTCAGTGATTTTCTTGTATTCTTCTTCAAGCTCGCATACCTTAATTGCTACTTGATAAACAAAGTGTTGATACATGGCTTCATCATTACCTTCAGTTACCGGAATTTTGACATTGACCCTTTTTACGAGATCTTTGATGGTGTAGCTTGGTAAAGGGGCATTACTATAATCAGGTTCTTCAGGCTCCTCCCTTTGGATCCTCGTCATTTTGAGTTCTTCAACAGGGTTGGGCTCAGCTTTACCTGCAAATTTAGCTAGAATCAGAGTTTGACTCTCGGTTATCTTACCTAGTTGTGCCTCAACAATCCTTGTTCTTTCTTGAAGGGCATGCAAATCATTTCTCAGACTAACATCTTAGTTAGATAATTTACCAAGCATAGCATCATGGTTCTCCGTAATTTTGACTAGACTATTATTTTGTTCATTTTGTGAGTCTATAAAAGACTTCAGCGTTTCTTGGAGACTACCATTACTAGTTCCCATATTATTATTAGAGTTATTTGTAGGACTAGCATAATGTTTCTGAAAGTTAGGATTGTAACTCTTCTTCCATAAAAGATTGTAATCATTACGAGCTACGAACTCTACTTCTATATTTCTTTCGGGGTAGCTCTTACCTGAGTTTCCTTACCTATTACGGCTAGTATGAGCTTATCCAACTTAACATTGAAATCTACGTTCTCTTGTGGTGAGACGGAGTTCACCTTCTTCGTGTTTGACCTTTCAACATGCCATTGGGCATGGTTGTCTTGCATGTTGTCTAGCAGCTGCTTTGCTTCGGTAATATGTTTACCCATAAATGTTCATCTAGCTTCAGTATCAAGCATAGACTCAGACACAGGATTAAGAGCATTATAAAATAAATTAAGGATTAACCAAGCTTCCATCCCATGACTAGGATAGTTTCTTAGGCATTCCTTCATCCTCTCCCATGCAAGCGCTAGTGGCTCACGCTCTTCATGTCTAAAACCTGTAATATTAGATCGGAGTTGCATAGTATTTGTATGTGGAAAACATTTAGTCACAAATAAAGAAGTACATCCCACCCATGATGTAAAGGTATTTTTATGCAAATATGGCAACCATTCTTTAGCTCTTCCTCTTAGAGAGAAAGGAAATAAACGCTTTTTGACCGCATCAGGGTCAACGTCTTTTATACGCATCATATCACATATTTCAGTGAAAGTATTTAAGTGCGTACCTACATCTTCAATAATAGAGCCTCCAAATTCATTATGTTCAACCAAACTTAAGTAATGGGGCTTAATTTCATAATCATCAGCAGCAATTGCTGGCTTAGTAATAGGAGTACGCAAATAATCATTATTGGGAGTAGCAAACTCGCCAAGCTTATTTTCAGCCATACTTCCTATGTTTTTGTGTTTTCTTAGATTGAAAATTATAATAGTAAAAACAAGAATTTGAAGAATAACTAATTTTTTTGGTTTATCAAATAAAGACTGAAAGCAAACTAACAAAATTAAAAACAAGAATTAAAACTAGCAAGGTTCACTACTAGGAAACCCATTATCAGTGGCGCACCTTTTTTCACTATCCCTTGCGCATATATGATGCTCCACCGATACGTCGCCACTAATAACTATCTTCTGTGGCGCATTTTGAAATGCACCACAGAAATCTCAAACTTCTGTGGCGCATATGGCCAATATGCGCCACAGAAGATTTTTCCAAAATTAAAAAAAGGCGGGCAAGATCTCAAACTTCTGTGGTGCATATAGCCAATATGCGCCACAAAAGTTTTTTTCAAATTTCAAAAAAAAAACCCGGCTAGATCTAGATCAAGCCGGAGGTGGTGGTGGTGGTGGCTGGTGGCTGGTAGCTAGTGGCTAGTGGCTGGAGGAGGGCTAGGAGGAGGTCGCCAGAGTTGGTGGTGGAGGATGAGGAGGTCGCCAGAGTTGGTGGTGGAGGAGGAGGAGGTCGCCGGAGTTGGTGGTGGAGGAGGAGGAGAAGGAGGTCGCCGATGTTGGTGGTTGAGGAGGAGGAGGTCGCCGGAGTTGGTGGTGGAGGAGGAGGAGGTCGCCGGAGTTGGTGGTGGAGGAGGAGGAGGGAGGAGAAGGGGAGAAATGGAGAAGTTTGGAGGGGAGGAGAAGTTGGGAGCAAAGAAGTGGGGAGGGGAGAAGAAGTGGGGGGGAGAAAAAGGAAAAAGGGAGGGAGAAGGGCGCCGGCAGGATTCAAATTTTAAATCCCACCAAAGACTTCTATGGCGCATATGGGAGAAATGCGCCACACAAGTTTCTCCCCCTTTTTTATTTTTTTGCTGTAAAAAATCTTCTACCCTAAATAACTTTTTACTCTTTTCGAATTTGGGGATTCTATAAAATCCAGAATGACCGTATGCAAAAGTTATGGCTGTTTTACTATGCCATGACCTTTTTTTGCAAAATACATCGAAATTCATGTATTTCAATTTTCACTACAACTACACCCTAAAATATAACTACATCTCAAAGGAATAATTTTTTGAAGTTTTTATCATTTTTCTTTAATTTTTGCAAAACTAAAAAGGCAATCCACGGGGAGGGGGGGATCTGCAATTCCATATTCTGTGGTGCATACACCTATATGCGCCACATAAACATCACTTTCTGTGGCGCATATGGACATATGCGCCACAGAATTGTCTCCCTCTTTTTTTGGTGTTGGGTCCCATCAACATACATCTATATGTGCCACAGAATCATCACTTTCTATGGCGCACATGAAAATATGCACCACAGAAATGTGGACTTCTGTGGCGCATATTGGTTTCGTGCGCCACTGAACTGCCAAACTTCAGGGGCTTTTTTTCCTAGTGCGCCACTGATAAATATCTGTGGCACATGGTTTTACATATGCGCCACAAAATATCTTATCTACCTATAGATGTTTTTCTAGTTGTGGTTCCTAATAACCACACCAGGGTAGCTATTGCTTCCCCGGCAACGGCGCTAGAAAAAGGGTTGATACCTTCGATCCAGATTACGGATGTAGTATAGCTCTTTTTCCCTAGTAGACCTAGGTTATCGAATCCACGGGAAGCGAATGTGTAGTGAAGTTACTTTAATGGACCTTTAGAAGTTTTAGAATTCCTTTTGTGTTTTTACTGGACAAGTAGCTTGCGTCTTTTTGTTGTTGTCGATGTTGGAGAGAGAGGGTCTAGGATGTTTAGTTTCACCTGTAGCTGTGCAAAAACATCTGATGGAAATAAAAGATAGAAATAAAGTATGTGTGTACTTGTTAGAGCAAGATAAATTATATATGGGCAGTGCATCCATAATTTCTATTGGCTCCGCAACCGCTTATAGCAATAACCTACTAGTCTCATCCATAAAAGAAAGAGAACTAATGATATGCATAGTGATGTCCCCATTAATCCCAAGCAATCCCTCACATACAACCATACTACCCCTTCTGTCACTAGGGTTCCCAACCTGAAGATCAGTCATCACTCATACTCCCTATACCTGGCTCAACCCTCGGGGTCTTGGGTACCTGACAAGTCCTTGGATTGACGCAAGAGAGGATACAATAATCATCATGTCATACAAACTAATACACGATACCATCTATGATAAATCACATGCACAATTGCTACATGGATAGGCTGAAGCTCTTAGCCCAAGGATAATTACTCACACATAGAGATGAGATCAACAATCACAAACATTGTAATGAAAATCATAAGATTAATAGCAATAGTCTTACAATGTCGCCAATCAGAGAAGAGATCTACTATTACAAGTGGTGAAAGATGGCTATGGAGATGGAGAAGGGTTTGCTGATCTAGAGGCGGCTTTATAGCGAGGTATGGCTTCTTCGGGAATTCTGGGGTCGAGGTCCGCTCGTTTCTCGTCGCCTGAGGCTTCTTTATATAGGGGTCCCTTCACGAAAGTTGTTCTGTTTGACCTAATGATGGCGGCGCCAACTATACGATTGCCTCAACCCCCAACTACGACGCCTGGTGACCGACAACATCAAAGGAACAGGTCCAGGTCATCAGTCTTTGCAGTCTATGAGGTTGTATCGGCTGTCAGCTAAACATAATCTCTGATTCCTTTTTTTTGGTTGTCCATAACCTGTTTGATGAAATTTCTATAGGAGTTTTTGACCGTGGTTGCTGCTTATCAGCTTGTTTTTCGCCTACTCCGACTCCGGGAACTTAAGATGGTATTGGTATGGCTACTTTCCAGCGAATGCTTACCTCCACTACGGCTTTACTACATACACAATCTAGAGATTGTTTCTCCACCTTTGTGATCCGAGCTGTGATATCCTTATCCTATTCCTATTTTAATAATATATATCATATCTTTTATCGCATATTAAGTTCATTCATGTGTTGCATTGTACGCCATGTGCTTTCATATTACTAATTAAATATGGAGTGTAAATGTGGGATGTTTTCGTCTCATTCCGACTCCATTTAAACTGTGTAGCTCACCGATACCATGTTTTGCCTTGTTAATTCAACATTTAAATTGTGCGGTAGTTAAACAACTTGAACCATAATATTTATTTCTTGAGATTCTGATTCCGCTTAATATTGCTTAATTAGATCGCATATTGCCATGCCATGCATCATATCATAAACATGTCGGATCTTTAACGTAGTATTAAATAGTGCATCGGTTGTTCTTTCTAGTGCTTTGCTTCTTCACCGAATAGGATGATGAGTCGATGTGAGATACACAAGCCTTCGGTCACCGACTTTGTCTCTCAGGCGAGCATTCTCTCCCTCTTCTACCTATTTTGTATTTATAGTCTTTACTCCCTTCCTTTGATCTAGTGATATCCTTATTGTCGATGCTTTAGTTCTGTTCCTTTATTTTACCTGCTCTACTATATTACCTTGGTTATCCTATTACCTTTATTGGAGTAGCTTGGTTTGTCCTTGCGAGTCGTAGTGCATGCTTAGGTCTGTTTCCCGTTCTCATACAGGTGAACCATGATATCTGGTTATGGTTGATAACATGACAAATTGGTGATGTTGGTTATGTTTATGGTTTCACCTAATGATAAGGTCCCGGCAGGGACCACCTTTGGGAACTGCTTGAGCCGACCTAGGACCCGTTTGTTCTACGTTCTGAATTGATCGTGCTAACCAAATGCGGGCCCCCCTGGGATCCCCCTTCAACTACTGATGCTATTTGTTTATCCATAGGATCACAAAATTGGTTTTCCATTTGGTGCATACGCATAATATGTTCTCGGACATGGGTGAGTTGATATGTCTTCAGACATTGTGATGATATGATTTGGTGGACAGCCTGGCCATTGCATACATAAAGCGGTACATGCTGGCAGTTCAAGGGGAGCTCTACAAGTTATCTTAGAGGGTTGTTCGGTATAGTAGTCATGAACATTGTGCCAGCTTGAGACTCAGCCATGCCTCTGGGCTGGATAAAACACAGTAGGTGATAGCTCTAGATACACGCGTAGTTATGGGATAGTTCTTGTTGTGAGATTCCGAAGGTACGTGTATTATGTTCCCTAAAGGGTTGAACATGTGTTTGGGTACAGTAGTGTACCCTTGCTTGGTAAAGATTTTTGAGAAGCCATGTGTCCATGGTTATGGATGCCTGAGGAGTACGGTGTCATGATCATAGACAAGGCCACTAATGATTTGTCTCTAATAATATGATTAGTAATTAGCCTTAACAACTAAATACCTGCTTAATTAAAATTGCAATGTGTGTGTTCCTCGAGAGGACTTCCTCGTCTGGTCTTCGAGGGGTAAATCTTCGGATGGGTTATGATTGGAGTTATATCCATGTTATCGTATAAGGCTCTCCTATCCCGCTCTAATAGTTGGAGTGATAGTGTGTCTCTAAAAGTTAGATAGTGCAAGTTTTGCAACCACTAATCCCACCATACCTATGTAGGCGAGGATCACCAAATTCTAGACTCGCCGTGTACTGGCCTCAGTATTGACCGCTCTCTCTGTTTTCCTTTGCCCTTTGTCGACACCCTTTGGTTTTGACAGGTATGTGATTCACGAAGTTAGCAAGGTTATCCTTCTGGCTTAGCCTGGGCAGGGTTATGGACTCCATTGGTTATTCTTCAGAACTCTTAGTCCAATTTAGATCTTGTCCGTACTCGGAAATTATTTGGCTTTCTTCATGATTTGTATCTTCGTATTATTGACTCAATGAATCATTTTTTGAATAAACAGACTGTGAGGCAAGAGCCCCACAGTAATTTATTAAAACTAACAAACAGAGAGAGTCTTACAGAACGAATTTACAAAGTAGAGGGGCTTACACACAGGGCGAAAAACCAAAACAGAGGCACCAAATTATGTACAAATGATACACAACTAGTGTAGACTATACACCCAAGACATAAGAGCTGCTCTATACTTCTTTTTGAGCCTATATTGGAGAAGACTAATATCATGCACAAATCTAGCTCTCCACTTGGTAAAGGTAGGCCTCTGATGATTGAAAATCTTATCATTACGCAGCAGCCAAATATTCTAACAAGCAGTGATTAAAACCTCCATAAAAAATGGGTGTCCAAATGATCTCCTGGCCTCGGCAATGATTTGCTGTAGATTCACAAGGGGCAACCAAACAATCTGAAGGTAGTTCCAAATTCGAGCACTAAAATTGCATTAAAAAATAAGTGAATTCTATCCTCATAAGACCTAGCTGGACATAGCTCACAATGAGTGTTGTCGGTGACATGCCAATGGCTTCTTTGCAGCAAGTCCCGAGTGTTGAGTCTATCTTTCAACAACAGCCACGCAAAGACTTTCAATTTCATAGTGCAACTAGACTTCCAAAGCCAATCATACACCTTTGGCACCTGAATGTGCGCATGTATCTGTTTGTAGAACTTACTAGAGGTATATATATTCCCCAGCAATAGGACCAAACATCAGCCTCATTAGACAGAGGGTTACTAGCCATGAGCAACTATAATTCACCAAGTTCCTGAAAAGCCTCAACAGACAGTGGAAGGTAGAAAAGACTATGAATGTCTTGCGCTGAGTAGACCTTGGCTGCCGAAAGGTTCTCATTAAGAACGTAGGAAAACAATCTAGGAAATCTCTCCTTTAATGGGCGAGCTGATCCCTGGAGAGACCAATTATCTGACCAGAAAAGAAAAGAATCGCCCCTCCCCTGACTTACAGTAGCCACTCCTCGAAAGTTGTCCACTTGCTTAAGCACGTCTCGCCACCAAAATGACCCACAAAGGTTTTCAGCATGAGGAACTTTGTCCGAATAATATGCATTTTTAACTAAGTGCACCCAAGGGATATCCTTGCTATTATAATATTTGTCCAAAAACTTGATTAACAGAGAGACATTTTTCTTTTGGAAATCAACCACTCCAAGGCCACCTTTATTTTTTGGTAAGCAGACAATATCCCAAGCGGCCAAAGCATGCTTGGGTTCATCATACTTCCTCCTCCAAAGACACTGTCGTAGAATACGATCAAGCTGGGCAGTGAGCCCCTTAGCCAGCTGAAGAGTGCACAGAAAATCAAGTGGCATTGAAGCTAAAGCCGAGTTGATTAATTGCAACCTCGCTCCTTGCGACAAAAAACTGGAACTAGAAGTAAGTTTCCTCTCGAGCCTACACACAAGGATCTGCATCTCGACAATAGTAGGGCGAGTTGTCCCCAACGACAGGCCCAAGTACGTGAACGGCATAGCCCCAACCTGACAACCAAACTCATCTGCCAAGTTCTCCACAAAATCATCATGAACATTAATGGGCACTAACTGAGATTTATTGTAGTTAATTTTCAGTCCAGTCAAGAGGGAAATTTTTTGCAGCAGAGCTTTGAGCTCCCGAATCTGATTTAAATCAGCCGGCATAATCAGTAAGGTATCATCTGTGTACTGAATCACCGGAAAATCCTCCTCTCCAATATCAATAGGTTTACTCAAGCCCCCAAGTCCAAACAGCTCATTCACAGCAGATTGCAATAAATCCGAGCCCAAAGTGTACAAAATTGGTGATAAAGGGTCCCCCTGACAAACACCACGCTTACAGACAAACTGCTTTCCTAGAATGCCATTAAGAAGTACTACAGAAGAACCAGAAGAGAGAATAGATTTCATCCATCCAATAAATTTCTGATTGAAACCCTTATATTTCATAATTTCCAAAATGGCCTCATGCTGAATAGTATCAAACGCCTTTGAATCAAGTTTTAGAATAAGGATTGGCTTCTTTGATGCTTGACATAGGAAAAGGTACACAAACGACGAAGCAAGACAGTCTTGGATCGATCTTGATTGAAGGAACCCGTACTGATTCTTGTGTATACACTTTAAAATTTTATCTTGAAGTCTATTAGCTGCGAGTTTCGTAAGGAATTTGAGACAAACGTTTGTCAGAGAAATAGGGTGATAATCATTAACTACCCTAGGGGACTGAGTTTGAGGAACCAAAGTAATTTATGAACCATTGATATTTTCTAGATTCAAAGTACTAGCATGAAAGTCATTCGCCAGGCGGTAAAAATCCGTTTGAATAATTGACCAACATCGCTTTATGAAAAGGCCATTAAACCGTCCGGCCCAGGATCCCGGTCCATTGGCATGTCAGCCACAACATCATCCATCTCCTTTTTGGAAAAAGGTCTCGTTAAATCATCTAGCCCATCCACACTAGGAAAAAGCTGATCCAAGTCAAACTGCATTGATATTCCATCATATCGGCCCATCTTATCTTTATAACTACTCCACAGCAGCCCAGCCATCATATCATGATTCGTGTAAATCCACACCATTCTCATCTCGGAGCATCGATATATTGTTTCGACGAAATCTCTCTGTGGCCATTGCGTGAAAAAACTTAGTATTGTCTTCGCCCTGCTGAATCCAGCGAATAGTACATCGTTGCTAGTAATTGCATTCTGCTAGTAGCAAACAATCTAAATGAGTTTTCACAACCTGTCTGAAATAAAATTCAGTTATGTCAAGAGTCCTGTGCTCTTCTAAAGTATCAAAATACAAAATAACTGAATTGCATCGCTGGATCAATAACTTCAATTTAAAAAGACTAGTTTGCCATTTCTTAAGATCAAAGCGAAGAGACTTAAGCTTATCTACCATGATAGCAGAGCTGTAGGTTTGCTTCGACTGCTTATGCCAAGAAGTACTCACACATTCAACAAAACCAGGAAGATCAACCTAGTAGTTCTCAAATCAAAACAGCTTTGCCTTAGGAATATTTGTGTCTATGTTTACCACATAGGGAACATGACCAGAACCCGTTTTGGCCAAAGGCAACACCATGGAATTAGGAAAATCAGAGATCCATCTAGAACTGGTGAAGAACCAATCTAACTGCTCTAGCAGAGGAAACATTTGCATATTCGACCAAGTGTACGAACGCCCTTTCAGAGGTAATTCAAGCAAACCCAGATGACCTATAATGTCATTAAATAAGAACATGTCATTGACATTCCCCCCTCGGCTTGTTCCTATTCTCAGGCGATCGAATAAAATTGAAATCCCCAAGAAGCAACCAGTTTTCGTCAGTCGGAATCTGAAGATTGTATAACCAGGTGACGAACTGATCTCTTTCCTGTCCCGATCATGGACCCTAAACACAAACCAGCACCCACAAGTCATTATTATGAGAAGAGGCAAAATTAATCACAACCCCAAACCGCTGCGTCTGTATCAACGTGCCAGCAAAAACCGCAGAGTTCCAAAGAATGATAATACCCCCCGAACCTCGAATCGAAGGAGAAAAGGAAAAATTATCAAACCTCTTAGGGCAGAATTTTCTAATAAATCGCCAGTCAAAAGATTTACATTTTGTTTCTTGCAAACAAATCACATCACAGTCACTTTCATTTATTTTGTTAAACACTTACGTTTATCTGAGTTCAAACCATGCACATTCCAGCAAAGCACACGCCACTTACGTTTAGTAATTCGATACATAAGAGCCCACGTTACTGACATCAACTCATCTGAGACATAGTAACAGGCTGACACCACACAGACCCAAAACACCCTGACACTGAACATAAATGTGACAATAAAGAAGACTCACGCAAAGGCAGACCTGCTCAAACATAAGCACTATAACTGAAACCCAAGCTAAAGCGAGACACAGATACGGGCCATTAAGAGGGTGAGGCCCTGTCACCCTGGTACTGA
The DNA here is from genome assembly GCA_910589775.1 of Avena eriantha. Taxonomy (NCBI): domain Eukaryota; kingdom Viridiplantae; phylum Streptophyta; class Magnoliopsida; order Poales; family Poaceae; genus Avena; species Avena eriantha. Next base: position 354,911,498 of record OU342743.1, read on the forward strand.
TTTCACTTATCTTCATCGTGTACCGTTTCTCTCTTCTTCTTGGGAATAGCTTCAAGCCTCTCCCTTGTTAGATTTTCCGGAGCAATACCTAGCTACTGACCAACCTCCTGCATCACCCTAATTGGAGTAATAGGAATCGGCACATCTCCTATCTATGACTCCTCGCCCATACTCTCATGTTGTTCCTCAGAAGTGTTCAAACTAGATGGTTGCACAACCCACAACTGCGCGCGACTTTTCTTCTTGGGTCGCACTGATACATCAGCCACCGACTTAGGACGCGTAGCATCCTTCACCAGAGTACTCCTAGTAAAGCGTCTCTCAGTAGGCTGCACAATGTGTCTCTTCTTCCTCAGATCACTCTTTTTGATTGTTGAATGTGGCATGGCACTAAAAGAGAGCTCCCCTACAGCAGGGTGACCCAAGATTTTCAAACTGAGATCACAAACACCTTGTGGACTCTTAACAGGGGGCAAGAGTCTGTCTGATATCATATGAGCTGGTGCCAATTCCTAGTCCTTTTCAAAGACCTCTGTCCAAGGTAGGAAAGCAGCATTCCACGAACGCTTCGTTGTAATCATCTGGAACGGAGATCTTTGCAGTGCTAGAGACAACGTATGTGATAGCAGCGTCGGCAACATACCTTCAAACAGTCTATGCCACATTAATTCAGGAGGGAGAGCTGGCCCAAAAGCATGTTGCATATGAACAATATGTAAGAAATCAAAGAAAACCGGCCCATGCCCAGCTTGATTAAGGGGACCTGGCAGCACACCCAACGCAAGATTAAGTTGATCCTGATTCTGACCAACCTCTAAATCTTCAGATGAAGCAGCATGAATGGAGTCATCAAGCACCATAGATTCCTGAGAGTCTAGCTCTTCATGTGCATCCTGCTCATCATGCATATTATCGTGCTGATGATTATCCTCTTGATTGTTTTGACCGTCATGATCAGCCTGCCAAAATTGTTGTTAACAAGCAAGTTTCCAGGCAAAGGATGCGGATTACCATCCGGAGGCATTTGATCAATATCAGGAGGTAGGGCACAGCAAAATCAGCAGATAAGATGAAGACAGCAGCAGTCCATGATTCAATAACCCCACCCACAGAAGCAAATTTACCATAGTACACATCTCTCGGCACAAGGGTAGGTGAAGGGAATGATGCATAAACCAAAACCCTATCCTTAATGGGGTCATTGCTATTCCAGAATTGGTATTTTCCAAACGTAGAAACAACATTAGCAATGTCAATGTCATTACGATAATCAGGTGGTATCCCCAGGAACATCAACCAACCTTGTCTAAAACCTTGTTCAGATCTATGGTTCTCAGCATCATTGGCATAAACAAATCTGACTAAACTTCCGTTTAACTGATATTGCCCATGTTGAACAAGCACATGACAAGCATTGGGGCCACTAAGTTGAAACAGGCCGACACCAAAAAGACTAGGCTGATTCTCAACAACGTTGCGATTGAGTGGTCCTTCTAGAAAATTAAGTACCTGAGTTCTCCAATGCTCTGTCAGAGGTTCTGGTGGCTTTGGATCAACGATCGCAACACACTAGGCTTGATGCTGAGGAGGTGGGTCTTGTGCAGCATAGTAGTACGTGTGGGCCAGGCGCGTCCCCCTGCATCAATGATCTCATGGCCCCAAGGTAACCACCAAATCGGATTCACCTCCCAGTTAGACATTGCACGAACTTGACCAGGAGGAGAGGGCAAAGGCGGCGGAGAGGGCAAAGGCGGCGGAGGGGTCTGTTCTGTATCAAGGCTGGAGACTAAATATGCCGAAGTAGTTGTATCGACAGCGGTCAACATTTGCCGAGTCGGTTACAACCCTACCAGAACATACCTTCTTGGGCACCCATCTCTGCTTTTTTTTGAGAAGCGATTAAAATAGTCCTTCTTAATATGGCCGTAATGAAAACATTGTTTACACCGAACTTTTCATGTACAGGCCTCCACAGAATGGCCCATACTCAGGCATTTGCGACAATCCCAGAATCGGAACTCAATATCATCCACAACATCCGCAAGACCAGTGAGCTCCTGTTGAACCTCATCCTCTGAGTCAGATGAATCTGGGTCTTTGATTAAACTGGAACTAGTCACAATTTCAGAATCAGGAGCATGTGAAACATCCTTGCAGCTGTCAGAGGATCCAATAGTATTTGTTAAAACAGCCTTTTTGTAAATGCTAGGAGCATATCCTTTACGGGCAGGGTACATGAGAGTATCAGGAAAATTTAAATTCCTCTTGACTATAATTCCAGATTTGATAATGGACTTTGGCTTAATAGAATTCATAGCAGCTAAACCCAACTAAGCCCTCTTCTTAGATGGACTAATCAGAGTCCATTCATCACCAACTTTAGACTGCCAAAGATGAAACTCCCGTCTCCAATTAGGACCACCTCTACCCCAAAGGTGGGAGAAACATTTAAACTGGGAGCAGATGTACCGACGCATCTTGAGGATATGAAAACCAACCCACTTGGAGGCAACACAAAAATAATAAACCCTATCTCTGATATAAGAAACTTTAAGACTGCCACGAACACCCCCAATAACAGACTCTAGAGCAATGCTCACATTACTTTCATTCAGACGAAAAGTTGCTCTACCAAAGGAGACTACCATCGTAAAAAGTTCAGAATTATCAGTAGGATGCACTTCAGAATGAAATTTAGATTCCACATCCTTAGAGAAATTCAAGCCATGAGAGAAACTCAGATCCAGAAGAATAGTATCATGGACCCTCCTAGGGTTATCCGTATCATCAGCAGATAAACCCCCAGAATACAAACGATTAGAAGAACCAATCGAATCAGTTGCAGCAGGAATTTGTTCAAGGTGCACCATGTTGACCATACGAGCCTTTGGAATGTCCATTATATCCGGCAGCCTAATACCAACTCGCACCACATGATCTGGAAAGCGCAATTTGGCACCAAAGCTAAAATTAGACCGAGATTTCACATATATCTGACCAATATGATTACCCTTTGCATTAAGAAGAGAAGCCTTCCAATTATCCAAGCATAGTTCAAGAGTACCATCATACACTTTCATTCTGCCTCGATCCAGATCTTTGTTGGTGGAATAAGTAATTTCTAGTGTTTAGACCCACCTTTGGGCTGATTAGACATAGATAAAACAGGACTGGAATTCTCTGAGATAGGGCAAGCACCACCTTGATCCAGACTATTAGCACGTACCTCGGGGATTGTGACCATGCAAGAGTGGTCCCCATTGGGAGAAATTATACACAAGCCAACTGTAGCAACATGTGTTTGAAAAATTACCTCAGATCCCAATGAGATCAATTCTCCATCTTGTAGAGGGCGCCCGATGATTCCAAATCCTTTAGAAGTTTGAAGAGTGATCCAATTGGACCAGATGCAGAGCACCCCATGCATGACTCGATCGCCATGATCCAGATCCAAAATGGGTGCATATGTCACCTCCCAGCACCAAGATGGAGGCAACATGATCGCCGGGTATGAAAGTGTAGAGCCGAAGGCGAGGAGGAGAATGAGTGGAAGAGATCAGGCAGGGAGGGGCCGGCGAGGGAGATCACCGGCGGCAAAGGATAGGGAGACTTATGGCGGCAGTGGGGGGATCATTGAATCATTGTTGTATATATAAGTTCTTGTGGATTCTGTTGTAAACTACTGTGATGTAACTACTTGTAATCAAATCCCACCCACACGAAAGTGTCTGGTGGGCGTCTTTGAATCGCTTCTTTGCGGGTTTTGGTGGGAAATGCTAAGATCTGCATAGACCTAATTCTGGGGCGTTACAGTGTGTGTGCTCGTTCCTTGCGTTGTTGACTCTTGGCTCTCTCCTTTATGCCCAGGATCCTTCCCGAGCTAGTTGCTGCATTGTACATTTCCCAAATGTAATGCCAATTGTCCGGTATCAATGAATTTACCTTTCCCTTCCCAAATGTAATGCCAATTGTCCAGTATCAGTGAATTTACCTTTGCCAATTTTCCAGTATCGTTCTTAAGTTTGCCATTTGATATGTTCGTCCCTTGCCGCCATTACGCCTCCACCGGGTCCATTGGGGCATTGTTCATCTTCTCATGCGCCTTTCTCTCGCTCCATAATTCAAGCTTTGCAGTTGACTCATGCCTTGCTTATGGGGCTGGCCTCCCCCGTAAGCCGCAGGACCGCTACTAACTAGCGGCGAGCCTTATACTCTTGCCGAGACCTTTCTCTATCCTCTCCTCATTCATCCATCCGTTCCTTATCCTGAAACACGATGAACACACCTTACGACATCTTACCCATGCCTCAGGTTTAAAACAGGGTGTCATGCGCTTGATCAGGGGGCACGGTGTTGCTAACTCGAGGGCCTGACATGGGAGGTGTGTCTTCATGGTTTAGTGCTCATCGGAAATGCCTATAGCACAACGCTCATACCTTAGAGTGGATCATGATAGTATGACTTTTCCTGGCATGATAGTCGCGTTACCCATGTCTGACCCCAAGAAAAACCATAGGAATGCAAAATCTTGAAAAGGCTCGGCAAATGAAAATGGGCGGAAGAACGAGAGCAACGGGATTTTCATTATTCCAAAATGGGGGCAGCCCCCTGGTTACAAGCGGTTTACACATAGACGTGCCAGGGCAGATATGCTAGTATTCATCGCATTTGCCAGAAGTACTACACTCACTCCCAGGCTATAAGGCTTGCCGGGACCACCACGCACGCTCCCGGGTTTTCATTTGTCGAGGGAACCTCCACACACACCCGAGCTTTTAAGGTTGATAGGAGTAGCACTGATGAGGGGTAACATCGGCAATGCCCATGGTCATGGACTTGGGGTTTCATGGAAAAGAGAACGCTAGGGATTTCGTTGGATGTCAGGAAAACAATGCAGTCAAAGTCGCCTGAATATGGAGTAATCGCACTATTACAAGTTGTCCTCTAGATTTTTGTACCCTGGCTTGGTCTTCTTGTCATCGGATTGATGACAAGTACGCCATGAGGGGGTCCTCGAGGCATGTGAAAGAGAGGGGTGTGAGACGTACAGTATTCCAGGATGGTGAGCACACAAGTTTACCTAGGTTAGGATAGATCCTACTCCTGCTAGCAATCCAGTAATACGGCAGAGCTGGAATATGGGTTACAAGGGTTTCGCCTGTGCGAGTTGAGATTGTAGACTATTGTGAGGGTGCCCTAAAGGCTCTCCCTAGGACGGCTTATATAGATATCCGGCCTAGGGTTTACAGGAGAGACCTATCCGGCTACGACTAAGAATCAGTTATAGAGTATATCTTGAACTACAAGTAATGCTATGGGCCTATGTCAGTAAGTCATCTGGGCCTTCCCGTAGCCGGACTGGACTCCGTCTCTTCTCCCTGACTAGGCCGCCCGTGAAGCAATGCTCTAACCCGAAGCGGGCCACCCTGGTCAGTGAGGCACAGTGAGGATACCCGGAAAGTATATCCCCAACAGTAGCCCCCGGAAGCCTCCAAGATCCAGAGTCGGATTTCATCATCGTCTAGCTTGCTCTTCGGCTTGTAGAATCTTGAAGGGTTCCTTAAACTTCAAAAGAAAGGATAGGATCCGGGTCTTAAATGAGTCAGACCTATGAATACATTATTAGGGTTTCTAGCTTGAAATTCAAACTAAGCCCGAACTTGGTCCCAGACGTAATCTGACACTAGTCATGGTCCAGTCATGTCACTGATAGACATTCCCGTCAGCACGACCGTTGGTGGGTCCGCCTTTTGCAGAATTGAGGCGTCGTTTTAATGCGTGTGCGGAGATCGTGGCAGCGTAATCATCGCGTGGGGGTTACCCAGCTCCTTCCTTGACGCGTGGCGCGTTTCACTGTTGCGTTTACATGAATCTTGGCGCATCTGGTGGATATAAGTGGTCAAGATTTTCCTCCCCATCTCCTTTACCAGCACTTGCGCCATTTCCTTCCTCCCAACATTTCCCACGAACACAGAGCTCCTCTGCCTCCCTAGAATCCTCCAGCGCCAGCCATCCTAGGTCACCGACCCACGAGAAAATGGCTTCAACATCATCTTCCGGCACGGCGGTGACGGCAGCGACGGCCTCGGCAGCGGAAAAGGAGAGCAACCGCGGGGTCTGGATCCCGTGTGTCCTTGACGATGCCAAGATCCGCATCATGGAGATCGAAGCGCTCCTCCGTGCCGGCAAATAGCGGAGCGGCTACGGTGAAACCGTCCCTACTCCTCGCGCCGGCGAGCGGCTACACTTCGGCACCCGCCTCGATAGAGGTTTGAGTTTCCCTACCTCATACTTATTTTCTAAGGTTATAGATCACTACGGAGTTCGACTCCATCATATTCCCCTGAAATCTCTCCTAGAGATGAGCGCATACGCTTCTTTGTGCGAGGGGTACCTCGGCATTAGGCCGAGTCTCACTCTTTTCCGGTTTTATTTTCATGTCCGGAGAAATTCTATCACCACCGGTAATCCATATATTACCGGAACTATTAGTTTTTCCATTAGGAGAGAGCGCATGTATCCTCGGATTAGGGCCAGTGAGTCGGTGAAATAGTGGTCATCCACTTTCTTTTATCACAAGGATATTCTTGCTCCCGGCAAAGCTACTGCTTTGTCAGCTTTTTTTGATGGTGCCGCCACGCCCCAAGAGTCCTGGGACGCAGATGCACCGGCTCTCAGTGACGATATGCTTCTTGCTAAGTGGCGGATCGAATATTTGATGAAGCAGAAGGGCCTTAAGGGGTCTGACTAAGTTCATTGCTGGGTGGTACGCCAGATCTAGCCTCTTCAACATCATGGAGACCGGCTTATGCACTCCATTATAGCATCCAAGCAAGATTCCCTCCAGATCTTCTCCCAGCCTTACACGGATAGAGAATACGAGTCCCAGATCAAGTGGCTGATAAGGGAGCGGATCGAGAGGAAAATCCCGGAGCTATCTTTGGATATGCATACTGCTGAAGACCCTGTGGTGCCGGTAAGTTTCCAATAGTAACTCGAATTATGTGTTCATCTTTACATTGTTTTGCAATAATGATATTCCATTTTTCTTTTCAGCTTGCTGACCTCCCCTAGTCGGAGCTTGCTCCTATCAAGGGATATCCTCCTGAGATTTCTCAGGACAAAGGAGAATTGGTTCCACTGCCGGATGCACTTACCCGGAAGCGTAAGGCTCCGAAAGTTGCTATTGGCACAAAGGAGGTGCCCGTTGTGAAGAGGTATGATACGTCCATTTTGCATCACTATTCTATGTCTTAATTCACTATTATTCATTGATATATTCCGTATTGAGAGGTGATACTTATGTTATTTCATCTGTTTTTGCATGGTTGATGACTTTTGGAGCATGGACCGCTGCAGTCAGGATTCTGATGGAAAAGGTGCTGTTTGGAGGCAAAATTCGCGAAGATCAGAAAATCCGGGAAAATATATGGAAAATCCTATTTCCCAGAAGACTAAGGATGCCAGAAGATGGAGTGGAGATGGGCCACAGGGGGGCCACACCACCCCATGGCACGGGTAGCCCTAGGCCGCGCCTGGAGGTGGTGTGGCCACCCTGGCCCACTCCAGCCTCTCCCCTCTGGCGTATATTATCCTCCTGAAACCCTAAGACTCGGGGAGCGACCAAAGAAAGATTCCGCCGCCTCTGCGGGGTGGAAAACACTTAGAGAGAAATATCTCTCTGGCAGACAGATTTCTACCGGGGGAATTCCTTCCGGGAGAGGGAAGATCGTCACCATCAACACCACCATCAAGCTGGACTTCATCGAGATCATCATCATCACCAGCACCATCATCACCATCAGCACCCTCATCACCATCTCCATATTGCTGTAACAATTGAGTTGAATCTTGCATTAGTTCATAGGGGAAACTTTCCTGGTGTTGATTGCTCTTTGTAGTTGATGCTATTGAGTGGACCGTTGAATTATTGTTTATGTTCAGATTGTTATACATAATTATTCCATCTCTGATCATGATCCATATGATGTCTTGTGAGTAGTTCGTTTTGTTCTTAAGGACATGGGATAAGTCTTGTTGTTAGTAGTGGAGTTGCGTTGAGAAAGATTCAATAGATTGTTATTTAAGTTGTGGTGTACTTCTTCTAGTGGTGTCATGTGAACGTCGACTACATGACACTTCACCTATATGGGCCTAGGGGAATGCATTGTGTATTTGGCTACTAATCGTAGGGGTTGCCGGAGTGACAGAAACCTGAACCCCCGTTAGGAAACCATTGCACAAGGGTCGTAAGGGTCTTAGAGTTTAAAGCTGTGGTTAGGTTTCTACCTTAATTACATTCGTGTACTTACGGATGTTTGCAAGGGGTATAATCAGAAGTATGTATTAGTCTTGGATGGGGCGGTACATTAGCACAGGTTCACCCACACAACACTTAGCAAGCTAGAGAAGATTAATCAGCTATATGAAGCGAAAGCACTTGACAGTCTTACCATGTGTCCTCGAGAATGTTTGGTCATCTTAAGTAATACAACCGGCTTGTCCTTTGCTGCATAAAGGATTGGGCCACTTGCTGCATTTATTCCTACTGTCTTTTATTTACTCGTACTTTGTTTACTTGCTTTATCAAAAACCCGTAAAAATCCGTTTGCTAAGTATTTGCAGAGAATTCCTGATCTATACCACTAGCCAGCACCTTCTGCTCCTCGTTGGGTTCGACACTCTTACTTATCGAAAATATTGCGATACACCCCCTATACTTGGGGGTCATCAAGACTATTTTCTGGCGCCGTTGCCGGGGAGTGAAGCGCAATTGGAGAGTGGAACTAGTAAAGGAAACTTCTACTATGAGTATTGTTTACTTCTGTTAGTTGCTTTATTTTTGTTATGGATAATTCGCTGAGTTTCTTATTTGGTAATGCTACTACCACTGCTAAGGTAGTAGATAAGCCACCACCTGTTGAGAATGATGTTTTCAAAATACCTACAAGAATTATTGATCATGTTATGGATAACTACTATGTTGGGATGGAACTGTCCATCCCGGTGATCATTTACTCTTTATACATGAATTATACGGGTTGTTCACGTGTGCAGGTATTACTACAGATCAAGTTAAGAAGATGTTATTCTCATTATCACTGAAAAGAAGAGCTGAGGAATGGTATAAGCTGCTGAAGAATGGTCAAGCTCTGGAATGGGACGAAATAGTGCCTCTCTTTTATTCAAAGTTTTATCCTCCTGGTGAGATTCATAAAGATCGGAATCAAATATACAACTTTTGGCCTCTTGATGGAGAGAGTATAGCTCAAGCTTGGGGGAGATTGAAGTTACAAATGCTCAAATGTCCCATTCATTTGCTCTCTAACAATAATATTATCAACAACTTTTATGCAAGGCTCCCTCTACATGACAAGGATTTATTGGATGCTTCTTGTGCTGGATCATTCACTCGCATGGAAGTATAAGCTAAATGGGACCTTCTAGACCATATTCAAGACAATGCTGAAGCTTGGGAGAATGACAAAGGTAGAAAGTCAGGTATAAATTATGATTATGAATGCATTGAATCTTTTATGGGAACTGATGACTTTCAAAATATTAAAAATGCTTATGGTCTAGATTCTCAAGCTATTGCTTCTTATTTTAAGGCTTTTGCTTCCTACATTGAAGTGCCTAAAAAGAAGTGGAATAAGTATCATGAACCTTATAAAGATGTTGCTAAGAGTGTTCCTGCGAGAAATACTGAAGTTTATACTACTAATCATGTCTTACCTGAACCTTACATTGAGAAAATGCCTTTCCTAGTCAAGGTAAAGGAACATTCTATGATAGCTAGTATGGTTAATGAAAGTATGAATAAAGCTGTTGAACCTGATAAATAAATGGTTGATGAACCTATAATAGCAAGTGTGAAAGACTTTGTCAATAAGTATGAAAAAGAGGGACACCATATCCTTTGTAAGGATACCTCTAATATTGTTTCGCAAATTAGTGTTATGAGAGCTAGTATTCCTGTGTTTTCTGTTAGAATAAGTGATCATTGTTATGATGGTCCTTGTGATAGCTATATTGTTAAGTTTATGCATGATACTTGAAGTTACTATGAGAGAGGGAAAAGTGTTTGTATGCATCTCAATAATATCAAGATTCCTCATTTTATGCTGAAAGTTTTTATGTTGCGCTTCTTTTGCCTTCTTATGCAAGTTGCCTCTAGTTTCAATAACTTGTTTGTTTACAAAATCCCCTTCCATAGGAAGTGGGTTAGACTTAAATGTGTGTGTGTTTTTCCTTCTTAATGCTCTCTTTCACTTCAATTCATATCCCTATGAGAGCTTCTTCAAAATTATCATGCCCATCTTAATTGCTATAAAGAAATAGCTTTATGGGAGACAACCCAATTTGTTTTTGCTTTTAGTTTGTTTTTGTTTCTTTGAGTCTTGGAAGTTATTACTTCGGTAATAACCGCTCCTTATCCGTTTTGTTTGGTTTTTGTGTCAAGAACAACCTCTAATGAGAGAAAAGTAATATTTGGGGAAGTTGCTATCCCGAAACAGATTTTTGTGCTTCACCGTAAAAATTCGTGAGAGAGCTATGTATGTCGGATTGAGCTGTAATTTTTTGTGATTCTTCCCCAGGTTGTTATTTAACTTTCGTTAGTTTTGCACATTTTGATTTGAGCAACAAAAGATTTTCGAACAAATTGATTGTTACCTACTGGTCTGTTTTGACAAATTTTGCCACTCTTGCATTTGCTTCTTTATTCGATTTCCTTTTTGAATTCTTTTTGGGTTTTCGGAAGGAGTTGGTACAGTAGCTTATGTTTTGATGGTTTTCAGTTGAAGTTGGAATCAAACGGTTTTATCATTTCACTTATACTAATGTTGCTAATGGGAATTGTGTGAAGTTTTGTGTGAAAGAAATTTCCAGGAAGTGGAGACAATGGTGTAATAAGGAAGAGAAGGGTTTTATGACTCAAGTAATAAGTGTATGAAGATGAAAATATTGATGTTATTCAAAGTGATGACTCCAAAAGAATCCACTAAATACCAAATTTAGAGACCTGCAGAGTCCATTTCCAACTAGATAACAGTTCTGGTAAGAAAAGTTCCGCGAAAATACAATCCAACTATATTTTTGCACTTTTCAGTCAATAAGGAAAGCTACGAAGCGAAAAAGGGACGGAAACAGAGCCAGGGTGGCTCACACCACCCTGTGGCGCGGGCCCACCCCTGGCCGCGCCACCAGGTGGTGAGTCCACCCCGGACTCCGCCTCCGACTCGTTTTCACCCAGTACCTTCCTTTTGATATGAAACTTCGTAATATATAACCCCCCGGACACCCCGAGGTTCGTATATTGTGTTTTCGTCGTGTTTTTGTTTCGATCTATTTCTGCCAGGACATACTCTTTGAAAGTTTAGAAGCACAATGGTGTCGGCCAAGGATAAAGGGAAGGAGCCCATGGAGGAAGACCTCGAAGACCCCGGGAAGGAGAAGGAGATCAAGAGTGAAGGTGAAGAGGAGCAAGGCCAACATCCGCACACCGGCACTACTATTGCAAGCATTAGAGTGGTGACGAAACCTGCCAGGGTTAGAAGGACGACACAGATGCAGACTGGGGGGAAAGTTCCCCGTCACAGTTTGGCTCCAAGGTCACTTCCTCCACACACCAAGAATACTTTCCATACCTTTATCCATAACCATGCAGGAAAAGAAGACTCCAAGAGGGAAGAATGGATATAGAATCACAAGAGCTGGGATCCACAAACTGAAATGATTATGAGCCGTATTGAGCACAACTCGGAGTTGATTCGTAATCTCACCTTCGAGATTGAGGACTTGGGGAAACTGATCAGAGAGCTGATTGAGAGGATACCACCACCTCCAAAGGAGTAATTCATCATCAGGTTTGGCATCCCCTTGGTTTGTTCCAAGCTTGGGGGACTGCCGCGGTATCACATCACTATCTTCTATCTTTTTACCTTATTAGTAGAGTCATATCATGAATAGAGGAGTTATTATGAAGTATGGTTTGCATTATGGAAGTGTCCCCTCTCTTGTTAGATATGTATCCCTCGGTGTGAGTTTTCGTTATGGAATATTAATGAGAAGTTCTATCATTCACTCTTTCGCATAGCTTATATTAGTTTTCAATTCGTGGTTATATGATTGATCTTGTTGTTAGTATTGGTATCACTTTGGGATCATTGAGTTAATTTAGTTGGTTTTGGCAAACCCGGCTCGGTCAGTAGCACACTATTTTTGAGAGTTGAATGAAAAAGATAGAAGTACTCTAGAGAAAAATAATTTCATCATCTTTCTTTCTTGATTTGCTCATAAGTTTAGTATTCTCTAGTTAAGATCTTTTGTGCTTCCAAGGAAGATTGCATGTTTGTTTTTATCACTTGTATGTTTGGTTGTTTCCTTCAACTCTTGTACTTGCTACCCAGCCTTGCTAGCCAAAAACCTGTACTGAGAGAGTATTCTTCTCGTGCATCCACCTCCTTTAAACCAAAACCTTTGCCATTTGTGTCCACCATACCTACCTAGTAGCATTATTGCTATTCCAAGTAAATTCTTGTTTTATCTACCTCTCAAATTAAACTTGTTATGTGAAAATTAGTGATTAAAGCTCTCACGAACTTGATGGCACACTTTACTTTCTTGCACTTAATAAACTTGAACCATTGTGCTCACCTATGTTCCGTATATGCTTGCGCTTTGTAAGTTGTGAATTAGAAGAACCATGTTGTCATGGGGAACGCTTTCAACATTGCACTGGTACTTTGTACCAAGTTGATATCATGTTCTTTTGTCTATGGATGTCGTCAGTGTGAAATGAAAGGGGAGCTTGTAAGTCCATGGATTTATGCATATGTGTTAGAGAAACGCCTGGGCCGCTGGTCTAATCCATGCTGACATGGTGGAAACCTGCAGCATAACCATAATGAGTATCTATGAAGCATTCTTCTTATAAAAAATGAGTCCGATATTGAGAAAAAAATAGAAAAAGAAAAAAAGAGATATTATGAAAAGAGGAAAGAGAGAAAAAAGCACCATATTCCCATGGTAAATAAGAAGATTGCTGAGATGCTTGTTGTCTGCTTGCCTTGTCATTTTGATATGGGGATTCTTCCGTATCATCAGGCAAGGGGTATCCCGTTGGCAGTTCTCTATGATACACATATGATTACGATGACAAGAACTTACCGGTGACTAAACTTGAGTAGTATGAGGAGTGGCCCTCGTATTCAAGGGACATGAGATTCTCAACTTACAACTTGTCAATGCATATCCTCATTTTTGATCACTTTAACCTTAATCACCTAAAGATGCCTATGATAGGGGCAATGAGAGCTGAAAGCTAGTAAGTATCATAATTTTTGGGAGCTCTTTATGAGACTTGCAATCCCTGCTTCCCTCTTTGAAGGGCCTTTCTTTTACTTTGTAGTTGAGTCAGTAAACCTAGTCCCTTCTACCTCAGCAAGTATTTTGAGTTGATGTGTTTCATTCATTCATATGATGATTTATTCAATCATGTTTCTTATGTTCCTTGTTTTGCACATTGCTCTTATCTTGATGTTTACTACTTTGAAAGCTATCTTTGAAAATCAGCTATTTGTGAACTCCAGCAAATTATCAACTATTCTTTGACCAAGAGCTAAGTTTTCCATTACGAATTATGATTCACTTTATGTATCTTTATTGTGTTTCCTTTACTTATTACAAGTTGAGTTATATAATAGTGAGTTGTCTTCTATTATGACCTATGTATTTGATGAATGTGATGCTTCTTGTCCGTATTCTTTTATCGACTCTTCACTCCATAAACCCGAGGCCATGTTTATTGAGCTCAGTTTCGATTGGGGACAAGCAAAGTCTAAGCATGGGGGAGTTGATACGTCCATTTTGCATCACTATTCTATGTCTTAATTCACTATTATTCATTGATATATTCCGTATTGAGAGGTGATACTTATGTTATTTCATCTGTTTTTGCATGGTTGATGACTTTTGGAGCATGGACCGCTGCAGTCAGGATTCTGATGGAAAAGGTGCTGTTTGGAGGCAAAATTCGCGAAGATCAGAAAATCCGGGAAAATATATGGAAAATCCTATTTCCCAGAAGACTAAGGATGCCAGAAGATGGAGTCGAGATGGGCCACAGGGGGGCCACACCACCCCATGGCACGGGTAGCCCTAGGCCGCGCCTGGAGGTGGTGTGGCCACCCTGGCCCACTCCAGCCTCTCCCCTCTGGCGTATATTATCCTCCTGAAACCCTAAGACTCGGGGAGCGACCACAGAAAGATTCCGCCGCCTCTGCGGGGTGGAAAACACTTAGAGAGAAATATCTCTCTGGCAGACAGATTTCTACCAGGGGAATTCCTTCCGGGAGAGGGAAGATCGTCGCCATCAACACCACCATCAAGCTGGACTTCATCGGGATCATCATCATCACCAGCACCATCATCACCATCAGCACCCTCATCACCATCTCCATATTGCTGTAACAATTGAGTTGAATCTTGCATTAGTTCATAGGGGAAACTTTCCCGGTGTTGATTGCTCTTTGTAGTTGATGCTATTGAGTGGACCGTTGAATTATTGTTTATGTTCAGATTGTTATACATAATTATTCCATCTCTGATCATGATCCATATGATGTCTTGTGAGTAGTTCGTTTTGTTCTTGAGGACATGGGATAAGTCTTGTTGTTAGTAGTGGAGTTGCGTTGAGAAAGATTCAATAGATTGTTATTTAAGTTGTGGTGTACTTCTTCTAGTGGTGTCATGTGAACGTCGACTACATGACACTTCACCTATATGGGCCTAGGGGAATGCATTGTGTATTTGGCTACTAATCGTAGGGGTTGCCGGAGTGACAGAAACCTGAACCCCCGTTAGGAAACCATTGCACAAGGGTCGTAAGGGTCTTAGAGTTTAAAGCTGTGGTTAGGTTTCTACCTTAATTACATTCGTGTACTTACGGATGTTTGCAAGGGGTATAATCAGAAGTATGTATTAGTCTCGGATGGGGCGGTACATTAGCACAGGTTCACCCACACAACACTTAGCAAGCTAGAGAAGATTAATCAGCTATATGAAGCGAAAGCACTTGACAGTCTTCCCATGTGTCCTCGAGAACGTTTGGTCATCTTAAGTAATACAACCGGCTTGTCCTTTGCTGCATAAAGGATTGGGCCACTTGCTGCATTTATTCCTACTGTCTTTCATTTACTCGTACTTTGTTCACTTGCTTTATCGAAAACCCCTAAAAATCCGTTTGCTAAATATTTGCAGAGAATTCCTGATCCATACCACTAGCTAGCACCTTCTGCTCCTCTTTGGGTTCGACACTCTTACTTATCAAAAATACTGCGATACACCCCCTATACTTGTGGGTCATCAAGGTAATCCTTCCTCACAAGGTCTTTGTATTTTATGTCTTTATTCTTTCTGAAGTGTAACGATTTTTGTTCTATCACCTCTTGAGAGCTAGACAGCTCACAAATGGCAAAGGGAAGGGAGCCTCATCAAAGCCCCTGCATCAGTCAAAACTTAATTTGACTTCTCCTGCTGAAGTGCCTCTGACTCCTGCCCCTCAGCCTTCTGTGGCGCCGGAGATTACTCCATCCACGGGGGTCGTAGAGGATCTGGCTCAACAAGCAGAGCTAGTGACCCTTGGATCTCAAAATGATGTCACCATGGGTGACTCAGGTTTTGATAAGGGTAAACCCTCTTCGGGTAATGATCCCTCGGTAGAGGTCTTCGCTAAATACCTCTTCAACAATCCGGGTATTGCCAAGCTTGTCATTACTCAGAAGTCTGTGGAGGAGATCCAACGGCTAGCCCAGCAATGCTTGGAAAGCCGGAATATTACTGTCGAAGAAGAAGCACAAGAAGCAGAGGACGTCAAGTACTCCGAACTTCTTGAACAAGTCTGTCTTCGCGACGAGAGGCTAAGAATTGGAAAGCTTCCGCCACCACCAGTGATCCCCGCTCACTCTCACCGGGAAGGTTACCATAGAGGTGAACATGAGTTTGAGCAAACTCACTCATGAACAACATGTAAGTCGGAATTCCAACTTACATTTTCACTTTACTTTATATCATATCCTCTAGCCCCCAAGCATGAAGTTGGATAGACAATCCAGATTTATGCTTCCTTAGGACACCAAAGAATGAACTAGTATATCCCCCAAGGCTCGTGTTGATATTAGTACAAATATTAGACCGAGTATTTAGTAGACTTCTGACTCTGGGTATTCTGACTTACAGAAAGTTAATTCGTATAACCAGGAATTGTTGAAGAATATATGCAAGGAGAGAGATCCGAGCTCTCCGACTTGAAAATTCTCAATTGAAAGTGTCAAGGGATGAGGCTGAAGGTAAACATTAGCAATGAGCTGTTCAGAGAGAAGGATATTACGGAGGCACTTCGGGCTGAACTCTAGAGTCTTCGTGAAGAGAAGACCAAAGTTGACGATGTCATCTTCGGTATGTTTTCCCCCTTTATGAATTACTGTCTTTTCCAACTAATGGAATTCGGATATATTTGTTAACCTTTTGCATTACATGCGCAGGTCCTCTGAACTTATTGGATTCAGCCTCCGCAGAGTCTCGCACTAGCCGGCTTACCCAAGTCGGCGATTTACTTCATGATTTCTGCCAATCCGTTGAGGATATTGGCGAAGTTCTCAAGGTTCCGGACATGCATAGAATGTCCAGTTTTGAAGTGCGAGACAAGGCCAAGGAGATGCCCCAGCTCATCCAGGACTGGAACATGTCCTACGCACGGACCGCAGCGCAAAAGGCTCTCACCATGGTTATGAGCCACCACGGAAGCATGGAATATGGCAAGTGACAAGAGGGTATTCTACTTTGGATGAAGACGGATAGGAGATGGACATCAAAGCAATCGTGGACTCCTGTGCCGCATATGGGTGCCACGCAGCTGACTTGACCAGTTACGACACTCCCTTCTTCTCTCGCGTAGAGACGCCGCCACCGCCCGCCAAAGAAACTGGTGAAGTTTCCGACAATGAAGAAACCATTTCAGATTTGAACATCTTAGAAAGATATCGAGGCGAGGCTGATGTCTCCACTGAGTTGGCAACTCCTTCCTCTCCCCCTGCATCGTAGAGCATCAGAAAAACAATATGTTATTCGGAAAACAATTCGTGATGTAAATAAGTAGTATAATACTTTTTGCCAGTGCTAAGTTTTACTATATCTATTTAGCACTTTTGGCTTTTATATTTATCGTGCCTAAAATGTTTACATAAGCACTTAGTTTTTTGTCTGTACTTATCCTTTATCTGGCTTTCTGCCTCGTCCCTTTCGTGAGCCGCCCAACTTTTAGCATGGAAACTTTGTCGAGCAACGGAGCTCAAAACCAGTTTAAACTCGAAAACAAAGTCGGCTTCGAGTACCAACAATTCACTACTCGTAAAATGCCTGCATCTGGCAATCAGATAAATAACCATAGTATAGACTAGAAAATTTAAATTTATACCCGAAGGTAGCAATTTTAGAATTGGAAATCTAAACTAGAACAAACATGAGCAGAAAGTACTTTCAAGTATTCTGAGATTTTCGACTATGACATGATCATTCGGAAATAAGATGGTAAAAAACTTCTCAGAATTTTTTTTGAGGCAACCAATACTTTATTTCTCATTAAACATGTACACATATATGATTACAAAGAAAGATAAACTATGAATAAAAGGGACGTAGCTAAGAAATATTCCATGGTATATCTAATTCTTCCGGGTTTGTACTGCCTTCAGCTCTTTTTTTCTTTCTTAGTAGCAGGTCTTTCCTTGACTAGTCGCATATCAGTTAGATAGTAAGAACCATTGTGCAATACACGGCTAACTAAAAAGGGACATTCCCATACTGGGGAAAGTTTGTGCTTTCTTTTCTGCACAAGCCAGAGAACCAAATCGCCCTTACTGAAAGACCGGTTTCTGACTCTCTGGCTATGATACTTGTGTAACTTCTACTGATAGGCTGTTGATCTCATCTTAGCAACGACGCGAACTTCTTCGACTAAGTCAAGATCATTTTGTCGAGAAATTATGGCATCCTCTTCAATATACGCGGTAACTCTAGGAGAAGTATGAATCAAATCACTAGGAAGAACTGCTTCTGCGCCATAGACCAAGAAGAAAGGTCTGTATCCAGTTGACCTGTTCGCAATTGTTCGCAAGCTCCATATTACAGAAGGTAAATCCTCTGCCCAAGCCCCCGCAGCATGTCGTAGTGGTGCTTCGAGTCTTGGTTTTAGGCCTTGTAGGATTAAACCATTTGCTCTTTCGACTTGTCCATTAGCCTGTGGATGTGCGACTGATGCAATGTCAAGCCGAATATTTTGTTCATTGCAGAATTCGGAAGTTCTCCCATAGAAAAGTTTTCCCATTATCCGTGATAATGCTATACGGATAATCGTATCAGATTATGACATCCTCGACAAATCTTCTGGTTGTTGCTCCATCAAAACTAGTGACGGGTTTAGCCTCAATCCATTTTGTGAATTTATCCAACATCACTAAGAGATGAGTAAATCCACTTGGAGCCCGTTTAAACGGTCCTACCATGTCAAGCCTCCAGACCGTGAAAGGCCATGTTATAGGTATTGTTCACAGCTGATCAGCCGGAACATGAGCTTGCTTGGCGTACTTTTGGCAGCCTTTGCACGTCTTGACCAGCCGTTCGGCATCTGCCTTAGCTATAAGCCAGAAAAAACCGTGATGAAAAGCTTTTGCCACTATAGATTTGGCTGCAGCATGGTGACCACACTCACCTTCGTGGGTTTCTCGTAAGATTTCCACTCCTTCTTACGGAGATACACAGCGCTGAAAGACCCCAGACATGCTCCACTTATAGAGCTCACCACTAATTATAGTGTAGGTTTTGCTCGTCGGACGATCTGTCGGCTCAGAACCTCGTCTTCGGGTAATTTTCCTTCTACCAAGTAATCATGGTAGGGTTGAGTCTAGCTGGGAATTATAGCCACAACTGCTACTAAAGGTGAGTCGGATTTGGTCGGATATTCCTCATCTACTCCTTTTATAGAGGGAACTTTGAGGTGCTCTAAAAAATGACCATCCAGAACCTTTTTCCGTGCAGAGCCTATACGAGATAGTGCATCTGCTTCCTCATTTTTTTTCGAGGGATGTGTTGAACTTCAAACCCTTCGAATGATTTAGATACTTCATCCACGACAGCTCTATATGCTGCCATGTGTTTATTCACATTACAGATATCCGACAATTGTTGGGCAACAAGATCCGAATCTCGATAACACATCAAATGTCGGATGTCGATATCCTTAGCAATCCGGATTCCATGCAGTAGTGCTTCATACTCGGCAATGTTATTTGTCGCCGTGAAGTGGATCTGCAACACATAGAAAAGTTTTTCTCCTTGGGGTAATTTTAGCACCACGCCAGCCCCCGAGCGCTTTAGACCCATCAAAATGTAAGGTCCAGTATTTCGACTCTAGTAGGGTCATATTTTCCATTTGTCTGTCCAATCAGCGACAAAGTCTGCGAGGATTTGGGATTTGATTGATGTACGAGGTTTATACTCAATGTCAAAAGTTGAAAGCTCTATGCCCCATTTTGCGACGCGTCCTGTAGCATCGCTGTTGTTGATTATATCTCTCATGGGAGCTGTGCTCACCACTGTAATTGGATGTTCCTGAAAATAATGTCGTAGCTTACGAGATGCAAAAAACACACCATAAGCCAGCTTTTGATAGTGCTGATACCACTGCTTTGATTCAGTTAGGAATTTGCTGACATAATAAGTCGGACGTTGCACGAGGTGTTCCTGATTTACCTCTGGTCTCTCCACCACCATGACGACACTGACGACTCTATTTGTCGCAGCGAGATATAGCAACATCGGTTCTCCGGGTTCCAATGCTGCAAGGATAGGAGCAAATCAGAGTACTGCTTTCAGGTCTTGTAGTGCAGCTTTAGCTTCGTCAGTCCAAACGAATTTTTTGGTCTTTTTCAGGAGCTTGTAGAGTGGTGCGGCTCTTTCTTTGAGCTGGCTTACAAATCGACTGACTGTAGCAATGCAACCAGTTAGTCTTTGAACGTCCTTCAGGCGAGTCAGCCTGGAAATATTGAGTATAGCCTTAATCTTGTTCTGATTCACCTCTATGCCTCTTTGAGACATGATAAAACCTAACAATTTTCCGGCTGGTATTCCAAAGAAACACTTCTTCGGATTAAGCATTATGTTGTATTTTCGTAGATTGGCGAATGTTTCCTCCAAGTCAGAAATTAATTTTTCCTTCCTTTTGGACATCACCGCAATGTCGTCCACATATGCATGTACATTGTATCCGATTTGGTCGTGGAGGCAACGCTGCATAGTGCGCTGGTACGTACCTCCTGCATTCTTGAGCCCAAAGGGCATCGTAACAAAACAGAAGGTTCCGAAGGGGGTTATGAATGAAGTTTTGACTTTGTTTGACTCCTTCATCCGAATCTAGTGATAACCGGAATATGCGTCGAGAAAACATAGGAGTTCCGAGCCTGCCATAGAATCGATAACTTGATCAATTCTAGGCAGAGCGAACGGATCTTTGGGACAAGCCTTGATCAAGGAAGTATAATCAACACACATCCTTAAATAAGTGGTGTCCTTTTTAGGGACCATTACTGTGTTGGCCGACCAATCAGTATGGATGACCTCTTCTATGAATCCGGCTAACTCGAGTCGAGCTAGTTTCTTAGCTATTGCCTTACGCTTTTCATCGCCAAAACATCGTTGGGACTATTTGACGGGTTTAGCATTCGGGTGTACATTTAGAGAGTGCTCGGTAAGTTCCCTAGGTACTCCGGTCATGTCAGATGGCTGCCATGCGAAGATATCTGGGCCTATGAGCTATCTAGGCCTACACCTATCCGGGTCACCTTGGAGGGGTCATTGATGTCCCAAAATATATCGAGCTCGTTGGGGAACCCCAAGAGGAAGGTATGATGAGCACAACAGCAAGTTTTCTGTCAGTTATGAAACCAAGGTTATTGAACCAGTAGCAGCAAGGAAACACCTCCAAGGTGTTGTTTCCAACTTGGAATCCTACACAAGACAACCACAAAACTTTGCCCCCAACTTACAGTGAGGTTGTCAATCTCACCAGTTTTGCTGAAAACAAAGGATTAAACGTATTGTGTGGAAAATAGTAATATCTTGCAGAAAGTAAACAGAAAACAGTAAATAGTTGTAGATTGATAGTAAAAGAAAGGACCGGGGTCCATAGTTCACTAGTGGTGATTCTCCTTAAGATAGATGACATGTTGGGTGAACAAATTACATCGGGGCAATTGACAAACATCGAGAGAGCATACATGCATATACTAATCATCTTGAATCCTATGAGATTTGATTGGGCATTACAAGATTATACATAGACCGTAATCCAATTGCATCTATGACTAATAATCCACCTTCAGGTTATCATCTGGACCCCCTCCAGTATTAAGTTGCAAGCAACAGATAATTGCATTAAGCATTGCGTGTAAAGAAAACAATACGATTGTTCTATGAACAAAGGATTGTTGTTTTCTCCCTAGTAGCAACATCACATCTAGTACCTTAAATATTTCTATCACTTCCCCAGATTACTAGAGGCATGAACCCATTATCGAGCATAAAATACTCCCTCTTGGATTTGCTAGCATCTACTCGGCCAAGATAGCTACTAACAACGGAGAGCATGCAAGATCACAAATAACAAAGACATGATAGAATCAATAATCAATCTGAAATAGAATCTCAATATCCATCGGATCCCCGCAAACACAACATGTATGATTACAAATAGATGATCTTGATCATGAACGGAGCTCACAAGATCTAGACATGGTAGCACAAAGGAGAGAACCAACCATCTAGCTACTACATGGACCCGTAGTCTAGGGATGAACTACTCACGCATCACACCGGAGGCTTGCATGGTGATGAAGAAGGCCTCCAGGGTGAATTCTCCCCTTCGGAAGGGTGCCAGGAAGAGCTTCCGATCCCCCTCGATCTAGGGATGGAGATGACGACAGCTATAGACTCTTTTGTAGAATTTTGATCGGGTACTTAGGGTTTCTGTATCGGAGGCATCTTATAGGCGAAAGGGGAGGCCGAGGGGGTGCCCTAGGCGGCCACACCACCCCCTAGTGTGGGCCAGGCCTGGCCGTGCGGCCAGGTGGTGTGGCCGGCCTCTGGCCCCTCTCCGTCTCGTCTTCTGGCTCCATGTCTCCCTCGATGAAATATTGACTTTGGCTTTTGTCCCATCCAATTGCGAGAATATTTATTTTCTGACTTTCCTGGAACCAAAAACAGTAGAAAACAGGCAGTTGGCACTGTGGCATCTTGTTAATATGTTAGTCCAAGAAAGTGTATAAAAATACTCTAAAGTGTGGACAAAACATAAGAAAGTAGATATAAAACAAGCATGGAACATCAAAAATTATAGATACGTTAGCAACGTATCGGTCATCATCCTTCAACGGCGTCTTCTTCATCTCTTCCAATGCCTTGAACTCCGGATTTGGCTTTGTCACCTCCTTATTTCTTGCGGGCATCTCGGACGGATCAGTGGTCTTCTTGATCTCCTGGTACTCCTGGGCATGCATCACAGCTTTAGCAAAGGCGACATTTCTGTCCTCGCACTCTCACACATTCTTCGGGTCTCCCCTGATTGTGATCACGCCCTTGGGACCTAGAATTTTCATCATATTGTAAATGTAACACGAACGAGCCATAAAAGCCCAGTAAGCCGGATGTTCGAATATTGTGTGATACGCGCTCTTGAATGGGACCACTTTGAAGGAAAGTGCCTCCATCTGGTAGTTCTTTGGAGTTCCAAAGGTAACATCCAAAGTGATATCTCCCAGGGAATTTGCTTGTCTTCCGGGGACAACTCCGTGAAAGATCAAAGCGCTGTGATTCAGCCGGGTCTTTGAGATCCGCATTTGGCATAGCGTTTCGACATTCAGGATGTTAATGCTGCTGCCGCCGTCCATGAGAGTCTTGGAGAAACCATAGCCATCAATAAGTGGGTTGACGACTAAGGCGTATTTTCCTCGCATGTGCAACTTAGGCGGATGATCAGCACGGTCAAAGGTGATTACCACTTCTGACCAGTCTAGGAATTGTGGGACAGCCGGAACAGTTGTGTTGAGCTCATGCAGAACTGCTTTTTTGACCTTAGCTGGTTGAGATCTGAGGAAGGTGACGTAAGTCTCTTTCTTTGTTGGGAAGTTTTTCTTTCCCTCTGGCTTGGGATTTGAAGGATCAGCTTCCTCCATGTCAGAATCTTCCTTGGTCTCTTTATCTTTCTCAGGATTCTTCTTTCCCTCCTTCCACTTAGCCCTATAGCCAGCGGTATCGTCTTTCTTGATGTCATCATTAAAACGACACTCGGCGTTTGTGTGAGATAGGCCCCCACTGGCATCTAAGTGATCAACACATGGGTTATTTGTAATGTAGGCCCAGAAGTAGGTTATTCCAGGTTGCTGGTCTCCTCTACCCTGGACTCTTGATGTCCCATGACCGCGTCCGCGGCCACCTCCACGTCCTCATTGTCCTCCAGACCCGAAAGTAGCAGTGACCACTGCCGTTTCCGTGTTGGGTTTTTCTTCCGAGGTGTTCTTGCGCTTCTGAGCTTGCTTCTTTGGTTGTTTTGCCGACTGTGGCACAGCTATGGCATTCAGTAATCCCTCTGCATCGTCATTAGCATCTGCATACTTTCTCGTTGTTTCTATCATCTCTCCTAGATCAGTGACTTTGTCACACTTCAAGCAATGACGTAGTAAACAAATTGGGAGTCCTGCAATGAAAGCTTCAATTGCAGTTTGGTCATTTACTCCTTCACAGGAGTTCTTGGTGTCGAACCATCATCCGAGGTAATCTCAACAAGTTTCTCCGGCTTTCTGGGCGCAATGCTGTAGGTCTCCTACCGTACAGGGCCTTCGATATGTGCCTTCGAAATTCTGAAAGAACGCGCTTTGCATGTCATGCCAGTTGTGGATGGTCTTCTCCAGAAGTTCATTGGGCCATGATCGTGTCGTCTTCCGCAACATAAGTGGGAGATATCGGGTTGCGACCAAGCTGTTTCCGCCTTTGGTGATGCAAGCAAGCCTGGAAAAAATCCTGGAGCCAAGTATCTGGTCAGGCTACACCATCGTAGGCTTGGATGTGTCTTGAGACAGCAAACCCTTCCGGGAAGTGTGTTTGTCGAATCTGTGGTCCGAATCATTTTGGGCCACATATATATCATCATTTTCATAGCGGCGCGCCTCTATATTGGAGTTAATCCGGTGTCTCGCATCACTTGGTGATAGGGAACACCGTCTTTGTTGTTCGCCATAGCTGCGGTGCCTTGGAGCCAGACTTCGGCTTCTGCCACCACCTCCTCCACCACGACGCCCTCCTTGGCCTCCTTGAGAACCTTTGTGATGTCTACTTGGTGGAGAGGGTGGAGCAGCTGGATTGTTTCCGGCTGATCGTCGGCCTCCGTCCGGAGTGTCACTATTCCAGTTCCGGGGAGGGTCTTCATTGCGACGAGCCCCCTGTCGACTTGACTCAGTACGCAGTCCGTCGTTCCTTCGTCCGTCACTCCCACTGCGGTGGGGCTCAGTCGGATGGCTTGTATGTCTAGGAGGTGGCATTCTTTGACGGTACTCCTCCCGACGTTTATCTTTGTCTTCTTCCTTGCGATCGTTCGACTCTCATCGGGGAGGATTTCTCGAATACAGTGCAGCAATTGCCTCTTGCTCGGCGGCTAGAGCAACTTGTGCCAGTCACGTGCAGTTCTGTGGTGCTGCCCTGAAGATCCAGTTCTTGAGTGGTTGTCTTACCGATGGTCAGAACGGTGATGCTGTTACGTAACCCGTTGGGGTCTTACGTCATTCCAGGCCGGATCAGTGGGACATTGGTCTGATTGAGAGATCAATTTTCCGCTTCCGGATTCCGCGACCTTCTGCTGCTCCAGACCCTTGGTGAGTAGCTTAATGCCCAATCGAACCTGTTCTGGGCCTGGATTATTTGCCAGGATATCTCGAGCTGCAGAAGTGTTTTGTACTGGTGTTGGGTACACCAGATCTCCATTACTATCGAGTCGGGGCATCCCCGGATCTCCCTCAAAGACAACCTTGCGTACTTCCGGAAATTTGTCAGCCCGTACATGGCCTTTCTGAGTCTTCTGATGTTGCAGAGAAATGCGATTCTCCGTAGTAGCCATGCGCTTCTTCTCTTCCTCGATTTTTTTGGCTTCATCCAGGAGTACTTGGCGACGCGCTTCTAGGGCATGTGCCCTTTCTTCCAATTCTACGGCAGTGAGTTCTGCCGCAGTAGGGATAGGTGTGGTTAACGCAGCAACGATGAGTTTACGGGCACCTGTGGTGATCACGTGTTCATCCACCGACTCTTCTTTGGTCTCTTCTGGGATAAGTGCTCCATCCGAGTCTTCCTCATATTCCTCGACAATTTTCAACACCCGGATTTTTAATCCCAAATGCCTGTTATGCCATACATCGCAATCCCAGGATTACCATTTTTGCGAGACATAACAGATTGGATATCATAGTACATCATCCATTACAAACCATAATAAGGTCTTACACGAATAAGGGATCTCATGATCCAGTCTTAATACAAACAAGCAACAGAAATATAAGCGTAGCGGTGGGCTCCATCTTTAGTGTCACAGGCAATGCTGACGATGGGATATGATCCTAGTTGTCGTAGTCGTCCTGCTGTCCATCTTCCTGATAGTCCTCCTCATAGTCTAGCCACGGGAATAGCCAAGGACAAAGCCATGAGTACTCTTTAAGTACTCGCAAACTATCACTAACAAGTAAGGTAGTTCTAGTAGGAATCCTAAGCTCGAAGTTTATTTGCAAGAAGCCAGATTTATCTAAATTGAGTTTAGAAACAAAGAAAGCTAAGTTAATGTGCTAAAATCACCTAAGTGGGAACTTAGTTTTCATAGTCACAACTCTGTTGTGGTCAAGTCAAAGTCATAATTCATTTCACAAGTCGTTTTGAAAACATATGACAACGGAACAGTATGGCCACTCCAATTGTCCATGACCACGGACGCGGCTATTCGAATAGTTTGACACTCTGCAGAGGTGGTACACTTTCACCACAAAATTCGAAACATTCGTCAGGGATAATCCTGAATCATCATAATTAGTATGCGGATAATCAATCATAACCTTTCCTTTACACACTCTAGTATAAGCACCTCTCCTATGAGCTTGGCCTCCTAGCCATGGCCATCTGCCATCCTGGGCACTGCATAGGCGGACATCATCAAGAGGTAGTCTCAGCTCAAACCTCCTCTGTGAGAGAACCCATACTAATGCATATAAACTTCTGGCTAAGCCTTACCCAATTCAGGTATTTTGGTTGTACGGTAAAATTGGAAGAGTATCGCATCCGAACCCAACCATCAGTTTTTATAAAGGACTAAGGCTCATGCCTCAACATTTTCATCATCAAATACATTTGTGTTTCTCAACACATGTCAAAACATTTCAATAGAATGACTCATCATTCCAAGGTTTTCACAATCATTTTCACCAAGTATTCCCATTTATAGTGATCAAGTTTTATAGCTCGACTAGGGGACCGAGCGGTGCGGGCTGGCATCTCCGGCGAGGCACAGAGAGCTAAGGGAATGGCTGGGGTAGGTGGACGGTGCGGTGTCTCCTGGCGGTCGTTTCTGGCTTAAAGGCGGGGCGTGGGGGCTGGGTTTGGCCGGGCACGTGCGGCGCTCTGGACGGAGGCAGAGGTGTTTGCGGCAGCGTGCGGCAGTTGCGGGTCGCACGGCAGTGAACGAGGGTGTCTGCCGGGGTGCTGCGATCATGGCGGCTCTACACACGCGAGGGAAGGTCAAGGCGTGGCGTGTGCGGGCTGGTCGGGCATGGCGCACTAGCGCGCTCTCACTACAAGGAATGTGGTAACTCGTGACCCCAAATATTGGTCATACAAAGGTCATAGTAGTCCATCTATGACCTTTCTATGACCAAAAGTTGTAGGTCACATACCGAGGATCACTATAGATAGACCACGACTTTTTTTTGAATTGGTCATGAAATAATATGACCAAAATAGATGGTCATAATGTCCCTGACCAAAATTTTGGTCATGGCATTCTATCCTGTCCACGTAAGCCAATCCGACGTGGAGTCTGACGTGGCAGCAAATTCAGCCTAGTCCAGTTTAGTGCTTTACATGGGCCAAGCCCAATAATTTTAGCCTTTTGGTATCTATAAGCCTAGCTTTTACCATCCAGTTATTTCATGGGTCAAGTCCCAAACTTTAGCCCATATATTTTTGGTCTGTGGCATTTTGTTTGGTCCAATATTTTCTTTATTCCCATTTAAATTTACAGTAGGTCCCACATGTCAAATGGGTCACACATGACAGTATTAGCTTCCCACTACTGGTCCCACATATCAGTTCTATATATGCACCACTCATCAAATTTCAATTCCACGTAGATAGAGTTCACGCAGATAATACTGCCAGGTTTTATCTTTCCACGATTTGACAGTAAACAACAATTAATTACCATAGATAACACTTCCAATTACAGTGCCCCACTCGATAAGCACTGTCATTTCACAAATAAACACTTCCAATTACAACAATAAACTAAACCCCTCCAGATCACTAGGTTCACTCGCCCTCTTACTCTACCCACAGTAGATTTCCTCGCCCTACATTATAGATTGCCACGCTGGTGGTCGTACCTCAAGGTTGCTCGAAGAGCAACACCTCCAGGAACACCTGCACGAACTCGCTGCTTCTACTGCCAGCTCCTCCTCTGGCCAGCAGCACCTCCAGGACTTCTAGGAAGTCGATCTCCTCCATGACTCCAGCCAGCTCCTCCACGCCTCTGTGCCATTGATGGATACATCAAGAGCCACTACACCTTCTTCCTCCTATGCCTCCGTTTCTTCGTCCCTCTATAGGTCAGCATCAAATACTCCTACACAAGAAACTCGACTCCATGAAACTTCCTTATGTCCAATATGAAACTTGCACACAAGCTAATTTGTAGATGGACACACACATATATATATATCAGTTGCTTACAAAGTTTTACTAGATTCATCAACAATACACCATTACAAAGCATTCAACAGGAACTAATCTAACAACTATAGCACTCAAAGAAATTACCTACTGCATTTGAAGGGATATAATAACTTCCAGTAGGCCTTGTTAAGGCACTAGTCTTTGATTCGTCCATTAGGAATGCCAGCAGATTAGACAACCACTAACTGATGAGGTGCAAAGAGAAACATCAGATATGTTTAACAAATAACATGCAAACTATTATTCTCCGTGATGTATAAAACATACAGAAGATCAAAATCCAGAACAAAATATTGATATTGCAATGGTATATGTTATTTACCTACATCCACAACTTAGAGAAGTAGAGAGTAACTTATACAGAATTGCGGCAAAGGAATGGACTGAGACAGCATGAGTAGCAGTAACAGATGGTAGCATCATGGGCTACACCCCTTCTCCACTATTATTTCACAGATATATTTTAATAGAAACCATAATAGCAACTTGGACCCAAATATTTAATCACAACCTTGAGACATCTCATCAGTTTGTCAAATATATGCAAACACAGTAACAAAAGGTTTCACTCTTTAGTAGCACACCACAACACTACTTACTCAAAGCAGAACACACTTAGGTTGAACTCGAAACAAGTTGAGCACACACGCATAATTTAGGTCTAGCATACATCAACAATATTTTGGGTCTAGCATACATATACGTATTACACCAAATAGGATACATGCGTACAAAAACTCTAGCATTGACAATAATGCATGTAAGTCTTCTGCCAGAAACCATCCAGGATGATTACACCGAGTACTATTGCAAATGCACAACTTCATAAGCTCACATCCCCTTCAAAATAAACAGTACATGTAACTGATGGCTAGCTATAGACGGGATTAATCCTCTTTTTGGATGTTAATAATCAAGTTCTAGCTTACATAAACAATATTTTCTGAACTACAAACAGGTCGATATGATACACATTAATCACACTAATAATTGAGCATATTAGATATATTGGTCTATCACAAAAAATAATATACATGATTCATGAATAAACAAGCCGTGAGAATAGGTGTATATTACTTCAGGACGAGACTTCCATCACTCAATTCAATACACACCAAAAAGTACAGAATTCTTTATGGATCCAAACTAAACAATTTGTTATGCTCTTCTCTAGTTGTTTACTTAATTACAAGCAAGCTTAAAGTATTTTTTACAGTAAATGACACTTTATTGATTACTTGCTATCAATACACATAGCATCCAGAATACAATCAGGAGCATAGTCTAGAATAGAACCAGAGCTATCAACATTATAAGTTCTAGCCACACGTGTGCCATGCCATTAACTGAACCATTGTAGGTGTTCCTCACCGGTTCATCATTGCAGATTTGTTGAAGGAAACCTCTCCTGCCCTAGGTTTTAACAAACAAGTATACAAGAGAACATGGATGCACCTGCAAGGCTAACCATGAAAATAAATCAAAGTAGGAATCGGACAATCGCATACCAACGATAGGAGAGTAAAAAATACAGATAATCAGTACAAGAGTATAGCAGCATGAGATTTGTATGGAATCATCGATTTCTACATTGATGTGTCGGGAAAAAATTATCCTCTGGAAATTTTAAGAGAGCTAGGAACACATTTTAAAAACATCAGCTAGAAAAATATTTTCTACAGCCAACATTCTTTACTTGTCCTTTGCAAAGAAAATCTAGTAATAACTTTAGTGAGCAGACCTGATATAGAATTTAAAATTGGATGTCCAGAGTACAATCCGGTATGTTTTTAGGCAATAGATAACTTTGGTAAATATTCAGAAGTATAACCAAATAGTTAGTTCTTGGTAGCTTGCCACACACACAATACTTGATAAAACATCACTACTTACACTCAACAGAGTAAACAATTTGTAATCACCATGAACAAGAATCATATGGTTAGGTGAGAGAAATTCTACAAGACCGTGATCCCTTTTGAATCTTTGTGAGGACGGAATGACAACTGATGAATCTAGTGCAGTAAAGGTGTGTATTCTTCTGATACAATATCAGGATTTGAAAAATGTTCACAGGAAAACATGGTTCATGTAGAAATCTCATACGCATCGGGTAGAAATCCATACAGCTAATACGCATCTGGCAGAATCCATACAGAGATTGGATGCACTCAGGTTCGTGGAGAGGGGACGGAAGTGCCGGGTCATCGCCACTGCTTGATGTAGAAACGACCCCCCTCCTCCCCCCCCCCCCCCCCCGCCGTAGACGCGGCTGATGCCATCGCCTCGATCGGGAGGCTTGTTACCCCCGCCTCGGCCAGCACGCATGCAGGTGAGCTCAACGGAGCGCTGCACATTGTGGCTCTGATGCACGTGCGCTCCGGCGAGCAAACCATCCGCTCCGCCATGGTTTCTTGGAGGCAGGGTTGCTTACCTTGGAGGCGGCCGTCAAGGCGTCTGGTGGGAGGAGCAGCGCCGCTGTCTATCTAGGGTTTTTTGAGACATAGAAGGCAGCGCCCTAGCGGTGGATACAGGGTGGAGGAGAAGGAGAGCTCCCGGCGGAGCGGCTCCACGAGAGGAAGAGGACGAGCGGAGGGCGCTCGCAATGGAGGAGAGATTGCGGTGGGGTGGGGGGATGAGAGAAAGAAAGAAGTGCCCGCGTGTGGTTGTGGAGGCAAAGGATTAGGGATTTAGGGTTTGGGGTACATCGTGTGCGGGTGGGATTTTGGTGGCCGGCTGTGGCTGGCCTTGGGCCGGCCCAGTTTGGCTGCCTCTTTTGGTTTTTTAGTAAAACATTTTTTTACTATTTACATTAAAACCTTTACTAGTAATATTTTTCAAAAATAAAATATATAAGAAAATCTTTACTACTGAGTTTTTATATACTGATGGATAATATTTCATCAAACTTGAGTCGTCGGAGAAAAAGCTAAGGGTTACATAAGGGAGTTTTCATTGCACTTTATTTTCCAAGTGTCAAAATTAAGTGTTTTGTAAAACAACCATCAAATGAAAGTTTAAAATTACTACCACCTTATTTTTTTAAAATACTAGACCACCTTAAAAAATACTAAACTTGACATATTGATTGGACCTCAAAAAAACCTTCTTAGAAAATGACCTATCATACCCGAGGTTTCATGGCTTTCAGGCCAAACGACAAATGTTATGGCCAGACTCATGCCATAGTTTGTAATAATATGCTCATATTGTGCACGCATATGCATCTTGGGACGGCGAACAATGTTGCAGGAGGAAGTTTTCCTTTTTATCGTATGGAAAACCCCTGGTGAAAAAGACAAATTTCTGCCGAATCGGTAGGAAGTGGGTCTGATTTGAACTACAGGTACATGATCTGATGCTTATAATTTTTTGAAAAAATTATTTTTAGACTCACAATATGATGTTTCTTTAGAGATCCATTAAGATTTTAGCGAGGAGCATCCCCTATCTATGAACCTTAAAGCCCATTGTTTTGACCATAGTTTGAAACGGGCATAAAAAATTCAAAAACGGTCCAAATGAGGTAACTCCTTCGCGTGGTGTCATATTATGTGACATATTTGCAAGAAAAATACCAAACTTGGCATATTGCGAACATCTTGAAAAAACCTTCCAGAAATGAGCTATCTTGTTCGAGGTTTCATGGCTTTTGGGTCCAAAGACCAATGTTATGGCCGAAATCGGGGAATAGTTTGTGATAATGTGCCCATATTGTTTACGCATGTGCATCTTGGGATGCCTAACAATGGTGTAGGAGGAAGTTTTCCTTTTCGTCGCACAGAAAATGCATTTTCTATTTTCTAAATGCAAAAAACAGGGCGTTTTGTGAAGCAACCACCAAATGGTTAATACAAAATGCTAAAACCATATATTTTCAAAAATACTATACAACCTTACATGGACAATGTCCTGAGTAGGGTATCTCAAACCATTTTTTCTACCCCTAGCGAAAAAGACAAATTCCTGCCGAGTCGGTAGGAAGTGGGTCCGATTTGAACTACAGGTACATGATCTGATGCTTATGATTTTTTAAAAAATCATTTTTATACTCACAATATGATATTTCTTCATAGATCCATTAAGAGTTTAGCGAGGAGCATCCTCTATCTATGAACCTTAAAGCCCGTCGTTTTGACCATAGTTTGTAACGGGCATAAAAAAAATCAAAAACGGTCCAAATGAGGTAACTCCTATGCGTGGTGTCATATTATGTGACATATTTGCAAGAAAAAATACCAAACTTGGTATATTACGAACATCTTGAAAAAACCTTCACAAAAATGAGCAATCTTGTTCGAGGTTTCATGGCTTTCGGGTCAAAAGACCAATGTTATGGCCAGAATTGTGGCATAGTTTGTGATAATGTGCCCATATTGTGCATGCATGTGCATCTTGGGATGCCTAACAATGTTGTAGGAGAAAGTTTTCCTTTTCATCGCACAGAAAATGCATTTTCTATTTTCCGAGTGCAAAAAAGGGGCGTTTTGTGAAGCAACCACCAAATGGTTAATTCAAAATGCTAAAACCATATTTTTCAAAAATACTATACAACCTTACATGGACAATGTCCTGAGTAGGGTATTTCAAACCATTTTTTCCACCCATGGCAAAAAAGACAAATTCGTGCCGAATCGGCAAGAAGTGGGTCTGATTTGAACTACAGGTACATGATCTCATGCTCATGATTTTTTGAAAAAATTCATTTTTAGACTCACAATAGATGTTTCTTCAGAGATCCATTAAGAGTTTAGTGAGGAGCATCCCCTATCTATGAACCTTAAAGCCCGTCGTTTTGACCATAGTTTGAAACGGGCATAAAAAAATTCAAAACGGTCCAAATGAGGTAACTCCTTCGCGTGGTGTCATATTATGTGACATATTTGCAAGGAAAAATACCAAACTTGGTATATTGCGAACATCTTGAAAAAACCTTTACAGAAATGAGCTATCTTGTTCGAGGTTTCATGAGCGAAAATGACAAATTCATGCCGAAGCGGTAGTAAGCGGGTCCGATTTAAACTACAGGTACATTATATATTGCTCATGATTTTTTGAAAAAAATCATTTTTAGACTCACAATATGCAGTTTTATCAGAGATCCAATGCAAGTTTAGCGTGGCTCATCCCCTAGCGAAGAACCTTCACGCCCGCCATTTTGACCATATTTTGAAACGGGCATAAGAAATTCAAAAACGGTCCAAACAAGGTGAATTCTTCGCGTGGCGTCATATTATGTGACATAGTTATAAGGAAAAATACCAAAGTTGGTATATTGCAAGTGTCTCGAAAAAACTTTCTCAGAAATGACCAATCATGTTCGAGGTTTCATGGCTTTCAGGTCAAAAGACCAATGTTAAGGCCAAAATCATGGCATAGTTTGTGATAATGTGCCCGTATTTTGTATCCATGTGCATATTGGGTTGGCCACCAATGTTGTAAGAGGAAATTTTAATTTTCGTCATACAGAAAAGCTATTTTCTATTTTCCGAGTGTAAAAAAGGGCATTTTGTGAAGCGACTACCAAATGAAGGTTTCGAAATGGTAGCACCCAAATTTTCAAAAATACTATGCCATCTGACATGGACAGTGTCCCAACCAAAGTATCTAAAATCTCTCCATGCACCCCTCATGAAAAAGATAAATTTCTGCCGAATCGTTAGGAAGTGGGTCCGATTAAAACTATAGGTACTTGATCTAATTCTCGTAATTTAAAAAAAAATCATTTTCAGATACACAATATGTTGTTTTATCAAAGATCCAGTAAAAGTTTTGCATGATCCAACCCCTAGATGAGAACGGTCACCCCCTCCATTTTTGACAAAGTTTTGATAGATTCACTTTATTTTGTGATAGAATACTAAAATTACGGTGCATAATGGCACTACTATAAATTACACTCAAAATAGACAATATTTGATTGAAAATTGATTTTGGGATCATCTCGATCCGAAGTCATATGCAAAATTGATAGTGAAAATACATTTCTATAATTTCTGAAAAATATATTGAGCTATGTGTACTTATCTAGGCTTAAACTTATAAAACCCACGAATTAACACTAGAAGTCCACCTTATAATTGCTTATGGGCTGGCCCAGCCGGTTGAGAAATCTCAGGAAAAAAAAGTGACACATATACACAATGTATGATAGGTGGGTCTCACATGTCACAATGACACATATACACACCACATATACGGACACGTAGACGATATTGATGATGTGGCCGACCGGTTATTTTAAGGCATCACAAATCAGTGGTCATGACCATTTAAATTGGTCATAGTCTCCTAAATAAAAGGCTCCAAACTAGTCCTATCCATATATGACTATTTCGTGTTAGAACACTATGACCTTTTTGACAAAATTTGTCATTATTTTCTAAGATTTGGACCCTCCCAAATTCCCTACGACCAATTGGTATTGAATGGTCATAGATCTATGACCAAAAAACCCATGGTCGTTAACAAAAGGTCACTAGTGAGCAGATTTCTTGTAGTGTCTGGACGCGGCGTAGAGAGGCAGCGCGCGGCGGTGCTAGTGTGGTCCAGGGCTAGGGTTCGACCGTGGGGTAGACAGGGGGTGGCGGTAGGAGCTCACGTGTCTGGTGCGTGTCTTGGACGAGGCTGGCGTGGCTCCTGTCGTGCTGCCCACTGTCGGCCGGCGACGACCAAGAACGGGCGACGCTCCACTGTGCCAGCGGTGAAGGGGGGAGTGATAACCCACACGTATAGGGGATCGTGTGTAGCATTTTCGATAAGTAAGAGCGTCGAACCCAACGAGGAGCTACAGGTAGGATACATATTCTCTCAAGTTCTATCAACCACTGATACAACTCTACGCACACTAAACGTTTGCGTTATCTGGGAAATAAAACTAGAGCAACAATATGAGTAATAGAGATAGTTTTGCATGATAATAAATAACAAGAAAGTAATGCTAGTTGCTGCAGCGATAAAATACACTAAACTAACAAAACCATGAGCGTGGAATAGTGGTGGTAATTGTGGTGTCCTTGTCCAAGTTTAAATAGCGAATAGATCAGGTTCATTGTCTTCGATGCAGTTTGCTATGTGGGAAAGGCTAAATATACATGCACATCACTACTTGGAATTACATGCACTATATGATTGGATTGTTAGCAAACATCCGTAAGTACTAACAATACATTAAGGTTTCCCCAACCATAACCTTAAGTTTAATGGTCCTCTTACTCCCACGTGTAACATTCCGGTTCGCATCCTCAGGTTTCTGCCACTCCGACAGAACTCCCCCTTTCTTTTACACATACTACAAACCCTATGATGTTTAATCCATGCGCGCACAAATATAATGGACACCAAAGGACTGTACCATATCAACATACAACTCTAATGAACCAAAGACGTTCAATTATTTAATCTAAGAACAAAGAAATTACGCAAACATGACATAGATCATATGTAGCATCCCATCTGTCTAACATATGTAATGCTACATGGTCTAGTAATATAATTGCTACTTCCTACATATAATTGTTGCATCATAATTATATCATGCTTATGTCATCATGCCACCTTGCATTTGAGCATCATATAAAACCCTTTTCATTTGGTTCTTCTCTCCTATGCATTAGTAATTGTATTTGGCTCTTGATATATTGTATTTGGTTCTTGATAAATGCTTGATGCCCAAGTTGAGTTGGGGGCATATCTTTTATTCAACTCCATCACCTTTCTTTGTCACCACTTTATAATTCCACCATCCTAATTATCCATGAGCTTTATTTTTCCTTTGTCCTTTAAATCTAGCTCATGTGGGTTGGGATGGATCCACTTCTAATTCCACATGCTCTCATATTAGCATCATGTTGTTTTCACATTATTTATATGTGGAGCCACCTTTGCATGCATTATGAGGGGCATTCTCCTTTTTCTAGCTTCCATATGGATTGGTTGAATGTATGCTCATGTTGGAATATTTTTGGGACTATTAAACATCTAGTGGCACATACACACTAGCAAGTCCAAACTATATTCAAATATGATCATCTCCATCTACTCCACATGGGACCTGCTTTTGATTTCTTTTGCTTGGCCTTTTCTCCACATTTTTGGGGATGCATGGGAATAAGGCCATGATATATTATTATTGTTTTCACAAGAATAAAACATGGCATTTAATGCCCATGCATGGGCCATGCAAACTACCACTATCTTTCTCCTTTGGTTTTTAATTGCTTTTGGGAGTGAAGCATGGACCTTTGGGAATCATGTCAAGTAATTTTTTTAATTTTTGTTGAGCCCTAGTGCATGCATATGCAAGTGGAGTCCCTTTTTCTTAATCTAGATCCTCACCACCTAGTTCTCTTCTCCCTTCCACCCTCATCAACCCTCTTTTGTGTATGTTTCTATGCACATGACCATGTGCACCAAAACCCTAAACATCTCTCTATCTCACTTCTACTCTCATCTTGATCCATTATGCAAGGATGTGGTTTTGCTTATCACATACAAAAAGCTCTACATCCTCCCCTCCTTCTCCATCCCCCACCCTTGCCTTGGCCATGAGAAAACCCTAACCTGCCACCGTACCCTAACCTAAACCCTCTTCTCTCTTGCTCTCTATCTAGCCGAGCCTTCACCTCACCACTTTTTCCTCACTATGTCGAGCCCCTCTTCCTCTCTCTGCCAACAGGGACCCACCCTTGCCATCTACCCCTCTATCTCTAAACCCTAACCCGAGTTACCCCAACCTAGCTCCATCTACCCCCTCACCTCTCGGCCTCTCTCTCTTTCTCTCTCTCCCTGCCAGGCCTGCCCCACACCCGAGCCCTCTCCTCTCTCTGGCCCACCTGCAGCCACACCATGCCCCTGCCCTGGTCATCCCACGCCGAGCATGTGAGGGAGAGGGAGGAAAAGGTGGCCGAAGCCACCTTTTTCTCTACCTCGATCCCCCACGGCACCTCTCCCCTCTCCCTCTCTTTATCTACTCCCTCTCTATCCTGGCATCGCCCAGATCCATCCCCAGGGTCATGTCCTACCTCCTCTCC
This sequence comes from Avena eriantha, assembly GCA_910589775.1. NCBI lineage: Eukaryota > Viridiplantae > Streptophyta > Magnoliopsida > Poales > Poaceae > Avena > Avena eriantha. The sequence goes on from OU342743.1 coordinate 354,948,619, forward strand.
CTCCCCTTCTACCCCACAGCCACCCCGGCGGCCACCGTCGGCCTCCACTTCCTCTCGGCGTTACATAGCGGTAGGCGTGGCGCTGGGCGTCGAGGATGACCAAGTAGAACCCCAGGAGCCTGCCTGCACCCGGAGTCGAGGAGGAGAAGGGAGGGAACCACCAGAACCACCGACGCGCCGCCCGAAACCCTAGCTTCGTCGGTCGTCTGCTTCGTCGTCGTCCTGCTGCTCTTCGGCCCGATCCGTCACCACCGTCCTCTCCGCGGTGAGCCATCCTCCCTCTCTGACACCCTCTCTCTCGCTGTCGCTGCCTAGCCTCGCCGGACTTTGCGCCGAGCGCTCTCTGTGTGCCGGCGTGCGCGTGCTCCTACTCGCTGCACGCCACAACAGCTACTCCTAGCCGTGTTTCCCTTAACCAGCACCAACCCCAAGCCACCGCACTGGTTCCGCCTCGTCGCGCGCGCGCATGAGGTCGCTAGTTCGAGCCCCCACCGCGCCGCGCCTTTTTCGTCCGTCAGTTTCGTCAGATAACAAAGAAGAGAAACAGTAGCCGCTGCCACTTTGCAAATACCCCTCCCCCAATCTTTTTTCTGCTCAACCCGCGCTCCCCTCCGACCCCACCTGTCAGCCTCCCGTGGCAGTTTTGCTAAAAGGCTCCCGGGTTTTTGGAAACCTCAACCCGCAGCCCCTAGATCCCCCACGTGGCGCCCCCTGGTTCGCTCGCTGTCGTGTGGGCCTGTGAGTCCGCTGGTCCCACCTGTCAACCGCCTTGGCTAGCATAGCTCGCGGTGCAAAAGGTTTCTGCGCGCAGTTTTCGCCAGCTCAGCGCGGCCCCACTTGTCTGTGTCTGTGGCTGATTGTGCATCATTCATCATGGCATGCTTGTTTGCTTGTTGCATTTTAATTCATATGCTTGTGCACTTTATTTATGTTGGCCCTTGTTTGTTTGGTTCTTCTTCGAATAGACGCCCAGTAGGAGAATTACCAGGAATCACAGGAGTTCTACCTAGATCCATCTCTCGCTTCAACTGAGCTGCCAGGCAAGCACTACCACATGCTTGCATACATATAGTACCTATTGCCTCTATCTTATTCTTGCATCATGGAGACGTGATTGCATTAAATTGAATCCCAAGTACTGCATGGCCTTTACTTTTAAACCCCACCGAAGCTTGTTCCTCCATCCCATGAGCCATTACTACAGGAGTGGTTTGAGCCATGCGAGTCGTAGAACAGCATGTGTAGGGTATGTGAGAGCCTGATGGATAACGAGGTACCTAAACAACTTAACCTGAGTAGTAATGGGATAACTAATGAAAGAGGCACCGGTGAGCAATATCTGCTATTTGGTTTTTCATGCTCACTTGTGTCCCGTAGGACCCCGAGTACTTGAATCCTGTTCCTTGACTATTCGCACTATCCACATCCGGGAGGCCTTATGGACCCCCCTGAGCCAGAGCTTGATTCATTTCTATTTCTTGGGGCCACAATTAGTTTGGGGTTTTATTACTATCCTTGACTTATGCCATGTTTACTGTTTATCTACGATTGTGCGTGGAGCACCTGTACTGTTTTGGATCGTGACACGTTTCCGCTGTATCGACAAGCCCAGTCACACTGTTCCCAGTCGTTTACCGCCGTCCATACAAACCTTGAGTCCGTCTCGGAGTCAGCTAGCTTCGTTGCGGGTAGCTTAATGGGGAGGCCCCCTGAAATATTTCTGAATCATGTGATCGCTTTGTCGTGACTGCCTCGTTGGGTTTTGAGTTGGTTTTTCCGAGGTTGATCGAGTGTGTGTTGCTATTTGTGCACCCCTGCAGGGTAAATCTTTCTGAAAGCCGTGTCCGCGGTTATGGACGACTCAGAGCACAGTTTCTCGATCATAGACAAGTATAACTAAAGTACCACTTCTAATCTGACTAAATACCTGACTAGTAAATAGTGCAATACTCATGGAATGGTTAATAAAACTGCCAACGGATGGGTTGTTCGTCCGCTTTCTCGTTGGTAAGCGAGAAGGAGGATGGATCTGTTAATTATACTGTTGTAACTATTGTTACTAATTAACGGACATCCGTCTATCTTTGGTTAGACGGATGGTTAGCGAGTATCTATAGGCTTGTTAGTTATTATCTTTTGCTGCAATTGCGTCACCCTAGGTATATGTCCCCTTTAGAGGCATAAAGACTTGCTGAGTACCCCGAGGGTCTCACACGATAAATTGTTTGATTCAGATGAATAGGTGTACTCGCAAGATGGATACTGGGTGGAGGAGACAGATGACGTTGGCAACGATCACTCAGTGTAGAGATTCCGGGAATGGGGATCCGTGAGATCTGTGGGCGGGATGTGTTTATTTTTGTGGCATCTTATGCCGATTTGCTTCTTATCCGTACTCGGATCTTGTTTTCCGCTTCCGCCTGATACTCTGATGTTTGATGTATGCGGAGCTATCCTAAACTATTATCTCTATCTAGGATATTTGAATCTTGCCGTATGGCGTTGCAATATTTCTATTTCTTTTAGATGGAATGGCTCTGTGAACAGTTGTATGGTGGCTTGCATACATACTCACTTGTGTATGTAGTTGATCCCTTCGCCTGCCGATTACACCGCTCGTTCTTGTCCCGATGTTCTGAAAGTGGTTAGGACGGCCGAAAGTTCTACCTGTGAGTGGCCCCTGGGCCCCACCATACTATTTTAACCACTTTCGCTCATCCAGGTATGCAACTAAGAGCGTAATTCACCGAGGTAGTTACATCATAGGATTATAACTTATAGCATCAAACACCATGTTTACATAGGACGGTACAAAGGTGTGTGGGAGGATGAACCACTTCATACTAGGAGTATTAGGTGGTGGAGATGGCGGTGAAGATTGTGAAGAGGGCGGCGCCGGCGCCGGCGACAGCGCGGGGGACTCCTTCCCCGCCGTCGGTATCATGGGGGAGCAGCGTCCCTTAGCCCCTTCCTTCATGGTTTCTTGGATCCATGGGGGAGGCAAAAACGTGACTTTGGCGACTGCAAATTTGTGGGTGGAGGTGTCTTGGGCGAATTAGGTTTCCTCCCTTTATATAGCTTCTCGGATTCCCGTCACCTCATCTTGGGTTGCAGTATATCGGGCCTAGCAGGCCCGTCCGGACTCGGAATTAGCTAAATTTTATGTCCAGAAAATTTGTCGTGAAATTTCCAACAACTTCGTAGTTGAAGAGTTTTCCGTTTGATGCTATCTTTGACCCTAAACGTGACCATCTTCAGAAAGAGTTCTGAAACAGATTTCTGGAAAAATCTCAATTTGACTCCAACAAGGTTTCCACTTGTATTCTTGGTAATTCCTACACATCAAAGTGTAAAACAAGAATATTGTGCACTTTTGCAACTATTAGTAGGTTAGTCCAAATAAATCATAAACTTTATACAAAAAGGAGTGTCAAAAGCATATTATTAGCATAAAACCATCAAAAATTATAGATACATTATGGACGTATCAACATCCCCAAGCTTAGTTCATGCTCATCCTCGAGTAGGTAAACAATAAAAACAATATAATTTTTTAGGTGACATGCAGACAACAAAATCTTGATCATCATTATTGTAAAAGCGTTGATAGTTGGGATCAAGGTACTCTAAACATGAACATGAAAGATATAGTTCTAACAATAAGACATAACAACTATGTTGTAGCATGAAAAGGCACAAACAAAAGATTTATGAATAACAATGCTTTGCAAGACGTTTGTTTGTTTCACATAAAGAAAGCATAATGAGAATGGTGTTCAGCTTGCCCCTCATAGAGTAGCAAAACATAAATGCATAGGACAGCTTCAAAGTTCATAAGGGTGACTAGATACAAATAGTTTAGGAACAAGCAATATCAAAGTTATGCATCAATCAACAAGTCTTGGGACAATGCACATAGAACTAAAAATGACAAGTATGCTTTCTTAATTGGTGCATAAAGATAGAAGGTGGAGACTCAATATAAAAGTGGAAGAAAGGCCTTCATAGAAGGAAGCAGGGATTCAAGTCTCATAAAGAGCTTCCAAAAATTATGATACTTATTAGCTTTCAGCTCTCATTGCCCCTATCGTAAGAATCTTGAAGTGATTAAGGTTAAAGTGCACAAAGTATGGAGTATATGCTTGACAAAGTATAAGTTGGAAATCTCATGTCCCTTGAATATGAGGGCTGCTCCTCATGCTACTCAAGTTTAGTTACCGGTAAGTTCTTGTCATAGTAAGTACATGTGTGTCATAGAAAACCGCCAATGGGGTACCCCTTGCTCGATGATACGGAAGAATCCCCATAACAAAATGACAAGGCAAGCAGACAACGAGCATCTCAGCAATCTTCTTATTTACCATGGAAAATGGTGCTTTTTTCTCTCTTTCCTCTTTTCTCGTCTCTTTTCTTTCTATTTTTCTCAATCTCTATCTCTTTTCTTATAAGAAGAATGCTTCATATATTGCTCATTATGGTTATGCTCCAGGTTTCCACCATGATTAGGCATGGATTAGACCAGCGGCCCAGGCGTTTCTCTAACACACATAAATAACTCCATGGACTTACAAGCTCCCCTTTCATTTCACACCGACGACATCCTTAGACAAAAGAGCATGATATCAACTGGGTACAATGTACAAGTGCAATGTTGAAAGCATTCCCCATGACAGCATCGTTCTTCTAATCCCCAACATATAAGTGCAAGCATATACAACATAGACAACACAATGGTTCAAGTTTATTAGTGGCAAGAAAAGTAAAGTGTGCCATCAAGTTTGTGAGAGCTTTAATCACTAGTTTTCTCATAACAAGTTTAATTCGGAAGGTAGATAAAAACATGAATATACTTGGAATAGCAAATGCTAATAGGTAGGTATGGTGGACTCTTTGAAATAACTTGGTTTTATTTGGAGTTGGATGCATGAGTGGAACTCACACTTGGTTATGGATGCTAGCAAAAGACTGGGAGCGACCAACTAAGAGAGCAATAATGGCCATAATCATGCAAAGCGATAAAACATCATTAATTAAAGCATAAAGTGATATTAAAATTCGAAAACTAAAGGATCATAAAGTCTATGGTGACTGGGGATAGTCATAACATGGTGTGAGCATGCGCCAAGTCAACACAAATAAAGCATCAAAGGAGAATACCACAATACTATGCTTTAATATGATAGAACAACGCATGATTCTTTCAAGGCACATTAAGCAATCTCAATTGTTTATAACATATCATGCTACAGCAAAAATCACTAAGCATAAAGCCAAAACAATATCAAGCATGACATGACAAAGCATAGGCCACCGTAAAAAACGAGCTCCTTTTACCACTTAAGCATGAACTTTTCCTACTCTTTTCCAATCCAAACCACACTTATTTGAAAACTAATGTATGAAAGAGGGGGTCCAACCAATTTATTCAAGCAAACTAATCAAACCAAGAAAACAAAAACCAAAAACAAAAACAAAAATGCTCCAAGAACAACACAACTATGCATGAAACAATAAAATGAAGTGTTTGGAAGAACCTGAGATTTTTATTGATGAAGAAGGGGATGCCTTGGGCATCCCTAAGCTTTGACGCTTATACTTCTTGAATATTTCTTGGGGTGACATGGGGTCCATCCCCAAGCTTGAGCTTTAGTCCATTCTTCATCTCATTACATCATTCTTTCCTTAACACCTAAATTTTTTTCTTCAAACAAAACTTTACATAATCTTCATTAGCAACATTAGTGTACTCAAGATAATAAGTCTTTGGGTTTAGTTTCAAAACCAATAAAACTTCCATTAAAACATAAGCTACTGTAGCACTTCCTTTAAAAATCTCAATTCCTCAAAGAGAACCCAAAAAGGAATCAACTAGAAGCAAATGCAAATAATGGCAGAAATCTGTCAAAACAGACCAGCAGATAGAAAACAATATTTTCCAAGATCTTATGTTGCTCAAATCGAAAAGTGTTGAACTAACGGAAGTTGGAAAACAACCTGGGGCATAAGCACAAAAAATTACAGCTCAAACCGATGTACAGAGATTTTACACAAATTTTTACAGCGAAGCACAAAAATCGGTTTTGGGACAGCAACTTTCCCAAGCATTACTTCTCTCTCATTAGAGGTTACTCTTGGCACAAAAAGAAAATAAAAAGGATAAGGAGAGGTTATTACCGAAGCAATAACTTCCAATACTCACCTAAAACTTTTGGGTTATCTCCCAATAAGTACTTTTCTTTAACGCCTTTAAGTTAGACATAGGAGCAAGATTCAAGTATTTTCGAATGAATAAGCAGTAAGATCGATACCAAAAATATCTTTATTTTTCAAGGATTCATTCATTCCTACAAGTTTTTAACTTAAAAGCTTCCATGGAAATATTTGTTTTGGTTTCATAGGCATGAACACAAGTGTTCAAGGTCGACCCCCACTTAACTATTACTCATCTTTCCAATCACTTTCCTTTTTGAAAACGTTTTTAGGTAACAAGTACAACTAATTTTTTTGTAATTCGCATTCCCTATCCATACTAAGATAGAGAACAACTTAAAAATGAAGTAAAACCTACTTAGAGATAAAGCAAACAAGTGCACACAAGAATATTCACCCACACGCTATTGCTCCCCAGCAATGGTGCTAGAAAAGGTCTTGATAACCCACAAGTATAGGGGATCGTGTGTAGCCTTTTTGATAAGTAAGAGTGTCAAACCCAACAAGGAGCTAAAGGTAGGATAAATATTCTCTCAAGTTCTATCAACCACTGATACAACTCTACGCACACTAAACGTTTGCATTATCTAGGAAATAAAACTAGAGCAACAATATGAGTAATAGAGATAGTTTTGCATGATAATAAATAATAAGAAAGTAAAGCTAGTTGCTGCAGCGATAAAATATACTAAACTAACAGAACCATGAGTGTGGAATATTTGTGGTAATTGTGGTGTCTTTGTCCAAGTTTAAATAGCGAATAGATCAGGTTCATTGTCTTCGATGTAGTTTTCTATGTGGGAGAGGCTAAATATACATGCACATCACTACTTGGAATTACATGCACTATATGATTGGATTGTTAGCAAACATCCGTAAGTACTAACAATGCATTAAGGTTTCCCCAACCATAGCCTTAAGTTAATGGTCCTCTTACTCCCACGTGTAACGTTCCGGTTCGCGTCCTCGGGTTTCTGCCACTCCGGTAGAACTCCCCCTTCCTTTTACACATACTACAAACCCTATGATGTTTAATCCATGCACACACAAATATAATGGACACCAAAGGACTGTGCCATATCAACATAAAACTCTAATGAACCAAAGACGTTTAATTATTTAATCTAAGAACAAAGAAATTACACAAACATGACATAGATCATAGGATTATAACTTATAGCATCAAACACCATGTTTACATAGGACGGTACAAAGGTGTGTGGGAGGATGAACCGCTGCATACTAGGAGGATTAGGTGGTGGAGATGGCGGTGAAGATTCTGAAGAGGGCGGCGGCGGCACCGGCGATAGCGCGGGGGACTCCTTCCTCGCCGCTGGTATCATGGGGGAGCACCGTCCCTTAGTCCCCTTCCTTCATGGATTCTTGGGAGCCCTCCCCCATGGAGATGGGATCCATGGGGGAGGCAAAAACGTGGCTTTCGTGACTGCAAATTCGTGGGTGGAGGTGTCTTGGGCGAATTAGGTTTCCTCCCTTTATATAGCTTCTCGGATTCCCGTCACCCCATCTTGGGTTGCAGTATATCGGGCCTAGCTGGCCCGTCCAGACTCGGAATCAGCTAAATTTTATGTCCAGAAAGTTTGTCGCGAAATTTCCAACAACTTTGTAGCTGAAGAGTTTTTCATTTGACACCAGCTTTGACCCTAAACGTGACCATCTCCAAAATGAGTTCTGAAACAGATTTCTGGAAAAATCCCAATTTGACTCCAACAAGGTTTCCACATGTATTCTTGGTAATTCCTACACATCAAAGTGTAAAACAAGAATATTGCGCACTTTTGCAACTATTAGTAGGTTAGTCTAAATAAATCATAAACTTTATACAAAAAGGAGTGTCAAAAGCATAATATTAGCATAAAACCATCAAAAAATATAGATACGTTATGGACGTATCAAATAGCTGGTCTGGGGCTGGGTTAGGCTGAGAGGGGACAGGGGTTAAATTGGAGACCAAATGGTCGATGATCACTATACCAAACCGTGCAGCTAGTCTAGTGTTTATTCTGTGCCTGCCAAGTGTTTGATGAAATAGCCGCATGAAAATTATTTTTGAAATTTTGATTCAAACTTTTTGGGTGAACTTTCCTTAAGCATGAGAAACTAGGTTTGCTTTGATAAGTCAAGGTGAATGCATTTGATGTGTTTTTGAAAAAGTGTGATCTTAACACATACACTTGATTCAATTTTCAAATGTCCATTAAATGGCTTTGCTAGATGTTTTTGTAAGTTTGTAAAGTGGGCCTTGAGACATCTTTACTTGTTCTAGCAAGGGGGGAAAGAGATAGAAATGTTTCTGTTAGAAATCTTCTCCTAGGAACACCTAAAGTGGCCTAGTGGTTTAAAATGGTCAAAATGACCATTTGCTTTATTTATTCTTATTTGATTTCTTTCTCTTTGAATTTTATTTGTAAATGGTCTAGATGATGTGGCATTCACCTTTAAACCATTTCACAACATTTAGAACAATCAAGCATGGCATATACACTCAAATCTATACTAATGCAAACACACATGCATTTATATTCATTTTCTTAATAAAAGTTTTTTGTTAACCCTAAATTGGGTGATTAGAACTTGATAATATTGATTAAAGATTTGGTGTGTTACAGCAATCACCTCCTTTGCTAGAAGTTCTTTTGTCGGGGTCTTATTCTTCTTCTTCTTATTCTTTGCCTTCTTGGCAGCGCCAGTAGCAAAGACGGCTTTGGGTCCGTTTCCCAGAGTCAAGCTCTGAGTGGTACTTTCGGACATCTGGACATCGGGATTATCTCTTTGGGAGAGTTTTCTCCAGATCCTTCATCAATGGCTTCTCCTTCTTCTGCAGCTTTGGAGTTGAACTCCTCTTCATATTCCCCGGAGAACTTCCGGAAATCTGCTGATGTCATCGAGTCATCCGAGGATGCGGGTAAGCCGGTGTTTGTTCTGATCCCCTCCAGCACCGAGTCTTTGTTGTCTCCAGCATTGGCAGAGTCGGATCTGGATCCAACATATCCGACAAAGTGTGACGTGTGGGTCCTGAGGTAGTTGCGGCTTTCCTCGTGGGCTTCCTCGAAAATCATGATGGTTTCGAGGACCTCATCCATGTTTGCGCCTTGCAGCATCATGCGCCTCAACGTATGCATCAGGAAAGGTTGGTCTGTTCTAGTGTTGGCAGAGCTGGAACCAAGGTTATTGTTCTGCTCTTCCTGGATTTCGACCTCGGTGGGTAGATCGATCTGGGATTCGGCCTCGCTAGGGAGATCCACTCTAGATTCGACTTGAACCACAAGATCTGCTTCCGGTTCGGCTTTCTTCACTATCTCCGCAATGGGTGCGGGCTGGGTGGGATTAGGGTTTTCTGAGATCCGGAACTCTGCCGCCTCCGCGGACAAAGGGGACCTAGAGATTTCTTCTGCCTCTATCATCACCGCTAGGGTGGGTGGGGCAGGTTCAGCGAATCCGATGTACACATCGATCTCGACAAAGGACATGATGGTGTAAGCAGTCACGACCTCCCTAGCCACAATCCAGGTCTCGTCGAGAACGATGAGAGGGACGTCGCTAGCATAGAGGACATGACCGACAGCGATAGTCTCGCCGATTCCGATTCTTGAAGATTCCGCTCGGAATGCAGATCCGAAGCTCACTTGCCCCATGGTGGGCGCCAACTGTAGTCGGATTGATGACAAGTACGCCATGAGGGGGTCCTCGAGGCGTGTGGAAGAGAGGGCTGTGAGACGTATAGTATTCCAGGACGGTGAGCACACCAGTTTACCCAGGTTCGAATCCGCCGGCTTTGGATGGATCCTACTCCTGCTAGCAATCCAGTAATACGGCAGAGCCGGACAATGGGTTACAAGGGTTTCGCCTATGCGAGTTGAGATTGTAGACTATTGTGAGGGTGCCCTAAAGGCTCTCCCTAGGACGGCTTATATAGATATCCGGCCTAGGGTTTACATGAGAGACCTATCGGGCTACGACTAAGAGTCGATTATAGAGTACATCTTGAATTACAAGTAACAGTATGGGCCTTCCCGTAGCTAGACTGGACTACGTCTCTTCTCCCTGACTGGGCTACCCGTGAAGCAATGCTCTGTCCCGAAGTGGGCCACCCTAGTCAGTGAGCTATCATCTGAAACGTCTTTGTCGGTTGCTTTCTTGGGCTATCATCTGAAACGTTCATGGGCCGTAAGCCTTTTACCCAATATAGGGCAGGGAATCATAGTTATCCGAGTAATCATACCTATGTCAGTAGCCCCCAAGACTCTACTTGAACCGTAGTTTCAGGTTGAGTCTCAAAGTTTCTTTTCCTTTATTTTTATCATCATTTTTTGTGCTTTGTAGGGATTTGGTACAGCGAGTCTGATGCTTCAAAAGGATCGGGAATCAGTTAATTGCTCCTGGGAAAAAACAAGGTTGTCCTACATCAAATTCAAGTCCCCGGGCCTGAACTTGGAATTTATTACTGGCGTAATTTACTTCAGGTCGCTGAGGTCTTACCGAATACTGAATTCCATCTTCTATTTTATCGGGTACCCAACGCGTCCGTCGGGATCTTTCATCGTATTGTTGATACGGATATTTTACTAGTAGAGCGCATTCTTGTGCGATTACCAGGCGACACAGGGTGAATCCTGAGGTCTTACCTTCATGTTTTTGAACACGGCATTCAGATTTTTTTCGTGTTTGAGCACGATCCGAGATTTTTGGATTTTTCGGCGGTTGCCCTACTCGGATGATTTACCAAATAGTTTTAATGCTTTATACTAGCTCCTGATGGGAGTAATATTTCTTTTGAGGATACCTTTTTGAGGATACATTGATGTAAGGCTCAAAGGTACTTTTCAATCATAAATATTTTATTTTATACACAATTGTATATTTATCGGGTGCGCGCCAGCGCTCCCGATGGGAGTAGCCCCCGAGGCTATGTTCGAATGCCTATATCTGGACATAGGCTCATAGTTGTTGTTAGCTTGATGGAAAACATAGATCTTTTGAACAATAAAAGAGCTTAAGGCATGGAAACCTTATCTTTTTATACATAAGGCGAAAAATTCAATGATACATTTTTCTTTGGCCAGATGGCATCTAGCCATTGACCTGGATACTCCGGCTTAAGAAGATGAACTGTAACTCTTATCATATTGTAAGTAATCTTATGCATAAAAGCGTCGTAGCTGTGCTACGTTCCTTGTATTTGAGTAATTTACCCTTGTCTTTTTGTCTTGTAGTCGATATGCTCCTCTGGGAATAACTTATGTGACAATGTATGGCCCTTCCCGTGGCAATTCCATCTTCTTGTGGCCATCTTGCTTGAGGCGAAGAACTAGGTCCCCTACTGCGAAGGACCTAGGCCGCAATCATATGCTGTGGTAATTGCGCAAATTTTGCTGGTACATAGTTGCTCTTTGTAGGGCTTCATCTCGAGCTTCATCAAGTGCATCCACATCATCTTCACTGCTTCTATTGATTCCTCTTCATCATATGCAGCTACTCTTGGGGATTCGTGTGAAACGTCAACGGGAAGCATGGCTTCTGCACCGTGGACCAAAAAGAAAGGTGTCTCTTGTGTTGAATTATTTGGAGTTGTACGTAAACTCCATAACATGGATGGAAACTCATCAACCCATGCTCCTTTTGCTCTGTCAAGCGGTGCTAGTAGTATTTTCTTGAGTCCAGCAGTAACTAGTCCATTGACTTTTTCCACCTGTCCATTTGTTTGCGGGTGAGCTACCGAGGCATAGCTTACTTTGATACCCATCTCTTGGCAGTACTCCTTGAACTCATTGGAAGTGAAGTTGGTCCCATTGTCTGAGATGATGTTGTTTGGTACGCCAAACCGAAATTCTATGGACTTAATAAAATTCACAGCCAAAGTTCCTTCTTGGGTGGTGACAGGCATTGCTTCAATCCATTTAGTAAATTTGTCGACTGCTACTAGCAGAAAGATGTGTCCTCCCGGCGATGATTTGTGAAGTTTTCTCACCATATTGAGTCCCCACTAAGCAAAAGGCCAGGCCAAAGGTATAGGATTCAACTCAGCGGCGGGTGCTCCAGGCTTTGTCGTGAATCATTGACATGCTTCACATGTTCTAACAATATCTTTTGCATCCTGAACTACAGTGAGCCAGTAAAATCCTGCCCTGAATGCTTTTGCAGCAATTGCTCGGCTACGAGCCTGCTGACCACAAACTCCTTCATGTATATCTTTGAGTATGATTTTTCCTTCTTCGGGTGTTATGCAACTCTTCAACACACCTGAAATACTTCTCTTATACAACTCTCCTTTGATTATTCGGAAGGCCTTCGATCTTCGGGTGATTCGTCGTGCTTCTATCACATCTTCAGGTAGTTCTCCCTTAGTCATATATGCTATATACTGATGCATCCAGGTAGGCTCAATTAGCATGACCTCTCCAATTTCCTATTCTTCTTCTTCGATGGCTTCTTCTGTACTCTTGGTTTCTGATGAAGCCCCCGAGTCTTTTTGCGGATGAATCTTGTTCCCTATTTTTGGTGCTACAACCTTGGAGACTCTTTTTACTTTGATCGATCGCTCCGTTATCTCTTCTCAAAAAACTCCAGGTGGTATTGATAAGCACCAGGATCCAATGTTTGCTACGTTATCGGCTTCCTCATTGCTTGCTCTACCTATATGTGATACTTCGCATCCATCAAACTGAGCTTCCATAATGCCATATAGATCGTGATAAGCAATCATATTTTTGCTAACAGCATCGTATTTGTTCATTGATTTCTGTGCCACGAGATTGGAATCTCTGAAGATTTTGAGGCGGGTTGCACCGCAAGCTTTGTCCATTCGCATGCCATGCAACAAGGCCTCATATTCTGCTTTGTTATTGGATGCGTTTGTGAAGCTCATGCGAAGTATATAGCGCATTTTTTCCCTTGGGTGATATTAGTATGACTCCTTCTCTTGCTCCTTCCGTTCTTTTTGATCCATCAAAATACATTGTCCATGCACTAGAAAGATTTGGTGGACCTGCACATTGCAATTATGTCCACTCTGTGATAAAATCTGGCAGAACTTGTGACTTAATTGCTTTGCTCTTCGCATATGTGATATCTCGAGGGGATAATTCAATTCCCATAGAGAGACACGCCCAGTTGCTTCTAGATTGTTGAGGATGCTTGAGAAAGGTGCTTCGTTGACCACTATGATGAAGGAAATATGCCCTGAGAGGCAATAATAAAGTTCTTATTATGTATTCCTTGTATATGATAGATGTTTATTTTGCATGCTATAATTGTATTAGTAGGAAATGTCAATACATGTGTGTTTAATAAACAAAAAGGGTTCCTAGTTATGCCTCTCTTATAGACTACCTTGTTGATTAACAAGATGATCAAGGTTTCCTGATCATGGACATTGGATGTTGTTAATAACAAGGTCACAGCATTTGTGAAATGATGTGATGAACATTCATCTCAAGTATAGCATTACGATCAAGTTATTATGTTTATATTGCTATAACATCATACGAAGTAGTCTTAGTCCTTAGACCATGAGATCATGTTAATTGCTAACACTGGAAGAGTATCTTGATAACATCAAATGTCACACCGTAACAGGGTGACTATAGAGGTGGGTTCAGTGCTATGGAGGTGTTATGTTGAGGCTCATGGATCAAGATTGGAATTTGTCAATCCCGATGACGGATAGATATACTCTGGGCCCTCTCGGTGATATCACATTAAGATAGCTTGCAAGCAAGTGATGTGATCACTAGAATGTTATATCACGGGAACGAGAAAAGAGTGCATGTCGGTAACGAGATCAAACTAGGTATTTGGATACCGATGATCGAATCTCGGACATGTATTATATCATGAGACAAAGGGATTAAGTTACTAGCGTTAAAGGTTCTCACGATCACAGAAGTCATCGTTGAATATGCAGGAGTCAGTATGGATCGCCAGGTCCCGCTTCTGATTATTGATCTGAGAGGAGTCTCAATCATGTCTGCATTATTCGCGAACCGTAGGGTGACACACTTAAGGGTTTCTAGACACCATTTAGGAGCACAAATGTTTCAGAAAAAACGTTTGCAAAGCGCATGAAATGTTTCGATAGAAACATGAATTGTTTCGGGTGAAATTGCATAAAGTGGTTCTGCATGTGATATTGAAATGTTGCAAGGGGTTTTATGTGAATTTTTTTTAATTAAAGTAATTAACAAATTTTTGAATAAAATAAATGGAAGAGTCTTATTAAATTGAGAGTTGCATTTAATTTGGTGGAAATTAAATACATGTGAGTGGGATTTTGGGTGGAGGCCATGTTTATGTGAGTGGAGGTTCACCACATGAATGAAGGAGGGGAGGAGTCCCCCCCTCATCCGCCGGCTATGGGAGGGGAGGGGTCTTCCTTCCTCCTATATAAAGCCCCCTCTCCCCTCTCACAAACCACACCTCCTCGTGAAGGATCTCTCTCCCCCTCTAGATATTTCCCATGGTCTTGGATTAACGAGATACATGTTCCCGGTGGCCTTGTGTCTAGAAGGAGTTGATGCTTCTGCTGATTCGCTGGAGCGAGGAGGTGGAGGTTGTCCGGTAGCTTGAACGTGTGTGCGAGGACGGATGCGGTGTTGATTTGCGGCGCTCGGACTTCCAAACGATCTTGAGATCGGCAAGCGTACGACTACATCAACCACGAGTTCCTACTCGTTAACAAAACTCGTTGTCTTCGAGGGTAATTTCTCCATGGATGTATGTCCACTCGTTGCTCTATATCTAGTAGATAGATCTTGGCGTATAGTTCTCATCATAGGAAATTTTTTGTTTTCTATGTTGTGGACCCAACATATGATCGGATGCTCCGAAAAATAATGGCGCAATAGTCGTGTTGTCATAAATACCCCATATGCTAGTTTTTGGTAATGTGGGTACCTTTGTTTGGATGGCGATAAGACCTCGCTCAAGAAGTAGACTGGCCTCTACACACCATGGGTTTTCCCTTCTTCGGGTCACTCCACGACCAAGCCTGTGCTGACCACCTGATTTGTTGCAGCAATATAAAGTAGTAAAGGCTCTTTTTCTTTTGGCGACATGACGATAGGAGATGTCGAAAGTGTCCATTTAAGATCTTCAAATGCGCTCTGAGCTTCTTCTGTCCATTCGAATTTTTCCAATCTCCTCATGAGGGCCTAAAATGGTAGCGCTTTTTCTCTTAACCTTGCAATGAAATGACTGAGTGCTGCTACTCGCCCTGCCAGTTGCTATACGCCACATAGATTTGTTGGCTTCTTAATTGTTAAGATTTCTTGTATTTTCTCGGGATTAGCCTCGATTCCTCTAGCTGATACCAAATATCCGAGGAGTTGCCCCGCCGGTCCTCCAAAGGAACATTTCTTTGGGTTCAGCTTGATGCTAAACTTGTCGACATTATTGAATGTTTCTTCGAGGTCCTTGATTAGCTCAGATCCTTGGCTTGTTGTAACTATGACATCATCGATATATACTTGCACATTTGTGCCTATCTGGCTTTCCAGACACTTATGCATCATCCGCTGATATGTTGCTCCGATGTTCTTGAGGCTAAATGGCATTATTGTGTAGCAGAATACACCATAAGGCATGATAAACGCCATTTCTCCTAATCTTATTCCTTCATCCTAATCTGGTGGTATCCTGAGTAAGCATCAAAGAAAGAAAGACATTCGCATCCCGCAGTTGCATCGATTATTTGGTCGATTCGCGGCAATGGGAAGTGATCTTTTGGACAATGTTTGTTCAGTGTAGTAAAGTCGATGCACATCCAAAGTTCTATCTTATTTTTCTTTGGAACACATATTGGGTTTGCGACCCACTCTGATTTTGTTAGTTCTTTGATAAAATTGGCATCAATGAGGCAATGGAGCTCCTTTCCAATGGCTTTGCACTTTGGTTCTGCGAAGCAACGAAGCTGTTGCTTTACTGGCTTCGCCTTTGGATCCAAATTTAATGCGTGCTTAGCGAGTTCCCTAGGAATCCCCGGCATGTCAGAAGGTATCCTTGCAAAGATCTCCCAGTGCTCATGGAGGAACTCGATGAGCATGCTTTCCTATGTGGGATGAAGGTTGGAAGCCACAAATGTTGTTTTCGTTAGGTCGACGGGGTGGATCTGTACTTATTTTGTGTCCTTTTCCGTGTTAAAAGCCTGATTGGGATTGACACGTGCTACTTCTAGTGGTTGTGCGTTTGCTGAGGTTTTGAGTTGTTCAAACTCCGTTGCCATCCCGGAAGATTCAGAAATTTAGTTGAACTCCCGATCGCAATTGTTGGCACATGTGAAGCTTCCTTTTACCATGATAATTCCCTTTGGTGTTAGCATTTTCATGACTAAGTCTACATAATGCGGCACTGCCATGAACCGTGTGAAGGCTGGTCATCGCAGGATTGCATGATATTGTGATGGACAGTCCATGACTTTGAATTCGAGTTTTTCTCACCTGAAATTTACTTTGGAACCAAAAACAACATCAAGAAATACTTTGCCTAAAGGAATTTCGGATTTACTTGGTACTATTCCGTGGAAAGATGTTTTTGTTGGCGCGAGATTGTCCAGGAGGTAGCCCATTGTTCGTAGTGTTTTTGCGTAGATCAGATTTATGCTACTTCCTGCGTCCATGAAGACCTTGCTCATATCAAACCCGCCAATTTGTTCTTC
Organism: Avena eriantha; assembly: GCA_910589775.1. Taxonomy (NCBI): domain Eukaryota; kingdom Viridiplantae; phylum Streptophyta; class Magnoliopsida; order Poales; family Poaceae; genus Avena; species Avena eriantha. The sequence goes on from OU342743.1 coordinate 354,965,498, forward strand.
AACTATCAAGGCGGAGTGACCCGTTCATGGGACCCGAAGCGGGTGATCAGCTCTATTGAATGTTATTTCTTGCTATGACGAGTGGAGATATTCGGGTGTGGTTGATGTTGCTATTTCCCCCATATTGATTTTTCTTGTGATGAGCTTCTGAATTCTGTTGGATGGACGCCATTTCTGAATCATGGACATTGCTGCTTTTGACCTAGGGTACTTGTTGTTTTGATCATTTGTGTTTTGTGGTGGTGCCGCTGGTGGCGTTGGTGGTGTGCCGATGGCTAGTGTACCAGGCGTGGCCGTGTATCCTCGATTTTCCGTTGCAGTTGCCTTTGCATTACATAACTCCTACATCTTCAGGAATGTTCAGCAATCTTTCATGAGGTGGTTGGATTGTCGTCTACCTGTTGAGTAGACGTAAAAATGCATATTACCGGGTCCTTCCAGCATTTGCATCATGGACATAGGTGGGTCTCGTGCTCTTGGCTGATACTCCTATGCGGACTGGCTTCCTCCAACATCGTCCCTGTTCTGGCGATATCCGCCATTGTGTTCGTTGCTTCTGTTGTTACCTTCACCGGAAAAACCTGCTGCGACATAACTTGGTCCCGTGTTTCCATCGTTGTTCCTTCTTCTTCTATCATTGTCGCGCTTATCCCTGTCTTCTTTGGGTGATCGCGCGCGCTTATTATGCAGCGCGTCCTCCCTATCAGCCTAGCGATTTGCTATTTCCATTCACTGTGATATTGTTTCGAGTTTAACCCGTCCCAGTTCTTCTATGAATTCTTAGTGACGGAGGCCATCGTTGAAGGCGTCGATGGCCCTTTCGTCAGATATGGACTCGGCTGAGTTTTTGATGATATTCCGTCGCTGGATGAATGCTCTTATTGATTCCCCAAATTTTTGTTTGCACGCTCGCAACTGCTCCAAGGATGCTGGTTGTTTGAACGTGGATTAGAAGTGTTGGATGAATTTATCTAGGTCGTTCTAGCTACCAATGGAATCTTCGGATAACTGCATGAGCCATGATCTTGCGGCGCTAGTGAGATGTAGTTGTAGGCTTTGCATTGCGGTAGTTGTGGAGCCGCCCTATAGTTTGACAGTGGCCAAATAATTTGCTAACCAAGCTTCAAGTTCCTAGAGCCCATCGTACTTGTGGCGGTCGTGTGGAAGTTTCAAGTCCTTGGGTATTGAGGTCTTGCGAATCCACTGCGTGATACAGCTGGCCCTGCATAGCTCGTGATCATCTTTGTCGTATCCATCATGGTATCTTCGGCTGCGGTTTTTATCTCTTGATCCGTCACTCCTATGTTGCGTGTTGTTGTTTCTTGTGTTGCTTCGCGGCTTGGGTCCTACGAGATGCGCCTGGTGTGGCGATCGAGATCGTCGGGTGTGTCCCACTTGCCGAGGACTACTGTGACCGTGTGGGGATCTGTCGGGTTGTCCCGTGATTCCTTGCTCTGCTTCCGCGAGAGAGCCTCCCACCATGCCAAGGTTCATCAGGACGAAGTAGTGGAGAGCCGCACACGGATCGTCGGATGCGGGCTGAGTGGTGATCAGATATGTTTGTGTGGCCACAATGACTGCCTGAGCTGTTTTTTCCTTGATATTTCCTGCTTGGTCAATCGACATGAATGATAGATCGATATCTCGGATGAGTCCACTTCTTTCTGCTTCAGGAATATGCTGCAATCGAGATGTTGCCCTTCTTGGTGGTGCTCCTCCTGTCACGCTTCTTGATCCTCTAGTAGAGCTTAACTGTGCCCATCGTAAGCTAGATTTGTTGCCTAATCTCTTTCTTTCGTCGAGTTGCCTCTGCATCCTAAGTAGGTCTCTCTTCTTGTGGTGGAGCAGGTACTGGTATGCTAATAGATCCTCACGTGAAGCATCCGCTATCATCGGAACTGCTCCCGATATTGCCTCCCTTGCTTTTTTCCATGCCGAAGCTGGTAGCCGAAGTCCTTTTCTCTCTCCTCCGCGAGGTTCTCCGCCTCTTCCTTGGACTATGCGATTATCTGCTGCTTCTCCTCCGTTTATGTGGTCTCCTTCATTGTTGTGGTTTCCTGCATTGTCATCTGATAAAATATCATCGGGGTTGAGGACAGGGTTACCGTTTTCGTCACATGGTGTTGAGGTATCCCCGTTGATCATGCACACTTGGTGGCGTGTTATGCGTGGCATGATGGCATCATCTTTTGCTTCAAAGGATGTGCTGATAGTATCAGGATTGTAATTATGGATAGATCTTTGCCATCCTTTCTTCGAAGTTGACGTTTTCGCTGCTTTCTTCGGGTTCTGAGTTTGTCCGGTTTTCTTCGCGTGGTGGGGTTGGTTGATGACCTTCTTCACCTGCTTCGATCTGTGCTGTGACATCCGTGGAGGATCCAACGGAAGATGCTGGTACCGCCGTAGGCGCAGGTTTTTGCACCGACAGTTCTGATGTGATCAGGGCCAAAGGGTGTGATTCTTGCGGGTCATCTAGTTGGAAGCGTAAACCTCTGATGATCATATCGGATCCACCGTTGAAATCGGCGGGTACAAATATAGGGGTGGGCGGGCGTGGGACTGCTTTCATCGAGTTGATGCTTGTTGGAGAGCGTTCTTCCAAATCCGTGGTTCTAGTGTTCAGGTTTCTCACAGACGTCGCAAATTGATGAGGGGTAACCTCGGCAATGCCCATGGTGATGGACTTGGGGTTTCGTGGAAAAGAGAACTCTAGGGATTTCGTCAGATGTCAGGAAAACAATGGAGTCAAAGTCGCCTGAATATTGAGTAATCGCACTATTACAAGTTGTCCTCTAGATTTATGTACCCTCGCTTGGGGTTCTCCCGTCCTATATATAATGGGTCGGGTCTCAGAGCTGTATGCAGATAAGTTTCATACACGCGTAATTATAATACCAACATAATGCCGGCTCATAGTCTCTTTCCTAATACAATCAAAGTCTTTGTCAGTTGCTTCCTTGGGCTATCATCTGAAACATTCATGGGTCGTAAGCCTTTTACCCAATATAGCATAGCGAATCATAGTTATCCGAGTAATCATACCTATGTCAACCACGCACAGATAGGGGAACCTCCACTCCACCTGGGCTTTTAAGGTTTGCAGGAAGCAACACGCAGGTACCAAACTTTGGGGGAAGCAATCGCTGCTTCCCGTGCCATAGCTCGGCACCCACCAGCTCCTGGGATGACAGAGTACGCGGCGTGGAGACACGACCTCAACGCACATCTGGAGTTCATCAAGCTGCATCGGGAGTCTGTGCGCACTTATTCCCAATCCAACATGGGGCAGAGACGTGGGGCGGAGCATGCTCCCACCACCACCGCAGGGCCCATGCAAAACCCTACCCTGGGGTCGTGTTCCCGGAAAGTTGCCCCCGGGTTGGTGGCTACTAGATCCCGCGACGGTGGAAGGAGAACCGACGACCATGCCACGGGCCACTTGGGGGCTAGCGCCCCAAGACCTGCGGAACAAGACCACATCTCTATGGGGTCATCTGCTGAGCTAGCGCACAGGAACATCGAAGGACGCCGAGGAAATTCCGCCCCTGCAATTGAGGCACTAGTTCGAGACTACCTGCTGTAGCTACGTCAACAGGCTGCGGGTGCGATTGTCCCTAACCTGCAGGGCGCAGTTGAGGCAGGAAAGATGGCTTTGGGATACAGAAGTGGCTGCCCCACCTTTACGACAGGTGGCGTGGCCTCTGAAGTTGCATCCCATCGTCCCCATCAAGTTTGAAGGCAACACCAACCTGAAGGAGTTTCTGGCCATCAAGGGCGTTGCAAGGATATGAGCATCCTGTGCTCCAAGCAGGTATGACCTTGGCATGATGAGCCTATGGAGACCAACTGTCGGCAATGGTGTAGGTGCCCTATGGATGAGACGAACAACACGAGACAAACCTTGATCCGCCAGCCGGGTGTGGATAGGAAGGAAAAGACAACAATGCGCGAGGCAGTCTGATCCCTCCTTCCGGGGGCTGCCTGGAAGGACGGTAAGGACGCAGTTGGGGCGCAGAGAAGCTAAGGAGTGGACTTGACTGAGCCTCGGAAGGACCCTGGAGCACTTCTCCTGGGCCAGGCGTGGCCCGGGAACCGGAATCAACTAATCCTGACAAGGCGTGTCAAGCCCAGCCTTGGGAACTGGCGACACGCAAGGCCTGCTGGACATCATCATGGTGCTGCAGTCCGCTGCAGTGCACCGCCGACAGGAGTGACAACTCAGAGCCTGAGTTGTCACTCAGCCATCGAGTGTACTTGTGCACCACCCATGGCCATCCATTGGCCACATGCGCTGCTCATCTGCCTGAAGACCGCGTGGCACTCTGTGATTGATCCCGGGAACGCCCCGGATGGTGCTCCACACCGGCCTTTGTAGTGACCCCTTGGTGTATAAAAGGAGGTTCTTGGTCGAGAGTTAGGAAGGGGTTTTTGGGCAGAGATATCTGGAGGGGTCTTGGAGAGGAGTTTGAGAGAGCTTGGAGGGAGGTAGAAAAGAGAGAGAGAGAGAGAGAGAGAGAGAATAAGAAAGAGGAAGCCCGGGGAGTGTAGAATCTAGGGAGAAAGCGTCTCCCTGGCACCAGAGAGATCATCTTCTTGTACCTTGATCCACCCCATATAATCCACCAAAGAAGGATGTAGGGTTATTAGACAAAGGGCGGCCCGAACCAGGATAAAAATGTCTATGTGTGCCATGTGTGCTCGAATTAGCAGGTTCCTTTGCCGATGTTGAGACCAGAACACCTTCATTCCCACTACCGAACATATAGGGGGTGTCCAACATCCCCGATCTCTATGGAACCTGTGCGAGATCCGATAGCGTGAGGAGATCTTGTTCTGCGCTAGTTGTTCAAACTAGACTAACAGAACTCTGGGTTGGACTCAAGCCTCTACGTGGTAGCCTTTTCCTGTTGCTTGATAGCCTTGGCGACAAGGTCATAGACCTGTTCCACCACTGCAGGTTATCTGTCATGCTCGAGTAAAGTTTTGGCAAAGACCAGGTTGAGGGCAGGGTTGGCATAACTTGCCTCCAAGCCTTAATGATATAGTGGGTAGCTTTTGTCGATTTGGACGGATCCCATCCCAATTTGCGTTGAATGTCGGGATCACGGATGACATGAGCTGGAGCTTTCTCATCTTTGTGCTGCTTGAGGAGCTTCTTGTACTCAGCCTCCATTGCTCTTGCCACACAGATTGAGTCTTATGCCTTGGTGATATCCTTGTCCAGTTATGCGCCTTGCTCCGCGATGTACTTGGGCTCCGCGAGGATTTCCTGATGCTTCTCATCAAGCTGCGTAATGTTTCGAATATGGGCGACAGATAGCGGTTCGATGAGGAGTTCGCCATAGTTCACCTTGTCGGCTGGAGTAACCAAGGGATTACCTGCTGCTGACGTGGAGGGTGGAGGCGGTATATTTCTTTGGTTGGCAGTACCTGGCCCGATGGTGAGTTCCTGTGGCTGCTGCCGGGGGATAGCCGGAGGTGGCATGGCCTTTGCCAGATCTGAAGGATCACTAGTGTTTTATCATTGGCACCATGTTGCCGGCATCGGACGCTGCTAGCGGACCTCTTTCGGCTCCCGGATTCTGCTGATCTTCTTCCATCACATTCTCGACGGCCACCATTACCTAACGGGAAGTGACAACTTGCTCGGCGCGCTCCTCCTGCTCGAACACCTTCATGGCATCTTTGAGTTCCTCCGAGTTGATCGATGAGCTGCCGACATCCATGTTGATGTCGGCATAGAGCATGTCCAACACTAAATCAGAGTTAGCATCGGCATTAATGGTGGTAGAGGCTGAACCTGTGGCTATGTGGCCGATGAATTTGGACTTTCCAGCAGAGGTGGCGATGTCGGCCTTGGCATCCTCATCGCCATCAACAAAACTATTAACAGTTCTGATCATTTGTTGAGGGTAAGTAAGATGGTAGCCTGTCGTCTCCTAAGCGTATGCTAGAGAAGGGTGCCTAGCGTGAGCCCTTCGACGAAGTGGTACACCACGTCATCGGTGTGGTCTCCCTCCAAGGAGGCCCTCACCCTTAACCATTTGGCGAGGTACTCATGTCGGGATTCCCCTGACATTTGGACGTAGTGAAACATATTGAAGATGCTAACGACGCCGACAAAGTGCAACCTCTGCTTCTCTAACACTTGGGGGAGCTGAGTGGGTTTGCGTTGGTCTTCTACCACTATATCCTGCACAAGGGCGGTTTGGGTTGGCCTTGATTTGTTCCGATCTAAGCCGACAAACTCCAACGAGATACTTGAGCCCGATCCTTCCACGAACATGTCCTGCCCGTAGGCAGTCCGTGTGGGCCTTGACGTGTGTCCAACTTCCTAGGAACTTGATCCTGAGCCGGTTTCTTCGATGAAGAGATGGATGTCCATCATTGGAACAATGGAGAAACGGGTGGGGTTCGACTTTGCCGGGATCTAGAACTCATCCGGGGGGACAATCGAAATGTTGATGGAGAAGAGAACACGCCCAATGGCTACAGCATCACAGATTCCCGTGAAGAGATTGGTCCTCGCCCGGTGTAGAGCTCGAAGCGCCTCTTGCCCCACAGTGGGTGCAAACTGTCGTGGTATTGCCAATGAGTACGTCATGGGGTGGTCCTAAAAGAGCGTGTTTAGAGAGGTGAGGGAAGGCGGTGAGTTACCGGGTACAAGGTAACACAACTTACCTACATTCAGGTGCCACAACAGTGGCAGAACCCTACTCCTGCTATAAATCACTATAATGGAAATACGCCGAGTTACAGAGATCGGTTTGCTGTGCGAGGTTGAGACGTCATATGAACTTGTGTACAAGGTTGTGACGTTCTATGAACTTGTCTACGAGGTTGTTCCCTAACGGCTGCCATAGGTCCGGCTTATAAAGGCACCAGAACCTAGGGTTATAGGTAAAGATCCTTGTCGGACAGGTTACATAATCCTACACTAATATTAACTAGTCTTCGTGTATTGTACTCCAAGGCTCCGGGTTGGTCCGTAGCCTTCCTTCTTATGGCCTGGGCCTCCCTTCTGGATCCATCTAACTGGGTCATCCATCAGGCCATAGGCCTTTCTACCAATTGTGGGCCACCCGGGTTAACCGGATTAGAGACATGCAATGGTGATACCCATTTATCATATCCCTAACATCCAAAGATTGCATGGAAAGGACTCTTGAAATACATAACTTCATTGTGGATGCTTTTATCTGAATCAAAGACTACTGTAAGACCAATCCGGCCTAGAGGCTTAGTAGATTTTCCCGGAACTATACCGTGGAAGGTAGTCTTGGAAGGGTGCAACCTTGTCTTAGATATCTTCATACGATCGAACGTGTTAGCGTACATGATATTTATGTGTCTTCTCCCATCTATCAACACCTAGGAAAGCCAGAAGCCATGGACTTGCGGTTTCACGACCAGTGGAAGCCGCCCATGATCTTCTATTACCTTAGGGCATGTACAATGCGGTGACGTTAGCCTTCTCTTAGAGTTGTCATGTTGGATTTTCACTTAGTTGGAGGAGAGAGAATTAAGAAAAAGAAGCTTGCCTTCCCTTAGCTAAGGGATGATCCCTTAAAAATAAGAGAAGGCTATTTTCTCTATTGTACCTTATATCTTCTCTTATCAACACAATTTCTTACTATAATTAGACAATTCACATTAATTCTTAGAGATAACAACAAGAGATGATCCATTATACGACTTATTGTTATTGTATTCTTTAGACTATGTGGAGGGATAAGAGAAGACCCGTCTTCTCTAGCATTGTACATGTCCTTAGGATGACCAGCCCTTGTCCACGTCACTTCCTCCTCCAACCATCGAACGTAATTTGGTACGGTTGGAACTGTCGCATGGATCGTGGTTGGATGGTTAGGAGGGCAGTGGCACCCCCAACCCATCAGAGTTCAAACCCCAGGTTTGACACTTTGGTGTCTCACAAAAGGTGGAATATTCTTTAGTGGGAGGCGACGTTCCCATCGATAGTGAGGCGCCCGTCGTGATTTCGTCAAGTTCAAAACTCGTCGGATCAGTCTCAAGACTTAGGCTTTTGGAAGGGCTCATAGGGGTAGGGTGTGCATGCGTGCATTTATATGGGTGAGTGTATATAAGTATTTGTGAGAATCTGCGTTGTTAAGGGTTTTGCGAAAAAACCTGTCGCATGGACCGTTCGGTCAAGCCGTTTTTCTTCTTTAGAATCAACTAGCACAAATTCCCGTGCGTTGCAACGGGACAGAAATAGATGACCGTGACTCAGCCATCCTTGCCTCTGTTGGCAATGGCGCCGCCAACTTTTGTGCAAAACCTCCTCCTTTGATAATATTTAGGCATTGATTTCAGGTTCATAAGCTATCTGAACCCATAGGTTTTTAACCCTGGCTACGCCGTTGGGCGTCTTTGCCATGCTTTTCTGAAGTCATCTTTCGGTTTGACAACACGACGACGACCGCCACTTCGAAGACATGACAACGGTCGGCTTGCCTGCAAGGGTGACCGTCGTTATGCTGGAGTATACCGCTCAGTCTATGTTACCGTGGGCATGCCGCTGCCTCCACGAGCTCGACCTAGACATGTGGATGTCATATCCGTATGGTGCATGTATATCCGCGAGTATATACGAGAGGCTCACATATACAGATCATAGACAAACAAATATAGACAACCACCTATAATTATTCACATCTAAGGATACTGTAGATTCAAATTCAGGTCGAACCATGACTTAATCGTGTGTGTTGTGCAGTGGACGTTTCACACGCACTTTGTAGTCCTGACAAACTTTCTGTGTGTTCCGATACAAAATGGCGTGATCCAAATCAATAAAAATATTCCTAACTTGACTCAGTTCCAGATTCTTGTCAGCATCCTCCTTCCTCGGTGTATATATTTTTGAATTACCAGTAAACATTTCCGTGCGTCGCTACGGGTGAGAAAAAACATCTGGACAACCCAAATTTTTTCCCATGTAATGATCTTTGGTATTTGAAGGTGGCGATTCCGTATTCAAGGACATACAACATAAAATTTCATAGTTAGACATGGAAACTAAAATTGGATTGTTCTTTTGTGCTACTGTTGTCGGTATCAGACCTGGTCATTCGGATATATTTAGCTTATCGGGCCACAACCAGATAACAGTACGTAACAAGCTTAGCTAGTCCTTTGTGAGAGTGGTCACTATCCATAATTAATCCAATGTAACTAACAAGATGAGCGTGAAATATATCTTTAAAAGCTAGATGTAAATGGGAGACCTATGAAGATTACACAGGTTGAAATTTTGATTTCAGAAGTAGAGCAAATATGTGCGCATGTTTGTACCTTTTAAGGTAGCACTGAACCATTTATCCAAGGATTTCAATTTTTTAAATCAGTGTCCCGCTCCTCGCAATTCAGCATCACGAACCTTATACAGAAACTATGCTCATATCAGTTCTCCATGCTCCAAAGAGGACTTGACAGTAATTCTAAAAAAAAGGAACCTATACGCTTTGAGTAATACACTCATGCGCGCAGCACATAACAAGATGACTTTTTAATTCGCAGCGTATAGAACCTAGTAAAATAGGAGCTCCATTTCAGAACCAAATCAAACACGAATCTAATACTAGAATCGAAGCCAACTGAAACACGAATGGCCTCCTTATCGACATAGATGTCCTCGCTCCCGCAGCACCCCCCATGGGCCTGCCTCACCAAGGAGCTAGGCGACTGCCTCGGCTTGGAGGAGGTGACGCGGTGGGCCTAGGGAATGGACAACGAGGTTGTCCCAATAATCAGAGGAACAGCGAAAATCAGCCGGGGTGCCTCGCAACTGGCGTCACATCATCCGAAGGCCACGGATCTGGATCGCGTCGTCCACCGTTGCATCAGGTTAGAGCCTGGGAGCTCGATTCCAGGTCCCCATCCCCTTCAATGCCAGCCAGCGTCCCCGTCGCTCACCTCTCGCCCGACCACACCATGCTCCTACGTCACAACCATGTGACCCCTCTCCACCTCTCCAGCGCCGCCTCAAAGCCCGTTCGACTCTCGTGCATGTGATGGCGCGGCGATGGACGGCCTGGGGCCGTGCGCTGGGAGGTGCGAGCACGGAAGATGCAGGGCGGCGCGGATCCTGGACGTGCGCGCAACTGGCTTGACCGCGTGGGTGGCTGCAGGTCCTGCCAGCTCTCCTCGTTGTTCCTTGACAGTGGACGGCCCAAGGCCACACGCTGAGAGGCGCGAGCGCGGAAGAAGATGGGGCAGCGCGATGGTGCGGGGGTGGACGTGCGGGGCCGCGCGCTGAGGGCGGAAGAAGCAGGGGCGGTGCGATGGCTCGGCGGTGGACGGCCGGGACCGTGCGCTAGGAGGCGCTCCAGTGGCAGCTCCCCTGGCTGAGTACGTTTGGGGAATTGGGGGAAATTGGGGGGCGATAGGCGGTGTCGGGAATAGACGGTCGACTGGTTGATGTGAAGAAAAGAACCGAAAACGTGGGCAAAACGATCTAAATAAAAAGTTAGTCGACAGAAGCGACATTTTTTTTATTATTACTAGCATAAATGGCCGTGCATTGCTACGGATATCAAATAAACCAAATATACACTTATTTTGGTTGTACCACCGTATAATATTTGAACCATGTTTGATCTCACCCAAGTTTTAATCCTCTTTGATGTCATAGTATTACTATACACAATCCTCACAGAAGTAATAGAAAAACTCTCTTCCTCTACAATCTTCTTTGTTTGTATCATTGGATATCCAAATTCTGAAATCATCATGCATAAAATCACTTCTTATTAAGTCATATAAGAAAAACACTAAATAAATTGGATGTTTTTATACTTAAATAAACTTACACCAAAGGACAGCCCACAAAGGATGTCTACTGCAGATTATTACATGTTACTGTCTGGCACGCTATAACTATTTTGCAAGTAGCAGAATAACGCTGAAAAAATCATATGAAAACATGTATTCAAAGGTACCCATGCCCTCCTAGTGGAGCACCATTGGCATTTGGACATGTGGTTTCCCTCCAAGCTTGTCTGGTTGCTGATATAATTTTTTTTTGCAACATAGACATTCTGGATACACCAAATAATTTCATGAGGTCTAACCTCATATGCATGCACAGAGTTACCAAAGTGATGCTAAGAGCCATATTGAAAGGGGGTAGAAGCATATTGCTCATTTGGGTTTCACACACATTATCATGCCAACTATTTCATTTGACACAAAGTCAAAATAAAAAGAGAGATGGAAGAGAACAAGAGGCTATCATATGCTCTGCAAGTTCTAGCCATGTGTCTATCATATAATTTCTCCAAAAGCTTTGTGATTCCTTTAGCATGTAATAAGACATATGCTTCCAGTATGCCTCTCTTTCTGATCGGCAACACACTCAGTAATGAGAAAATATGCACATCATAATTTAGGAACACAATCAAATGCCGACTGTATGGCATCTTACCGGTGGTGATGGTAAGGTTTGCGGGTGAGAAAGCTCGAATTTATCAGTGCCGGACAGGTTGTCTTGGTACATATGTTATTTCAGAGTGAACATTGAAGAAAAAATTAACATCAATAACTAGCTTCCTGTTAGTGATGGTTCCATCTGCCGAAGGACATGGAAATGAAATTTAACTCATAAGAAGCATCATAACCTTACGATTTAAATTGGAAAGAAGAGAACCATTCATAGTGAAGGAGGTATGCCCTAGAGGCAAATAATAAATATGTTTTTATTGTCATATCTCAATTAGTTTATAATAGTTTCATATTGTGCTATAACTGTGCCAAGTAGAAACATTGGTACATGTGTGGTATAAAACAACAAAGTCCCTAGTAGCCTCTATTCATACTAGTTCGTTGGTCACGAAGATGATCTGGGTTTCAAGATCATGGGCATTTATGCCGACTGACAACGGGATCATATCATTGGAGAATGATGTGATTGAAAATTCCTCGAAGGATGGTAACACGATCAAGTCATATAGTTCATTGTTGCAACAGCTATACCTAGGCTGTGTTCGTTTGGGCTGTAGCTGTAGAAAATCAACTGTGGAAAATCAGCTGTAGGAAGCCAAGATTTGGTGTTTGGTAATAGTGCTTTTGATACCTATTAGGAATGAAATGTCTGAAATGCCCCTAAGTGCGGAAGATGTTGTGTAAGTGTTGATTTGAACTGAATCAGCTGTTTCTGACTGTTTTAAGAGTTGGATTACCTCAAATTGTCGTAAACACAATTTTACGAGAATATTTAGGTGTTTTGTTGGCTTTCTTTGGCTTTTGACTTTGGCTTACAAGAAATTTTGGGAACATTTATATTACTCTTTTCAACCCATATTAGTTGATTTAGATTTATCTAAAAAAAAATGTATCTAGTTAAATCTTAGTGCTACATACATCCATATCTAGACAAATTTGAGTCAACTAATATGGTTCAGAGGGAGTACATGACTTCCCATATGTTTTTCAATGCTTTTGTTTAGTCATTTGTGTAAGCAAAAGATATCATATATCGCATCGACTTTCAAGAACAGATCAGTTAAATTGAAAATATCTGAATCCAATTTCATTAAATTCCTAAATTCCTAAACGAGGACGAATCCCAGGCTGTGGTCAGCGAGGAGCAGAGACGCCCAGGTGCTAACGCCCCCATTCCTCCCTGCAGTCGTGATGTCTGCTTGCGGACGCCCGCATCTTCACGCGCAGGAGCTCGCGAACGCCGACAGTCTGCAAGAGGTCGATGACGAGGAGGTCCAGAACGATGGGGAGGGGAGCTTGGACAGCGGAGGGGATCTTTGATGCGACCGGCAACGAGGAATAGAGGCGGCGGCGGGAAGGAAGAGAGCAGGAAAGATGGTGGCGAGAAACCCTAGCCCTGCTATCCATGGCGACTGGAGAGAAGGTCGGGGGCGACTGGGCTTGGGGTCGGGCGTCGTGGATGGGCGCGGTGGCAATTCCTATAATTTTTCTGAAGTCTCGAAGGGCAATTTGGTTCGTTGTAACTCTCGAAGCGTTGAAAAGCTCGGGAAGCGACCCTTGCCCCGCTTTCGCTCGCCCGTGGTCGCCAGTACATTTTCCTGACCCGATTCTCGCAAGCGCCGTTCCGAATTTGGTTGTTTGTTTCGATTTCAGATTCTATGACCCAAAAGCAGAAGCGGAAGCGGTAACAAACGGACCTCTAGACTCCTTCTCCTTAGATCGTGAGATGATATCAATCACAGTCTCCCGAGAGTGCTTAGATAGCATCAAGCGCCACTTGGTAATACAGTGGTTATAAATGTGTGTTCCGGTACTCGGAGGAACCGTAGAGGCAATATATGTCAAGAGCGGGATTTGTTCACCCACGTGATGGGTAAATATACATACGGCCGGCTTGGTGAGATTACATCCATAAATGTTGCAACATGTGACTAGGTCACCGGGATGTAATATCACGGTAACAAGAAAATATAACTTGTTGTGAACGAGATTGAACAAGGTATGGGATACCGATGATCGGATCTCGGACAAGTTGTATCGAGAAACAAAAGGAAGAGAATGCTACATTTAGCGGTTCAAATGACATTGTCATCAGGAATGCATAGGGGTCACATGGACATCCCTGGTCTCTCTGTTGATCATTGATATAGATCATGTCTAGAGCATTCTCGAGCCGTGAGAGGATACACTTAACGGTATGATGAGAGCGATCATTCGTAAGACGGAATCATAGTAGAGAAAGAGAAAGTCGGAATCGTTCCATGGAGAGATCCAAAGTTGTTCATAGAAAGAATAAAGGAAAAGACCCCGAAAAGTGTTTTTTGGATAAATAGGAATTTAAATATATATTTATTATATGTTAATTGTGAATTAATATATTCTAAATAATATTTAAGTTAAGGTTTATAAAGGCAACTTTTATATTAGGCCAAATCCCAGAGGGAAAAGGCCTAGAAATAAAACTGTAGACAAAGAAATGGAAAAGACAAAACAGCCAGCCTCGTGGGCGGCGGATAACTACCACCGCATAGGGCGGCGTGTAACTAGGCCGCGCCAGGCGCCGGGTCGCGCCGAGCTAGGCCACCGCCGCAACAGCCGGCCCACCCGGGCTCTGCCTCGCCAGGCCGTCGCACAGGCACCAGGGAGCTGGGCCGCCGGGGCGAGCCGGCCCACCCGGGCCACGGGACCCAGCAGGCCGCCGGGGGTGGCCATGCCACCCAGGCTCGCCTCACCAGGCCACCGCCGCAGGCAACCAGCATGCGTGGAGTGGGCCGCGCAAGGCCCACCCGGCCAGGCGCTGTGCTGCTATCTGTTGCTCACTATTGCTATGGGCGGTTGATAACCTGTTGGCTGCCCAGATTTGGCCCATCTGGCCAGGACAAATTTTTCTATGTTTTTCCTTTGTCTTTTAGTCCCACATGGCTAACCTAAAGGGGAGGGCACACCCCCTCCGCCTATATATGCGGTACCTATGGGTAGGATTAAACAGACAATTAGAGAAGTCCTTTGGTTGACTTTGTCCCTCCCTCTCTCTATACCTTCTGACCATGGCCCCAAGTATGGGCTGTTCGATCAAAGCACACCTGCAGTACGCCGTTACGCTGTAGGGATTCCTAGCCGGATATCAACTTCCGCACTCCCGCCGGGATAGGGGAGCCGGAGGTCTCATCGTGCACCGGATGTGTACGAAGACACGAGGCGCAACACTTGGGGTGCTTAAATGTCATGAGCCGGAGCTGTTGTACGATGAAGATGACGAAGGAGCAAGGGGTGACCTGCGAGGAGTTTCGTGACCTTGAGGTCGGATACGAGTACGACTACTTCAACCACGTTCCCGGCGGAACGTTAACCGCGTACAGTCTACAAGGGTATGTATTCTATACGCTCCGGTCGTTACCGCATTACTATATAGATAGATCCTAGGCAGTTTTGGGGTTCCCTCATTGGAAATTTTTTGTTTTCTGCTACGATCCCCTACAGTGATATCAGAGCCGATCTATGTGTAGAAGTGCTGTACGGCCAGTACGCACAAGTTTTGTGTGGGCATTGATCCCTTAGTAGTTACCCTCTAATGTTTACTTGTTTATATCGTGGTATTGTTTGATGAAGCGGCCCGGACCGACCTTATGCGTATTCGTGCGCGAGACTGGTTCCACGCTCAACATACGGCTTGTACCATATAAGTGGCTAGCGGGTGTCTGTCTCCCATTCAATAGTTGATATATCATTTACAACGGAGGGCCCGAAAGGGGTGTAATAGAGACAACTATTGGATCCATGTTGTGGTTGGAAAGTTCGTAGACTAGAAGCGGTTCTATTGCGAAAGCCCTAACAACCACGTAAAACTTGCAATAGATAAAGTAGAGGCGTCTAACTTTATTTTGCAGGGGGCATGTGATTATGATATGGCATTGGTTGTTGCGAAGGTAAAGAAGTTTACTTTTCTATTACTAAGTAGTATAGTAATAGTCATCGTTCCGATGGACGACCTGGTGGAGGCGTCGTGGATTTGGCGCCAAACCAAGGGCAAGTTGGAGATCATGCCGGAGCGCTCGATGGAGATCAAGGCGCAAGAAAGACCATATCATATCACATTATACATATGATGTTGATACCTGTTTTACATCTTATTGTGTGCTAGTATTTAGATACTCAACGGTAGCAAATAAGATAATCCCTATTTAATTCCAATGTTTCATGTTCCCCTTGTGTGTGCACCACCAAGAAAGTTTTTCGGTATGAGGCAATCCATGGTACAGGCATGGGTGTCAGACATATCTATGTTCGCATACAGTGGGTGTAAGCCATGTTGCACAGCGAATACACACAAGTTAGATTTGGCGAGCCTAGCATGTGCAGCCATGGCCTCGGAACACAAGAGATCGAAAGATCAAGCATGAGTCACATGGATGCTGTGATTTACATTGTTGAATGTCTACCTTTGATAATGCACTGATGGCCGTGACGATCGGGGGAGGTGCAGAGGATAGGGATCATGCGATCACTAATATCGTCCAGGGGATGACAATTTTAGTGGAGACCAATTATAAATTGATCTCTTATTATGAACGTAGTCTAGATATCTGTTTGCAAATATCTTAGTAGACCTTGGCATGTCCCATTGAGGTCCTTTGCGTCCATGGAAATATATTGCTTAATTTGGAACTTGCAAAGGGGCCCAACTCCATAGATTAATACCCACGCCCGAGGGATATCCTCGTAAAAGGTGATCTTCTCTTCTTGACACAATAACCATTAGGAGATAATCCGATGATTCCGGAATGTTTGGAAAAACACTTAGCGATCTTGCATTAAGAGTTGAGTACTCTTAGAAGGGCTTGATTGCAAATGGCGGTCATGGGTGAAAAGGCATATGTAAGATATACAAATTATAAATGTGGTTCTTGCAAAACTCGTTGCAGTTTTCAAAGTATTTGATACTTGTCCTGCTTTGTGAAACAGGATGATCTGCTTGAGAATTGCTGGTTCTGAGGCAACGTGACTTGATGACGGCAAGCAAAACAGTTGATGGCCGACATCACCTCTTTCCTCAAAGTTTGTTATTTGGATTGGTGGACTTGAATATAATTTGTAATCCTTGTTTGTGTGTCTTGCTTATGGCGAGACGATTATTCATATGAACAAGTTACAAACCAGTTTGTACTATTCTTATGAACAATACCGTTATAGTCACATTATGATTAGAAATAAGTTATTCTCATCACTATGTTAATGATAATAGTTTAAGCATTTATAAAGGATTAGAATACTAAAAGATATCCAAAGTTTAATAATGAAAATACGCTATAGTTTAAGTCAATTTGGTTTTTGCAGGTTCTTTATGAAAGATCGGGGTCCTAGATGCTTAATCTAGAGACTTTGCAAAACCATGCCTTTTGGGCAGAATGACCGAAACTCCGCATTCTAGGAAAATGGTAATATGCGAAGAAATGTTGAAACTTATACATAGGATGTATCGTATTTTCAACAAGTAGTGGAAATCATTTGTTGTGGACTTAAGTGAATAAGTGTATTTACTTAATGAAACATGAAGTTTGAAATGATTTGAATTGTTCAAATGAGTTCATAACTAAATGGGATATGGAATTAACTGAATTAACAAGTCTCTTCGATTTGATCGACATGACTAAGGTATTCAAGTTAAGTTTAGCATAAAAGGAACTTGTGAAAGATCTTTCCCAAATTATGATAATTGGACAAATTCAAACTATGTTGAAATGTCTAAACATCATAATCATTATGTATTAGATACATATGGTATGATACTATCTCTTACAGGGGTTATAGTTGTCATTTGGAGTTAAAGATCAAAATAAGAAAACACTCATTTCAAATACAAAGGAACGTCTAATGATTCGTGGAAACAACACCATAAGTGTTATGGCAAGTTCGAGTTTCTGGAGATTTCGATAAGTCGAAGTCATGGCAAATAAACAAGACTATGTAGATTATTCTTAGGAAGCTATGAATGCATCTTCCACAAAGGGGCAAACCCATTGTTGTCCTAAGTTGATGTGCCTTGATGAAGATACAGGTGGAAGAAAGTAAAAGATCAAAACAAGGTATTTGACCTTACCTCCGAATTGTTGAGTGGCGCAGCGTAATTTGTTTCGTGAATCCAAACTCTACAAATAGAGGAGAAACTATTGATACTGATCATAAAGTTTCAAGTAAATACTTTTACTAAAAGAAAGTAGGATCCAACTATATATTCTACACGTTTGTGGAATTGTATTTTTGATTCACTTGTCATATTTTGAACAAGACATACCTATGAATTACAAAGAAGCATGATGGACCTAAGTACGAAAAATGAATGGTCATTGAAATCTCGTTAGTGGAATTCTTAGTTTGATGATGATCAAAGAATTTTGGAATGTCCAAGATTATCAAGAGGACCTATATTTGAGTGGGAGTTAAGTGAAATCCCTAGATCTCAAAAATGAATGTCATATTTGAGTTGGAGCGTGAAATCATTCTGGGATATGTGAACGACATATGTGAATGATGTAATTGGTGTTAATAATATTTAAGTTAGATAAATAAGGATGAAGTTGAAGTTATTAAACAATAAGATCTATCGAGATAGATTGGTGAGTTTAATAAACACTGAATGTCGAATGCTTCTTGGACTTGACTCTGAAAGATGTTCAGAATATCCTAAGCAAGATTCTAAAGTAGCTCAGAATGGAACAAGGTAAGAAAGAAGTTCTTGCTATATGAAGCATTGAGTTAGTATTGCAACTATGATTGAAAGAAAGAGTTACGTTGCATCTCTTATGCCTTAGTCATAGGTTCTTTCATAAAACCATGTTGTATACTTGACATAAAGTGACCCGAGGTTCTGGTTGGTAGGATAAAGTCTTAACTATAAGAACGTGTCTTTAAGTGATTCCTGAGTTGATCACTGAACCAGAATTATGTTTGTACTTAAGTAGCAAGAAGCAATGTAAGTGGCATAATTGCATTTCACCCACTAGGATCTACATAGATATAGAAGTATAAAAGCTCCATCTGATGTGATGTATAATGTTTTGGCGGGGCTAGTTTGCTTTTAACATAGAATGATGTGTCCCGGGGCCCAGTGCCCATGAGAAAGCCCTCGAGGTTGATCTAAAGTCAATGTAACCTCCTGGAATCCGGCCTCATTCTGCTGCCATGACTATAGTATATACACAAAGGATAGCAAAGTGTGTTTCGAAGTTTCGATGACAACGGTGAAAACGACCGTCATCATAAACACTAGAAACAAAGTCTCACTTTGTCGCCAAACAAATACTTCGACCCATTATAAGATAATGGTGTGAATGTCAAAATTAGAGAGACATTAACGATTTGCAAAAGACATAATGATCTAGTAAAACAGAACATGGACATGACGTTTCCCATGAGCATGCATGATCTATAAACGCATATGGTATATGGTTTATATGAGTAAAATGCGAGCTAGATTATTTGTACTCTAGTGCAAGTGGGAGACTGAAGGAGATATGCCCTAGAGGCAAATAATAAATAGGTTTTTATTGTCATATCTCAATTAGTTTATAATAGTTTCATATTGTGCTATAACTGTGCCAAGTAGAAACATTGGTATAGGTGTGGTATGAAACAACAAAGTCCCTAGTAGCCTCTATTCATACTAGTTCGTTGGTCACGAAGATGATCTGGGTTTCAAGATCATGGACACTTATGCCGACTGACAATAGGATCATATCATTGGAGAATGATGTGATTGGACATTCCTCGAAGGATTGTAACATGATCAAGTCATATAGTTCATTATTGCAATAGATATACCTAGACTCCTTCTCCTTAGACGATGAGGTGATATCAATCACAGTCTCCCGAGAGTGCTTAGATAGCATCAAGCGCCACTTGGTAATAAAGTGGTTATAAAGGTGTGTTCAGGTACTCAGAGGAACTGTAGAGGAAATATATGTCAAGAGCGGGATTTGTTCACCCACGTGAGGGGTAAAGATACATACGGCCGGCTTGGTGAGATTACATCCATAAATGTTGCAACATGTGACTAGGTCACGGGGATGTAATATCACGGTAAAAAAAACAAAACTTGTTGTGAACGAGATTGAACAAGGTATGTGATACCGATAATCGGATCTCAGACAAGTTGTATCGAGAAACAAAAGGAAGAGGATGCTACATTTAGCGGTTCAAACGACATTGTCATCAGGAATGCATAGGGGTCACATGGAAATCCCTGGTCCCTGTGTTGATCATTGATATAGATCATGTCTAGAGGATTCCCGAGCCGTGAGAGAATACACTTAACGGTATGATGAGTGCGATCATTCGTAAGATGGAATCACAGTAGAGAAAGAGAAAGTAGGAATTGTTTCGCGGAGAGATCCGAAGTTGTTCGGAGAAAGAATAAAGGAAAAGACCCCGAAAAGTGTTTTCGGATAAATGGGAATTTAAATATATATTTATTATATGTTAATTGTGAATTAATATATTCTAAATAATATTTAAGTTAAGATTTATAAAGGCAACTTTTATATTAGGCCAAATCCCAGACGGAAAAGGCCTAGAAATAAAACTACAGAAAAAGAAATAGAAAAGACAAAACAGCCAGCCCCGTGGGCGGCGGTTAACCCCCACCGCACAGGGCGGTTTGTAACTGGGCCGCGCCAGGCGCCGGGGTGCGCCGAGCTGGGCCGTCGCCGCAACAGCCGGCCCACCCGGGCTCTGCCTCGCCAGGCCGCCGCACAGGCGCCAGGGAGCTGGGCCGCCGGGGCGAGCCGGCCCACCCGGGCCGCGGGAGCCAGCAGGCCGCCGGGGATGGCCAGCCCACCCGGGCTCGCCTCACCAGGCGGCCGCCGCGGGCAGCCAGCAGGCGTGGAGTGCATCGTGCAAGGTCCACCCAGCCAGACACTATTCTACTATATGCTGCTCACTTTTGTTGTAGGCGGTTGATAGCCTGTCGGTTGTTTGGGCTACCCAGATTTGGCCCATCCGGCCAGGACGAATTTTTAATGTTTTTCCTTTATATTTTTGTCCCACATGGCTAACCTAAAGGGGAGGGCACACCCCTCCGCCTATATATAGGGGTGCCCATGGGTGGGATTAAACAGACAATTAGAGAAGTCCTTTGGTTGAAGTTCTCCCTACCTCTCTCTATACTTTGTGACCATGGCCCCAAGTATGGGCTATGCGATCAAGGCACACCTGCAGCACGCCGTTGTGCTATAGGGATTCCTAGCCGGATATCAACTTCCGCACTCTCGGCGGGATCAGGGAGCTGGAGGTCTCATCGTGCACCAGATGTGTATGAAGACACAAGGCGCAACACTTGGGGCGCTTAAATGTCGTGAGCCGGAGCTGTTGCACAATGAAGATGATGAAGGAGCAACGGGTGACCTGTGAGAAGCTTCGTGACCTTGAGGTCGGCTACGAGTACGACTACTTCAACCACGTTCCTCGTGGAACGTTAACCGCGTATGGTCTACAAGGGTATGTATTCTATATGCTTCGGCCATTACCGCATTACTACATAGATAGATCCTAGGTAGTTTTGGGGTTCCCTCGTAGGAATCTTTTTCTGTTGCGATCTCCTACGCATAGCTCATATGGTACAAATAGAACACTGAAGATAAAGATCATCTGGAACGGTAAAATTTTAATGTTTCATCCAACATGCAAATTAAAGATCTACAAAGACTATACGATTGACCACTAAAAAAACATGTTAAGGAGCCAAGTTAAACTAAGGTACAGTTGGCATGACTGAAATAAGAGATGCAATTCCCGATGGATGGATGGATGGTTCATGAGCAAATAATTCTTCCATTGCAGTAATACTACTAACTCTAATGATGCCAAGAGATGGAATTCTGATTTGGTATCACAAAAGGATGATCAAAACAAGATATTTGTCGCCACATGCTGAACTTAGTTAGCCACTTTAAATGTGAATGATATCGCACATAACACAAATATAGCTCGATTAAACGCATCAAAGCAATGTCTAGCCAGCCCCTTCGTCCCCGACAAGGACGGGAACCATGACATCGACGAAGCGGGGGTAAAGGATGCGTCGGCAGCGAATATGGTGTCCAATTTGGAGAAACCGGTGGCCAGTCCCTCCGATCCAAGAGCTCAAGATATCAGGACAAAGATAAATCACCAGATCTGAGGCATAGCACCTCCATTCATCATTTTGAAGATGAGAAAGGGGAGGAGCACAAATAAAGCTTCACCTGCAGGCCCACACCTCCCCAGCAATGGCCGGGAAGAGGGTCGTGATCGTGTTCCCCACGGGCGGCAGCCGCGCTTCCCGTACACCAGCAGCACTGCGTCGCTACGTAGTGCTGCTATCGTGTCTCTGATCCGCTCTCCTCATGCGGGAGAGCCCCCTTCATGCGTTCCATGCGTCGAGCTTCTCCCTTCATGGCCGCCGGCCGGCGGTGAGCAGCGACGCACCCTCCCGTCCTCTGCATCCCCGCCTCCTCCCGTCCTTGTCTCCCTGTGGTGCCGAACTCATCGAGGAACGGAACAAACTATTCTGTTTGACTAACAGATGGCATGGTGGGTAAATAACTCTAAAATTTAGGGGCAAAATCATCCGAAAAAAGGCTGGTTGACAGAAACCTTCTGTTCTTTATTATTGGGTATAGATGTACTAGCATAAAACCCATGCGTTGCTATGGACTGAGAAGTACAATAGTATATGTTTATTTATTTATGATATAATAATATAAACTGATCTCTCATATCATACTAGCTATCCCGATAATCTTAACCGGTGGTTAAATCAGATCTTAAAAGGTTTATAGCTAATTTGTCTGGGCGTTGTTATGGGTCTATTTACTGAATTTTTAGTCTAACATGAGCACAAGCTAAAATTCTAAAGCAATGTCATATCATACATGTTGATAATTTAAATAGAATATCACTTGTAGAGTGTACAATGATAGAAAAGTAGTTTTACAAAGCTCTCTAGCTAGATGAAATAAATTGGGAACTTCCAAAAGTACCAAAGAAGCACATAATAATAATTTACAACACAATACCATGTATTTCTGTAACGGTCATGTCCACTGAAGGGGATTCTGCTGAGAAATCAGAAGTTGTCTCTCCTGTAAAATTGAGGCAGAACAAAAACATACTATATATTTCTAGAATTGAGATGGTTCAACAAACTATTAGAATTAGGATGAGCATAATATTATATTTTGCCAGAGACTTGTTACCATTATTATGGGCACAAAAATCTACGACATGGAAGTTCTCCCATAAATTTTAGAAAAAATAGAATTTTCAAATCTGATCCTAAGTGAATTCGAGCCAGGTATACTTCGTCCAATAGTTTCAAAAACGAAATTGTGCCAAACAGAAATTGCTGCATGTTAGACATGCACAAAAAAGTACCTGAACTGAAAGAAGAAGAAGAAAATTGGTAAAAAAAGTATACCAACACAATATCTGTAGTAATACCAAAATCCCCTCAATAATTACCTGCAATTTTTTAGAGAAAATTAGTACATCTATGGAACAACTGATCAGTAAAAAGGGGGAAATGATGGATATGTATATAGTGTTGTACTGATTATTATCCCGTTGGAGTTTCTAATTCAGCCGCAGTACGTGAGCATGGTCATAGCAACAGTGGGTTTAAGCTAGGGATTTCTATTTTCGTACCCTTGGTTCGTTAGTTGTACTTAGTTTTCCCTAGCCACTTAGTTTTTCCTCACTTTTGCCCATCTCCTTATATGAAACTCTCACATGGTCTGAAACTCGCCGTCCGTCAGCCTTGCCGTTATGTGCTAACAAGTGGTGCCACGTTCAATTGGGTCCCGTAGTAGACCCTCGCTATTACGTGCACACGAGCAGGTCCGCGTTATGTCGGGTCCCGTAGTGTACCCTTGCTGTTACATGCTGACAAGTGGGGCCGCCAAATTATCCTTCGTCGGTAAGATTTTATTATTCAGAAACCACATGAAGATCTTAATCTTAAGTGGTATTTTAAGTTTCCATAGGTATTTCTTAGGTAATCTCTGGTGCTCATTCATAAGGTCTTCGTACATAGATTTCACGGTAAAAAAACCCATCCTTGGTTAATCTCCACCTAGACGAATCCAGTTCATGAGTTAGGTTTACTTGCATTAGCCTCTAACATAGATGCAACCATGCAGCCCATTTCGCCCTATATAGATTCCTCCTAAAACCATATTAGGAGGATTTTGGGACAAAACATCATGTATAGAAGTATGTTTTCTATGCATGATATTATATCAAGAAGGATATTGTTGGGCAAGAGATGTATTTCCAATGTTGAAAAACTCTCTAGTAAAGAAACCGTCCTTTACTTGCATCAATCCTTTCCAAAATGGAGAGTCGGTCGGTTTAGCTTGGACTTGTGCTTGGGTCTTATTTTTCAAGTATTTGTTATGTAGCAACTTATAAAGCCATTTGCTAAGAAGACATTTGTTTTTTAGTTCTAGCACCTCAATTCACAAGCCCCCTGGTCCTTGGTCTGCAAATAATATTCCATTGAGTTAATCTATATTTCTTCTTGTATTCATCACTTTGCCAAAAGAATCGTGAATGAAAGAAATCCAATCTTTTCCTAACACCTTTTGGTATTTTTAGAAAACATAACATAAACATGGGAAAGCTTGTTAATACAGAGTTGATTAACACTAATCGATCTCTATATGATAAAATCTTGCCTTACCAACAACCTAATTTTCCTTGAAATCGATTTTCTACATGGTTCCATTCAGAATTTCTTAGCGTTTTGTAGTGAATATGTGTCCCAAGATACCTAAACAGTAAGGAGACTAACTCGCATCAAAATATACTCCTGTACTCATGTTCATGTTCCTTGTCCTTGCCAAAACAGTAAATTTCACTCTTATGAAAATTAATTTTAAGGCCCGAAAGCTATTCAAAGATACATAAAATCAGTTTCACATTGACCGCCTTCGTAAGGTCGTGTTCCATGAAGAATCGTGTCGTCTACATACTGAACAATGGATACCCCCTTGAACGAGATGGGGGATGAGACCACCAACTTGACCCTCCTAGAATGGCCAACATATCCACCACGATATTAAATACCTAGGTGATAAGGGGTCTCCTTGTCTCACACCCTTTCTTTTCTAAAAATAATTACCTATATCATCCTTAACTCGAATCCCGACACTCCCACTTTGAACAAAGTGTTCGATCCATTTGCACCCTAAAGGATCAA
The DNA here is from genome assembly GCA_910589775.1 of Avena eriantha. NCBI lineage: Eukaryota > Viridiplantae > Streptophyta > Magnoliopsida > Poales > Poaceae > Avena > Avena eriantha. Next base: position 354,990,195 of record OU342743.1, read on the forward strand.
AACCCTTCATGTGAAGTGCCTATTGTAAAAATGGTCATTTAACTTTGTCATTAGTTTTCTCAAAATCAATTTTAAATAGGAATCCATCCAATTTCTTCCAATCAATCTCATGGATAGTGTCATGTAATACCACCACCCCTCCAAAATATGCTTACCACGCATGAAGTCTATTTGAGTGGGTCTAATCACCTTGTGAGCAATAACCGAGATGCGATTGGTGGCTACCTTTATAAAATATTGAAACTAACATTTAAAAGACATATCGGTCTATATTGCTGGATGTGAGTCGCATTTTATTTCTTGGGTAGTAGGATAATAACACCAAAGTTTAACTTATGTAGTGGTAGATCAGCTGTTTGCAATTGTGCAAATAAAGCCATCAAATCAGATTTAATCACACTCCAAAACGTTTGATAGAATTCCGCAGGGAATCCATCAGGGCCTGGAGCCTTATTATGTTGCATAGATGAAATTGCTTCTAGAACTTCGTCCTCACTAAATTTGGATGTGAGAATTTCATTTTCCTAAATCATCACTTGTGGAATGTCATGATTCAAATCTTCCGTAAGTGTGAAACTACTTGGTTTCGGCGTACCAAAAAGTTTCTTATAATATTCAGAGATATCAGTTTTTAGGTTCTCCTCTCCCACAATAGTACCCTCATCTTTCTCCAATTATAAAATATTTTTCTTCCGATGCTTTCCATTAGCAATCAAATGAAAATACTTAGTGTTCTTTCCACCCTCCTGAACATGCTTAACTTTAGCATGTTGCGCCCATTTGGATTCCTCATTCCGCCTCAACTTTGTAAGTTGCTCATTAGCAACACTAAGCTCCTTTCTCTCAGCCTCTTACAAAAAAAAGTTTTAGCTTTCAGGTCTAAAAAGTATATTATGGCTATTAGTCTTTATTTTTCTTTCTTGTACTTACCGCTCTAATTTTTAGCCCATCCTTAGAGAAATCATCGCAAATGTTGGATTTTGCTTTGCCATCTCTCAATGGGTGTATCCCCATGTGATATAACCATCCATTTGGCTGTCACCATCTCAAAGAAGTTATCTTGCATCAACCACGAGAGTTCAAAATAAAATCTCGGGTTGTTACCAAGATGAGCTCTATTTCCTGATTCAATGAAGTAGAGGAGTATGGTCTGACCCAGAGCGAGTAAGAGAAAAAACAATTACTAAAGGAATTTTTTTGCCTCTTAACGCTAGAGAGAATGCAATCAAGCTTCTCATAAGTTGGTGTATCCCTACAATTTGCCCATGTAAATTGTCTTCCTCGGAGAGCAATCTCTCTTAAATTTAGACTTTCCATGATATCATTGAAGAAAAAGGCCATCGAGAGTGAAAATTATTATTGTTCTTCTCTTCTCTTTTCCATAGAATGTTAAAATCTCCACCCACTAGCAAAGGGAGTGTCTCATTTTGACAAAATTGCACTAGCTTCGCCAAGAACTCATGTTTATGGCTATTCTGTGCCTCTCTGTAAACCAGAATAAGGATCCATTCAAATCCATCACTGTGAAATTTCAGGTAGATTTTAACACAAAAATATGTTGTGTCAACTTTTGCTAACTTGTAAAGTAGAAGTATTTATACCCACAAGAATACCACCTGGCCGGCCATGAGGAGGTAAGAAAAACCATGAAAAATCCATCCCCGGCGTTAAGTGTTTGAGGAAAGGAAATATAAAATTAGATCTCCCAGTTTCCAACAAGTTCATGAAATCCAATTTTTGTTCTTTAATTGTTTTAGCAATGAATAAGTTCTTAGCTGTGTCCCTAAACCTGTCGCTATTCCAAATAAACCTCTTAATCCTTGCATCTAATTTTTTTCTTTACCCTCACTCTAGTACCCCTCCGAATAAAAGAGGTAGCATAATTGTTTTGCTTTGGTCCATGAGTCGATTTTACTTTAGGTTCAACCATCTCGGTGGGATTTTCAAGAGAAACAATCTCTTCATCAGCAAGGTCCTCACATAAATTTGACACTTTTGAGACAACAAGTTCCAGAACTGTCAAAGTTCTACTGAACTCGTTATCTTTAATAATTTTAGCTGCCATATTTCTATTCGGAGATGTTTCCCCTAATGACACCCCAATAGCCTGAGTCTTCTCAAGAATTTATACATTTGAAAAAGACATGATAGAAAATTTAGAGTCAGATATCGTACCTTGACCATCCTCACGACGTTGCGCCAACCTTGATGCCCGCTCCAACTGTGTAGCATCAGCATTAGGTTGAGATATAATTCGATTGCTTGACCATACATTAGTCACTAAGGATAAGGGATTCCCTAAAAGCAATTACCTCGGAAAGTGTTAGTGGTGATAGTCTTGTTTCTGCATTGGGTTGTGGTGGAGGCTGGGCCACTCCAGGTTGCCGGAGGAGATCCCTGTGGCGTGTTTCCTCTACTGGACGGATTGAGTTGCCGACTAGGTTGGCCAGTTGTACCGGATTGGTTTCCACCCGTTGAGTGGTTTGGAACAAGCCCCTAGATCTACTAAGTGAGCCTTTGATGAGCGCGATTTTCTCTAGTGTTTAGTGATAGATGAAAGTTCAGTCTGACTTGCCAAAGTGATTTGTGAAGCTTCTAGCTCTGCTGCTCATCTTGTAGCATTTTCTACGCTGGTTAGAGTAGACAGAATGACATGTGGAGCCATTGTGCAAATGTTTGTTGGAGTCATCATGTAGACTCCCACAGGATTGGTGAAGCTGCTCAAAAGCGATCGAATCATCATCAAGGGTCATAGTCTCGGTGTTGGAGTCGGTACTGCCCTCATGATCAGCATTGTCAACACTAACGTAACCCATGAAGATGTCGATTGACCCAACCAGCACGATGGTGCCACTCATCACCGTATACGCAGTCGGTTGTCAGGTATATCCTTCCATTTCTAGGTGGAGCCATCTATAAAGGCAAGACTCCAATCTAAAGGAATCGGCCGATCACAAAGGACCTTCCGAAGCCAAGAGAAGATCCAACACTAAGGGTGGAGCAGAGGGTAGCAGAGAACTTCAGGTGCGAGATTGGCACACGATGTACCCAGGTTCGGCCCCTCATGATAGAGGTAAATACATACTCCTACTTGTCAGTACTAGTATTGATAGATAGTAAATCAATTAGAAGTTCTCGATGGCTTAGCTCGGTTCTAAGGCGGTAAGTTGTATACTTGGGTATCGCTAAGTGATTTATTGTTCCATACCCTTGAAGTTCTTGCTAGCTTGATATGAGTAGCAGGCGAGAGTGTCAGGGTCCTGACAACCGGGGTGCCATGCCCCGTTTTCCGATGGCCCCACCGCCTGAGCAGCGGTGCCCCCTAGAGACTATGCCATCGGAAGTGATGCCTCGGGAGGGGGTGCCTGGGGTAGTCCCACATAGGCCTCAAGCCTCGTATTCACCCGACCCCACTTCACGAGGCCGCCCCTCGGGAGGTGAGCATCACAAGATTCTTTAGCCCTCCACGCACCCCGGATACCTCGGCACGTGCCTCAGGGACACGATTGTAATCACACCACAAAGGTGGCAAGGACAACACAACCCGATAAGCACGCTCCACCACAGATGGACCATGGACCCCGCCGGACCACCTCGGTAAAGAGGAGCCGGTCTGGTCCCTTCGGTGTTAAAGTAGGATGGCCAGGAGTGGCAGCTCTCCCCTTTGCCATTTTGGTGAAGGTAGGAGACCTGCAGAGTCATGCGGCGACAAGCAACGTCGATGGAGTTATCTTTATGTGAAGAAGGGGTGCCTCCAAGTATGCATGAACGAGTCCACAAAAAGTAGTCTCATAGACCGGGACTTCAGGGCGCGGCAATGTGGTGACCCTTCCCGCCCATGAGCGGGGGGAAGAGGCCCAACGCCGCTATATAAGGAGGTCTTCTCCTACCTTAGAGGGGGTTGATCCTAGCGATCTCAAACCCTAGAGATTCATCCACCATTGTACCCTCGTGAGACACTGCGAGCAATACAACAAAGTAGGAGTAGGGGCTTTACTCCTTACGAGGGTCTCGAACCTGGGTAAAAAACTCCCGCGTCACCATCTGTCGTGCTGGTACTCCTCTATCGTCGTCATCGTTGAGAAGCTTAGAGCGTGTGTTCAGCCCCCTCATGAACTAAGGGCTTGTTGGACCCCTTATTCTTTCACGGGGCACTTTCTCCGAAATTTGACGCTCTAGGTAGGGGCTAAGGCACATTTCCTAGACATTCACCAACCTCGTTGGCATGTCAGCTCGCATCGAGATGCGGGTTGAGCATGCCCGCTTCCACGCAGCGAGAAAGCTCAGACAGAGCCGCCCCCGGCACACCACGATGGAGCAAACTCTGTGGACGGAAGACGAGTAGGGCTCCTCCTTCTGCCCGTCGTAGGAGCTCCAGCTCTCCTCGTGTGGCAACACATCGCTCTCCTGCACCACGTCCTCTCGCGGCCAGACTAGTCGGCCTACACCGGAGGCCACCAAGCACATGGTGCAGGAGCTGCTGCACCACCAACCGGTAGAGCCTGGCCAGGAGAAGTGGGGCGAGAGCCTCACCGAGCTCCTCAACATCGCCACCCTCACAACCCCATAGGCATGGGGCCTTAGGCCGAGGACAAGGCTACGAGGGTTGCGGGCCAGCATCCGGCCCAGGGCTCCGAAGGCGCTCCCAAGCTCAGCGACGCTGCTCCCCGGCCAAGCAATAGCTGCCAGATCATCTAGCCTCTTGGGGCCACTCACGCGGTCACCGCACCCCCTTGCTGGTAGGAGGACCGCATCGTCTAGGAGATTACCGCGACAGGTCAGCAGAATCATGCATCCCTCGCCAGCGGCAAGGAGGTGCAAGGCAATGGCTGTCTCGCCTTCACCAGGGAACTTCGACGCGTGGTGTGGCCGCACAAGTTCCACCTGGAGATACTATCGTGCTACAACGGAACCGCCAACCCATGCGACTTTCTACAACTCTACTCTACGGGCATCGAGGTGGGAGGAGATGACAGGAGGTGAGGACTGCATCATGGAAAATTGTTTCCCCCTAAGTCTGAAGGATGCGACCCGAACCTAGCTGATGAACCTCCCAGAGGAATCCATCAGCACGTGGTCTACCCTCTGCTCGCTCTTCATCGCCAACTTCAAAGGGACTTATGAGGGCCCCCTCGCCTACTATGACTTTTGTTAGGTAGGCTAGCAGCCTAGCGAGACCCTCTTCAAGTTGCTGCAGAGGTTCAGCCAGGTCCGTAATAAGATTCCCAAGATCTCGGACTCCAAAGTCATCACCACCTTATCCGAGGGAGTCAAGGATGTCCGGATGAGGGAAAAGATCGGCATCCGCATTGAGAACCTCACCATGGCCGCTGAGCTTTTCGTCATGGCGAAGAAGTGCGCAAAGGACAAGGCAGGTCAAATGTTCGGCCTTGCTGAGGCGGAGACCATGCCCTAATCCTCAAGTGCCTCCAAAATCAAGAGCAAGGATCCCAAACGAAATCTCGTCGCCGTCCTCGCCACTGAACCAGAGCAGAAGAATCCTCGCGAGGGTGATGGAGAAGGGGAGCATGAAGACCGCTCATACTGCGTCTTCCACAAGAAGCATGGGCATCCCACCGACGAATGTTATGAGATCAAGAGGCTTCACGACCAGTACAGTAGTCAGAGGAAAGGGAGACAGGGCAGCGAGCGCAGCAACAGGTGCGGTGGCAACTAAGGAGGGCGATGCTGGAACAATAATCACGGTGGCCATGGTACCCACCAAATGGGTCAAGAATCCAACACCGTGTAGCAACATCATCATGCCCCGGAGAATAGCCAGGCCGATGAAAACACCGGAGACTACCAAGAGCCGAAGGGTGCCATAGCATGCATCCTCGGCGGCTCCCAGGCCCTAGCATCTAATGGGCACTTCAAGCATCTCACCACAAAGTTGCCACAACTCGGCCCAGGACCCTATCCCCGTGGCTCAAGTGGGCGTAGTATGCCAACAATTTCAACATCCGAGACCACCCCATCTCCACCAAGGTTGTGGGAACTGTACCCTTGATCTTCACCCCACCATCAACAACATCGCAGTCACCAAGATGCTCATTGACGGTGGTGTGGGCCTAAACGTGATCTCCATAGAGACGTTCACGAAGATGCAGGTGTCGTACGACTGGCTGATGCCAACCATGTCGTACTACGGGTTCACCAATGGTACCACCATACCCATTGGGCAGGTGCGCATCTCCGTCACGTTCGAGTCTCGTCACAACTACCGCACCGAGCTCATCGACTTCGATGTGGCGGACATCGACATCCCCTACAATGTTATCCTGGAATACCCTGCTCTGGCCAAGTTCATGGCGGCCACCCACCACGCCTATAACATAGTCAAGATGCCATGTGGCAATGGAGAGGTCATCAGCATTCAGTGTGATGAAAGGAAGGCCCTGCGATCCCTCGACCATGCCTCCCAAACCGTGGCCACTGCCTACCCTGAGGATGTGGATTCGCTCGACTACATCGGGGGCACCACAAGGAAGAAGCAAATGATAGCCGAAGAGAACGCCATGGATAAAAGGGAGGCCTCTGCCTTGTACCCCTTTGGCGAGGACCTCGTTGCGACCGCCGCCCGCAGCCACTAGAAGTCCCCGGGGGATCCCTAGCTCACCCTCGACAGTGCTGGAGAAAGTCGCGAGGGTGGCATGGACGCGGGGCTCCTGACTTCCCTTTGGACTGCACCCTATGTACATACAACATCAGTTGCCTCCCTGACAGTGCTTAAGGGCCACTGGCCGAGGGACGGAGCCAGGCGACAGGAAGGCGAACAAGCTTCTCTAAGCGACGCGCCTGGCTGCCCGGATTTTATGAAGGTGACTCTCGAAAATCTCATCCTCTATAGCCTTATGTCTCGTAAGACCCCATGCAGATCATGGCGTCATTGTAATAAGCTTGGACCTCTGGCGGTTTTCTTGGATTTTTTGCCTAGCGCTAATTCTGCCATTTGCTTCTCTTTTGGGAAAACATTTTTTGAAAAGTGTTCCAAGGTTGATGTTCCTCTACATATGCCACTTGAGTGGGGGCTGGGCACTCTGTCTATTGTCGGGTCACTCCCCGTCAACCCCAGGGCCTAAAGTGTCGAGCTCTGAACTTACAGTCTAGCTCCGGCTCTAACTCACCTCACCCACGGTTCCTGGTTCTTGAGACCCTCGCATGACACATGTATGGAACCTCAGCAGCACACGCTTTTCCCTATAGTCTTCTCCTCGAGAGGCTTACGGGGCGGCTCGTGAGGGAACTCCCCCCCCCAGCAACCAAATTTCATGCTAGACCTATGGTCTCCTCCTCGAGGGACCAACATGATAAGCATTCGCCCTACTGTCTTCTCCTAGAGAGGCTTGCGAGGCGGTTCATGAGGGAACTCCCCTCTAGCGGCCAAATTTCATGCTATACCTATGGTCTTCTCCTCGAGGGACCAACATGATTAGCAATTGCCCTACGGTCTTCTCCTCGAGAGGCTTATGGGGCGTCTCATGAGGGAACTCCTCTCTAGCGGCCAAATTTCATGCTAGACCTATAGTCCCCTCCTCGAGGGACCAACAAGATAAGAATTTTCCCTACGATCTTCTCCTCGAGAGGCTTACAGGGTGGCTCATGAGGGAACCCCTCTCCAGCGGCCAAATTTCATGCTAGACCTATGGTCTCCTCCTTGAGGGACCAACGGGATAAGCATTTTCCCTACGGTTTTATCCTCAAGAGGCTTACAGGGCGGGTCGTGGGGGAACCCCCTCTAGCGGCCTAAACTCTAGATACACGTGCACTCCCCATTTTCTCGCGGAGCCTATGTGGCCAGTGTCAGCCACGTGTTTCCTTCTTCGAGAGACACCTCACGAAACCACTACCTTACAAGCGAGCAACGATCTACACAAGGCCCGCAAGTACACACTCTGGAAGACCCGCTAGGGGAAAAGACTCATGAGGGCACCGTCTCTAAACGGCCGAGACCCGAGCATGCGTGACATTTCCCCTCTAGCTCCAAAACGAGCAAGGCGACTCGCCCTTCCGGACACCTTTGTCACAAGGGATGGTAGAATGTCCCTTCAGGGGGGCTCGCAAGGGGATATTTACGCTCAACCCCGACGCGCAAGCAATGCCGCACTTGTTACCAGGAATCCCCCTCAAGCCAGGGAGCCACCTGTGTGAAAATGTATGAGCCCCACAGTCTTCTCCACCAGGATCTCGCAGTACGGGCATGGAGGGTCAACACCCACTAGGAGGACCCTACCCATGTGGTACCTGCATATTTACTCCCGAGGGAGCCTACAGAACAAGTGTAGGCCCTATGGTCCTCTCCACGAGAGAGTCTACGGGGCAGGACACATGAGGCCTATGGCCACCTCCTCTAGAGGCTCGGAGGGAGAGGCGAGCCCTGCGTAGGGGGAGCGTGAGATAGCTTGTGAGTAAGGACGCCTCCTCAAGAGGCTCAAGCACACCATGGCTACCGCAACCCTCGCGCGACGGGGGTTTGAAGCCACCAGCACTCCTCTACACGCGACACCATCTCTCCCTTCCTAGCGGAGAGTGTTTTCTTGAAGCTACCAAGGACTTGGCCCGATGAAGACGGGCAAGGGCTCACGGAGCGCATCGACTGCACAACTCGAGAAGGCGGGACACGCCATTCTCCCTAGCTATCGCCAGGTGTAGCCTCATACCAGGCTGATGCCTCTACGAGATACACAAAAATGAAAGTACTTAACATAAGGGTTTGCTAAAGGATGTTTGTTATAGTCATGATTAAGGGGAAAAAGTCTAACAAACACCGTGGCATCGCACCTACACTGGCAAAGGATCTACAGCCCCATTAGCACTACGGCGATCAGAGTAGAATACTCACTCTGACCTACCTAAGGAGGCGCGGGTAATCGACACGACACATCAAGGGGTCGAACACCGACATGGAGAAGCCTCCACGGATGTAGCAGAACCGTAGCATGGAGCCACGATGGATACGGTTCTCGTTGAGGAAGCGATTCCAACATCGGTGAGGTACATATCGCCTAGCAAAAGGGCCTCGACTCTCACCTCCCACCTCTTATGGCTGCTAGAGTGATGCAGTAGCACCTCCTCAGCGAGGTCATCCGCGATCCCAAGAGCAAAGCACGGGGGAAGCCTCACCCTCGTGAAACAATCCATGTCCCCAAGAATGAAGACGAAGTCGATGACCCGGACGGGCTCGGGGTCATCCTCAATCTTGATCACGACCAGCGAAGGAGGTGGAGAAGGAAGAAGTGCAGGCTCCAGGATGCCACCGGGCCCTCCGCCGCGTCCCCTGCATCGCCCCCGGTAGCTGCCGCGAAGGCAACCTCGACCATGCTTGGTCAGCACCTCTCCCTCGGTCACCATGATGGCTCCACAAAGAGGAGGCAACTATCGGGGTGGACCACGCCTAACGCGGCCCCTCCCGTGTGGCCGCCCTCGGTCGCGCTTGACCGGTAGGGTCTCCTCCTCCTCCACCATCGTGGACTTTCCTTTCTCTTCAGTTGAGAAACGTTTAGGCGCAATGGGGAGAAACGGGGCCTCAAATCTGTGGAACAAGTAGGAAGGGCCAAAGGAGCAAACGAAATGGCATCCGGAATAAGGCATCACGACTGTGCCCCAATTTAACAAGGCAAGGCGATGGGTCATGTCACTGTGCCGGGCGTGCGACATTAACTGCTGGCTCCCCCATGCGCCATCACATCTTGGGAACACCTTCCGAGGGGGGAGGTGATACGTTGCTAACGTATCTATAATTTTGATGTTCCATGCTTGTTTTATATCTACTTTCTTATGTTTTGTCCACACTTTGGAGTATTTTTATACACTTTCTTGGACTAACCTATTAACAAGATTCCATAGTGCCAGCTGCCTGTTTTCTGCTATTTTTGGTTCTAGGAAAGTCAGAAAATGAATATTCTCGGAATTGGACGGGACAAAAGCCAAAGTCAATATTTCACCGAGGGGGACACGAAGCCAGAATACGAGACGGAGAGGGGCCAGAGGCCGGCCACACCACCTGGCCACGCGGCCAGGCCTGACCCATGCCAGGGGGTGGTGTGGCCGTCTAGGGCACCCCCTCGGCCTCCCCTTTCGCCTATAAGATGCCTCTGATACAGAAACCCTAAGTACCCGATCAGTATTCCACGAAAGAATCTGTAGTCGCCATCATCTCCATCCCTAGATCGGGAGGGATCTGAACCTCTTCCCCGCACCCTGCCGGAGGGGAGAATTCACCCTGGAGGCCTTCTTCATCACCATGCAAGCCTCCGGTGTGATGCGTGAGTAGTTCATCCCTGGAGTACGGGTCCATGTAGTAGCTAGATGGTTGGTTCTTCTCCTTTGTTCTACCATGTCTAGATATTGTGAGCTTCATTCATGATCAAGATCATCTATTTGTAATCATACATGTTGTGTTTGCAGGGATCCGATGGATATTGAGATGCTATTTCAGATTGATTATTGATTCTATCATGTCTTTGTTATTTGTGATCTTGCATGCTCTCCGTTGTTAGTAGGTATCTTGGCCGAGTAGATGCTAGCAACTCCAAGAGGGAGTATTTATGCTCGATAGTGGGTTCATGCCTAGGAATCCGGGGAAGTGACAGAAATCTCTAAGGTACTAGATGTGCTGTTGCTACTAGGGAGAAAACAACAATCCTTTGTTCATAGAACAATCATATTGTTTACTTTACACACAATGCTTAATGCAATTATCTGTTGCTTGCAACTTAATACTGGAGGGGGTTCGGATGATAACCTCAAGGTGGATTATTAGTCATAGATGCAGTTGGATTACGGTCTATGTATAATATTTTAATGCCCAATCAAATCTCATAGGAGTCAAGATGATTAGTATATGCATGTATGCTTTCTCAATATTTGTCAATTTCCCCGCTGTAATTTGTTCACCCAACATGTCATCTATCTTAAGGAGAATCACCACTAGTGAACTATGGACCCCGGTCCTTTCTTTTACCATCAATCTACAACTATTACTATTTTCTGTTTACTTTCTGCAAGCTATTACTATCTTCCACACAATACGTTTAATCCTTTGTTTTTAGCAAAAACGGTGAGATTGACAACCTCACTGTAAGTTGGGGCAAAGTTCTGTGGTTGTGTTGTGAAGGATTCCAAGTTGGAAACAATACCTTGGAGGTGTTTCCTTGCTCCTACTGGTTTGATAACCTTGGTTTCATAACTGAGGGAAAACATGCTGCTATGCTCATCATACCTTCCTCTTGGGGTTTCCCAACGAGCTCGATATATTTTTGGCCATCAAGCTATTTTTCTGGCACCATTGCCGGGGAGTCAAGGACATCTTCACAAGGGGAGTCCCTCATAACCAATATCTTTACTTTGTTATTTTTGTTTTTCTTAGTTTATTTCTGCTTTGTTTGCTTGTTTCTTTATCAAAAACACAAAAAAAATTAGTTGTCCTAGTTTGCTTTCTTTATTAAAAACACACAAAAATGACTACTCTTGAAAACACTAAGTTGTGTGACTTCACTAGGACTAACAACAATGATTTCATGTGCACACCTATTGCTCCACCTGTTCCTGAAGCTACTTTCTTTGAAATTAAACCTGCTTTACTCAATCTTGTTATGAGAGAACAATTTTCTGGATTTGGTACTGAAGATGCTACTGCTCATCTAAATAACTTTGTTGAACTTTGTGAGATGCAAAAGCATAGGGATATAGATGGAGATATTATTAATCTTAAATTGTTTCCTTTCTCTTTGAGAGGAAAAGCTAAAGAATGGTTGCAATCCCTAACTAGAAATAGTATTGATTCTTAGACTAAATGCAAAGATGCTTTCATTGGAAATAATATCCTCCTGCTAAGATTATATCTGTGAGAAGTGAAATAATGAAATATAAACAATCTGATAATGAACATGTTGCTCAAGCTTGGGAAAGAATGAAATCTTTGGTAAAGAATTGTCCCACTCATGGACTGACTGCTTGGATGATTATCCAAACCTTTTATGCAGGACTGAATTATTCTTCAAGAAATCTACTAGATTCTTCTCCTGGAGGTACCTTTATGACCATTACTTTGGGTGCTACAACAAAGCTTCTGGATAATATGATGGTTAACTATTCTGAATGGCACACTGGGAGAGCTCCACAAGGTAAGAAGGTTAATTTTGTTGAAGAGACCTCTTCCTTGAGTGATAAAATTGATGTTATTATGTCTATGCTTGTTAATGGGAAAGCTTATATTGATCCAAATCATGTTCCCTTAGCCTCTTTGGTTGATTAGAAGAGCAAGTTGATGTGAACATTATAAGTAATAATTATTTTAGCAACAACGCCTGCATGAATAATTTTTGTAATAATAACTATAGGCCATATCCTCCCAATAATTTTTTTCCATACAATTCCCATGACATAGGGATCGGGTTCCACTATCAAAAGATAACGGAACAAACATCCACACGAATCAGGTTTTCAAGCTCCTAGAGCTTAGCACTATATATAGACATATCTATGCTAGAGAGTAGCAAGGATCTGGCGAGATGGATAGAGAGACGCAAGAGAGCACCGCATAGTGCTAGTGCTTTACATCCATACAACAAAAGAATAAGAGATATCGGATAGATCATCTCTCCCCACAAACGGTACATCAAGTAACCTCATGAAAAAACATCTCAGACAGGCATCCTAGGAAGCGTTTGCTGTTTTTTGGCATCTCCGGAAAAGAGCATCATTCCTCCTTCTCGGCATCTTCTGGGGATCCTGCACATTTCCTACAAGTAGAAGGTAGGCCCATCAGCGGGATCGGGGCTGTGTCCATGGCCTCAGCATCAGACAGAGCATTCCTTTGCAAAACCTCAGCAGCACTCCTTAGCGCCTCCCTCTCCTCTTCATTGTGAAGACCTGCCTAGTACTTGATAAAAACACAGGAAAACATGATCAAATCGATAGGGGAGTTAATCAATTTTTGTTCAAAACAGGCTCTGTTCCTGAGCTTCCAAATAGTCCAACAAATATAAGATAAAGCAGTAATTTGAATATTACGACTAACAGAAAGATGTCTCTGAATCCACTAGAAGTTCTGTGAAAAGGACCCAGGCCTGTCCACAACACCTACTGACTTCGCAATTACCCCCCCACATATTTTGCAGCCCCACAGGTAAAGAAAAGGTGACCAATAGATTCTTCATGATCACAAAACCTGCATCTTGTATCTCCAGTCCACTTTCTCTTTTTCATATTGTCCTTTGTGGGTATGGCATTGTCCAGATTAACCACAGCCATATCTTGATCTTCAAAGGGACTTTAGCTTTCCACAGATGTTTAAAACTCCTATCCACACCTCTGTTGGAAATATGACTATACATGGATTTAACAGTGAAGATGCCACTCTTATTCCACAACTAGCTAGGTCTATCCACCCCTGCTGACAAGGAAACTCCTCTCACCATCATCTGCAATCTATTATATTTTTCTTTCTTGTCACCACCTAGCAGTCTTCTAAAAGAGCAGTGCCAATTTCTTGCAGCCATGATAGCAACTGACACATTCTGATCACAATAAATATCAAACAATTCAGGGAAAATGATTTTCAAGGGAGCATCAATACACCAAGCATCACCCCAAAAGAGTGTCCTCATGCCATTTCCAACAATCATCCTTCTCCCTACTAGGTAAATGTCCCTTACCTTCAGCAGGTCAGACCAACGGGCAGAGTCAGATTGTTTATGTTTCACAGAATAGATTCCCCCACTGCCGAGATATTTTCTTCTCACAAAAATCTGCCAAGGTCCTTCCTCAGCCTCCAATCTCCACCACCACTTACACAGCAAACTGATATTAAAAATCCTTTCATTTTTTATGCCCAAACCACCTTTCTGTTTAGGTCTGCAGATATATTTCCACTTCACCATTTGATACTTTTTCCTACCTGATTTCCCATACCAGAAGAAAGTTCTGGTAGGTTTCTCTATTTCCTCCACATTTGTTTTGTGTAGAAGAAACATAGACATAGGATAGACTGCTATACTTGACAAATAAGAAGTGATTTTCACATATCTCCCTCCAACAGATAAAGAACCTCCCATCCAACCATCCATCTTTTTGCACAGCCTCTCTCCAATGAACCTTAGTTCAGCCAAAGAGCATTTTCTACTTCAGACAGACAGGCCCAGGTATTTGATTGGTCAATTACCAGTTTGCCAATTAAAAAGATCTGCATACATCCCTTGCTTGTCATCATCTTCTAAGATCAACAACACCTCACTTTTTTCAAAATTGATTTTCAGACCTGACATAGCTTCAAAGAGATACAGAAGAAATTTCAAATTTCTAGCCCTCCCCACATCATCCTTGATGAACAAAATAGTGTCATCAGCATATTGTAATATAGCAATGCCTTTAGCAAACAAATTATCTGCCAAACCAGTTGTGAGGCCACCTGCCTGAGCATTCAACACCATTTTAGCCAAACAATCTCCAGCCATATTGAATAAGAAAGGAGAAAAAGGATCCCCCTGCCTGACCCCTTTATGACTCCCAAAATAAGGACCCATCTCACCAATCACCTTTACATTCAAGGTCCCCATTGTAACAACACTTTTTAGCCAAATCAGCCAATCTTCACTGAAGCCCTTCTGTTTACAACAGTGAAACAAAAACTCCCAATTGACTTTGTCATATGCCTTCTCAAATTTCAACTTCAGCACTGCCCCCTGTTGTTTCTGAACTCTGGATTCTTTCAAGATCTCATGTAAAAGAGTAACCCCATCTGAAATATATCTCCCTTTGATGAAAGCCGTTTGACAGGTATCTATCAACTTATTCATCACAGGTTCAGACCTGATAGTGAGGGCTTTTGTGAAGATTTTGGAAAGCTCTTGCAATAGACAAATAGGTCTAAATTTTTGAATTACATCAGCATCCTCACTTTTTGGTATCAAAGTAATTGTTCCATAGTTGATACTGCTCAGATCAATTTTACGAGAATGGAAATCCTCGAAAGCTTCCAAAATATCACCCCTGATAACATGTCAGCACAGTTGATAGAACTCTACTGGCATCCCATCAGGGCCAGCATCTTTGTTCTTTTCCATCTGATTCACAACCTCCCTAATCTCCTCCTCTGTGAAAGGTCTACTCATTTCTTATCTATCACAATCATTCAGCTTTTCCCAATTTTCCCAATTATCATTAGACAACCTGATGGAAAAACCTTCAGGAGGTCCAAACAAATTTTTGTAAAAGGCAGTGGCATGAGTCAAGAGATCATAGGTCCCTTTAATCTCACCATTTTCACTTTGCAAAGGGTAAATCATTTTCTTCCTTCTGACACCATTAGCCACCCTATGAAAGTATTCAATGTTACTATCTCCTTTAAGTAGCCACGAATCTCTTGATCTTTGTTGCCAATATTGTTCTTCTTTCTCATATATTTCAAAGAGCTGCTGCTGCACCTGAGCTTTACGAATTTGTTGTGTCTTATTCAGCAAAATCATCTCCTCAATGCCTTCTAGTTCCTGCAATTCATCAGTTAACTGCTTTCTCACTTTCTTCTCCTGTCCCCTGATATGAGCACCCCAGCCTTTGAGATCACTCCTCACATTCTTCAATTTCTTATGAATTCTATCTAGACTATTTCTGCATCTAACATGCTTATTCTAGACTTTTTCAATTCTCTGTATAAGCTCTGGATTTTTCAACCAACTTTTTTCAAAACTGAAATCTTTTGTACCTACATTCCGTCCCTCCATAGTGTCAACAATCAAAGGAATATGCTTAGAGACTTCTCTAGTTAGCTTATGCACAGTAACTAAAGGAAAGATAGCTTCCCACTATTTACAAATAAGAATCCTGTCCAGTTTCGCCAAGATGGGAATTTTCTAATTGTTGGACCAGGTAAATTGCCCCCTGCCATCTGAATTTCCCTTAATCCATATGTATTAATGATGTTATTGAAAACATGGCTCCATGTACTTAGGACATGATTCCTGTTTTTCTCAGAAGAAAATCTCATGATATTAAAATTGCCTCCCAGTAACAAAGGGAGAGATTGATCCCTGCCAATGTCAGCCAATTCTATCAGAAAAGCTTCCTTGTGTTCTTCCTGTGCTGCACCATAGACTACCACTAAGTATAGTTGTAATTTTATGTCATATACTTTCATCTTGACATGAAACCTTCCCACAGATGTGTTTGGTTTGCAGCATAGAAAACAAAAATTTCCTACGATGGGAATTATACACCAAGATCTATCTAGTAGATACAAGAAACGGGTGGATATACATCCATAGAGAACTTACCCTCGAAGACAACAAAGCTTTGTTAACGAGATGGAACTCGTGGATGATGTAGTCGTACACTTGCCGATATCAAGATCGTGATGAAGTCCAGCAGGTCCGGCTCCATCACGTCCATCAGATCCAGCTCCAGCAAGTCCAGCACCACCAACTCCAGCACCGCAAAGCAGCGGTGCATCCGTGATCGCACACACGTCCGGTACCCCGACAACCTCCGTCCTCGCTCCAGCAAAGCAGTGGAAGCAGCAACTCCTTTCCAGATAAAGCCACCGGGAACATGTATCTCGCTAATCTAAAACCATGGGGAATAACTAGAGGGGGAGAGAGATCCTTCACGAGGAGGTGTGAGGAAGAAGGGGTGTGAGGGGGGACTTTTATAGGAGGAGGGGGGGTGCACCTCCCCATGGCTGGCGCCCAAGGGGTTACCCCTCACCTCCTCATTCATGTGGTGGTAACTCCCTCTACATAAATTTGCCCCTTCACATTCTCTTTTAAAGTCCCCACTTTAAATGCATTAAATTTATCCAAATTTAATGCTCTCTCATTTAATAAAACTCTTTTATTAATTTTATTCAGAATTTTGTTAATTACTTTAATTAACAAACATTCACATAAAACCCCCTGCAACATTTCAATATTTCATGCATAACCAATTTCAGCAATTTCACCCAAAACAGTTTCGGTGTATATTGAAATAATTCCAGCGCTTTATTAAATCTTTATCTGAAACATATTTGCTCCAAATGGTGTCGGTATCCCTTAAGTGTGTCACCCTATGGTTTGCGAATAATGCAGACATGATCGAGACCCCTCTCCGATCAAAAATCAGCAGCGGGACCTGGAGATCCGTACTGACTCCCACACATTCAACGATGACTTATGTGATCGTGAGAACCTTTAATGCTAGTAACTAAATCCCTTTGTCTCGCGATATATTACATGTCCAAGATTCGATCATCGGTATCTCCATACCTAGTTTGATCTTGTTGCCAACATGCACTCTTTTCTCGTGCCCGTGATATAACATTCTAGTGATCACATCACTTGCTTGCAAGCTATCTTAATGTGCTATCACCGAGAGGGCCCAGAGTATATCTATCCGTTATCGGGATGGAAAAATCCCACTCTTGATCCATGAGCCTCAACATAACACCTTTGTAGCACTGAACCCACCTTTATAGTCACCCTGTTACGGTGTGCCGTTTGATGTTATCAAGATACTCTTTCGGTGTCAGCAATTAACATGATCTCATGGTCTAAGGACTAAGATTACTTCATATGGTGTTATAGCAATATAAACATAATGAATTTGATCGTAATGCTATACTTCAGATGAATGTTCATCACATCATTCCACCAATGTTGTGACCTCGTTATTAACAACATCCAATGTCCATGATCAGGAAACCTTGATCATCTTGTTAATCAACGAGCTAGTTTATATGAGAGGCATTACTAGGAACTTTGTATTTTGTTTATTAAACACACATGTATTAACGTTTCCAATTAATACAATTATAGCATGCAAAATAAACATTTATCATAAACATGGAATAAGATAATAACCACTTTATTATTGCCTCTCAGGCATATTCCCTTCAAGATGATCCAAAATTATCCAATCTAGAGGATCTTAGGCCCCCAGAATACCTCCATATTTTCCAATAGATGGCAACCAACTACAGGAAAATTGATTCATAGGATCAAATTTCCTGAAAAACGCAGCAGGAAAATCTTTCTTCATAGTTTCCTGCAACCCTATAAAGTCCAAATGTTCCCGTTGCATCAAGCTTACCAAATAAGAAATCGTTCCTTTCTTTGCAACCCCTCTACAGTTTAAAATACCACTATCATAACACTGTGTGCCTTTCTCTTGTTCCAGTTACAACTCCACTCATAGGGTGGTAGTTGCTAACCTTCACAACAACAGCTTTTAACTTACATTGACTACCTCCACCAGAACCAATCACCTTCTTTTTCGTTCTCTTTTTCCTAGATATCACTAGGGTAAATTCCTCTTCTCCTTCATGATCACTCTTCCATTCCAGAAACTCAACCTGTGCTCCCTGTTCTACCATTTCCTGTGTTCTCTCATTTTTCTTCCCAGCTAAATTATGCCTGGCAATCTTTAGATCTTTCAAGGAACTAATAAACTCAAAAGATAAAGAGGAAGAATCTACACCCATTTATAAAGCCCTATGCATAATAGTATCATCATCCAGGGCAGCAAAAGAGTTATAAAAAGTTAGATTAGTACCTGACAGGTCCCTTGGTGAATTTTGCCTCATAGTTCTTTCATTCATGTTAGGGCCCCCTCCCAGATGAGATAGTCTTTCACTTACCCTAGTTTGAGGAATTTGATGCACTGTATCCTCCTGAGCAGCAACCTGTTCCTGGTGTGACCCCTGGATCTCCTGGGATAAATTCTCTGGTTGAGAAGATCCAACCTGAAGAACCACTTGCTCCTGGCCTTGAATAGGAATTCCAGCTCCAACCATGGGATGTTCCATAGGAGGATTGCTCTCCTCATCAGCACCACTCTCAGCAGAGAAGTTGTTTGCACTATCAGATTCCCCATCTTCCCCATCACTTTCATCTCCAGCACCCCCTGACCACCATATATGAGCATAGTTGCAATTTTCCATTAACTGAAAGGGTGATTCAGTGACTGGGATTGAGTGAAAACCTTGATCAAAATCTATACTACCAAAAAACAGAAGTACATACTCCCAGGGCTTCTTCTCTTGACAGACCAAAATACTATGATTATGTCCATAGTTCTCACATTCATGTCTCCCCACTTCTAATTCTGCTGTCTGTTGGAATCCTTCAATATGAGCATTCTGGTTAATATTCGCAGGCAAACCAACAACCGGTGCAGGTACAGGGGACCCCACCAGTGTTGTAGCCATCACATCTATCTGACTAACAATAGCGACTGGCACTGGCTGAGAAACTGCAACAAAAGGAACACTTGCAGAAACCGAAGCAGGGATGCTAGCTGAGATATTAGTAACAGGTCCAACACCAGGCAGATTGGATCCACCAAACGGGTTGACAGAAGCAGTAGCATTTCTAGCGATAACTGGTTGTTCAACGGTGCGTGCAAACAGAGGAGCATCACGCCGGGACGAAGTATGTGTAGAATTACCTGTTCTGCCGGGGAAAGAGGAATCAGACCCTGCAGAATGTGAATCTCGTTGCATCTCTGGTCTGTGACTCCATCTGTCTCTCTGTCTCGCTTGCTCTTCCTCTCTCTGACGAGCTTCTACTAGGGCCCTCTCACGCGCAAGATCTTCCCGTCTCTGTGCAGCCGCCCTTGATTCCCTGGCTATATCATCTCTCCTATGATTCTCCTCCCTTGCCTCCTCTTCCATCCTTCTACGATTTTCTGCAAGTCGATCCTCCTCCCACCAGCGTTCCTCATCTCTCCGACGATCTTGTTCACGGATCCAGCCACTGTCTCCGCGCCGGTCCTCTTGAAACCTTCGATCTTCTATCAGTTTACGCGGATTAGATCCAAACCGCGACCTGCTCGCATAGGGACCAGGTCGGGTTGGCTACCGCAGCGGTGAGCGACGAAAACCAGGAGGTCTATGATCCATCACCGGCGCCTCTGCGATGAGTACCTCCGCGAAATATCTCTTGTCGCCTGATCTGATTCCTCTCCACCTCACCGGTTCTACAACTCGTGGGGATGAGGGAGGAGTGGGGGGATTGCACACGAAAACCACCCTGCCCACCTCTCCCGATCTCGGGTTAAATGAAATCTAGGAACCGCCCGTCGATCTGTATCCCCCGCTCGATCTGCAACTCTCATCCACATAAGTATCTCCCGCGCCCTCTAATATGTGGCCCTCGCACGGATTAGGTCCACCGACAGAGGTTCTACGTCTCGCGGAACCGCCGATCAAAATCGTTCGACACGCGCGTGCATAGGGCGGCGCGCCAACGTGACCGTGTCGACGCCCGCACACATCCCCCTGAGGACCGACCAAGATGTGCCATGTACCACAGCGGACACGAGTCCCATACGTAACATCTGCCTCGACCTGGATCTGATCCAAAAGACAGCGCCCAACCTCATCGAAAAGTGAGATAGTTCTCGCGCAACCTCAATCGTCCCTGATCTATGTGGTGCTAAGACGCCAGGTGCATCCCACCTGAAGAAAACCTGTCGTCGTACGGTCGCCATCTACGGTCTCTATCGGTTGTGTGGGAGAAGGAAGCGTGGGAGAGGAAGAGGGAGCCATCTACGGTCATTCCGGAATGTCCCTATCCTCCCAATAATGGTAATGCTTATGGAAATTCCTACAACAATAATAGGAGTGCACCCTCTGAACTTGAAGTTATGCTTAAAGATTTTATTAGTAAACAAACTGCTTTCAATAAAACTATTGAGGAAAAACTTTCTAATGCTGAAAGAAATATAGCATCATTGGCTGAAGCACAATCTTCTTTTAATAAAATGGCTGGTAAACCTAAAACTATGGAGAATCCTTTTGCTGCTACTAATGCCATACAAGTTAGAATTGATGAAAATGTTAGACTATTAGCTGAATTGCATGCTAAGTGGGAAAGAGAAGATGAAATTTCTAGAAAAATTAGTATTTCTACTATCACTACCACTAATGTTGAAGCTACTAAACCCAATGGAACCTTTTCTAATAAAAATGCTGAAATTCTTCAGAATATAGGAAACAATAGCTCTACTACTTTAGATGATAATTATGATTTTGATCTTGATGGTTGCAATATCTCTGAAGTAATTAAGTTCCTACAAAAGCTTGCTAAAAGTCCTAATGCTAGTGTTATGAATATGGCCTTTACAAAACACATTACTGATGCTCTCATAAAAATTAAAGAAGAAAAGATGAAACATAAAGCTTCTATTCCTATGAAATTAGAAGATGGTTGGGAACCCATCATTAATATGAAAGTGAATGATTTTGATCTCAAAGCTTTATGTGATCTTGATAGTAGTGTTTCTATTATGCCTAGAAAGATTTATGAAATGCTTGAGGGGGCGCCCAGGGGTAGTCCCTCATAGGCTCAAGCCTCGTCTTCATCGGACCCCGCTTCACGAGGCCACCCCTTTGGAGGGGGCTCGGATACCTCGGCGTGTGCCTTAGGGACACGATTGTAATCACACAGCAAAGGTGGCAAGGACAGCATAACCTAGCAAGCACGCTCAACCCCAGCTGGGCCATGGACCTCCCTGGACCGCCTCGGTAAAGAGGATATGGTCTGGCCCCTTCAGTGTTAAAGTTGGATGGACGAGCTCAAGAGTGGATGCTCTTCCCTTAGCCATTTTGGTGCAAGGGAGGAGACCAGCAACGTCATGCAGCGACAAGCAACATCGACGGAGTTAGCTTTATGTGAAGAAGGGGCGCCTCCAGGACGTAGGACCGAGTCCACACAAAGTAGTCTCGTAGATCGGGACTTCAGGGCGCGGCAATGTGGTGACATTCCCACCCACGAGCGGGGCCGAGAGGCCCGACACCACTATATAAGGAGGCCTTGTCCTACCTTAGAGGGGTCGATCCCAGCGATCTCAACCCCTAGAGATTCATCCAACATTGTACCCTCCAGACACCATGAGCAATACAACAAAGCAGGAGTAGGGGCTTTACTCCTTACGAGGGTCCTGAACCTAGGTAAAAAACTCCCGCGTCACTCTCGCCTTCGTCGTTGAGAACCTTAGAGCACGTGTTCAGCCCCCTCGCGAACTCAGGGCTTGTTGGACCGCTTGTTTTGTCACGGGACACTTTCTCCCACAAAGAGCTTACAAGTTTAGTCTAATCGAGAGTAGAGTTCCTACGCAAGCCGTTCTAAGTTTCATTGTCTTGCCCAACAAGACATCCATGACACCGTCTTGTACCGGATTCAACATGAACCGCCATCATCCTAATTCTAGCCCATGTTTGTTTCCTTCTTGTTGGCCCCTAGCGCTTGGCATACCCATGTCAAGACACTCCCTAGAAATATGAAACTAGAAGCTGAACTTTCAGCTCCTTCACACCAAACCCTTGATGGTTCCAACATAGAGATCAAATTAGCATATTTTGTAGAGTTGTCCATGTCTTATTGTTAGAAAAGAAAACCCAATGATGCATCACAACATAATTATTTAGCTCATATTCTATGCACTGCGGTGATAGCATCAACTATGGGTGCAAAAGATTACATGCAGATGATAAAATTTCAATACCACAAAGAACTCCATTGAAAGAGGAGCCAATATTTCTAGCTCATTATGTTCCTTAACACTTTGGATGATAAGTGACCCCTTCAAACTTGAAAAACATTGGGAATATATGTTATACTAGCCAGGAAGGGACAGCTAAATCGCCAAAACAGTGACGTGCACCGGCATGTGGAAAAGTTACTATTCCACCTTGAAATCATCTTCTTGGATCTAGAGAAACATAGTTAAATATATATAAGAGGGAACTATATCCCTATATGCATAAAAAGAAGTAGAACACAAACAATGCAATGAAAAATTGCATTCTCAAACTGGAACTAACCTGGTACATGTTGATACTAAAGATAGACTTCAAATTGAAAGGCTGGCAAAAAGGAGTTCAAGCTCCTCATCCTGAGAAGTGGTCCTCTACAGAGGAAAAAGGTAAAAGGGTGAAAAAACTGAGCACATCTAAATGTTTAAAGTGATTTTTTTAAATGTATTCTTGGATTTGGTTTCAAGTTTGAGATTTACTAGTTTCCCCCAAAAATGTTGTTGGGGATATACTTTCCGGGTATCCTCACAGTTCCTCACTGACCAGGGTGGCCCACTTCGGGTTAGAGCTTTGCTTCACGGGCGACCTAGTTAGAGAGAGAAGACGGAGTCCAATCCGGTTACGGGAAGGCCCAGAAGACTTACCGACTTAGGCCCATAATGTTACTTGTAGTTCAAGATGTACTCTGTAACCAACTCTTAGTCGTAGCCGGATTGATCTCTCCTGTAAACCCTAGGTCGGATATCTATATAAGCCGTCCTAGGGAGAGCCTTTAGGGCACCAGATAACACCCAATACTTTAGACCCTCAACTCGCACAGGCGATACCATTGTAACCCATATTCCGGCACTGCCGTATTACTGGATTGCTAGCAGGAGTAGGGTCCATCCAAAGCCAATGGATTCGAACCTAGGTAAACTTGTGTGCTCACCATCCCGGAACACCGTTCACACCCCTCTCTTCCGCACGCCTCGAGGACCTCCTCATGGCGTACTTGTCCTCAATCCGACGACAGTTGGCGCCCACCGTGGCGCAAGTGAGCTTCGGATCTGCATTCCGAGCAGAATCTGCAAGAATCGGAATCGGCGAAACCATCGTCGTCGGTCGCATCCTCTACGCCAGCGACGTCCCTCTCATCGTTCTCGACGAGACTTGGATTCTGGCTAGGAGACCTTGACTGCCTATACTATCATGTCTTTTGGTGAAATCGATGTTTATATCGGTTTCGCTGAACCTGCCCAACCCACCCCAGCGGTGATGATAGAGGCAGAATAATCTTCTAGGTCCCCTTTGTCCGCGGAGGCGGCAGAGTTCCGGATCTCAGAAAACCCTAATCCCACCCAGCCCGCATCAGTTGCGGAGATGGTGGAGAAATCTGAGCCTGAAGAAGACCTCACACCCCAAGACAAATCTAGAGTGGATGTCTCTAGAGAAGCCCGATCCCAGATCGACCCACCCGTGGAAGTCGAAATCCAGGAGGAGCATATCGACGACACTGATTCCGGCTCTGACGATGCCAGGACAGACATGCCTTTCCTCAGGTACACACTAAGATGTATGATACTGCAAGGCGCTAGCGCAGATGCAATCCTCGAAACCATTAAAAGTTTTGATATGGCTGATCGCGAAAGCTGCAGGTACCTCAGGAAGCACGCATCGCACTTCGTCAGATATGTTGGATCCGGATCCGACTCTGCCGATTATGGAGAAAACACCGACTCGGCGCTGGAGGCAATTGGAACAAACACCGACGTTCCCGCATCCTCGGATGAATCTATGACGTCGACAGATTTCCGAAAGTTCTCCGCGGAATACGAAGACGAGTAGAACTCCAAAGCTGCAGAAGAAGGAGAAGCCATGGATGAAGGATCCGGGGAACACTCTCCCAAAGCGCAGGATGACATGGACATCGGAGATAATCCCGAGATCCAGATGTCCGAAAGTACCGATCAGAGCTTGACTCCAAGAAACAGACCCAAAGCCATCTTTGATACCGGCGCTGCCAAGAAGGCAAAGAAGAAGAACAAGAAGAACAAGACCCCGGAAAAAGACCCCCTCACATAGGAGGTAATCGCCGAGGAATACGAAGAAGACTCGGATGGAGCACTCATCCCAGACAAGCCGAAAAAGAAGCATCGGTGGATGGACACGTGATCACTGAAGGTGCGTGTAAACTCGTCGATGCCGCATTAACCACACCTATCCCTACAGCTGTAGAACTTACTGCAGGTGAGCTAGCTGAAAGGTTCCAGGCCCTAGAAGCGCGTCGTCAACAACTCCTTGATGAAGCCAAAAACATCGAGGTGGAGAAGAAGCGTATTTCAAACAAGGAGTACATGTCCCGTCTGCATTAGAAGACACGGAAGCGTCACATAGATGACAACCAATTCCCACGTGTCCGTGCCGTCCTTTTGGGAGATGAGATGGGGAAGCCACGGAAGGATAGCAACGGAGATTGGGTTTACCCAACACCAGTGCAAAATACCGTGGCAGCTCGCAAAATTCTATCGGCTAATCCCGGACCAGAGGAGATACGTTTAGGTATCAAGCTACTCAATAAGGGACTGGAGCAGCAAAAGGTCGCCCTGTCTAGAAGTCAAAAGCTGGTCTCGGATTCCGACCAATGTCGCACAGATCCGGCATGGGCTGACGTAAGATCCCACTACGTTCGGGTGCAGTATCGTCACCCCGAACGCAGGGAAGACAATTATTCAAGAACCGGATCATCGGGGCAACACCGCAGAGCTACACATAACTGGAGCAATGTCGCTCCAATAGCCGAGAAAGACGCGATCGCTGCACTGAATCCGACGAATCCTCCCCGAAAGGGAGAAGATAAAGAGAAACGTTGGGAGGAGGATCGTCAGAGAATGCCACCTCCTAGGCATGAAAACCGTCCGGCTGAGCCTCGCCATGGTGGGAACGACAGATGAAGGAACGACGGAAACCACGCTGGAACAAGCCGGCAGGGGGCTCGTCATAGTCATGAACCTCCCCAGAGCCGGAATAATGACGCTCCAGACGGAGGCCGGCGATTAGGCGGAAAAAGTAGTATTTCTACTACCACTACCACTAATGTTGAAGCTAGTAAACCCAATGGAACTTTTTCTAATAAAAATTGTGAAATTCTTCACAATATAGGAAACAATAGCTCTACTACTTTAGATGATAATTATGATTTTGATCTTGATGGTTGCAATATCTCTGAAGTAATTAAGTTCCTACAAAAGCTTGCTAAAAGTCCTAATGGTAGTGCTATGAATATGGCCTTTACAAAACACATTACTGATGCTCTCATAAAAATTAAAGAAGAAAAGATGAAACATAAAGCTTCTATTCCTATGAAATTAGAAGATGGTTGGGAACCCATCATTAATATGAAAGTGAATGATTTTGATCTCAAAGCTTTATGTGATCTTGATAGTAGTGTTTCTATTATGCCTAGAAAGATTTATGAAATGCTTGAGGGGGCGCCCAGGGGTAGTCCCTCATAGGCTCAAGCCTCGTCTTCATCGGACCCCGCTTCACGAGGCCACCCCTCCGGAGGGGGCTCGGGTACCTCGGGGTTAGCCTTAGGGACACGATTGTAATCACACAGCAAAGGTGGCAAGGACAACATAACCTAGCAAGCACGCTCAACCCCAGCTAGGCCATGGACCTCCCTGGACCGCCTCGGTAAAGAGGATATGGTCTGGCCCCTTCAGTGTTAAAGTTGGATGGACGAGCTCAACAGTGGATGCTCTTCCCTTAGCCATTTTGGTGCAAGGGAGGAGACCAGCAACGTCATGCACCGACAAGCAACATCGACGGAGTTAGCTTTATGTGAAGAAGGGGCGCCTCCAGGACGCAGGACCGAGTCCACACAAAGTAGTCTCGTAGATCGGGACTTCAGGGCGCGGCAATGTGGTGACATTCCCACCCACGAGCGGGGCCGAGAGGCCCGACACCACTATATAAGGAGGCCTTGTCCTACCTTAGAGGGGTCGATCCCAGCGATCTCAACCCCTAGAGATTCATCCAACATTGTACCCTCCAGACACCATGAGCAATACAACAAAGCAGGAGTAGGGGCTTTACTCCTTACGAGGGTCCTGGACCTAGGTAAAAAACTCCCGCGTCACTCTCTGTCGTGTTTGTACTCCGCCGTCGCCTTCGTCGTTGAGAAGCTTAGAGCACGTGTTCAGCCCCCTCGCGAACTCAGGGCTTGTTGGACCGCTTGTTTTGTCACGGGACACTTTCTCCCACAAAGAGCTTACAAGTTTAGTCTAACCGAGAGTAGAGTTCCTACGCAAGCCGTTCTAAGTTTCATTG
Source organism: Avena eriantha (assembly GCA_910589775.1). Classification (NCBI taxonomy): domain Eukaryota; kingdom Viridiplantae; phylum Streptophyta; class Magnoliopsida; order Poales; family Poaceae; genus Avena; species Avena eriantha. The sequence continues at coordinate 355,017,016 of OU342743.1, forward strand.
TCTTGCCCAACAAGACATCCATGACACCGTCTTGTACCGGATTCAACATGAACCGCCATCATCCTAATTCTAGCCCATGTTTGTTTCCTTCTTGTTGGCCCCTAGCGCTTGGCATACCCATGTCAAGACACTCCCTAGAAATATGAAACTAGAAGCTGAACTTTCAGCTCCTTCACACCAAACCCTTGATGGTTCCAACATAGAGATCAAATTAGCATATTTTGTAGAGTTGTCCATGTCTTATGGTTAGAAAAGAAAACCCAATGATGCATCACAACATAAATATTTAGCTCATATTCTATGCACTGCGGTGATAGCATCAACTATGGGTGCAAAAGATTACATGCAGATGATAAAATTTCAATACCACAAAGAACTCCATTGAAAGAGGAGCCAATATTTCTAGCTCATTATGTTCCTTAACACTTTGGATGATAAGTGACCCCTTCAAACTTGAAAAACATTGGGAATATATGTTATACTAGCTAGGAAGGGACAGCTAAATCGCCAAAACAGTGACGTGCACCTGCATGTGGAAAAGTTACTATTCCGGCTTGAAATCATCTTCTTGGATCTAGAGAAACATAGTTAAATATATATAAGAGGGAACTATATCCCTATATGCATAAAAAGAAGTAGAACACAAACAATGCAATGAAAAATTGCATTCTCAAACTGGAACTAACCTGGTACATGTTGATACTAAAGATAGACTTCAAATTGAAAGGCTGGCAAAAAGGAGTTCAAGCTCCTCATCCTGAGAAGTGGTCCTCTACAGAGGAAAAAGGTAAAAGGGTGAAAAAACTGAGCACATCTAAATGTTTAAAGTGATTTTTTTAAATGTATTCTTGGATTTGGTTTCAAGTTTGAGATTTACTAGTTTCCCCCAGAAATGTTGTTGGGGATATACTTTCCGGGTATCCTCACAGTTCCTCACTGACCAGGGTGGCCCACTTCGGGTTAGAGCTTTGCTTCACGGGCGACCCAGTTAGAGAGAGAAGACGGAGTCCAATCCAGTTACAGGAAGGCCCAGAAGACTTACCGACTTAGGCCCATAATGTTACTTGTAGTTCAAGATGTACTCTGTAACCAACTCTTAGTCGTAGCCGGATTGATCTCTCTTGTAACCCTAGGTCGGATATCTATATAAGCCGTCCTAGGGAGAGCCTTTAGGGCACCAGATAACACCCAATACTTTAGACCCTCAACTCGCACAGGAGATACCATTGTAACCCATATTCCGGCTCTGCCGTATTACTGGATTGCTAGCAGGAGTAGGGTCCATCCAAAGCCGGCGGATTCGAACCTAGGTAAACTTGTGCGCTCACCATCCCGGAACACCGTACGTCTCACACCCCTCTCTTCCGCACGCCTCGAGGACCCCCTCATGGCATACTTGTCCTCAATCCGACGACAGTTGGCACCCACCGTGGGGCAAGTGAGCTTCGGATCTGCATTCCGAGCAGAATCTGCAAGAATCGGAATCGGCAAAACCATCGCCGTCGGTCGCATCCTCTACGCCAGTGACGTCCCTCTCATCGTTCTCGACGAGACTTGGATTCTGGCTAGGGAGACCTTGACTGCCTATACTATCATGTCTTTTGGTGAAATCGATGTTTACATCGGTTTCGCTGAACCTGCCCAACCCACAACAGCGGTGATGATAGAGGCAGAATAATCTTCTAGGTCCCCTTTGTCCGTGGAGGCGGCAGAGTTCCGGATCTCAGAAAACCCTAATCCCACCTAGCCCGCACCAGTTGCGGAGATGGTGGAGAAATCCGAGCCTGAAGAAGACCTCACGGCCCAAGACAAATCTAGAGTGGATGTCTCTAGAGAAGCCCGATCCCAGATCGACCCACCCGTGGAAGTCGAAATCCAGGAGGAGCATATCGACGACAATGATTCCGGCTCGGACGATGCCGGGACAGACAGTCCTGTCCTCAGGTACACACTAAGATGTATGATACTGCAAGGCACTAGCGCAGATACAATCCTCGAAACCATTAAAAGTTTCGACATGGCTGATCGCGAAATCCGCAGGTACCTCAGGAAGCACGCATCGCACTTCGTCACATATGTTGGATCCGGATCCGGCTCTCCCGATTATGGAGAAAACACCGACTCGGTGCTGGAGGCAATTGGAACAAACGCCGACGTTCCCGCATCCTCGGATGAATCTATGACGTCGACAGATTTCCGAAAGTTCTCCACGGAATACGAAGAGGAGTACAACTCCAAAGCTGCAGAAGAAGGAAAGCCATGGATGAAGGATCCGGGGAACACTCTCCCAAAGCGTAGGATGATATGGACATCGGAGATAATCTCGAGATCCAGATGTCCGAATGTACCGATCAGAGCTTGACTCCGAGAAACGGACCCAAAGCCGTCTTTGATACCGGCGCTGCCAAGAAGGCAAAGAATAAGAACAAGAAGATCAAGACCCCGGAAAAAGACCCCCTCACGGAGGAGGTAATCACCGAGGAATACGAAGAAGACTCGAATGGAGCACTTATCCCAGACAAGCCGAAAAAAGAAGCATCGGTGGATGGACACGTGATCACTGAAGGTGCGTGTAAACTCGTCGATGCCGCATTAACCACACCTATCCCTACAGCTGCAGAACTTACTGCAGATGAGCTGGACGAAAGGGTCCAGGCCCTAGAAGCGCGTCGTCAACAACTCCTTGATGAAGCCAAAAACATCGAGGTGGAGAAGAAGCGTATGTCAAACAAGGAGTACATGTCCCGTCTGCATTAGAAGACACGGAAGCGTCACATAGATGACAACCAATTCCCACGTGTCCGTGCCGTCCTTTTGGGAGATGAGATGGGGAAGCCACGGAAGGATAGCAACGGAGATTGGGTTTACCCAACAACAGTGCAAAATACCGTGGCAGCTCGCGAAATTCTATCGGCTAATCCAGGACCATAGGAGATACGTTTGGGTATCAAGCTACTCAATAAGGGATTGTAGCAGCAAAAGGTCGCCCTGTCTAGAAGTAAAAAGCTGGTCTCGGATTCCGAGCAATGTCGCACAGATCCGGCATGGGCTGACGTAAGATCCCACTACGTTCGGGCGCAGTATCGTCACCCCGAATGCAGGGAAGACAATTATTCAAGAACCGGATCGTCGGGGTAGCACCGCAGAGCTACACATAACTGGAGCAATGTCGTTCCAATAGCCAAGAAAGACGCGATCGCTGCACTGAATCCGAGGAATCCTCCCTGAAAGGGAGAAGATAAAGAGAAACGTCGGGAGGAGGATCGTCAGAGAATGCCACCTCCTAGGCATGAAAACCGTCCGGCTGAGCCTCGCCATGGTGGGAACGACGGACGAAGGAACGACGGAAACCACACTGGAACAAGCCGGCAGGGGGCTCGTCATAGTCATGAACCTCCCCGGAGCCGGAATAATGACGCTCCGAACGGAGGCCGGCGATCAGCCGGAAACTATCCAGCTGCACCACCCTCTCCGCCATACAGTTATCACAACGACCCCCAAGGACGTCAAGGAGGACGACATGGCGGAGGATGTGGTGGCAGAAGCCGAAGTCCGGATCCAAGGCACCGCAGCCATAGCCGGCATTCGGGACGATCCCTATCCCCGAAAGACACAAGGCACAGGATCAACTCCGATATAGAGGCTCGGCGCTAGGAAAACGATGATGTATACGTGGGCCCAAAATGCTTCGGACCACGCATCAGAGCTACAAAGTTCCAGGAAGGATTTGCTATCTCAAGACATATCCAAGCCTACGACAGCATTGCTCGGCCAGACACCTGGTTACGGGATTTCTTCCAAGCCTGCTGCATCACCAAAGGCGGAAACAGCCTGGTCGCAACCCGATATCTACCACTTATGTAGCGAAAGACGGCATGATCATGGCTCAATGAACTCCCGGCGAACACCATCCATAACTGGTATGATTTACAAAGTGCGTTCTTTTGGAATTTCGAAGGGACATATCGGAGGCCCTGTACGGTTGGAGACCTACAGCGTTGCACCCAGAAAGCCAGAGAAACTTGCCGGGATTACCTCGGACGATGGATTGATACCAAGAACTCCTGCAAAGGAGTAAATGATCAAACCGCGATTGAAGCTTTCATCGCAAGTCTCCCAATTGGTTTACTACGCCATCGCTTGAAGTGTGACAAGGTTACTGATCTGGGAGAGATGATAGAAACAGCGAGCAAGTATGCAATGCTGACGACGATGCAGAGGGATTACTCAATGTCCTGGTTGTGCCTCTGTCGGCAAAACAACCAAAGCAACAGGCTCAGAAGCGCAAAAATACCTCAAAAGAAAAACCCAACGCGGAGACAACAGTAGTCACTACTGTTTCTAGGTCTGGAGGACGAGGAGGACGTGGTGGAGGCCGCGGGCGTGGCCGTGGGACATCAAGGGTCCAAGGTAGAGGGGAGCAACAACCAGGCAAAACCTACACTTGGGACGACATCGCCAATAACCCATGTGTACATCAGATGGACCCCAATGGGGGCTCGTCCCACACCAACGCCGAGTGTCATTTTAACGACAACATTAAGAGAGATGATACTGTGGGCTACAAAGCTTAGCGGAAGAAGGGAAAGAAAAATCCCAAAAAGGACAAAGAGACCAAGGAAGATTCCGACATGGGGAAGCCGATGCTTCAAATCCCAAGTCGGAAGGGAAGAAAACTTTTCCCACCAAGAAGGACACTTACGTCACCTTCCTCGGATCTCAACCAGCAAAGGTCAAGAAAGTAGTTCTCCACGAGCTCAACGCAACAGTTCCGGCCGTCCCTCAGTATCTGGACTGGTCGGAAGTGGCAATAACGTTTGACCGCGCTGATCATCCTCCTAAGCTAAATAGGCGAGGAAAATACGCCTTAATCGTCAATCCACTTATTGACGGTTATGGTTTCTCTAAGACCCTCATGGACGGTGGTAGCAGTATCAATATTCTCTATGTTGAAACGCTATGCCGGATGAAGATCTCGAAAACACAACTGAACCATAGCTCTGTGATCTTTTACAGAGTTGTCCCAGGAAGACAAGCTAATTCCCTGAGAGAGATCACTTTGGATGTTACTTTTGGAACTCCAAAGAATTATCGGACAGAGGCACTTTCCTTCGAAGTGGTCCCGTTAAAGAGGGCATACCACGCTATATTCGGACGTCCGGCTTACTAGGCTTTAATGGCTCGTCCGTGTTACATTTACAATATGATGAAAATTCCAGGTCCCAACGGCGTGATCACCATCAGGGGAGACCCAAAGAAGGCGTGAGAGTGCGAAGATGGAAATGCTGCCTTTGCCGAAGCCGTGCTACATGCCCAGGAGTACTAGGAGATCAAGAAGAGCATAGATCCGTCCGAGATGCCCACAACAAAGAAGGACGTCACAAAGCCAAATCCGGAGTTCTAGGCATCAGAAGAGACAAAGATGACGCCGTTGAGGGATGATGACCCCTCCAAGGTGACCCAGATAGGCGTAGGCCTAAGCAGCGCATAGGAAAGCACGCTCGTCAAGTTCCTCCAAGCAAATCAAGATATCTTCGCATGGCAGCCATCTGACATGACCGGAGTACCTAGGGAACTTGCCGAGCACTCCCTAAATGTAAACCCGAACGGTAAACCCGTCAAACAGTCCTTACGATGGTTTGGTGATGAAAAGCATAAGGCAATAGCTAAGGAACTAGCGCGGCTCGAGTTAGCCGGATTCATAGAAGAGGTCATCCATACTGATTGGTCGGCCAACCCTGTAATGGTCCCTAAAAAGGATACCACTGATTTAAGGATGTGTGTTGATTATACTGCCTTGAACAAGGCTTGTCCAAAAGATCCGTTCGCTCTACCTAGAATTGATCAAGTTATCGATTCTACGGCAGACTCGGAACTCCTCTGTTTTCTCGACGCATATTCCGGTTATCACCAAATCCGGATGAAGGAATCTGACAAAGTCAAAACTTCATTCATAACCCCCTTCGGAACCTTCTGTTTTGTTAAGATGCCCTTTGGGCTGAAGAACGAGGAGCTACGTACCAGCGCACGATGCAGCGTTGCCTCCATGATCAACTCGGACGCAATGTACATGCATGCGTGGATGATATCGTGGTCATGTCCAAAAAGAAGGAAACATTGATTTCCGACTTGGAGGAAACGTTCGCCAATCTACAAAAATACAACATCATGCTTAACCCAAAGAAATGCTTCTTTGGAATACCAGCCAGAAAATTGTTAGGTTTCATCGTGTCTCAAAGAGGCATAGAGGTAAACCGTGACAAAATCAAGGCTATTCTCAACATTTCTAGGCCAACTCGCCTGAAGGACGTACAAAGATTAACTGGTTGCATTGCTGCGGTCAGTTGATTTGTAAGCCGGCTTGGTGAAAGAGCCACACCATTATACAAACTCCTGAAGAAGACCAAGGATTTTTTCTAGACTGACGAAGCTGAAGCTGCACTACAAGACCTGAAGAAAGTACTCTCATCTGCTCCTATCCTTGTAGCGCCGGAACCTCAGGAACCGATGTTGCTCTACATTGCTGCGACAAATAAGGTTGTCAGTATCGTTATGGTAGTGGAGAGACCAGAAGAAAATTAGGAACACCTGGTGTGGATTCCGACGTACTTTGCCAGCGAGGTCCTGACAGAATCAAAACAGCGGTATCTGCACTATCAAAAGTTGGCTTACGGTGTTTTTCTAGCATCTCGTAAGTTACGACACTATTTTCAGGAGCACCCAATTACCGTGGTGAGCAAGGCTCCCATGAGAGATATAATCAACAATAGCGATGCCACAGGACGCGTCGCCAAATGGGGCATAGAGCTTGCAACTTTCGATATTGAGTACAAACCCCGGACAGCAATCAAATCCCAGATCCTTGCCGACTTTGTCGCTGATTGGACAGAGACCACGGAGAACATGGTCCTCCCTGAGTCGGAATATTGGACCCTCTTTTTCGATGGGTCTAAGGCTCGAGGGGGCTCGGGGGCTGGCGTGGTGCTCAAATCACCCCAAGGAGATAAACTTTTATACGTGTTACAGATCCACTTCACAACGACAAACAACATTGCTGAGTATGAAGCACTGCTGCATGGAATCCGGATTGCTAAGGATATTGGCATCCGACGTTTGATGTGTTACGGAGATTCGGATCTTGTTGCTCAGCATGTCTCGGATATTTGTAATGCAAATAAGCACATGGCAGCATATAAAGCTGTCGTGGATGATCTATCTAAATCGTTCGAAGGGTTTGAAGTTCAACACATCCCTCGAGCAGAAAATGAGGAAGCAGATGCATTATCTCGAATAGGCTCTGCGCGGAAAGAGGTCCCGGATGGCGCATTTTTAGGGCACCTCAAAGTTCCCTCGATAAAGGGAGTAGATGAGGAATATCCGACCAAATCCGACTCACCTTTGATAGCAGTTCTGGCTGTAATTCCCAGTTGGACTCAACCCTACCTCGATTACTTGGTAGATGGCAAATTACCCGAAGCCGAGGTGCTAAGCCGGCAGATTATCCGACGAGCAAAAGCCTATACTATTGTTAAAGGTGAGCTCCATAAACGGAGTGTTTCTGGGGTTTTTCAGCGTTGTGTATCTCCGGAAGAAGGAGTGGAAATCTTAAGGGAAATCCACGAAGGCGAGTGTGGTCACCACGCTGCAGCCAAATCTTTAGTGGCAAAAGCTTTTTGACATGGATTTTTTGGCTAACAGCTCAGGCAGACGCCGAACGATTAGTCAAGACATGCAAAGGCTGCCAAAAGTACGCCAAGCAAGCTCATGTTCCAGCTGATCAACTGCGAACAATACCTATAACATGGCCCTTTGCGGTCTGGGGCTTGATATGGTAGGACCTTTTAAACGAGCCCCAAGTGGATTCACTCACCTCTTAGTGATGGTGGACAAATTCACAAAGTGGATCGAGGCTAAACCTGTCACTAGTTGTGATGGAGCAAGAGCCAAAAGATTTGTCGAGGATGTTATAATCTGGTATGGTTATCCGCATAGTATTATCACGGACAATGGGAGTAACTTTTCCATGGGAGAACTGGCTGAATTCTACGATGGGCAAAATATCCGGCTTGACATTGCGTCAGTCGCACATCCACAGGCTAACGAACAAGTCGAAAGAGCAAATGGTTTAATTCTACAAGGCTTGAAACCGAGACTCGAAGCACCACTGAGACGTGCTGCAGGGGCTTGGGGAGAGAAACTACCCTCTGTAATTTGGAGTTTACGAACAACTCCGAACAGGTCAACAGGATATACACCTTTCTTCTTGGTCTATGGCGCAGAAGCAGTTCTTCCTAGTGATTTGATTCATACTTCTCCTAGAGTGGCCGCGTATATTGAAGAGGATGCCGAAATTTCTCAACAAAATGATCTCGACTTAGTCGAAGAAGTTCGCGTCGTTGTTGAAATGAGATCTACAGCCTATCAGCAGAAGTTACGTAAGTACCATAGCCAGAGAGTCTGAACTAGATCTTTCAATAAAGGTGATTTGGTTCTCCGGCTTGTGCAACAAAAAAAGCACAAACTTTCCCTAGTATGGGAAGGGCCCTTTTTAGTTAGTCGAGTATTGCACAATGGATCGTACTACTGAACTGACATGACGCCAGTCAAAGAAAGACCTGCTACTAAGAAGAGAAAGAGAGCTGGAGGCAGTACAAATCCGGATGAGTTAGACAGACCGTGGAATATTGCTCAGCTACGTCCCTTTTATTCTTAGTTTATCCTTCTTTGTAATCATAAATATGCACATGTTCTGTGAGAAATAAAAGTTTTGGTTACCTCAAGGTTTTTCTAAGAAGTTTGTACCATCTTATTTCCTAATGATCATGTCGTAGTCGAAAATCCCAGAATGCTTGAAAGTAATTTATGCTCATGTTCGTTCTGGTTTAGATTTCCGATTCTAAAACTGCTACCTTCGGGTATAACTCTAAAAATTCTAGTCTTTACTTTGATTATTTGTCTGATTGCTGGATGCGGGTATTTTCCGAGTAGTGAATTGTCGGTACTGGAAGCCGGTTTTGTTTCCAAGTTTAAACTGGTTTAGCAATTGAGCTCCGTTGCTCGGCAAAGTTTCCGGCTGAAGGTTTAGCCGGCTCACGAAAGGGACGAGGCGGAAAGCCAGATAAACGATAAGTAGAGATGGAAAAATTTCAAGTGCTTATGAAAACATTTCAGGCAGGCAAAAAATCTAAGACAAAAGTGCTGAATAGATAAAAAACTTAGCACTAGCAAAAGTCATAGTACTTAATATTTACAAGCGCATCATGTTCTTTCACAGAATAATACATAAGTTTGTGGTCTATGATGCAGGAGGAGATGAAGGAGTTGCCGGCTCGTTGGTTACTCCGCCTTGATATCGTTCCGAGATGTCCGGATCCGAGGTGGTCCGTTCATCGTCGGAAGCTTCTTCAGTTTCTTCTGGAGGAGGTGGCGGGGTATGTACGCGGGTGAAGAAGGGGATCTCGTAGCTGGTCAGATCAGCTACGTGGCACCCATATCCGGCGCAGGAGTGCATGATGGCTTGAAGGTCTTGCTCCTGGCCGTCTTCGTCTACCTTGCAGTACCCTCTGGTCACTTGCCATATCTCCATGTTCCCATGGTGGCTCATGACCATGGTGAGAGCATTCTGCGCAGCAGTCCGCGCGTAGGACATGTTCCAGTCCCGAATGAGTTGCGGCATCTCCTTGGCCTTGTCCCGCACCTAAAAATCTGACATGCTTGGCATGTCCGGAATCCTCAGGGACTCGCCAATGTCTTCAATAGACTGGCGGAAGTCATGCAGAAGATCACCAACTTGGGTAAGCCGGTGGGTGTGGGGCTCGGAGGAGGAAGAGTCTGACAAGTTCAGTGGACCTAAACACAAAACAACTCAAGGAAAATCCAACATTGATGAAAGTCGAAGAAATGACAAATCAGACAGATGGAACATACCAAGAATGACGTCGTCGATCTTGGTCTTTTCCTCCCGGAGACTCTGGAGTTGAGCCCGGAGCGCTTCGGAGAGATCTTTCTCTCTACCAAGCTCATTCTTGAGGTCTGAGATAACTTTATCTTGAGCGGCAATCTTGCGATCGCGCTCTTCAATGGCAATAGAGGAGGATTCAAGGACTTGAGCTATGCTCCTTTCATGATCCGCCTTGAGCTTATCCAGCTCTTGGCGACGTCCCTTGTTCTCCACCACTAGGGTCTTGAGATTCTCGGCCTCTTCAATCATAGCGATGGATTGTTTCACCAACGCTATAAGTCAAAAAGAACAACAGTTCAGAAAAATTCAACATTGAAAAAGCAAAAGACAAGTTTGAATCTCGGAATGTTTACCTTTGGCTTCATCCTTGGCTACCTTGAGCTCAGCATTTTTAAGCCGGAGAGCTTTGATCTCTCTCCACTTATCACAGACATTGGTTAATAATTCCTGGTTATAGGAACATACTTTCTGTAAGTCAGAATACCCAAAGTCAGAAGGCTACTTAAAACTCGGGCTAATATTTTTTGCTAAATATCAGCACGAGCCTTGGGGGCTACACTAGTTCGTTCTTTGGCATCCTAATGAAAGCTTCAACCCGGATTCCTATATCCTACTTCATGCTTGGGGGCTAGAGGATATGATATAACATAATGTAAAAAACAAGAGTTGGAATTTCGACTTACATATTGCTCGCGGGTGAGTTTGTCTAACCCCGCATTCACTTCAGCTGCAACCTTCTCAGCGAGGGTAAGAGGAATTACTGGGGCTGTTGGAAGCTCGCCAGTCCTGATTCTCTCGTCGCGAAGGCGGACTTGAGCGAGAAGGTAAGAGAACTTGACGTCCTCTGCTTCTTGCGCTTCCTGTTCGGGGGATAGATGGCTTTTGTCCAGGACTTGCCTGGCCAGCCGCTGGATCTCCTCTGTAGATTACCGGGATAAGCCAAACTTGGCAAGTCCGGGATTGCTGAGGAGGTTGTCGGTGAAAACTTCAGCCGAGGGATCATTACCCGAAGAGGGTTCACCCTTATCTTGAGCTGACGCACCCACGGTGACGTCAGTGTGTGACCCAAGGATCACAGGCGCCGTTGGAGGAGCCGGATCTTCTACAACAACCGGAGAAGGAGTAATCGCCGGTGTTGTAGAAGGTTGAGGGGCAGGAGTCGGACGAGCCGTGGCAGGGGAAGCTATGATAAGCTTCGTTTGTCGCAAGGGCTTCGAAGGAATCCCTTTCCCCTTGCCCTTGATGATTGATTTTGCTCCGAGAAAGTAGTAAAGTCGGAAACATTACATCTCGGAAAGAAACTTGAGTAAAGTGCAAAGGCGAAAATGTTGTGACAAAAGGTTACCTTTTCACGACTGGCACCTCCTTTGTACCAACTGCCACTGTCGGAGCTTTACGCTTCTTGATCGTAAGATCCGGCAATGGGGCTACTTCAGTCTCCTGAGAAAACTCAGGAGGATATCCTTCGAGTGGAGCAAGCTCCGACTAGGGGAGGTCAGCAAGCTGAAAACAGGAAAGCATATCAGTATTGCTGTATATAACTTAAAGATTGAAACACATGAAAGGTGTATTGATGGAAGCTTACCAGCACCACGGGGTTTTCCGCCGTGTGCATATCCAGAGCAACCTCCGGCATTTTCCTCTTGATCCGCTCCTTGATCAGCCATTTGATCTGGCTTATGTAACCCTGGGCGGTGTAGGCTTTGGGGCTAATGCGGAGGGAATATTTTTTGGAAGACGTGATGGAGTGCATCAGTCTATCCCCGTGGTACTGAAGTGGCTGGATCCGACGTGAGACCCAGCATTGGACCAAGTCAGATCCCTTCAGACCCTTGTGCTTGATCAAATATTCGATTCGCCACTTAGCGAGGATCAGATCATCGGTAAGAGCCAGAGCAGCCTCGTCCCAAGAAGGCTGGGCTGTGGCGGCTCCGTCGACAAAAGCCGGCAAAGCAGTAGCTTTGCCGGGAGCCGGAATATCCCTATGGTAGAAGAAAGTGGCTGGCCATTATTTGACCGAGTCACTGGCAGAAATTTTGGGATAGGCCCGGTCTCGTCTAACAGAAAAACTAATGGTACCGGTGATATAAGGAACACCGGTAGTGATGGAATTTCTCCGGACATGGAAATAGTACTGGAAGAGAAGCAAACTCGGCATAATGCCGAGAAAGCCCTCGCAAAGCGCAGCATATGCGCTCATTTCTAGAAGAGAATTGGGAGGAAGATTGTGGAGTTCAACTCCATAGTGATCTATCACCTCGGAGAAGAACTCCGAGGGAGGAAAGGACAAACCTTGGTCCAGATGGGTGCCGAAGTGGACATGCTCGCCCTCGCGCGGGTTGGGGATGGTTTCGCCGAGGCCGGTCCGCCAGTCGCCAGCGGCGAGAAGCCCCTCCTTCTCCATGTTCTTGAGGCCTGCCTCGTTGAGGGCGCAGGGGATCCAGATTCCCCGGAAACTCTCCTTCTCCGCAGCTGCTCCCGTGGACGCCGCGGCCGCTACCGCCACCAAACCAGACGAAGAAGAAGAGGAAGCCATTTTTCTTCGGTGAAAAAGGTGACCTTAAAGTGGCAACGGTGGGAGCTCTGTGGGAGGAGGACGAGGAGGCTCTGGGCGCGCAGGAGGATTGGGAAGGAAGGAACGGCGAAGGACTGGTGGAGAGGAGAAGAAGAAATCTAAACCCCTTATATTCACCTACCTGCGCCAAGATTCGTGTAAATGCTACAGTGCAACCGCCACGCGTCGTGGAAAGAACTGGGAAGGGCCCGCGCAATGATTGCGTTGCCTCGATCTCCACGCACGCATTGAAACAGCGCCTCGGTTCCGCGAACCATGGACCCACCAACGGTCATGCTGACAGAACGTCTGTCAGCTGACGTGACTTGACCATGCTTATGTCAGCTAGCGTTAGAGACCAAGTTCTGGCTTAGTTTAAAAGCGAGCTGGAAATCCGAGTAACCAATTGAAAGGTCCGACTTACTTTTAAGACCCGGATCGTATTTTTTTTTGTGAAGTTTCAGGAACCCTTCAAGATTCTGCAAGCCGAAGATCAAGCTAGACGATGATAAAATCCGACTTTGGATCTTGGAGTCCTCCGGGGGCTGCTGTTGGGGATATACTTTCCGGGTATCCTCACAGTTCCTCACTGACCAGGGTGGCCCACTTCGGGTTAGAGCTTTGCTTCATGGGCGGCCCAGTTAGAAAGAGAAGACGGAGTCCAATCCGGTTACGGGAAGGCCCAGAAGACTTACCGACTTAGGCCCATAATGTTACTTGTAGTTCAAGATGTACTCTGTAACCAACTCTTAGTCGTAGCCGTATTGATCTCTCCTGTAAACCCTAGGTCGAATATCTATATAAGCCGCCCTACGGAGAGCCTTTAGGGCACCAGATAACACCCAATACTTTAGACCCTCAACTCGCACAGGCGATACCATTGTAACCCATATTCCGGCTCTGCCATATTACTGGATTGCTAGTAGGAGTAGGGTCCATCCAAAGCTGGCGGATTCGAACCTGGGTAAACTTGTGTGCTCACCATCCCGGAATACCGTACGTCTCACACCCCTCTCTTCCGCACGACTCGAGGACCCCCTCATGGCGTACTTGTCCTCAATCCAACGACAAATGTTACTACCAGCTAAGCAGAACTGGCCTTTGGTAAAAACTTATGATCCAAAGAATCCCTTAGTTAATGCTTAATGCTCAAGAACATCCATCTATTCATGTCAGTAGAAAATTGGGAACCGGTTAATATTCAAAAGTCATCATGGTAAATAGAGCAAATGTCATTAGTAAAATGAAGTCATTGACAATGTTCATGGTGTCAAACTATTAGTAGAATCTTGTGAATCAACATTGTACTAGGATATGGGTACCTCAACCGGTCAATCTGATTATGCTGGAACAATGCTTCAAAAGTAAATTATCCTGTACCAAGTCCTAACTCCAAAGAAATCCTAGACTTAAGAGCCCCCCAGAGGCCTAGATGGATGGAGGCCACATAGGCATAGAAGGCCGAATGTAAAAATGCTCAAACTAGACATGGACCACAACATCCCTGTTTATATCTATTAAATATATTTGATGTTCTCACTCCTGCCAAAGGAAAACTACATAAAGTATACAAGCCTCTACACATATCCATCCCCAAGTAGTTGTGTGCATTTTGATCATGCAACATCGTGAGTGACATACCATAACACTTTGGCACACTCCTCACTAAAGTAAAACTTGGGTTTACTGGGTTATAATTATAACTATTCATGGGGTTAAAAAGGACTTACCACAATCTGGCGGTCTGGATTCCCCGTGGGAGCTTGATCTAACAGTCGAAATTTCCTAGCTAGTGGTCACCCCATGGGGTGCACCAATTATACCTTTAGATTGTGCATATATTATACGACCACAACCTCTACATAAGGGCATAGTAGGTTGACATCTAAGTAACACGGAATGTAATGAATCTATTGGACATTTTCCCTATTACACCCCAAGTGGCTCAAAACATAATTTTTAGAGGCCAAGTAGTGCCTCAGAACATAATCCATGCCTATTTGTTTGCTTAATGTGGGTTTTAAGATCTTTACAAAGGTAGCCACTAACCACATTTCAAGAATTGTGGAATCAGTTGTAAGCCCACCCAATCTGCTATTATGCCTGGGAGGCACATACTAGAAGGGGTGGTGATCTTACATGAGACCATCCATGAACTTCATAGGAAGAAAATGGACAGGGTTATTTTCAAGATCAACTTTGAAAAAGCGTATGACAAGGTTAAGTGGTCTTTCTTGCAACAAGTGCTTCGAATGAAAGGCTTTGATCCTTTTTGGTAAGAAAGGATTAAGAGTTTTGTTGAAAATGGTAGCGTAGGTATTACATTAAATGATGACATAGGTATTTATTTCCAAACACACAAGGGCTTACTCCAAGGGGATCCTTAATCTCCTATTTTGTTCAATCTTGTTGCTGATGTGTTAGCAATCACGATTGCACGAGCAAAATAAGATGTCATCCCTCATCTAGTCGAGGGATGAGTGTCAATTCTCCAATACACGGATGACATTATTATTATTATCTCCATGGAGCATGATAAAGAAAGCTCTCAACATGAAGCTTATTTTATGTATCATTGAACAACTTTCTGGGTTGAAAATTAATTTTCATAAGAGTGAAATATTCTACTTTAAGAAAGCAAAAGAGGTAGAGGAGTATAAGATTATATTCAGATGTGAAGTTGGTTCTCTCCCATTTATAAATTTGGGGATTCCAATTCATTTCCATAAACTTAAGAACCGAGAATGGAAACCAATAGGGGATCATTTTGAGAAGAAGCAGTTGGATTGGCAAGATGCTATCATATGGAGAGCGTCTAGTTCTAATTAACTCTGTCCTTACAAGCCTTCTGATGTTCATGCTATCCTTCCTCCAAATACCCAAAGGGGTACGGAAGCGACTAGATTTTTTTAGATACATATTCTTTTGGTAGAGTGATGGCCAAAAAAGAAATATAGGTTTACTAAATGGAACATATTTTGTACGACAAAAGACAAAAGATCAGGGAGGCTTTGGAGTTGAGGTTTTAGAGATAAAGAATAGATGTCTTCTTAGCAAATGGTTGTTTAAACTGTTTAATGATGAAGGAGTATGGCAAGAGTTGCTACAAAATAAATACCTTCACTCTAAATATTTATCCCAAGTTGCGATAAAACCGATAGACTCTCCATTTTGGAAAGGACTAATGAGTATCAAGAAATATTTCCTACAGAGGGGATCTTTCTTTGTTGGTAATCGGTTGAACCACAAGATTTTGGGAAGATACTTGGTTGGGGGACGAGCTTCTAGTGAACTAGTATCCTTCTCTTTATAACATTACTCATCGAAAAGAGATTTCGGTGGCGAATATTCTATCTAGCACTCCTTTAAACATAGGATTCAGGAGAGCTTTGATAAGCCGATATTGGACACGTTGGACACATTTAGTGGACAGACTAACGGATGTCCAACTTTCTGACACAATTGATGTTGTCAAGTGGAAACTTACTAAGTCTGGAGCCTTTCCTGTTAAATCAATGTACTTAGATTTGCTAAATGGAAACAGTAGGTTTCTTGGCAAATATATTTGGAAAATTAAGTTCCCACTTAAGATTAGAGCTTTTTGTGGTTCCTTTATTGTAAGGTCATTCTTAATATGGATAACTTGTCTAAACGTAATTGGCATGAATGTAAAAAATCTTATTTTTGTGATTCAAGATGGGACTATTCAACATTTGTTTATAGAATGTCCGTCTACAAAAAAATTATGGAGAATTGTGCACTTGTCTTTTGATATACCCTCACCAACAAATATAACAAATTTGTTTGGGAACTGGTTGAACGGGGTGGAAAAGAATCTTAAAGCTCACATTCGAGTGGGTGTTTGTTCTTTATTATGGGTTATTTGGCATGTTCGTAATGATTTTATCTTTAACAAGACATGTTTTCCTTTATTTTTGCAGGTTATCCCTCTCACTACCCACTAGATCCGTATGTGGTCTGGTATCCAGTAGTCGGAGCAGCACCTTGCCATGGATTCTGGGTGCAACCGTTTGGAAACGGTAACACAGGCTTTCTATGATGCAAAGAAACTTCATATTATATTTTTTATTTCGCTGGCTCATCCATATGGCAACTTTATGTTGAAGGAAATATGCCCTGAGAGGCAATAATAAAGTTGTTATTATGTATTCCTTGTATATGATAGATGTTTATTTTGCATGCTATAATTGTATTGATAGGAAACGTCAATACACGTGTGTTTAATAAACAAAAAGGGTTCCTAGTTATGCCTCTCTTATAGACTAGCTTGTTGATTAACAAGATGATCAAGGTTTCCTGATCATGGACATTGGATGTTGTTAATAACAAGGTCAAATCATTTGTGAACTGATGTGATGAACATTCATCCGAAGTATAGCATTACGATCAAGTCATTATATTTATATTGCTATAACATCATAAGAAGTAGTCTTAGTCCTTAGACCATGAGATCATGTTAATTGCTAACACCGGAAGAGTATCTTGATAACATCAAACGTCACACCGTAACAGGGTGACTATTGCTATAAGGTGTTATGTTGAGGCTCATGGATCAAGAGTGGAATTTGTCAATCCCGATGTCTGATAGATATACTATGGGCCCTCTCGGTGATATCACATTAAGATAGCTTGCAAGCAAGTGATGTGATCACTAGAATGTTATATCACGGGAACGAGAAAAGAGTGCATGTCAGCAACGAGATCATACTAGGTATTTGGATACCGATGATCGAATCTCGGACATGTATTATATCATGAAACAAAGGGATTAAGTTACTAGTGCTAAAGGTTCTCACGATCACAGAAGTCATCGTTGAATATGCATGAGTCAGTATGGATCTCCAGGTCCCACTTCTGATTATTGATCTGAGAGGAGTCTCAATCATGTCTGCATTATTCACGAACCGTAGGGTGACACACTTAAGGGTTGCCGGACACCATTTAGGAGCACAAATGTTTCAGACAAAAGGTTTGCAAAGCACAGGAAATGTTTCGATAGAAACCGGAATCGTTTCGGGTAAAATTGTAGAAAGTGGTTCTACATGTGATATTGAAATGTTGCAAGGGGTTTTTTGTGAATTTTTTTTAATTAAACTAATTAACAAAATTCTGAATAAAATAAATAAAAGAGTTTTATTAAATTGAGAGTTGCATTTAATTTAGTGGAAATTAAGTACATGTGAGTGGGATTTTGGGTGGAGGCCATGTTTATGTGAGTGGAGGTTCACCACATGACGGAAGGAGGGGAGGAGTCCCCCCCTCATGCGCCTGCTATGGGAGGGGAGGGGTCTCCCTCCCTCCTATATAAAGCCCCCCTCTCCCTCTCACAAACTACACCTCCTCGTGAAGGATCTCTCTCCCCTCTAGATATTTCCCCATGGTCTCGGACTAGCGAGATACATGTTCCCGGTGGCCTTGTGTCTGGAAGGAGTTGCTTCTTCCGCTGATTCGCTGGAGCGAGGAGGTGGAGGTTTTCTGGTAGCTTGAACGTGTGTGCGAGGACGGATGCGCTGCTGATTTGCGGCGCTCGGACTTCCACACGATCTTGAGATCGGCAAGCGTACGACTACATCAACCATGAGTTCCTACTCGTTAACAAAACTCGTTTTCTTCGAGGGTAATTTCTCCATGGATGTATGTCCACTCGTTGCTCTGTATCTAGTAGATAGATCTTGGCGTATAGTTCTCATCATAGGAAATTTTTTGTTTTCTATGTTGTGGACCCAACAGTGGTATCAGAGCCTGATCTATGCGTAGGTGCTTTGCACGGCTAGTACACATATGTTTATATGTGGGCGATGATGATCATGTTATTGCATCTTCTATGTACTTTGGATATTGGTGGCATAGTGGGATGAAGCGGCGCAGACCAACCTTACATGTCATCGTACATGAGACTGGTTCCACGACTGACATGCAACTAATTTTGCATAAGTGGCTAGCGGGTGTCTGTCTCTCCTACTATAGTCAATATCTGATTTACAATGAGTTGCTAATAACTTGGTTATCCTCGTTGTGGTTCATGTTCGTAGGTAAGAACGGTTCTATCTCCGAAAGCCCTAAGCCACATAAAACTTGCAATTGATAAATTAGAGGCGTCTAGTTTAGATCGTTGCTGGGCTAGTGTCTTGATATGGTATTGTTGTAAGTAGATGTATGATAGATACTCTTACAACTCACTTAACGTGTAAGTTCCATAGACCTTGGCCTTACACACGAAGGAATGATAGAGATCATACCACGATGCAAGTGATAGAGATAAATGCATGGGCCATATCATCTCACTTCACACATTAGATGTTAGCATCTTATATTGCTAGTTTGGCTCTTTTGGTAGCATTATAAGATGATCCCTCATTTATATATCAAGATAAAATGTGTTCTTCCTTAAGTATTTACCGATTTGTGGATCATGTTTTGAGGCATCACGTGATGATCGGGTGTTTTCGACTCTACGCTTTCATACAACAGGTGTAAGACAGTTTTACACACGCGAATACTAAGATTCTTACTTGGCGAGCCTAGCATGTACAGACATGGCCTCGGAACACAGACCGAAAGGTTAAGCATGAGTCATATAGTTGATATGATGCCCATATAGATGCTCTCCTTTGAAACTACACCGACTCACATGATGATCGGACTTGGTGTAGTGGATTTGGTTCATGTAATCACCAAAAGGACACGAGGGATGCCGTTTTTGAGTGGGAGTTCATTAGTAATTTGGATTAGCTGAACTCAATCTATCATAAACTTAGTATAAATATACTTTACAAATTCTGTTGTAGATTGCACCACCTGCTTTTAATTTCAATGTGTTCATGGAGAAAGAGAAGCTTGCTGCGAATGGTAGCAACTTCACCAACTGGGCTATGAATTTGAGGATTCTCCTCACTACTACACAAAAGGAATATGTGCTAGAGGCGCCGCTAGGCCCCCCACCAGCTCCTGATGCCCCTGACGAGGAAAAGAACGACTATATAACTCTTCAGGAGGACCACAACTTAGTTCATTGCGGCATACTGTATGGGCTAGAGACAGAACTTCGAAAGCGTTTCGAAAATGGCAATGCCTTTGATACCATGGGAGAATTGAAAATGATTTTTGATACCCATGCTGCCGTAGAGAGTTATAATGCTTCTGAAAAGTTCTTTAGCTGCATGATGGAGGAGAACAGCCCCGTTAGTGAGCACGTACTCAAAATGTCTGGGTACGCCGATAAGCTTTTGTCCTTGGGAATAACGATTCCCATTGACTTAGGAATACATCGTGTTATCCAATCTCTGCCACCTAGCTTCAAGAGCTTTGTGATGAAATATAATATGCAGGGCATGAAGAAGTCTCTTCCCAAGCTTCTGTCAGTGCTTAAGAAGAAATAGGGAATGAAGAAGTGGAGATTAGGAAAGAACATCAAGTGTTGATGATCAATAAGACCACCGGTTTCAAGAAGGACAAGGAAGGCAAGCAGAAGGGAAAGAAGGGCGGCAAATCTGTTGCCGCGCCTGAAAAGAAACCTCGAACTGGCCCTAAGTCTGATACCGAGTGCTACTATTGCGAGGGGACTGGCCATTGGAAGCGCAAGTGCCCCAAGTATTTGGCGGACAAGAAGGCCGACATGGATAACAAATGTATATGTGATATACATGTTATTGATGTGTACTTGACCAGTACTCGCAGTAGCACCTGGGTATTTGATACGGGATCGGTTTCTAATATATGTAACTCGGTTCAGGGGCTCCGGAACAAGCGACAACTAGCAAGATATGAGGTCACGATGCGGGTCGGCAATGGATCAAGAGTTGATGTGATCGCCGTCGGAACACTGCCTCTCCATATGCCGTCGGGATTAGTTATAAACCTAAATAATTGTTATTTGGTGCCTGCACTAAGCATGAACATTGTATCCGGATTGTGTTTGATGCAAAGTGGTTATTCGTTTAAGTCTGAAAACAATGGTTGTTCGATTTATATGAATAATATCTTTTATGGCCATGCACCTGTGTTGAATGGTTTATTTCTGTTGGATCTCGATAGTAGTATTACGGATATTCACAATGGTGATGCTAAAAGGATTAAACTTGATAATGATATATATGTATATATGTGACACTACCTTCTAGGTCATATTGGCGTTAAACGCATGAAGAAACTCCATTCTGATGGACTTTTGGAATCACTTGATTTTGAATCATTTGATACAAGTGATCCATGCCTTATGGGAAAGATGACTAGAACGCCGTTTTCCGGTTCAATGGAACGGGCGACAGATTTATTGGAAATCATACATACTGATGTGTGTGGACCAATGAGTGTGTCGGCGCGAGGTGGATATTGTTATTTTGTTACTTTCACCGATGATTTGAGTAGATACGGGTATATATATTTGATGAAACATAAGTCTGAAACCTTTGAAAAGTTCAACGAATTTTAGAATGAAGTTGAAAATCATAGTAACAGAAAGATCAAATTTCTGTGGTCCGACCGTGGAGGAGAGTATCTTAGTTATGAGTTTAGCACACATATGAAAGACTGTGGAATAGTTTCACAACTTACGCCTGCCGGAATACCACAACGTAATGGTGTGTCAGAACGTCGTAATCGTACTTTATTGGATATGGTTCGATCTATGATGTCTGTGACAGACTTGCACTGTCATTTTTGGGGTTATGCACTAGAAACCACTGCATTCACTTTAAATAGGGCACCATCTAAATCTGTTGAAACGACACCGTATGAATTATGGTTTGGAAACAAACCTAAGCTGTCATTTCTTAAAGTTTGGGGATGCGATGTTTATGTGAAGAAAATTCAATCGGATAAACTCGAACCCAAAGCAGAAAAATGCGTCTTCATAGGATACCCTAAGGAAACGATTTGGTATACCTTCTATCACACATCCGAGGGCAAGGTCTTTGTTCCCAAGAATGGATCCTTTCTTGAGAAGGAGTTTCTCGCGAAAGGTGTGAGTAGTCAGAAGGTAGAACTTGAAGAGGTTATTGAACATTCTCTTCATGAAATGGCGAGTAGCACAGCACCGGAAGTGGTTTCGGAGTTGACTTCACCTAATGAGGAGAGAGCTATGATCATGAAAGTCCGAAAGAGGACACTATCGAAACTCGTAGGTCAAGCAGGACACGTGCAGCTCCTGAACTGTACGGAAATCTTGTTATGAATTTCATGATTGATGAAATAGATGACCCTGCGATGTATGAAGAAGCAATGATGAGCCCTGATTCCAACAAATGGCTAGAAGCCATGAAATCCGAGATGGAATCCATGTACGAAAACCAGGTTTGGACCTTGGTGGACTTACCTCACGATCGAAAGGCCGTTGAGAATAAATGGATTTTCAAAAGAAAAACTGATGCTGATGGTAATGTAACTATCTATAAGGCTCGACTTGTCGCAAAGGGGTTTCGACAAATTCAAGGAGTTGACTACGATGAGACATTCTCTCCCGTAGCGATGCTTACGTCGGTTAGGATTATGTTAGCAATTGCTGCATATTTCGATTATGAAATATGGCAGATGGATGTCAAAACTGCGTTCCTCAATGGTAATATTGAAGAAGAGTTGTATATGATACAACCTAAGGGTTTTGTAGATCCTAAGGATGCTGATAAGGTATGCAAGCTTCAGCGATCCATCTATGGACTGAAGCAAGCATCCCGGAGTTGGAATCTCCGCTTTGATGAGGTAATCAAAGAGTTTGGATTTGTCCAAACTTATGGAGAGGCTTGTATTTACAAGAAAGTGAGTGGGAGCAAGTGGCATTTCTAATATTATATGTGGATGACATATTATTGATTGGAAATGATATAGATCTTTTAAATAGTATTAAAAGTTATCTAAACAGTAAATTTTTGATGAAGGACCTTGGTGAAGCTTCATATATATTGGGCATTAAAATCTATATAGATAGATCAAGATGCCTAATTGGGCTATCCCAGGTACATACCTTGATAAGATATTAAAGAAGTTTAATATGGACGGAAGTAAGAAGGGGTTCTTACCTATGTTGCAAGGCAAGACATTGAGTAAGACTCAAAGTCTGGCTACAGCGGAAGAAAGAGAGATAATGGATAAGATCCCCTATGCCTCAGCCATAGGCTCTATAATGTACGGCTATGTACAAGACTGGATGTGGCACATGCTATTAGTTTGACTAGTAGGTACCAATCTGATCCAGGTTCAGAACACTGGATAGCAGTCAAGAATATCCTTAAGTACTTAAGAAGAACTAAGCATATGTTTCTTGTATACGGAGGTGAAGAAGAGCTAGTCGCTAAGTGTTATGTTGATGCTAGGTTTGACACTGATCCGGATGACTCTAAGTCTCAATCCGGATACGTATTTCTCTTGAACAGAGCAGCAGTTAGTTGGAGAAGTTCCAAACAACATGTGGTGGCTGGATCAACGACGGAGGCGGAATATGTTGCTGCTTCAGAAGCGGCGCATGAAGCGGTTTGGATGAAGGAGTTCATAACGGAACTAGGTGTGGTTCCTAGTGCGTTGGACCCAATGGTGATCTATTGTGACAACAATGGATCCATAGCCAACGCTAAGGAACCAAGGTCTCACAAGAATTCCAAGGATATTAAGCGCCGGTTTCACTCTATCCGCGAGCATGTCAAGGATGGAGACATAAAGATTTGTAAAGTACACACGAACCTGAATGTAGCAGATCCGTTGACTAAAGTTCTCCCTAGGGAAAAACATGATCAACACCATAACTCCATGGGTGTTAGATTTATCACTATGTAAACTAGATTATTGTCTCTAGTGCAAGTGGGAGACTGAAGTAAATATGCCCTGAGAGGCAATAATAAAGTTGCTATTATGTATTCCATGTATATGATAGATGTTTATTTTGCATGCTATAATTGTATTGATAGGAAACGTCAATACATGTGTGTTTAATAAACAAAAAGGGTTCCTAGTTATGCCTCTCTTATAAACTAGCTTGTTGATTAACAAGATGATCAAGGTTTCCTGATCATGGACATTGGATGTTATTAATAACAAGGTCACAACATTTGTGAAATGATGTGATGAACATTCATCCGAAGTATAGCATTACGATCAAGTCATTATGTTTATATTGCTATAACATCATACGAAGTAGTCTTAGTCCTTAGACCATGAGATCATGTTAATTGCTAACACCGAAGAGTATCTTGATAACATCAAACATCACACCGTAACTGGGTGACTATAAAGGTGGGTTCAGTGCTATGAAGGTGTTATGTTGAGGCTGATGGATCAAGAGTGGAATTTTTCAATCCCGATGACGGATAGATATACTCTGGGCCCTCTCGGTGATATCACATTAAGATAGCTTGCAAGCAAGTGATGTCATCACTAGAATGTTATATCACAGGAACAAGAAAAGAGTGCATGTCGGTAACGAGATCAAACTAGGTATTTGGATACCGATGATCAAATCTCGGACATGTATTATATCATGAGACAAAGGGATTAAGTTACTAGCGTTAAAGGTTCTCACGATCACAGAAGTCATCGTTGAATATGCAGGAGTCAGTATGGATCTCCAGGTCCCGCTTCTGATTATTGATCTGAGAGGAGTCTCAATCTTGTCTGCATTATTCGCGAACCATAGGGTGACACACTTAAGGGTTGCCGGACACCATTTAGGACCACAATTGTTTCAGACAAAAGGTTTGCAAAGCGAGGGAAATGTTTCGATAGAAACAGGAATTGTTTCGATAGAAACCGGAATTGTTCCGGGTAAAATTGCAAAAAGTGGTTCTGCATGTGATATTGAAATGTTGCAAGGGGTTTTATGTGAATGTTTGTTAATTAAAGTAATTAACAAAATTCTGAATAAAATAAATAAAAGAGTTTTATTAAATTGAGAGTTGCATTTAATTTGGTGGAAATTAAATACATGTGAGTGGGATTTTGGGTGGAGGCCATGTTTATGTGAGTGGAGGTTCACCACATGAATGAAGGAGGGGAGGAGTCCCCCCCTCATGCGTCGGCTATGGGAGGGGAGGGGTCTCCCTCCCTCCTATATAAACCCCCCTCTCCCTCTCACAAACTACACCTCCTCGTGAAGGATCTCTCTCCCCCTTTAGATATTTCCCCATGGTCTCGGATTAGCGAGATACATGTTCCCGGTGGACTTGTGTCTGGAAGGAGTAGCTGTTTCCGCTGATTCACTGGAGCGAGGAGGTAGAGGTTGTCCGGTATCTTGAACGTGTGTGCGAGGACGGATGCGTTGCTAATTTGCGGTGCTCAGACTTCCACACGATCTTGAGATCGGCAAGCATACGAATACATCAACCACGAGTTCCTACTCGTTAACAAAACTCGTTGTCTTCGAGGGTAACTTCTCCATGGATGTATGTCCACCCGTTGCTCTGTATCTAGTAGATAGATCTTGGCGTATAGTTCTCGTCGTAGGAATTTTTTTGTTTTGTATGCTGCGGACCCAACATATGTGATCAATGAATTGTGAGACTTCAATAAAGTAATAAAAGGTTGTATGCATCTATTGTTGCAGAGGTTAGAAGTGCCCCATTTCGAGAGAAAAAAGTATGTGGGGCCTCGACATGCTCCAAACACACTCCGGATGATCTACACATAGAAGAATAACACACGATCGTTTTTACCGAGGTTCGGGTCACCACGAGGTGCAATAGCCTACGTCCTACTTGTCTGGCACTGCGATGGATTGGCACATATTGTAGATAGTCGAGCTCAACTCCAGGAGAGGCTTATCTTCCTCCCCCTCTCTCTTTCTTGTTCTAGCTAGGGGATGAAGGCTCGTTGTGTTTTGGTCTCAAGTATGAGCCAATCTAACCGCTTCTACCGTAGCCTTGATCCTCCTTTTATACTAACAAGGGGTTGCCACAAGGTTCTAACATGCACCCCTCCATGTGTCACGAGCAGCCTGTGGCATGACGCATGCCATCGGGCGCGTCATAGAATGTGGCCGCGGATGGCTGCCTGCCCTGCCTCATCTTGCCTGTGCCGCCCTCAAGCTGGTCATAGTGGTAGTATCATACTACTATACTAGACCATAAAAGCGTGCACCACCGCGACCGTCCATATTTGATGAAATGGTAGATATAATGTACACATATTTGGACATTTTAATCATTTTTGGAAGAAAATAGGATGTCAAACTACAATTTAATTATTTCCATGGAGTCAATTGTGTATATGAAATCGTGGAAAGTTAACCCATACATCAATACATAAAGCCAGAAGAGCAACTATTTATATTTCTCACTTCATAAATAATGCTGATTAAACTACACCATTACTTCTTTGAAAGTTATATATCTTTTGTGAGCACGTGACAACATTTTGATAGTAGTAGAGGGAGGAGGAACAATGACTGGTAGAGCTTTAGAAATAACATATGGGCATAAGGCTAAGGCATGCTATAAGATATGACATCTAGAGAGACTTCAAAATTTAACCATTTGAATCTAAAAAGTACATTACATGGTTTATCAAACTACTCAAACTCCTTTTTGTTTTACTATTGGTTCAATGTAATCAATGTAGAATATTTTTTTCTGTTAAACCAGGAGTCATGTCATACCTATGAAACGATATTAAAAACAACGAGCCATGTATGTCTACAGCTAGAGGAAACCAAAAATACACACATGCACATACACACACCCTATATTGGAGTAGTGGTACCTCAGATTAGCTTCTCTAAGAAAAAAAGTTGATTTTACTGAAATAAGCTGCATAAAAATGTCCATTCTATTAGGTCATTGATGAGCCCACTATGTATTTGTAAGAAGTTGGAAAGTGAAGGATACAAATGAATGGTTCTCGTTTTTCTTCTAACTCCTGAGAGAGTTGTCCAAAATATTATAGATTTAAAAAACCATACCTAGATACGATAGCCAACTCAATTGCGAACATAACAATTCTACTGTCTACACACGGCAAGGAAAGAGCACCAACAATGGTAACTTATCTACTTCTAATATGAATAGACTCTCTAGTTTCTACCCTTGCCTTCACAAATGGCAGCATATTATCCGTCCTCCAGAATATACCTCTTTTAACATACCCCAAATTTCACAAAATAAAAAGCTGAACCATGATTCAAGAATATCGTTCAAGAAAAGTATCAAGAAGCAAATAGGTAGCATGCCCCGTGATCAATTCAACCAAAAACAGTACCCGTCCCTCATTTTAAGCAACCTTAATCATGCATCAAATATGCAATTCTTTTCGTAACATACACTCCAAGAAAGCTTGATATCATGCATGCAGAAATTATTCATGCATCAGTGTGTGAATAAGCTTTCTAGCCATTCACAATTAAGACGATGGAGAAAATTATTCATACATGGTGTGTGGATAAGGTTTTAACTGAGACTGGTTACAAGTCTACCTTACTATAGATGTTATAATTAAACACCACAATTCGTTGGCACTGTCACTTAAAGGTCATGGGATTTCATCTATATTCAATAGACAAGAATAGTAAGTAATAAGGTTACATTTACTGGGACGCCCTTGCATGCCTTCGAGCTGAACCATTCTATAATGTGACCGACATAATAGCAGTTTGAAGTCATGCATTAATTAGCATTTTGCTAAAATATCTCAGATAATATTGTATTGTGAAAAGATAAGTAACAACTATATATCAAAAACTTAATTTCCTAACCTTTGATATGGATGTCGGTAGCATAAGGAGCGTTGATGGCTTGATGCACAAATCCCAGAGCTAATGGCATCATATACAATTGGAGAATGTGTTCTGCAATGCAACGTTGGACATCATCCATAATACTTTCTGTGTCCCAAAATAAGTGACTCAACTTTGTATAAATACACATGTATCAACACACTAAAACATGTCTAGATACATACTTATCTAGGGAAAGTTGCATCGGTTATTTGGGATGGAGGTAATATATATTTATCTGTTACCTATTAGATCTGAAGTGGTGGTTTTTTGAAACCCTAATGTATAGTGATGGTATTTTGAAACCATAGCCGCAAATGTGGTTGTTTTTTGTAATTTTTTCCATGTGTGCACTACCTAAATTAAGTTTCTCAAACATCAAGTAAACTATATTTTTCGATACTGATGTGCAAAGAGTTATTTCCATCATATCAAATTCTAAAGTACCTACCAAAGGGTAGTGTTATGGGAAGGATGAGTTCGGTACTAAATAGTTGCAGTCTAGCCATACATCCAACACGTGTGAATCTCTACGGGTCACTTTTCTTCAGAAGAACAATGGAGAAGCAATTTGCAAGTGTCAATGTGGACAAACCCGAGTCACATAAATACATAAACTGGCCATGAAGAATTCAAAGACTTCACATGGGTGTCTAGGTACTGTAACAAATACAGTCATCACTAATGTTTTTCTTACCAACAGTAAGCTCCATATATTTGTGGACTAAATCCATGTTGAATTATTTAATCTCTTGCAAATAGGGCTAGTGAGTGACAGGGGATTCACAAATACCGTGAATCCCGATCCGCACAAAAATGTGGAAATATAATAGTCGTTGCACATGAGCTCACCAGCTGCAGATCAAAAGCACGGCAGATGGTAGGAGAAGAGGTTGGGGTTGCCGAGCATCGTGGCAGGGCAAAAGTCGATGCCCACAGGTTGGTTAGGAGTTGGTGATCAAGAGACTCACACGAATGGTGGCGATCGGCTCTGGCGCCCATCGTTGGCGTAGGACTTGAAGCTCTCTTCCAACGACGGTTTGGGAGGAGTAGCCTGTCAATTAATTTTCGGATGTCCGTTGAGATCTAAGACGGGCAGCGTAAATCATCGCCTTGCTCCCGCTTGCCGCCGGGGGCGAGCGCAGCGACTATGGCCTTCGGCGAAGGGGATTGGAGGCGCTGTATGGACTTTTTTTTGACGTGGAACACCTCGATTCCATTACTCTGGTTCAGCAGACTCGCTGGCCACAACACTTCTTACATCAGTTGGTACAGTTTCTGGCCATAATTGTCGGCTCATGCTCTGGTAGTCCCAAAAGCAGCTAGCATATGAGCAACATTATTAGATGATCTGGGTACATGCGCCACACTAAACGAGATGAAATTTAGGCTAATGAAGCACCTCATATCACAGAAAAGAATTCCTTCAGGCGATAGGTCCTACTCCGGGTGCTATAGGGCACGTGCAAGAATCAGCGAGTCAGTCTCCATTTGTACATGACCGATCCCCCAGTCTGCTGCCGCCTACAACGCCTCCCAGCCAGCACTCGCTTCCGTCTGTAAAGCACTAGCGGCAAAAATTATGCGACCAGCTCCCGATCCTCTGCCTTCTCCCATACAGTCACGTATCACAAAACCCCATCCCCCTTGTCTTGTGTCAGAGTTGAAAGCCCCATCGATATTCACTTTAAGCCAATCATCACTAGGTTTCTGCCATTTTTGAGTGGAAGAGTGAACCTTCGGTACTACCTGTTTGCTACAGAATTCAGCACATTCGCCGGCCCAGAACCTGGCTTGTCTCAACACCTCATCAGTTGACAGCTTCTTGCCTTCTTTGTTCTTTTTGTTCCTCTGTAGCCACCATCGCCACAGCATGCACAAGATCAATATATTCTTATCGTCCTTGAGGTTCATTATTTCATGTATCACTGCGGGGGCAGCAGCATATGAGCTCATACGCTCACGCATCTCCTCCATACCAACATACCTCCATAATTTCTTCATCTCTTTGCACTTGAGGAATAGGTGTGCGCCATCTTCATGTACCCTGCTACAGCAAACACACAACGGATCACAATCCATCCCTCGCCTCTGTATGTTGGTCACGAGAGGCAGACTATTATGTGCTAGCCTCCACACAAAGTGTTTTATTTTTGGCAAACATGGCAACTCCCAAATTTTCTTCCATTGACTTTTCTCCTCCAAATTTTTTGACAAGGTATCAATATTGGCGTCCCACTTATTCACATAAATCTTGTAGGCTGATTTGACAGAGAAGACTCCCTTTGTGTCGAAATGCCAGGCAGGGAAATCCTCAAAGTCATCACAAATAGGCGTTGATAGAATGACCTTTGCATCCATCTCCCAGAAAATATCCCGAACCATAGTTTCATCCCATTGTCCCGTCAGTGGTAAGATGAGTTCATTTACCTTTGTTAGCACACAATGGCCACGTGGTGTGACGGGGACTCTACTCCCATCTCGTGATAACCAGGCATCTGACCATATGTTTACATTGGTGCCATCTCCTATCCGCCAAATGAGTCCTTCCTTGAGTATCTTAACTCCCCTAAGTATGCTCCTCCACGAGTAAGATATACCCACAACCGGTTCAGCTTCGAGGATCGATGAGTTTGGGAAGTACCTAGCCTTCAGTACTCGTGCACATAAAGAGTTTGGGTTGTTGAGCATGCGCCAACCTTGTCTTGCTAGCATGGCCATACTGAAGCCATACAGACCTCGAAAATCCAAGCCCCCATCAGACTTCGGTTTTGTGAGGGTTTCCCAACTAAGCCAATGGACTTTGTTCTCCTTGTCTTGTTGAGCCCACCAAAAGCGATAGATCATCTTACTCATTGACTCACATAGCGTCTTTGTCAAATCAAGCATGCCATAGAAAATGTAGGGATAGCTTGCACACATGCTTTGATTAAAATGTCCTTCCCCATCTTGGATAATAAATATCTCCTTCCACCCTTGGATCTTTTTCCATATCCTGTCCTTCAAGTAGTCAAACGTCTTGGAAATTGATCTACCAACATAGACCGGGAGCCCAAGATACTTTTCAGTCTTAGCCTCAACTTTATTATTCAATTTTTTAGCACTTGGCCTCTATGGATATCCCTTGTATTCTCACTGAACATAATCGAAGACATTTCGAAATTTATAGTTTGACCCGAGCACACCTCATATAGTTTCCGGATTTTCTGCAGGGATTTGGCACTCTCATGAGTAGCTTTGATAAGCACCAAAGAATCATCTGCAAATAGCAAGTGGTTAAAACTCGGGGCATCGTTACAAATTCCAGTGCCTTCCAAAACACCTTCAGCTTCAGCCTTATTCAGGAGGGAGGTGAAGGCCTCCGCAGAAATAAGGAATAGGTAGGGGACAATGGATCCCCCTGTCTTAATCCTCTTTCTGTAACAATCACATCGGTTAAAGCCCCATTCACCCGGACTTGGTAGCTCACCGAAGTCACGCATAGCATCACTTTGTTGATCCACCTCTCAGCAAAGCCTAACTTCCTCATCATTGCCTCCACAAAGCTCCATTTGACCCTATCATATGCCTTGCTCATATCTAATTTGATCATAGCGTAGCTATCCTTCCCCCTTTTCTTGCTCTTGATGAAGTGTGTGCACTCGTAAGCTAGCAAGATGTTATCCATGATCAGTCTGCCCAGCACGAACGCATTTTGATTTGGCGAAATGATCTCTTCCAATATCAACTTCAGCCTATTTGCAAGCATCTTGTAGATCAACTTGTAAACAACATTGCAGAGGCTAATGGGTCTCAAATCCTTCATACAATCTGGATTCTTCTTGTTTGGGATTAGGACTATGCATGTCTCATTCCATTCATGTGGCATAGGACCGCCATTAAGGACGTGCAAGACCTCCTCTGTCACCTTCTCCCCAACAATGTCCCAGAATTTTTTGTAGAACAACGCATGCATACCATCCGGTCCAGGAGCCTTCATATCACCAATACTGTCCAGCGCCTCTTTCACCTCTGCCGCTAAGAAATCTTTACACAATATTGTATTCATCTCCTGTGAGACCCGGGTATCAATGTGTTCCATTAACTCCTTTGTATGGCTCCCTATAGAAGAGGTAAAAAGATTTTTAAAGTAGTTAGTAGCCACTTCTTTCATGGCCTCCTTCCCCTCCGCCCAACCTCCATCCTCCTCCTGTAGCCTCATGATCCGGTTCATCCTCTTTCTTTCGGAAGCATATGAGTGGAATTTTTTTGTATTACGGTCTCCCTCCTTCATCCAATGTGCATGTGCTCGTTGCTTCCAGTAGGTTTCTCGTTGATCTTCAAGTCTACTAAGTTTGAACCGGAGCATTGCTTCCTTCTCCATAGCTTCCCTCCCAATCTCCTTTCTCCTCCAGATTTCTAATTTTTTTTATTTTTTTATTCTTTTCTCCAAATCTGCTAAAACATTCCTACTCCAGTCCACTAAATCCCCTAAAACTCCACTTACCGCCTTCGCCACACCTTTATTATTCAACTCCATCTCCCTCTTCCACCCGTTCTCAATAATACCCCTGCACTCATCCTCCTCTAACCACCTCTCTTCAAACCGAGGCTGCTGGTCCTGAGCCAGACATCGCCTCCTCCTCATAGCGCCATGCGTATCAACTATCACCAGCCTATGATCAGAGTGGTGATGGTCCCCATTAACCACTCGAAACCCTGGAAACCTCTCCCGCCAGAGTTGTGAAGCAACAACTCTGTCCAGTCTCTCCCGGATATAGTTGTCCGCAGTATGGCTGTTATTCCTCAAGGTGAAAGTATTACCAACATACCCCAGATCATCCAGCTCGCAATCTTCAAGAGCCTTCTTAAATTTAGGGCTTGTGGTTTAGGGGCTCCACCTGGGCTTGTGGTTTAGGGGCTCCACCCTCCTTCTCCCATGAGTGTAGAGTCTCGTTGAAATCACCAATGCACAGCCAAGGCCTATTGTTTTGGTGCTTTAGGGTCCTTAGGAGCTTCCACGTGTTCTCCCGCTGCTTCGTCTTAGGTTCACCATAGATGCCCGTGAACCGCCAAACAAAGCCATCGGCCTCAGTGATCTCCGTATCAATGTGGTACCGAGATACAAAGCCTATAAGCTTGACGTTAATATCATTCTTCCAAAAAATCACTAGCCCTCCACTTCTCCCCTCACAATCTTTTACAATCATATTAGGCATTCCTAGTTTCCACCTCAGCCCTTCGATCTTCTCCTTGATCATTTTCGTCTTTGTCACGAACAATACATCGGGGTCCTCCTGCTTCTAGAATGCCAGAAGCCCTCGAAAGGCCGGGCCGTTCCCCAACCCCCGGCCATTCCAACCTGCTAGCTTCATTGGGACTTGCGGAGCTGTTCTGACAGCCCCGCTTCAATAACAGTTTTATGTGTTGCAGCACTTCCCTCCTTCTTCTTCTGTACTTTGTTATCTCTCGGACCCCCTTCCTCGTCAATCTCCATCTCATCCGCACCCCTTTTCTTATCCTTCTTTTCTCCATGATTCTCCTTCCTACCCTCCACTCCCCTCTTACTCCTCTTAAAAGTACCCCTTCGCTTCAGCACATCGGCATCATTGTCCCCCTTTTGATCCTCCTTCCCTGCAGTCTCCCTCACTCCAGCTACACCTTCTGCAAGTTCCATCGTCTTATCCTTCTCCTTTTCAGCACCATTCGTAGCCCCCTTAGCCCCAACCACACCACCACCCTTAGTGACCTGCACCATATTCTTTACCGTTAATGATTTCTTACCCTCCTACTCTTCGTCAAAGGACAGTTTCTTGTAGGTGTTGTCCCTTTTTTCCACCACCTTCCCCTTGATTCCATCACTCTTCATATCATCTGTATTGAGTTTTAGAGGGCTCCATGCCACCCCTTCCTTGCCTGAGTTTGTCTTCCCACTACTTCGATTCCAACCTGCGTCTTTCCTCCACGTAGGTCCATCACTGCCCCATCTACTCTCCAAACTGCTCATCATAAAGCCTCTTCTTCCCCTTGGCTCATACCGGCTTCTCTGATTAGAGAATGCTTGAGTCTTCCTACGCGGAATAAACTTCAACCACTTCCCGAACTGGGGTTCTTTGCCCTTATTTAGCTTAGTTCCACACACCTTGTCCACATGCCCGATCACCCCACATATGTAACAGAAGTCAGGTAGGTGTTCTTGCTCCATTGGGCACCAGATTGTTTTTCCCCCATCTCCAACTTCCACCATTGTTCCTCGCATCAGCGGATCGGCCAAGAACTTCTTTACTTTTATTCTCAGACATTTTCCCACTGCCATACCCTTCTCCACCCTGTCCACTTCCACGAACTCGCCGACCCTATCACCAATCAGAATTCTAGTCGCCCTACTCATCCTCCCCAAAGGTAGTTTGTACAACCTAACCTAGATAGGTACATGGGAAAACTTGTATTCATCTAGCCCTTTTTCTGGGTAAAAATCTTCGAGGGCAAGCAGTTCATCATCAAACATCCAGGGTCCCCCCTCCAACGCCTTCTTCTTCCCCCCTCCCGTTTGCTTGAACGTGATTAGGAACAGGTTATCACCCAGATCCTTGCAGTCAATGCCCTTCATAGGAAACCATATTGATCCCAACGCATTGGCCACCGCATCTAGGTGTACTTGTTTCTTCGAGAAGAGCTTCCCCATCACTTGTGCCTCGACCTCCTCAGAACCGGCCTTACCAACCTCAGTGATCCGCACACTCGCCATCTCCTCCTTCGACAGCCGCAAACCCTTAATCATCCCCTCTACCTTCTCCATTGGATCCCTCCTCTTCCTTCTACCTCCGTCCCCGCCTTGTAAAAAACCTCACAAACCCTAGGTTGGTGTTTTACGATCACAAGCCCTAGAAACTTGCAAAAGGCCTTTCGTGGATGGGAATTTTGGCGACAGAGGACGTGTGAGCAGAGGGAGATTGGACGCAACGGCAGTCTCCATGGGGAATTGACAGCCCTCACCGGAACCCAGCGACGAGATCCACCGTAGCACAAGATCGCTTCCCTGATCGCCTAGAGCATGATTTACGGAACCGTCACCCTACAGGACGGAAATAGACCGCATTGTATGGACTTGCAAAGAGACAATTGAAGCGCCGCCGCTTGCGATTCTCTGTTGATGTGTTGAGAACGAGACCAAACTATAGGCATTCCCCCTAAACAAAAGCCCATGGAGTATTCTGTCCCGGTTCACAAGAAGGCGTCCAGATAGGTCATCGGAGCAGCAACCTTGGAACGCGGCGTGGCCCGACAAGCTATCACGTGGTAACGTCGAGGCGAAGCCGAACATGACGCTTTGGGACGAACGGACAAATCAGTTCCGTTGATACGTCTGATCGGACGGCTAATGGCACCAAAACGCTGAGAGTGGGCGTAGGTAGCTCAGTTTTACTGTTTCATAATGATACTATCTCTATAGTGCATTGTATCATACGGTAGTATCATAGTAGTACTATATTTAATGATTTGTAGAATCTCAATGTAAAATTATGTACAAGGTTTATTTGCATTAGGATTTCTAGTTTTACGTGCTATGAGACGGTATCTACCTATGATACTCTAACCATCTTTTTCTTCATTAATTGTTTTGTCACATCAGATTTTTGCCAACATGGCATGCATGATACTACATATGATACTCTCACTAGGACTAGCCTCATATAACAAGTTGAGGAGGCATGAAACGTGCGTCAGGTGGTATCTAGGTTATGGTGCCCTGTCCACCATTGGCATTGAGTCGCCAGGGTCTTCGGCCTTGGCAGGGTGTCGACACCTCCGTCACAAGGGCTCGGCCTCCAAGTGGCTGATCACCGGCCAGTACGTTCCCAGCGGCCCGTGAAGATGTTTCCAATGGATGATGTCTTGCGGGATCTTCATCCTCGATGATGTCGGAGATGTTTCCCACGTTTGCTGGGTTCGTGGGTACCCCAGTTCCCAAGGCCCGCCACACATCTCCTAGTTGCGATAAAAATGCTAGTCTCTCTGGTCCATATTAATTTCAAGTTAGTTGCGATAAAAATCCCCGCCTCATCTTTGTCTAGATTCGTATTTAGGCTAGGTGCATTTGTGATGAGGACATCCCTACAATTACACCTACCCCAATGACTACTGAAGATGCTACAACTGTTGCAAGAAAGGATCAGTCCAATGAGATTAGAGTTGGACCTATTACAAGAGCTCGTGCTAAGCTACTAGAACAACAGGTGAATTTACTCCTAGACGAATCTGGTACTTTGATTGATGAGAACTTTATACTGCCTAAGTCTATGCATTTATGTATGATCAGGTTCGTCGGAGAAACAAGCATAGCACAAGGAGGAGAAGGGCTACAAGAGAAGCCCAACATGATGATTGCCCAAGGATGCGCGAGGGAGGAGCGGGAGGAAGGCGCAAGAGAAGATCATCAAGACAGAGGCAAAAAGATCTGCCACGACCGGAGTGTCTGGCCAGATCCACCCGGACTGTTCGGCCTGGTCGAGAGGCAAACTAGCGTGGACATTCTGTGTGCCAGTTCGGACATTACCCGGATACCACCCGGAAACTTCAAAGTTTCTGGCCAGACCGGACTGTCTGGCACACTTCACCCGGAGTGTCCGGCCTGATCGGACTGTCCGGCCGATTTCGACCAGAGTGTCCGCCCGCCGACCGAATCTGGTCCGAGTCGGTTTGTATCCGTTTGAGTCGTTTGCGTTTAGTTTCGGTTTCTGGCCGCCCCAGCCGCCCCTATAAGCCCTGGGACGACCTCTAGTTAGGGTTTAGACCACGTTAAAATATTTTGGAGTTGTTTCTTTCGTAGAACCTCTGGAATTACCCTGTGTTCGAATCTACTAACTATAATTAAGTGTGATCTGTTGTTCCATTGGGAATTAGCAGATTGCATACTACCGTTCGTGGTCACGGCTGCGTGCGCAAGAGTGTGTTGTTGTGAATATCCTACAAGGTTCGAGATCTGTTGCACTGGCATCAGGGATCGAGCGGGAGAGATCATAGCTACGCACTAGTTATCTACCATCCACCATCATCATCACCATCCGCTTACTGAGAAGATCGGGCCACCCCATATCATCTTGGTATCAGATTTCCAGTGTTGCCTCGGTAAGCATCCACAAATCCATCCCTAGATTAGACTGTGTTTTTCGTCCTATACAGAAAAAGCCTTACAAAAAGATTTGCCATCACCTAGATTGCATCGTTTTCGAGTTTTAGTTGCTGATTGTATCTTCTCGTAGATCCGATCTGCAGGTTTTCCTCGTAGGAGTCTAGTTTCCGTTTGTGTCTAGGTTTAGGGTTTGATCTTGTTTTCCGTTGTTCCCACCGTTACCGTTTTCACAAGTCTTTATCGTTTTTTTCGAGTCCACATAGCGTACTTTTTTTGCATACCATAGAGATAGCCTATCTACAGCATCTGTGCCTACGAACTTACCCACGAGACTAGTTGCTTTGCTCCGACAGGCTGCTCATTAGGTTTTTGAAGTGCATAAATTTTCGACAGGCAAAACCGGACTATCCGGCCAAACCACACCGGACTATCCGGCTCAACCGGAGTCTCTGGCGCATATCAACCGGACTATCCGGCCCAGTTCTGTTCTACGTTCCTGTACTCATTTGCATTGAGTAATATAGTTGAAAAATAAAAAAAGAGAATCAGTATTAAAAAAAGAGCTACAAGTCTGACACAAAAAAAAGATATAGAAGTGTGCAATTTTGGAGGCCTTGTTGTGTATAGCACTAGTAGATTGAGCAATCTTGTGCCTGTTCTATTTGAGCTATTACTAGCGTCTCTCTTGTGCATTGCAATATTCCTTTTCATAAGTTGCTTTGCCACGTTTATCTCCACTGTATGTGTGTTTCTTGGGTATTTATACGATCAGCACTAGGACTTGTTTGTGGTGTAGATAGGGTACCATACCTATAGGTCCACCTTACATAACCTGTGTGCCCTGCGATCGTTCTCTATACCTTTGATATTCACTTCATCACATCAAGTGCATCAGTCTTTGATTTCGTCTGGTAGAGCATCTCTATTCACTTTGGAACGGTAAGATCTCCTTTCTTATTAGTTGTGAGTGAGTTGTGAGATTTTGCACCATACAGATTCTGATTTTTGCACTAACCTACTAATCATGTCTACTAGTGATGATGATGTTGTGTTGCAGAAAAAGAAGGATGAGGAGCTCGTCAATTGGAGTGAATATGAGGCTTTGAAATCCCACTTGACACGTGTGTTTACTAACACGACAGATGCCATTGACAAGAATCTCCAAGATATGAATATGAGATTGGATCAGCATGTTGGGACGGTTGATACTATCCAAACGCAAGTGGCTACGCTCAATGTCAATGTCACCGCTTTGTAGCAGTCCATTGAGGGTTTGACAGCCCCCTTACATAGAAGGGAAGATCCTCAACATGATGATGCATTTCATGATTTCGATGAGGGTAGTGCTGTTGATGCTGCTCCACATGTTGGCAGGGGACGTGCTATTCCCCCTGCCCATGCACCTGCTCATGGTCGTGGGTTTGCCCATCTTGGGCGTGGTCAACGTGTGCCCAACCAAGCTGCTGATGATGGTTTGGGCAAGCCAAAATTTTCAATTCCTAAGTTTGATGGTTCCATTGATCCTGAAGACTACCTCACATGGGAGTTGAAGATTGAGAAACTCTGGTGCTTATTTGCCTATCCAGAAGATAAGAAGGTCAAGCTTGCAGCATCTGAATTTGATGGTTATGCTTTGCATTGGTGGGATGCTCTTGTGCAGCATAGAAGGGAGGACAATGAACTTCCTGTGAGGAATTGGCGCGAGATGAAGCAAATCATGAAAGCTCGTTTTGTACAAACCAACTACTTGCGATCAGTTTTTGATAAATTGACGCAACTGAAGCAAGGCACCATGACAGTTGATGAGTACTACATGGAGATGGAGATGCTTATGCAGCGTGCTAGAATTCGTGAGTCCATTGAGATGACCATGCAGCGATTCCTAAACAATTTCAAGTTACCGATCAAGAGCATTGTTCGTCATCACAAGTATGAGACCATGAATGAGTTGTTGCATCATGCTAGAGAGGCCAAATCCTAGTAGGCAGAAGAGGCGAAGTCACGTGCTCGTTTTCCGTCCTCCAGCAGATTCTCGGCCAGGTCTACACCTTCTACAGGCGCGCCACTAGCTGCTGCTCCCTTTACACCATCAGCCAAGCCAGCAAGTACACCTTCGTTTGGTTCTAATGCTCAGAAACCCGCTGCTCCTGCTGCTAGCTCAGGTTCCAATATGTCTACTGCGCATACTCGTGATGTGGTGTGCCATACTTGTGGAGGTAGAGGTCACTACAAGAAAGATTTTCCAAACAGCAAGGTTATGTTTGTTAATGAACAAGGTGAAGTAGAAAGTAGAGATGAAGCTTTTGATGATGATATTGATGACGGCGAGGTTGGTGCTGATGCCTATGCTGAGCGTGGACCCACTATTGTCGTATCTTCATGTGTACTTAGTGTGCAACCGGTTGAGGAATCCTAGCATTGCAACTTGTTCCAAACGAAAGCTCTAGTTGGACCAAACAAAGCATGCAAGGTAATTATTGATGGAGGAAGCTGCAGAAATCTTGCAAGTAAGGAACTATGTGCCAAACTGAATTTGACATACTTACCTCATCCCAAGCCATACTACATACAATGGTTGAGTAAGAATGGTGAGATGAAGGTAAATCATATGGTACGTGTGAATTTTCAAATAGGGCCATACAAAGATTCTATTGATTTTGATGTGGTTCCTATGACTGTTTGTCACCTACTTTTGGGTCGGCCTTGGCTCTATGATCGCCATGTGCAACACAATGGCCGAGCCAATACATATCACTTGGAATTCAAAGGAAAGACGATTACTATGCAGCCAATGACACCACAAGAAATTGTGAATGATTCTCGTCAGAAGATAGAAGTGAACGTGAAGGAAGATACTACCACTCGGCGAGACTATGTAACAGTTGTTCCTGATGTAATTGAGCCTAAATTGAGTGATATAACGAAAAGTGAGAGTGTGCCTGGGTTATTGATACTAGCCACCAAGGAGGATATGAGAGAGTTTCGTGAGGATCCTACAGCCATGCCACTTGTGCTCATGTATAAGGGTGAGGTATTGGTTTCTAACGACATGACCCCTCTTTCTCTTGGTGTCTCTTCTGTTTTGCAGGACTTTGGGGATGTGTTTCTAGAAGACGTACCCGTAGGTTTGCCTCCATTTTGTGGTATAGCAAGTGGACCTGATTCCTGGCGCCACACTTCCCAACCGTGCACCTTACAGGACTAATCCCGAAGAAACTAACGAAATTCAGAAGCAAGTACAAGCGTTGTTGAATAAAGGGTACATTCGTGTCTCTCTTAGCCCTTGTGATGTTCCTGTTATTTTAGTTCCTAAGAAAGATGGTACTTGGCGCATATGTGTTGATTTTAGAGCGATTAATAACATCACTATTAGATATCGTCATCCTATTCCACGCTTAGAGGATATGCTAGATGAATTGAGTGGTGCTGCTGTTTTCTCTAAAATTGACTTGCGTAGTGGTTATCATCAAATTAGGATGAAAGAAGGGGATGAATGGAAAACTGCTTTCAAAACTAAATTCGGTTTGTATGAGTGGTTAGTTATGCCATTTGGGCTTACTAATGCACCTAGTACTTTCATGTGTTTGATGAATCATGTTTTGAGAGAGTTTATTGGTCGTTTCGTGGTTGTTTCCTTTGATGATATACTTATATACAGCCACACCGAATCTGAACATTGCACTCATATTAGACATGTTTTGCAAGTGTTACGGGATAATAAACTGTATGCTAATCTTGAGAAGTGTACATTTGCAAAAGATAAGGTCATATTCCTAGGATTTGTTGTTTCTAAGCATGGAGTAGAGGTAGATCAATCTAAAATTGAATCAATTCAGAATTGGCCTACTCCAATGAATGTTAGTCAAGTGCGTAGTTTCCACGGTCTCGCTGGTTTCTATAGGTGCTTTCTGAAAGATTTTAGCACCATTGTTGCACCATTAAATGGTTTGACAAAGAAATGTGTTCCTTTTGTATGGGGCGCGGCCCGAGACATTGCTTTTGATACATTAAAACGTTTGCTTACTTCTGCACCATTACTTGCATAACCTGATTTTTCGAAGCAATTTGAAGTTGAATGCGATGCTAGTGGTATAGGCATAGGTGGCGTTTTGATGCAAGAGGGTCGGCCTATAGCTTATTTTTCTGAGAAATTGACTGGTGCTCGCTTGAATTATTCTATCTATGATAAAGAATTGTATGCACTTGTTAGAGTACTTGAGGTTTGGCAACATTATTTGTGGCCAAAGGAATTCATCATACATTCTGATCATGAAGCATTGAAATACTTTAAATCTCAATCAAACTTGCATAGAAGATTAGCTAAATGGGTTGAGTTCATTGACTCTTTTCCTTACATCATTAACTATAAGAAGGGGTAAGAGAACGTTGTTGCTGATGCTCTATCTAGGAAGAACATGCTATTAACAAATCTTGATGTTAACATTCCTAGATTAGAAGCTATTTGTGCACTTTATGCAACTGACCTTGATTTTGCTGAACCATATCGTTTGTGTGCTCTTAGAAACGCATGGGATAAGTATCATATACATGATGGATATTTATTTCGAGCTAACAAACCATGTATTCCAGAATCATCGTTGCGTTTGTTCTTAGTGCAGGAATCACATGTTGGTGGTTTGATGGGTCACTTTGGGCATGAGAAGACGTTGCTCATGCTTGCTGATCACTTTTATTGGCCCAAGATGAGGTGTGATGTGTAAAAATTTGTGAGCCGATGTATTACATGCCACAAGTCGAAATCTAAGCTGAAACCTTACGGTTTGTATACACCTCTCTCTGCACCGACTACTCCATGGGAAGACATTAGTATGGATTTTGTGCTAGGTCTACCTAAAAATTAGAGAGGTCATGATTCTATATTTTTGGTAGTGGATAGGTTCTCTAAGATGGCTCATTTTATTGCCTACCACAAAAGCGACGATGCGTCGCATGTTGCTAACCTGTTTTTCAGGGACATTGTAAGATTACATAGAGTACCAAAGATGATTGTTTCTGACCGTGATGTGGAGTTCATGAGCTACTTTTGGAAGACCTTATGGGGAAAGCTAGGAACGAAGCTACTGTTCAGTACTACATGTCATCCCCAAACAGATGGTCAAACAGAGGTGGTGAATCGAACATTGTC
Organism: Avena eriantha; assembly: GCA_910589775.1. NCBI lineage: Eukaryota > Viridiplantae > Streptophyta > Magnoliopsida > Poales > Poaceae > Avena > Avena eriantha. The sequence goes on from OU342743.1 coordinate 355,058,499, forward strand.
ACAGCTGCTAAGGACCATGATTAAAAAGAATCTGCGGGAGTGGGAAGAGTGTTTGCCACATGTTGAGTTTGCTTGCAACAGGGTTGTGCATTCAACTACTCGGCTTTGTCCTTTTGAGGTGGTGTATGGTTTCATGCCATCGACGCCACTTGATTTATTGCCTCTGCCATTACATGGGAGAGTTGATATGGAGGCATCAAAACGTGCTGATTATGTGAAGAAAATACATGAGAAGACTCGAGAGGCTATTGAGAAGAAAGGCAAGAACATTGCTGCTGCAAGGAATCAAGCAAGGAAAGAAGTGTTGTTCGAGCCTGGAGATATGGTTTGGGTGCATCTACGCAAGGATAGGTTTCCACTACTTCGAAAGTCCAAATTGAAGCCACGTGGTGCTGATCCTTACAAGGTGTTAGCCAAGATTAATGATAACGCCTACTCGGTTGATATACCTATTGAGGAGTTTGGTGGAGTTAGCAACAGCTTCAATGTTGCTGCTTTGTCACCATATGCTGGAGAAGACCTTGGAGCGTCGAGGTCGACGCCTTTTGAAGGGGGGAGATGATGAGGACATCCCTACAATTACACCTACCCCAATGACTACTGAAGATGCTACAACTGTTGCAAGAAAGGATCAGTCCAATGAGATTAGAATTGGACCTGTTACAAGAGCTCGTGCTAAGCTACTGGAACAACAGGTGAATTTACTCCTAGACGAATCTAGTACTTTGATTGATGAGAACTTTATACTGCCTAAGTCTATGCGTTTATGTATGATCAGGTTTGTTGGAGAAACAAGCATAGCGCGAGGAGGAGAAGGGCTACAAGAGAAGCCCAACATGATGATCGCCCAAGGATGCGCGAGGGAGGAGCGGGAGGAAGGCGGAAGAGAAGATCATCAAGACAAAGGAAAAAAGATCTGCCACGACCGGAGTGTCCGGCCAGATCCACCGGACTGTCCGGCTTGGTCGAGAGGCAAACTGGCGTGGACATTCTGTCTGCCAGTTCGGACATTACCCGGATACCACCTGGGAACTTCAAAGTTTCCGGCCAGACCGGACTATCCGGGACACTTCACCCGACGTGTCTGGCCTGACCGGACTGTCCGCCCGATTTCGACCGGAGTGTCCGCCCGCCGACTGAATCTGGTCGGAGTCGGTTTGTATCAGTTTGAGTCGTTTGCGTTTAGTTTCGGTTTTTGGCCGCCCTAGCCGCCTGAAGGAAATATTGCCTGAGAGGCAATAATAAAGTTGTCATTATATATTCCTTATATATGATAGATGTTTATTTTACATGCTAGAATTGTATTGATTGGAAACATCAATACATGTGTGTTTAATAAACAAAAAGGGTTCCTAGTTATGCCTCTCTTATAGACTAGCTTGTTGATTAACAAGATGATCAAGGTTTCCTGATCATGGACATTGGATGTTGTTAATAACAAGGTCACACCATTGGTGGAATGATGTGATGAACATTCATCGAAGTATAGCATTACGATCTAGTCATTATGTTTATATTGCTATAACATCATACGAAGTAATCTTTATCCTTAGACCATGAGATCATGTTAATTGCTAACACCGGAAGAGTATCTTGATAACATCAAACGTCACACCGTAACAGGGTGACTATAAAGATGGGTTCAGTACTACGAAGGTGTTATGTTGAGGCTCATGGATCAAGAGTGGAATTTGTCAATCCAGATGACGGATAGATATACTCTGGGCCCTCTCGGTGATATCACATTAAGATAGCTTGCAAGCAAGTGATGTGATCACTAGAATGTTATATCACGGGAATGAGAAAAGAGTGCATGTCGGTAACGCGACCAAACTAGGTATGGAGATACCGATGATCAAATCTGGGATATGTAATATATCGAGAGACAAAGGGATTTAGTTAGAAGCGTTAAAGGGTCTCACGATCATAGAAGTCGTCGTTGAGTGTGTAGGTGTCAGTACGGATCTCCAGGTCCCGCTGCTGATTATTGATCGGAGAAGGGTCTCGATCATGTCTGCATTATTCGCGAACCGTAGGGTGGCACAGTTAAGAATTACCGGACACCATTTTGGAGCACATATGTTTCAGACGAAAGAATTGCAAAGTGCAGGAATTGTTTCAATAGAAACCGGAAATTGTTTTGGGTGAAATTGCAGAAAGTGGTTCTGCATGTGATATTAAAATATTGCAAGGGGCTATATGTGAATGTTTGTTAATTAAAGTAATTAACAAAATTCTGAATAAATTTAATAAAAAAGAGTTTTATTAAATGAGAGAGCATTAAATTTGGAGAAATTTAATGCATTTAAAGTGGAGACTTTAAAAGGGAATGTGAAGAGGCATTTTAATGTGGAGGGGTTACCACCACATGAATGGGGGAGGTGAGGGGTCACCCCCCCATGTGCAGGCCATGGAGAGAGGGGGCACCCCCCTCCTCCTATAAAAGGCCAGCCATTCCCTCCTTCATCCTCACACCTCCTTGTGAAGGATCTCTCTCCCCCTCTAGAATTATTCCCCCATGGTCTCAGATTAGCGAGATACATGTTCCCGGTGGCATTTTGTCTGGAAGGAGTTGCTGCTTCCGCTGGATTGCTGGAGCGAGGAGGTGGAGGTTGTCCGGTGGCTTGACCGTGTGTGCGAGTGTGGATGCGCTGCTGAGTTGCGGCGCTCGAACTTCCTCACGATCTTGAGATCGGCAAGTGTACGACTACATCAACCACGAGTTCCTACTCGTTAACAAAACTCGTTGTCTTCGAGGGTAAGTTCTCATTGGATATATGTTCACCCATTGCTTTGTACCTAGTAGATATATCTTGGCGTGTAGTTCACATCGTAGGAAATTTTTGTTTTCTATGTTGCGGACCCAACAGTGGTATCAGAGCCTGATCTATGTGTAGGTGCTTTGCACGGGTAGTACACATATGTTTATATGTGGGCGATGATGATCATGTTATTGGATCTTCTATGTATTTTGGATATTGGTGGCATAGTGGGATGAAGCGGCCCGGATCAATCTTACATGTCATCGTACATGAGACCGGTTCCACGACTGACATGCAACTTGTTTTGCATAAGTGGCTGGTGGGTGTCTGTCTCTCCTACTATAGTCAATATCTGATTTAGAATGATTTCCTAGTAACTTAGTTATCCTCGTTGTGGTTCATGTTCGTAGGTGAGAACGGTTCTATCTCCGAAAGCCCTAAGCCACGTAAAACTTGCAATTGATAAATTAGAGGCGTCTAGTTTAGATCGTTGCTGGGCTAGTGTATTGATATGGTATTGTTGTAAGTAGATGTATGATAGATACTCTTACAACACACTCAACATGTAAGTTCCATAGACCTTGGCCTTACACACAAAGGAATGATAGAGATCATACCACGATGCAAGTGATAGAGATCAAATGCATGGACCATATCATCTCACTTTACACATTAGATGTTAACATCTTATACTGCTAGTTTGGCGCTTTTGGTAGCATTATAAGATGATCCCTCATTTAGATATCAAGATAAAAATGTGTTCTTCCTTAAGTATGCACCGTTCTGTGGATCGTGTTTCGAGACATCACGTGATGATCGGGTGTACTCGCATCTACGCTTTCATAGGAACGGGTGTAAGACAGTTTTACACACGCGAATACTAAGGTTCTTACTTGGCGACCCTAGGATGTGCAGACATGGCCTCGGAACACAGACCGAAAGGTTAAGCATGAGTCATATAGTTGATATGATGCCCATATAGATCCTCGCCTTTGAAGCTACATCAACTCACGTGATGATCAGACTTGGTGTAGTGGATTTGGTTCATGTAATCAGCAAAAAGACACGAGGGATGTCGTTTTTGAGTGGGAGTTCACTAGTAATTTGGATTAGCTGAACTCAATCTACAATAAACTTAGTCTAAATAAAATTTACAAATTCTGTTGTAGATGGCACCACCTTCTTTTAATTTCAATGTGTTCATGGAGAAAGAGAAACTTGCTGCGAATGGTAGCAACTTCACCAACTGGGCTATGAATTTGAGGATTCTCCTCACTGCTGCACAAAAGCAATATGTGCTAGATGCGCTGCTAGGCCCCCCACCAGCTCCTGATGCCCCTGACGAGGAAAAGAATGTCTATTTTACTCGTCGGGAGGACCACAACTTAGTTCATTGCGGCATACTGTATGGGCTAGAGCCAGAACTTCAAAAGCGTTTCGAAAATGGCAATGCCTTTGATACCATGGGAGAATTGAAAATGATTTTCGATACCCATGCTGCCGTAGAGAGTTATAATGCTACAGAAAAGTTCTTTAGCTGCATGATGGAGGAAAACAGCTCCGTTAGTGAGCACGTACTCAAAATGTCTGGGTACGCCGACAAGCTTGTGTCCTTGGGAATAACGATTCCCATTGACTTAGGCATACATCGTGTTATCCAATCTCTGCCACCAGCTACAAGAGCTTCGTGATGAACTATAATATGCAGGGCATGAAGAAGTCTCTTCCCGAGCTTCTGTCAATGCTTAAGACTGTAGAAGTGGAGATTAGGAAAGAACATCAAGTGTTGATGATAAATAAGACCACCGGTTTCAAGAAAGACAAGAAAGGCAAGCACAAGGTAAAGAAGGGTGGCAAGTCTGTTGCCACGCCTGAAAACAAACCCCGAGCTGGCCCTAAGTCTGACACCGAGTGCTACTATTGTAAGGGGACTGGCCATTGGAAGCGCAACTGCCCCAAGTATTTGGCGGACAAGAAGTCCGACAAGGCAAACAAAGGTATATGTGATATACATGTTATTGATGTGTACTTGACTAGTACTCGTAGTAGCACCTGGGTATTTGGTACGGGATCGGTTGCTAATATATGTAACTCGGTTCAGGGGCTACGAAATGTAGCACCCCAATTGTCTAACAATTGTAATGCTACTTGTCCTAGTAAGATATTGGCTACTCCATAGATTTTATTATTGCATCATAACTATATCATGCTCATGTCATCATGCCACCTTGCATTTGAGCATCATATAAAACCCTTTTTCTTTTGGCTCTTCTCTCACATGCATTATTAATTGTATTTGCCTCTTGATATCGTATTTGGTTATTGATATATTGTCTAAATGCCCAAGTTGAGTTGGGGGCATATCTTTTATTCATTTCCATCACCTTTCTTTTCACCACTTTATAATTCCACCATCCTACTAGACCATGAGCTTGTTTGTCTTTATTTTGGTTTTCTCTAAGCTCATGTGCAATAGGGTGGGTCTAGTCCTTTAAGAATTCCTTTGCTTTGCTTTATTCCATTTCTTGGAAATGCATAATAATAATGCCATCATATTATTATTGTTGTCACAAAATAAATAATGGAATTATTATTCTTGCATGGGCCATGCAAGCTTCTCCACCACCTTTTTCCTCCATGGGTTTTGCTTTGGAATTATTGAATCCTTTCTTGGGAGACCATCTACCACCATTACACCATCCTCATAATCCACCATCTCATTCTTCTCACTTTTATTTATTTCCCCATGCATGAACCATATGAGGCCTAATCCCTCTTTTTCTTTCTTTTTCTTTTCTTGGAATTCCTTTCACCTTCTCCTCATGTTAACCCAATACTCATCATGCTTCACTTGGGTTAACCTTTTGCACTAGTTTCAACAATCTAAAAACCACATAAAATCAAACCTAATTAATCTCTTTATTCTACTCATAACTCTAATTCTCCTAAACCCTAACTCCACTTCCCTCTCTCTCTCACACCCCTCTCTCTCTAGCATGACCACCTGGCCACCCTTCCCCTGGCCCACACCCAGCCACCCTAGCCCTAGCCCATGCCCTACCCGAGCCATGCCCATCTAACCCTAGCCTAGCTACCTTTCCCTCTCTCTTCTTCTACCGCCATGCTGGTCCCACCCTGCCGCCACCACGTCGCCCTGGTCCACCTGCAGTCCCTCCTGCCGCCGTCCAGCCCCAGGACAAGTCCCAGCCTGCCCCACATGCTCGAGGAGAAGGAAGAAAAGGTGGCACGAGGCCACCTTTATCTTGCCGTGCCCCAGCTGCCCTCCTCCCTCTCTCCCTCCTTTTTCCTCCTCCCCACGCCTCTCTGGCCTCACCCAGATCTGGCCGAGCCGCCCCCTTCCCCCCTTCTTCCTCTCCGACCACCAGCAGCCGACGCCGGTCGCCGCCAGCAACCACCTCGCCCCGACGATCTATCCGGCGTGCGCGACGTGGGGGTGTCCTGGAAGACCGAGGACCGTCCCCTGCCCCGACTCGTATGCGCCGACGTGGACGAGAAGCTCCCCAGCGCCGCCAGTACCTCGCCGCTCCCCGAAACCCTAGTTCGTCGGAGCGCCAGCAACCTCGACGCCTCGCCGCTCCGCGCGCCGATCCGAGCCCACCGCCGAACCCGCGGTGAGCACCCCCTCCTCCCTGACATGGTCCGCCTCACCATACCGCCCTAACGTTGCCGTGCGTTTCGTCGAACACCCACCGCGTGCCAGAGCTCGCTGGCATCTGCAGTTTTTCCGCGCCGAACAGCCCCTTACCTAGCTCGCGTCCACCTCCCTGTCAGCTCCCCTAGCCCGCCGCACCGGTCAGCCCCCTCTGCGCGCACTCCCGCGGCCCGGGATCGAATCCCCGCTCCGCGCCGCGCACGCACCTGCCGTCAGACGCGAGAGGAAGAAAAACAGTAACCCGGGGTCGTGGTCGATTTGCAAAAACCCCCCACCTTTTTGATTCCTGCGACCCGCGCTCCTAGTGTCCCCACTTGTCAGTCGCCTAGGTCATCTTGCAGAAAACCCCTCAGCCTTTCTCAGTCGCAACCCGCGCTCCAGCCCCAGCCCCACCTGTCAGCCCCTGTCTCCCTCGCCGCTGTCACGTGGGCCAGCGTCAGCTGTCCCCACCCCGCAGTCACAGTGGCTAGGCGAGCCCGCGGTGACAAAACATTTTTCCCGCACACGTGGCCCAGTCAGCACCAGGCCCACCTGTCAGTGTCTGGGGCTAGGATTGCCTGAGTGAGAAAAATTGTTCCCTGAGTCTGTTTTAAATCAAATCTTTTCCAAATTAATTTAAATTCAAATTCTTTTTAGATTCAAATAATTTTTTAAATACAAATCCAAATAATACATGTAATATATGTTTTGGAATCAAAAAAATGTGAGGAATTCAAATATGCCCTTCAAAATATATTTTGAACACTTTAAATTTCGAGATGATTAAAATTACAATAAAATGCCCTTTTCCTTATTTAATTCATAACTTTTGTTTTGTAACTCCAAATTTGACAAATAATATGCCTAAATCGATCAACGCGACTAGCCTGTTCTATCTATGCAGTCCTTGTTCTGAATTGAAGCATGCATCATGTTGTCATTTAAAATCTGAACCGTTTATGACAATAAAACTTGGGCAAATAAATAATAAAGTGCTTTATTTCTTGTATCCACACCTCACCTTTGCCATGCTACTTAAATGCCATGCAAATGGTGCATCATTCATCATGGCATGCTTGTTTGCTTGTCGCATTTTAATTCATATGCTTGTGCACTTTATTTATGTTGGCCCTTGTTTGTTTGGTTCTTCTTCGAATAGACGCCCAGCAGGAGAATTACCAGGAATCCCAGGAGTATTACCCAGATCCATCTCTCGCTTCAACTGAGCTGCCAGGCAAGCACTACCACATGCTTGCATACATACAGTACTTATTGCCTCTATCTGATTCTTGCATCATTGAGTAGCGATTGCATTAAATTGAATCCCAAGTACTGCATAGCCTTTACTTTTAAACCACACCAAGCCTGTTCCGGTCCCATGAGCCATTACTACAGGAGTTGTTTGAGCCATGCGAGTCGTAGAAAATCATGAGTAGGGTATGTGAGTGTCTGATGGTTAATGAGGTACCTAAACAACATAACCTGAGTAGTAATGGGATAACTAATGAAAGAGGCACCGGTGAGCAATATCTGCTATTTGGTTTTTCATGCTCACTTGTGTCCCGTAGGACCCCGAGTACTTGATTCCTGTCCCTTGTTTATTCGCACTATCCACATCCGGGAGGCCTTATGGACCCCCCTGAGCCAGAGCTTGATTCATTCTTATTTCTTGGGGCCACAATTAGTTTGGGGCTTTATTACTATTCTGTACTTATGCCATGTTACTGCTTTATTTGAGATTGTGCGAGGAGCACCTGCACTGTTTTGGATCGTGACACGTTTTCGCTGTATCGACAAGCCCAGTCACATTTTCGGGTTCCCAGTCGTTTACCGCTGTCCACACAAACCTTGGGTCCGTCTCGGAGCCGGCCAACTTCCTTGCGGGTAGCTTAATGGGGTGGCCCCCTGAAATGTTTCTGAATCCTGTGATTGCTTTGTCGTGAATGCCTCGTTGGGTTTTGATTTGGTTTTTCCGAGGTTGATCGAGTGTGTGTTGCTATTCGTGCACCCCTGCAGGGTAAATCTTTCTGAAAGCCGTGTCCGCGGTTATGGACGACTTGGAGCACAGTTTCTCGATCATAGACAAGTATAACTAAAGTACCGCTTTTAAATTGACTAAGTACTTGACTAGTAAATAGTGTAATACTCATGGAATGGTTAATAAAACTGCCAATGGATGATGGGGGTTGTTCGTCCGCTTCCTCGTTGGTAAGCGAGGAGGAGGACGGATCTGTTAATTATACTGTTATAACTGTTGTTCTTAATTCACGGACTTCCGTCTATCATTGGTTAGGCGGAAGGTTAGCGAGTCTCTATAGAATTGTTAGGTATTATCTTTTGCTGCAATTGCGTCACCCCAGGGTGTGTCCCCTTTAGCGGCATTAAGACTTGCTGAGTACCCCTAGGGTCTCACACGATAAATTCTTTGATTCAGATGAACAGGTGTACCCGCAAGATGGATATTGGGTGGAAGAGACAGATGATGTTGGCAACGATCATTCGGTGTAGAGATTCCGGGAACGGGGATCCGTGTGATCTGTGGGTGGGATGTGTTTATTTATGGGGCATCTTATGCCAATTTGCTTCTTATCCGTACTCGGATTTTGTTTTCCGCTTCCGCCTGATACTCTGTTGTGTGATGTATGAGGAGCTATCCTAAATTATTATATCTATCTAGGACATTTGGATCTTGCCGTATGGCGTTGCAATATTTCTATTTCTTTTAGATGGAATGGCTCTGAGGACTGTTGTATGTGGCTTGCATACATACTCATTTGTGTATGTAGTTGATCCCTTCGCCTGCCGATTACGCCGCTCGTTCTTGTCCCGATGTCTGAAAGTGGTTAGGATGGCCGAAAGGTCTACCGTGAGTGGCCCTGGGCCCCATCGTACTATTTTAACCACTTTTGTTCATCCAGGCATTAACTAAGAGCGTAATTCACTGAGGTAGTTACACGGAACAAGCGACAACTAGCAAGGGATGAGGTCAGAATGCGGGTCGGCAATGGATAAAAAGTTGATGTGATCGCCGTCGGGACGCTACCTCTCCATTTGCCATCGGGATTAGTTATAAACCTAAATAATTGTTATTTAGTGCCTGCACTGAGCATGAACATTGTATCTGGATCGTGTTTGATGCAAAGTGGTCATTCCTTTAAATCTGAAAACAATGGTTGTTCGATTTATAAGAATGATATCTTTTATGGTCATGCACCTATGTTGAATGGTTTATTTCTATTGGATCTCGATAGTAATATTACACACATTCATAATGTTAATGCTAAAAAGATTAAACTTGATGATGATATGTCTACATATATGTGGCACTGCCGTCTAGGTCATATTGGCGATAAACGCATGAAGAAACTCCATTCTGATGGACTTTTGGAATCACTTGATTTTGAATCATTTGATACATGTGAGCCATGCCTTATGGGCAAGATGACTAGAACGTCGTTTTCTGATTCAATGGAACAGGCGACAGATCTATTGGAAATCATACATACTGATGTGTGTAGACCAATGAGTGTGTCGGCGCGAGGTGGATATCGTTATTTTGTTACTTTCTCGGATGATTTGAGTAGATATGGGTATATCTATTTGATGAAACACAAGTCTGAAACTTTTGAAGAGTTCAAGGAATTTCAGAATGAAGTGGAAAATCATCGTAATAGAAAGATCAAATTTCTATGGTCTGACCGTGGAGGAGAGTAAGTTATGAGTTTAGCACACACATGAAAGAGTGTGGAATAGTTTCACAACTCACGCCTGCCGGAACACCGCAACGTAATGGTGTGTCGGAACGTCGTACTCGTACCTTATTGGATATGGTTCGATCTATGATGTCTCTGACTGACTTGCCACTGTCATTTTGGGGTTATGCACTGGAAACAGCTGCATTCACTTTAAATCGGGCACCATCTAAATCCGTTGAAACGACACCGTATGAATTATGGTTTGGAAGCAAACCTAAGCTGTCATTTCTTAAAGTTTGGAGATGCGATGTTTATGTGAAAAAACTTCAACCGGATAAACTCAAACCCAAAGCGGAAAAATGCGTGTTCATAGGATACCCTAAGGAAACAATTGGATATACCTTCTATCATAGATCCGAGGGCAAGGTTTTTGTTGCGAAGAATGGATCCTTTCTTGAGAAGGAGTTTCTCGCGAAAGGTGTGAGTAGTCGGAAGGCAAAACTCGAAGAGGTTATTGAACCTTCTCTTCATGGAATGGCGAGTGGCGCAGCACCGAAAGTTGTTTCGGAGTTGACTTCACCTGATGAAGAGAGAGCTAATGATAATGATCATGAAACTCCGAAAGAGGACACTACCGAACCTCGCAGGTCAAGCGGGACAGGCGCAACTCCTGAACTGTACGGCAATCCTGTTGTGAATTTCATGGTTGATGAAATGGATGACACTGCGACGTATGAAGAAGCGATGATGAGCCCAGATTCCAACAAATGGCTAGAAGCCATGAAATCCGAGATGGAATCCATGTACGAGAACCAAGTTTGGAACTTGGTGGACTTACCTCACGA